>CM029782.1:14574456-15285882 GCA_017562165.1 Ectropis grisescens | reverse complement strand
CTACAATATATAATTATGCCGAACAGTTCGTTCTGTGGTATTAAAACCATTATTTCAATAGTTTGTATGCAGTCAATTTGTTAAACATTGTGACTTTGTTGTTTGTTAAATTAACTAGTGGTCGCTTAATGGTCGAAATTAGTCCATAAAACAATATTAATCATTTGATTATTTATTAAAGCGTTAACTGCATCCAGCATACAAAAAAAGTTGTTTGAACTTTGGATTGGACCCACCTACGGGCATGTATCTCGACCCGCTGAATCCGAATTATAAGTCCGTTTGTCCGATCACCTTCCAGTTTTGAGTATGACTGTATTTTATCGCAATTTTTTGACTTTTTTGGTTTTTAGGGTTCCGTAAATCGTAAATTATTATAGATTCGACATATAAGTGTGTCTGTATGTCCGAAATTTTTCCGAAACTATAAGAACTATACTGTTGAAACTTAGTAAGTAGATGTATTTTGTGAATAGCATTAAGATTTATACACAAAAATAAAAAAAATAAACAATAAATTTTGGGGGTGTCCCATTCATAGAACTGAAACTTTATTTTTTTTCATCAGACCCATACGTGTTGAGTTTCTATAGATACGTCTTCAAAAATAGTGTGGAGTTTTTAAACATATATTTTTTTCTATAAATACTGAATAATTTGCGCGAGAGGCCCTTCCAAAGTGGTAAAATGTGTCGCCCGCGCCACCGTCTCCCCCTTTAACTTCTAAAATAAGAGGATGATAAAACTAAAAAAGATATATGATGTTCATTATCATGCAAACTTCCTTCGAAAATTGGTTGGACTTCGATCTAGTTAGTTTTTCTAGTACTTTATAAATAAAACACTATTATTAAAACATCACAACAGAAGTTACGGCTGGTCTAGTCGGGAGAACGACGCCTACCGATACGGAGACCCCGGGTTCAAACCCCACACGCACCACTGTCTTTTCGAAGTCATGTGCGTTATGCCGCTAACTTAAAACGGTGAAGGAAAACATCGTGAGGAAACCGACATATACCTGGAATCTTTCGAAGTCATGTGTCATCCACCAACCCGCACGGGGCCAGCGTGGTGGATTATGGCCTTAACTCTCTCCTTGGAAAAGAAGGCCCGAGTCCCAGCAGCGGGAACATTTAGTGGACTGTGGATGATGACTAAAACATCGATCAAAGTTACAACGAACTACAAAACTTATGTATTATGTTACTTGCTGCTACGGAACCCTTCATGCGCGAGTCCGACTCGCACTCGCCCGCTTTTATTTTTATTGTGTGCCGGTGTTGTTAATCCTGGATTTAGTAGTAATAGGGTTCTTTGCAATCAGCCTGGGGAAGTACCACACCTTTTCCAGTTATTCTACCGCCAAGCAGTAATGTTTCCGTTTAAATTACGGGGTATAGAGATTGATCATCTGATATCTCTGGTTAATAAGCGCGGTGCAGTGCTAGGTATTGATTTGATATTTTTGCATGTTCCAACAGCTATGGGTAGCCGTGTTACTCACCATCAGGATAATGTCATGCTCGTGCCGTCACTCAATACCTATTACAAAAAGAAGTATTTACTACGTATTTAATTTCATTTAAACCATATCAGTCGGTACCACAGGGCAAATATTTACGTGGGAGGAAATATGCACACTTAAAATCACATAAACTTTCACCTTTGTAAAATTACCGTTCCTGTACCTCGTTCTTTCCTCGTATCTCTGTTTTGTTAAACTCCATTACCTAGAATAGCGCCCACACGAGCCGAGCGAGGCAGTTGAAACAATAGAAAATGTATTTTTTTACCAATAGGTTTCCACGTGGCTGCCGTCTTGCCTGTTGTTAGGCGATGATACGGACCACGATGGAGCGTGCTTAGCTGCTTACCTAGTACAAGTAATACCTAAATTTAATTTAAAATAAACCAATGCAATAGGGATTATGACTGAGTGAAAAATATACCATTCTAATTTGTCCGTATTTTGAAAAGACGTATTTTTTGTTTTATTAAATTACCTACTTATTAAAAATCGACAAAAATGATAGACCATCAAATTTCCGGAGTGGGGATTGTGACGTCAAGTCTACATAAAAATCATATATAGACATGACGTCAGTCGAAACTACGCAAGCACGATATATTATCTTAGTCATTTTTGCTTTCGAAACAAAGGAAAAAATACGTGTACAATATGTTTTATTAAATAATCTAAGTGTTATTGTAACTAATTAGTATTTTTGTCATCATGCCTATTATTGAAATGTTAGGTCACACGTACATATTTATGTTTGCAAATAAAGCCAATACCCGTTATACCCGTTATGGGTCCAACGTTCCTTCGACAGCTAACATAAGAGCAGATAAATTTGAAACGGCTGAAGTGATTTTGATAAAACTCCATTTTATTAACTACTAGCAGCGCGGTTTTATCCGCGTAATTCCCGTTCCCATTATTGTAATCATCAGGAAACCCCTCTCAGGCAACGCGTTCCACAGCTCAGACGTTTTTTACAGCAGACCTCAAATCTCTTCGTTCTTTGTCTTTGAAACGTTAACCGTGCAGCGCTTTTTCGAGCTGCTTCAGCCGATTCAAAATTATCCGCTCTTTTGATAGCTGCGGAAGTAATCTTAGACGCACAACGGGTATTGGCCTTACTTGCAAACATATGTAGGTACGTGTGAACTAACATTTCGACAATAGGCATGGTGACAAAAAAACTTATTAGTTACAATAACACTTACATTATTTAATAAACAATACTGTACACGTATTTTTTCTTTTATTTCAAAAACAAACTCCTAACTCCATTAGAAATATACAGTTCCTTAAACAATACAGATTTTTTTAAATATAAAAACAAATAAAAATATTTGGATTACGACGCAGCAGTAAGTTTTACCTAACAAAATCTGTATTTTGCGTTCCGCTGCCTTCGGATCGCTTCCCAAGGTGACGTGATAAGTGTTTTTTGTGAGAATCCAACATAATGCCGTTTTTTTTCTTCAGCGGACCTTTAACAGACGCAATAATTAACATGATCTTTTTGTTAAAATTAACACGCAGCTGTAATGTGCCGCGAGGTTTGTTATTTTTGGGAATACCCGTTACCTACGTAATTTAACAACTTAATAGAAACATGTTAATATTTTGTTCATAGGTTAAATAATAGCTCATGCTATGTTCCCACTTTTACATCTCTGGGCCTGTTTCATAAAGAGAGAATCAAAACCATAACCCACAACCATAGTTCAAGTGCAGGTTGATGGATGACGCATGCCCTCGAAATATGGCTTTCTTGGAACTTGTTGTTTTCTTCGCGATGTTTTCCTTCATTGTTAAATCCAGTGCTGATGACAAATGATGACAAATTTGTACATCTGCATTTCGAAACGTACTAACTAGTAAATCTAATATATAAAATTCTCGTGTCACAGTTTTCGTTGCCATACTCCTCCGAAACGGCTTGACCGATTTTGATGAAATTTTTTGTGCTTATCCGGTATCTATGAGAATCGGCCAACATCTATTTTTCATCCCCCCTAAATATTAGGGGTAGTCCACCCCTAGATTATTTTTTTTATTTTTTAGACAGAATTTTTAATTTCTATTTTTTTATGATACAACATACAAAAATACATACAATCCTCAATTTTCACCCTTCTATGATCAACCCCTATTTTTTAATAGCCCTTTTAGTAATTTAATCATTTTTCATCCCCGGTCGATAACTGATCAATCGTCATTTAATTAGTTATCCCCGCCAGTTGTCTACAGGTGTCACTTCTGACCCAGTAAACAGGACGATAATTTGGGGATCAAAAGTAGCCTATAGCAAATATAGTTTGGAACACGCTAATCTCGGGAACTACTGGTTCGATTTAAAAAAATCGTTGACCGTTCTTTCATATGTGCGTAATCCTTGAATGCTGTAGGTTATATATATGTACCACGGGCGAAGCCGGGGCGGGCCGCTAGTATTATTGAAAATTTATCACACAACTCTATCTGGCCCCAAACCCACCGCAATTTTTCCAATTTTAGTATGTTAGCAAGTAAAGCAATCCATTATGCGTCTAAGATTCCTGCAAAACGGCTGAACTCATTTTGATCAAACATAGCCAAGTAGGTATATTAGTACATTCGACATTCTTTCAAACAAAGCCAAAATCGAGCTACGATGCCAAAGACGCAGGCACACAGATAAATATGTACGTCTAAATTAAAACACCCCGTCGATTGCGCCGGGGTGTACAAGGTTACAAAAGTTAGCTGGCAACTCTGGGCGGACCTAACCATTGCTGGTGAAACGTGTTATTTACGTACTTTGGTCGTCATTAAAATATTTAAGTATTTTGTTACAACCCACAGTTAGCAACTGACTGAACACAAAAAATGATTTAATAATACATTCCGCACTGCGATTAGGAATTGTAATTTTGATTAGATATTTTTAGAAGATTGTTTTTGTCTATAGAGTGACGGGGCGAGCTGGACACATGTCATGATGGTAAGCAACATGCCTGCCTATAACAGCACAGTGTCAAGCAGCTATTGGAACGTGAAGAGCCCAAATCGTTACCTAGCACTGGATTGCGCTCGTCACTCACACAGAGATTTCAGATGATAAATGTATCTCTATGCTCTTTAATTTCTCTAGAAACATTGCTCATCAAATTGGAAAACAGTAGTGTTTGACTATTACTGCTTGGTGGTAGAATAACTGACTGACTGTTGTAGGACTTCCTCAGGTCGACAACTTGGATCAACTTGGATTGATATGTAGAAAAATAATGATACCTACTGTAAAGAATATATCTAGTATATTATGTACATCGATATAAAACACTAGATGTGCCCTCCCAAAGTTCAGGGCGCACGGAATCTTGTTATCGTTCGGAAGAGTGAGCTAACAATTTCCGTTCTAGTCGGTTGTAGGAAGCGGTGAACGCCAGACGTTTTTAGTGTTTTACCTATCATTATTTGTTGCCAACAACCAAAATAAGTAGAACCACAGCATACCTCACCGATAGAGATTCTAGGGGTTTAGTAGATTGGTGATTTGTTAACCACTTACACGCAGTTTATTACCAATTTGAAGGTGCTCAGGCCACATCAAATGGTTTATATCGATGAGTACGGAACCTTCGATAAGAGACACCGATTCAAATTTAATTTTTAGTTTGCACTTGCACTTAGTACACACTTGCTTCTCAATTTATCCGGCGCAATTTGCTGTGATTGAACAATTGGATGATTTAGTCAATCCGTTGTTCTTTTCATTCCATTATGTTTAATGTTATTATTTTATAGAAGGAACCTTGCGTAGACTGTTTCAGAACGAGGACGGGTTTGTATTTGTGAGTTTAAGAGGCTGCGCGGGCTAGTGACAGACTTTCCTAAAAACGCTTCATACAAAAACACTACTAAAGCGTGACATCACTGTCTGGTATTTTGATATTTTCTATGCGTCGCACGTAAAGTTTGTATGTTAGCTATACTAAATATTACGTTTAGGAAACTAGGTTCAACTAAATTCCCATTTCACTCGCGTAATCAAGTACAAACAGGTTACATTACTTACTCATTCATTAGCATATTTTTTATTTTTTATCGACTTCCAAAAAGGAAGAGATTAGCAATTTGACCACGATGTTTTTTTTATGTTTTTTACCTGATTTCTCGAAAATCCTCTCACCAATTTTAAAATTTCATTTGTGTTTGGATGGGTATGCTTCCCGAATGGTCCCATATAAATCGTATCGAAATCAGTCTGGTGGGTTTTGAAATATTGACAATAAACTAAATTTTGCGTAAAATTTTCTGGATGACTGGCGCCGACTTCAAATAGATGAGTGAGTAGCGATTATAATAATGATTTATTTTTCGCTTTTGAATGCCTATTTGTGGTTTTGAAGTCGGTTTAATTTTTTTTACGAAAATAGTTTACTTATATGTTTTTTTTCATATTGTCAAAGATTTCCTAAATTAGTAAATTGGTTAACACTGTTGTTTTAATTATTTCTACCTAAATATATTGCATTTCTTAAACCGAGTATACTCGGCATTCAAACCGAGTTATTCGGCCGAGTACGAGTATAAAAAACCCGCCGAGTACGCCGAGTACCGAGTATCAACCTAGTACTCGGGCCATCTCTAGTAAATACATTTTCTAATAATTTCGTACTTTTAAAATGGACTTGCCCATCCAGCTTTGAATGATCATAAAGTAAGATAAACAAAAAGATATCAAAATTAAAGTTGGAACAAATTTTATTCTATTTAATAAAAACTGATATTATATCAAATAATTTAATATATTTCCAGGATCAGTACTCATGCCTATTATCAAAATCGGTTCACACAGTTGAAATTCTGAGCCAAGAGACATGAAACCAAAGAGGATACATTTACTTATATTTAATTTTTATCTAAGCATGAAACGAACAGTGGTTGAGAGAAGATATTTTTTTTACGTATTGGTTCGCGCAAGCTTGAGTTACCGCTGTATTATATTATACCGTATACCTTTATTGTAGTGATAGGAGTCTTTGCAGAGTCCGTGTGGGGAAGTACCACACCTTTGTCAGTTATTCTACCGCCAAGCAGTAATGCGTAAACATTATTGTGTTCAGGTATTACGGGCAATGTTTCAAGTGAAATTACAGGCCATAGAGATAAAACATCTTATATGTATGTCTGGGTGACGAGCGCAGTGCGGTGCTAGGTAATGATTTGGACTCTTCATGTCCCAATAGCTGTGTGTACCATCAGGCGCATCTCCTGCTCGTCTCGTCACGTAAGGCGTAGTTAGGTATATGCAATCCGAATATCTGTATTTATGACCAATGTTAAATTGGTATAGAAATATTCAAAGTCGCGTCGGTGCCGTCAAATTGTATTCAAAGTTGAAATGTTCGAAACACTGATATATTGTCATTGTAATTTAGTATTGCTATTAACCAGTTCAAAGTGAAAAATAACTCCGTAACAGACACTGTTCACAACTTAAGAATAATTGTTTTTTCAAATACTTCATGATTATAGTACCTACCTATATTTTTTAATCTTTTGCATTTTACCGTTTAAAATTTGTAAATATGCATTTCGTTTCATGCCAGAATATAGAATACAAGTATTTAGGTGCTTAAATAAAGCAAAGAAAAAAAAACACAAAAAAATACTCTTTGATTTTTTTTTCTAGATCCTCGAATTGTTTTGAATTTTGAAAATTCTATTAAATCTATTATGCATTTGTATCGTACGTGCTTTAAACACGGGCACACCCCGGACACTTCACTAAAACTCTATACAAGCACCGCTGTTCAGTTACCTACTCTTCACACAACAGAACTACGCAGATGTCGTTCGTACACACGCGTAAATGCTACTGGGATGAACGGATGATGATGGAATGTGAAACTCGCTAGGGCTACTGATTTACTTTATTGAATAGTTGGGCCCCTTGAGTTCACCTGGTGACGTAAAGTAGTTTATAAACTTGCTAAAATGTTGAGTTACATAAATACTTAAAATGGTGCCAAATTATACTATTCTAATTAAAAGGGTGTATATTGCCGCGTAAAATCAAACCAAACCGATGATATATCGGTACCTAGATATCTATTTTTGTTAGTAGGTACACATACTCATATTGTTGTACACTTACTCAAGAAGGAAACTTTATTCAGTCACTATAAATATTCCTCCAGGCATTATCAATCCGTGCCCAAAACTGGCTGTGTAAGTTACGAACTTTGAGGTAAAAAATACTACGTTATCTTATACCTTTAAACGAGCAATTCTTGTATATATATATAGAATCTGAATCTCGGAAACGGCTCGAACGATTTTCATGAAATTATGTATACAGGGGGTTTCGGGGACGATAAATCGATCTAGCTAGGTTTTATTTTTTAAAAACATCATTTTATGCGTGTTTTTAGACAATGAAAAACTCCTACAATGTCATTAGAATACGATAACTTATTTCGCCACTGTTCTGTAAGTCTAAATGGCTCAGACAGAATATGCTCGCCCTCGGAGACAACAGGCCCCGGTTCGAATCCTGGTGGTTACTTTTCTTTTTGTTCTTTTTTTGCTCGCCCTCGGAGTCAACAGGCTCCGGTTCGAATCCTGGTGGTCCTTTTCGTTTTGCTCTTTTTTTTTCTGAGAAAATCTATACTTAGCGCCTTTTAGTAGGTCTAAGTAAGTCATCACTTCGTAATTCGTACCTGCCTAAATATCATTTAAAAAAACCGAGCAAAGCTCGGTCAACCAGGTACTTGTTATTATAAAGCAACGTTATTCAAAAGTTTCTAATCTTACGTTATTTTATCCTTAGGAAATTAAATCAAGCTTTTAATCTTGTCCCGTTTAGTTGACGGACAGCCGTAAACAGCACAACAACCCACCATGATGATATTTCGTTAGGAATTAGATGTTCGATACCAGCCCTTCGTTGAGTGCTCCTAGCGTACTCGAAACGGCCTGAGGGGTGAGGAAGCTTGAAATTGGCGGGGGTTGGGGAGTGTCCGTTCTATCTATATTATCTATTCTATGACACGGGGGACACGTGAATCCAACTTGCATGAACAATAATTGACATATATTTTGATTGATTACATTAATCTACAAGAACAAAATTAAAAATTTTGATTAACACCCGACTACCTCAGATTTGTTATCTGTACAACATTCTACTAGTCAAGCCCTTTCATTTGATACCCATATTGAGGTAGGTTGTGAAGAAATATTTTGTTCACCATTTTGTGGCGGCGGCCATCTTGGATCGATATTAACCAAACATAGCTAAGAACATCCGCACGGATATTAACTTTCAAATTAAAAAAACCGCATCGAAATCGGCCTATCCTTTTGAGCTCTACGGTGCCACAGACAGACAGACATCGACGTCAAACTTATAACACCCCTTTTTTTGGTCGGGGGTTAAAAAGACTGTGACTTGACAAAATATGCACCAATTGGCATTGACAAAACACTAGATTTGAATGATGAGCTGTGAATTGAATTCTAGCGTCACGCTCGGGAATGATAAGAAATCTTCGGGTAAACCATAGCCATAAGTCATGGCCAATACTGACACATTTCTAGATGGCCATGCTCATGGCCACGCCCTCCGCGATTCACCCGCGTAGTTTTCAAAGTAAGCTATAAACAAATTCCGAGTTATAAGTTTTCACTTCTATCGGCAGTTCCTATGACTGCCACTTTTTTTTCATAATTATGAATAACTAGCAGCGTTGCGCTGTTTTACCCCCGTAGTTCCAGTTCCTGTTATTTTTTCCAAATAAAATATAGCCTATGTGTTATTCCAGACTATATAATTATAATGTAACTACATTCCAAATTTCAACCCCTATCCATTCAGAAGTTCCGAGGTTATTGAGCAACAAACGTCTAAATTTTGACATCCTACTACTTAATATTATAAACGCAAATTTGTAAGTATGGATGGATGTTTTACTCATTCACGTGAAAACTACTGAACGGACCGGGCTGAAATTTGAAACATAGATAGATTATAGTCTGGAACACATAGGCTACTTTTATCCCGAAAAAAAAATACGGGAACGAGAACTAAGCGGGTAAAACTGCGGGCACTGCTTGTATAATAATATCTGTAGGATTTGTTTTGGGATATAATAACCATGAAATCACGAAAAATATTCTGCAGTAGTTTTGAATGAAGCATCATACAAAATATACGGTCGTATTGAGAAACATCATTTTTTGAAGTCGGCTAAAAACCTTTAAACAAACAAAATCTTTATGCAGTCTGCAGTCTTTAGTAAATTTATAATTTATTAAATATATTTTAAGTTAATACATTTTTTTAATGTTTTGAAATGATACATGACGCAGATTCTGTTTTTATATTTCAACTTCTAGGTATTTGAAGAAATTTTTTATGTATATGAAGATAATTTTTCCTGTTGCTCGGGTTTAGCATTATGTCTCAGATACCTGTTACCGTCTTTAGGTCCGGTTTAGCCCCGGTACATCTATAAATAGATTTAGAGAGTCATCACTTAATAATAAATAAGGTAGGTAAGGTAATAAGTGATCAGTGATCGTAATTTCTCTTTTGGAACCCCGTTACGGTCCGTGTCTCTGTGCTAGAGTCTGGCCAACGAAAGTAGATACTGGATTTTTTTGCAAACTTTTTACATGACAACACTTCAGTGTTCCTACCTACGGGTATTTAGCCTACGAATTGGGATATTTTAAACAGAAAGTACTTGGACACTTGATTCTAAAAAGACATTTTCAAAACAAACTGATTTAAACATTATATAAAATAAGTTTTAAAAATTCGTATGTGATCTAAAATTGTATTCATCAAAAATAAGTACGACGTATGTACGTGTTGGCGATTATTTCAAAAGCAACACTAAGTCTTAAGATGGCCTAATAAAAAGATTCATTAAGTACGCTATTTAAAAGAGAAAAGCTTGTGCAATTTCATTTTTTTTAAATTAATCTTCGGCGATAATCCGAAAGATTTGGTAGAATCAGAATCGGTGTATGGTATCCCTATATATTGACGCAACAAAATGGCGTGTTTTGATGTTTCGTAGTAGCTGTCTTGTGTTTATTTTTGGCGAGATTTTCAGTTTAGGGATGCCATGCTGATATATTTTAAATTTGCCGCGCTTTGTCAGTATCAACTTTTGTTAGCCATACTCTACCTGAAAATTCGGTGGACAGTAGAGGTCATATTATGAAGGCAACCGCCATAGACTAAAATATTTAAAAAAGAAATTGCCAGTATTTCCCTGTCTGTTGTATTTTTGTCCCTGTGACTGCCAATAGAAGTGAAAACTTGTATCTTAGAATTTTATAGCTCGCTTAACACACAGTTAACACATAGTTTGTTGGTTTTCAGCAAAGAATTGCTGAAAGGCTGAAACCAACACAAATACATTTCTGTTTTCAGAACTCCCTCAATATGGGTATTAAATAAAAGGGCTTGACTAGTAGAATGTTTGCAGATTACAAATCCGTGATAGTCGGGGGTAAATCAAAATTTTTAATTTTGTTTTTGTTAATGTTGAGTCCAATGCCAATTTAGGTACCTATGCCACAGATAAAAAAATTGTTACTTTGTCTATGCTTCCATTCAGCTTCTAGGTACTTGCTGGCTTTTAACTGGCAAAGACGAAGTAGGGCTCCAAATCATCCTAATGCTAACTATTCTTACGTACAATACCTGGGTCATTCTTCAAAGCATACCTGAGGTAAGTATATGCCGCATATTCCAAGCATATTCTATGTATTTACCCACTTACTTAATATATTACACAACAAAATTTTGCTAGTCGCGGATTTTACGGCATATTCAATTCTAAAATGTTTTGCTCGTTCATACTATTACTACCGTAACGCGTACCTACCGTTGGAAATAGACAGTATCTACGAGTAACTCGAGACTTTAACTCGTTGATTTTACTGTACATATTTCACCTTTTGCTTCAATTTTCGCTAAATATAGCTCACTTGACAGTCCCCTACATTTATTAACAAATTTATAGCGCAGTTTTCAATATGCAAAAAGACACAGTTAAAGATAAGTTTTCGATTACGCGGCGCGTAGCGCCAATGTTTCATTTTGTGCTTAGATTAGAAACGATTTTGTGATACTTTAACGTTTGACAGTTCTATTTTTATCTTGAACACCTCATTAGACACAACTATTTACTAAGTTTGTAAGTACTCAAATAGGTAATTTTAATTGTGGCGATGCTATGGTTGGTTACTAAGAGAGTCTTATCCAACGAATTAGACACGGGCCCCAGGTGGTGTACAGTACACCACCACCATGACTTCTTATTTTTTGTTAGTTTCACAGTAATTTTTATCAGTAATAGGTTGCCGCTTGACTACCATTTCGATGGTCGTAGACAGCATCGCTTGACCATCATGATGATTTCGATGGTCAAGCGATGCTGTCTATGATCGTTTTCACGTAGGAGAAACCGATGCAACTGAACACGCCCAAGTTTTAACTTGACTATAGAAGGCTGACGATGATGATAATAACGATAATTGTCTTACTCGAAAGATTCGAAATCACTTTTACATAGGCTCATCAATGATTCATAGCTGTATCTCGCCAATGATTGAATATCAACATCCATCAGTGTCCCTACTAACATTTACCAATAACCTAAACACGTACCTATTACCCAGTATAACTTGATCGTTACATTCGCTGCGATTCTACGTAGTCGTATGTCAACTTACACCGGCGTTTAATTGTGTTTCGCTCAATTTAATCGTTAATACGACGGCAGTTATATAACCAAATCACTAGAAAGTAAATTTTGGTGACTTTACGCAGTTCCAAATTAAAGTTAAAATATCTATGAATAAATTATTTATTTACTAGCAACACACCGTAGTTTTAACCACGCCGTGACTTCGACTGAAGGACTCTGTATCCATGGTCATGAATAAAAATCTCTCTATATAAAAATGTTATATGGTTTGTGTACGCTTCAAAAACTCAAAAAGCTCTGCACCGATCGAGCTGAAATTTTACAATGAGGTATAATCTGCATCAAGGATTGTTTTTATCTAATTTTTGAATCACAATGTGCCACAGCGAAGCGTGTCAGGGTACCTACCTACAGCTAGTTATTATATATTAACCACGCCGTTCCCGTTTTTTCCCTGTGATTAAAAGTAACCTATGCTATAATAATAGCCTATATTGATAACCTCATCCTTTTTGGAAATCGGTTAAAAGGCAGCTTGTTACAAAATGTGGAGCCTGATGTAAAGAAAGACTAGATCTTAATAGTTTAAGCACAGATAAGAAAATAGTTACTGTTTAAATGCGTGTGTTTGTGTGTAAAATGGTGTTCATATACACGTAGATTTTTATATCACGAACAACTTGAGACTAAATATTTCCTTTGAAATAGTTATTTATTGTAACTGAGTGTATGGTAAAGGTGGGTATTATGATGCGTTATACATTTGACCTGATTTCTTGGGTGTATTGACTTTTCTAACAAAGCCTGGTAAGTGGGTAAACAATTTTATGTGACACTAGTACATAGCCGCGAGTTCGTACGCGTAGAGTTTAGAATAGAGTGATTGACTAAGGCAGTTTGCATTTTTTCTTCGGATAAATACTAGATATAAATAAATACTTAGTCTATATGTTTTTCCAGTTACGGTTGGTCTAGTCGGGAGAACGGCGACTATCGTTCCAAAGCCCCTGGTTTTATTCCTACGCGCACCGCTAACTTTTTCAAGTCATGTTATGCCGCTAACTTAAAAACAGTGATGGAAAACATCGTGAGGAAACCGGAATGTTCCAAGTATATTTCGAGGTCATGCGTCTTCCACCAGCCCGCAGTGGCCATCGTAGTGGATTATGGCCTTGACTCTCTCCTTGTGAGAGAAGACCCCGAGGCCCAACGGTGGGAACATTTAGTGGGCTGTATCTGTTTCTCCAGACTATTGCTGCGTTTCCACCAGAGATGCGAGAGGATAGACGCGTACTCGCACCACACATTACTCACAGCTCCGCTACACATCCTCGTACGACACATTTTCCTCGCACAGCTTTGGTGGAAACCTCCACAGATTTTCACAGTACAGTTAAACATCCTCGCATGACACATTCGCGCGCACATCTCTGGTGGAAACGCAGCCTAAAATCTGTCTACTTTCCACACACACTTGAACACTCTAAACTCATGGAACTTTTGTCCATGTGAAATTTACGTGAATAGTGGGATGTGCTTTTAAGTGTGTATGGTTGTACTCACGGATCTCTGTAATGCCTGAACAGATTTGAATGGAATCAAATATTTTTTAATTTATTCTTGGCCAGGATATTTGTCCTTCAGCAGCGGAATTAAATACGTACAGTAAGTACATTGCCAGGATTACTACATGCGATACTTTTTATCCTGTTAAAGTTAGTGGTGGTCCCGTCAATTGGCAGTCCATATGCCAATTGCCCATAAGAGGTCGGCGCCGGTTATGAATCATCATGTCAAAAAAATATACAAATAAAAAATTTGTAGATTCAATTTTTTTTGTAATTTTAACCTCCAAAGTTTTGACAAAACAAATCATAAGTAAAACACCTATATCTACCTAATAGGTACCTATATCAAGAAAAAAAAATCGAGCAGATAAAATAAAACTACAAGTATAACCTAGTGTAATAAGTGAATAGAATTGGTCTTAAAATCAGTCTGAAGTGACGAATTGCCACGGTTTTACTCGCGTATTTACCTCTGATATTCCCACGATAAAAGTTTATTATAGGTAATCTACATACCTAGCTAATCTGTTCAAAAGTTGCGACGTGATTGAGCAAGTAACAACATTCAAACTTTGACATTGACATACCTATATTTTGACAAATAACATTAGTGCCATTTTTTCGCGCTAGCTATGTTTCTGATTCTCCATTTAATTTTACACATCAGCACACCTAAATCCCCGTATCTCCCCGTATTCCATTTATAACTATTTGTATAATTGTAGGTACTTATGACAATATCTGTAAACATTATATTTTTATTAGTTAATTAAAGTTAAGATATAATCTATTTTATTACTCAAGGTTTAGTTTTATCGTCAATATGAGTTAAACAACCATTAATTATATTTCAATTAAAACTTATCAAAACACATTGTTGAATGCGGTGCTTAGTATGATTAATATGCTTTGACATTAACTATTTAACTCATTATAAAATTTAAAGATACCAGAAAGTAGATTAGTCTAGTCGGATTTATGTAGGTTAATTGTTTTATTCTACATTTTTTAGGTCTTCAGTGTCATATGTGAATAATAAGTTAGTAGTTTAGGGTTTTGAGCCACCCCAATCGCTAGAAAATTACGTGAACATGGGAAGTTTTTGTAGTAGCAGTACTGTTTGCAGAATCCGTCTGGTGAAGCTCCACACCTTTGCCAGTTATTATACTGCCACACAGTAAAGTGCAAACATTACTGTGTTCTAGTTTGGAGGGCAATGTTACCAGTAAATTTCTGGGCATAGAGATAAAACATCTTATATCTCTGGGTGACGAGCGCTGTGCAGTGCTAGGTAGGTAATGATATGGTTTGATTTATCTTCATGTCACTGCGCTGTTATGTGGCAGGTTTATTGGTTACCATCAGGCACATTTACTGCACGTCTTGTCACTCTATAGTCTATATTACATTAAGTTTATAATATAAAAAATACTACCCAGACCAGACGTTCTGTTTTGGAAGGGAAGTTTCGTGACTGTCCGTTTTTTACTGACTTTAAAAAAGGTGTTTTTCAATCCGGTTGTATGTGTTTTACGCGATCGATTTTGATGCTTATTTTTTTGTTTGGTGGATCATACATCATCAGAGGTGGTCCTATAAAATTTGTATGGTTATTTTTTGGATTGGTGGATCATACATAGTTTCAGAGGTGGCCTTTTACATTTTTTATTGTTATTTTTTTGGTTCGGTGGATCATAGTTCAGAGGTGGGCCCACAAGAATTTTATCGTAATCATTATGGTATTTTTGAAATCTCAACAAAAAACTAAAATTTGCAATTTATCAGGACGACGTAGTGATAGCTTCTTATGAAATTTGGTGTAGTGTCTGAATTTAATTTTAAATTAAAGTCGGTTATTGTTTTTTTTTTCAGAGTAAATAAATTAAGTAGGTATGTCCCTTCATATGTTTGAATTTATTTCCAAAATCATAACTCCTCCTTCAAAAATCTTCTTCTGTTTGAAAAGCACATCATTGCGCATTGAAAGCGCATCATGATAATACGCTGTCAAAGTAAGAACAGCTACTAAGTGCAGTAATAATGATAAGACGATTTACTTTACTGAACTTGAACTGTCAAAGTAAGTTAAAATAAATATTTATGAAGGCTGTATTGCATTCTAGACGTGTTTGGCAGACGGTTGCTTTTATGAATATAGGATTAAGGCGCGTCCCCCAGCAAAACGAGTTTTTGTCCAGTTTTCAGAGTTATCTATAATTAGCCAAAACAAATATCAACTGGTAAAAATTACATTAAAATTTCAACAATTTTTGGCTACAAAATTGTAGTTTTTTTTTGTCAATGAATTTATTGTTTAAATAATCTCCTCAAGACGAAACCATAAAAAATATAAATAATTGTAATTATCATGCATCTACTCGAAAAACCGCCATTTTATTTGGATTTTGTACTTACACTAACAGACAGGCAATTCCATTACGAACATTTTGGTAGAAATATTTCTTTGAAAAGACCAAAATCTGATTTTATAAATAGTATTCTAAAATTTGAGTGTAAAACAGCGATTGTTAGATTGAAAACCCGTGTTTTTCCATCATGGAATACCATTGACTATCTTCCGGCTTCATCATTAGACCTTGAAACCTAATCGTGGTAAAAGTTCACTATAAGACTTTTCTAACAAATCCAAACAGCTATGAAACGATGTTCCATCATGAAGTTCCAGTTCATATCTTCTGTCTCAATCATCAGATCAGTTCAACATTACCATATTATTGTATTGTCATCAGAACTACATACAGCAGTCATTTTCATGACGCTACGGTCCTTGGAAGATGGTTAAATTAGTTACCTTAAATTTCATTACATAGTTAGTTACATACAGGTCGACCTAATAAAAGCATGTTAAAAATAAATAACTAGGTTGAAAAAATCTCTAGATGATAGCGGTATTATTTGGTTATCCAAAAAATGAACTTATAATAGGTATTACAAATAATTACCTGCCCTCCCCAGCTTCGCCCGCGAGACGTAGCCTATAGCAATGGCACCAAGGGATCACGAACATATCCAACGGTGAACTAATTATTGAAATTGTTCCAATAATACCTGAGATAGCGCTTTCAAACAAATAAATGGTTGAGCTTTAGGTATAATATAGATTATAAAAAAAACGACCGGTAGATTATAAGTACAGTTTTGTACATAATTTATGTTCGGCAAATATGATTCAAGCGAATTATTTTATTAAATAAGTATCCCACGGAAATCACTAACTTTATCTAACAAAACCATCTATATTTTAGTCCGGGTTACTGTATGTATTTAATTTTATTAAAATCTGTTCAGTCGTTATAGAGATACGTGAGAACAAACATCCATACACACTGGAAAATCCACAAATGTTCGCCGTTTTAATATTAATGTGATACCTATATTAATTAACTTCCCTGCTAGACCTTAATAAGTACTGAATTGCTGAATAAAACTAAGATCATAATTATTATTTAAAAAAAAATATTAATCCATTAATTTAAAAAGTATTAACACAAATATTTTTCGCAAACCATTTGAAAACAAAACTCACCGCACGTACGGTTTCTCAGAAAGTAAACTAAGTAATAGCATTACAAATTTATATCATTTTAGAAATCGTAAAACGTCGTACTTATTATCGTATGTTTGTCAATGTTTATGAAAACGTGATACGAAACATTGATTCGCTTACCGTTTAGTGCGAACGCGCGGGCATGTCAGCGGAATGCATCCGCGACCTGTATTCCTTGACCTTCCAGAAACGCAGTTAACTATTCAAAGGTAGCACTTCCGCGATTAGCACACACAATATTACTCGGTTCACAGTACGCGGGAAGTGTTTTGTCAACTAACTTTTCAAAACTTGTTCGTATCGCGTCGGCGCGCGTCGCGAATTCGATTCGTTATCGGCGTCGCTTTTTAATTTTATTTTTTAATTTACGACGGAACAGCGCGCGTGGCTTCGAGCGTGCTGCCACGACCGTGCAGTCTCTCGTAATAGTCGAGTGGACATGTCTTCGAAGAAATGTGGCCGGTATCTGTAAGTGGTGGTCGAAGGCATCGATTTAAGCCACAACGTGGAAATAAGACGGCAACAATGGAACATTTTGTTGACTCATTAAGACACCTGTGAAATGTTTTCACTGCGACGCGACACCTGTTTGGACGTTTTCAATCATGTCTACATGACTATGGGGACCGATTGAGACTTTATTAACATAGTTTTTCTTACTTTTGAAGCGATATTTTCTGTTTGCTGTGTCTAATGCGACACAGAATGTTACCTACATGTTAGAGGAAAAGGCATTTGCATGATGTTTGAAATTGCATTGTATTCGCATGACTGACTTGCAGACAATATCTACATAACTATAAAGATATTTTTCTCTGTGCAGTATATAAGATGCTACATATTAAGTTTTTTCTAAAGACAATAAATATTTGATATTGTTGGTGTTTTTGTTTGTGCTTTATGGAACGTAAAAGTGAGTGAAGTGTGTGAGTGTATTACTTAATTTCTTAAGTCTAGTTATAATATTAATAATGTATTAATTAGCGCGACATTTTCGCAACGCGAAAAAGCGCATAAATAAAGATTATAATAATCTAGATACTTAGCTCCCTAGAAATAAAAGCGATTCACTCTCGGCTTGTAGGCACCACTCTGACAACAAAATTGACTTAACTTAACTCGATGTACATAAAGCTATACAACAATACTTATTGGATCCACTTTCACATGAACACGTTAGATACCTGATATATTTAGTTAAATCTTAAAATCTAATATCTAAGATTAGTATTTTTGGGTTTGTTGTGTTAAATCACCAGCACTGGGCTTACAACGAAAACACCCTCTATTTTCGTGTAAAGCATACCAGTTCCGAAATTAACCGATCAAGAGCCTTCGTCTCCTACTAAGGATTCCTTGTCACTACAACAGATACTCATTTAACGAGCACAGGGAATCGCATTGGACTAGTTTCTGGTATTACTTTGTTATGTAATAAGTATGTATAAGGAGTGAAAGGAGCCTAGTAATAAATAAATAAGTCGTCTTTATTTCAGACCCAAGGTCGAGATAAGAACGTTATAATTCATGGTAAAAAATTTGAATAGACTGGTTCCGCCACTAAACCACGGTAAATATGCCTTAATTTAATAATATCACTGTAAACACAGTAAATACGTAAAATTGTGTATAGACCGCAGGCCCGTGATCAAAATTTACGGTTCATATGATACACCAAGAGACCTATGTAGGATGATAAAAGGGTATAAAATAATGAGATTCAGCACTATGCTTGCATTTGTAAGCTGGACAGCTGAGTGCTAGTTGAAGATGGGGGGTTGTAAAACTCGATAATTTGTCCTTGTCTCATGATTTTTGTACGGCGTTGCGGAATAATGGATAAGAAGAGGTATTGAAACTATAAAAATTGTAAATATTAATTTTTTTATTATTATTAGTTTTGTAGGAAAAATTCATGATTGTTCGACGATGTTCAGGGCAAATTTGGTCATTTGATTATGTACGGCATGGTTCCATACATTTTAAATTCTAATCCATTATTCCGTAATGCCGTACAAAAATCATGCGACATGAAGGAAAGAGCGACTGCTGCAACCCAACTGAATGCAAGTTGAAGAAGGTGAAGAACACCTTCTTTGGTTGGACACTCAGTTGGACAGCTTACAAATGCCTTTTTTTTTTTTTTTTTTCCCAGGGAAAATCAATTACAGATACCACTAGCCCCCCCGGGGGGAGGGAGCCAGTGGTTATGTGGGGCTCTCCGTCACTTAAGTGACGGCCTACCCACTAAAACCCTGGGCTATCATACCAGCGCGCAAAGTGATCGGGACTACGGGCACGCTTCCGCACTCCTCCGCGGCCCCGACTACGCTGGCCTTATTTAGACCCCCTCTTGTGGGGCAATTCCTGCCCGAGCCCTTTCGCTGTGGGAATGTGTGGGGACATTGTCCATCCATGCTCTGGGGACTCTCTTATCGGGCGACTGATCCCCGAGCCTGTCGCCCAGAGCCCCATATTATGGCGGCAGCCGGCGCTCGTGAGCTAGCCGCCTTCTATTTCTGCGCCTGCGCATAGGGTGACTCAGCGGATCAAGCTCCCTGTCACGCTCTGCCCTCTCTTTATGTCCGACGACTTCCTCGCAGAAGTCGCGGACCGCATGCCAGGCTGTCTCGCTGCTGGTCATCACCGATGCAATGGCGAGCAGAGAGATCGGCTCCCACCACAGTGACAAGTTGCGCCTGTTGTTCTGCCCATGCTGGGCACATTTCGATGGTGTGCTGAGCTGTGTCCTCTGCACCACCACACTCGTGACACTCAGGTGTTGGCTCTCTCTTGGCTATCCTGAACAGGTATCGACCAAAGCAGCCATGACCTGTCAAAATTTGTGTGAGCCTGAAAGAGAGCTGTCCGTGCTCCCGTTTTAGCCAGTTTCTTAGTATGGGTCGGAATGCTTCCACGGTGAAGTGCCCCGCGCTTGGCTCCTCAAGCCTGCGCTCCCATCTCAATAACGCCTCTTGCCGGCCCGTCTTGTGCCACTGCCTTATCACAACAGGGGTAGGTTGTTCACCCCTAGACCGTGCAGTTGAAAGTTGTTCGTACAGGCGAGCCAACATCCGGGCATCAATGTCCCACGGCGTGGTCCCTGCTAGCAAACTCGCCGCCTCAAAAGACACGGTACGGTATCCTCTGATTGCCCTGATAGCCATGGATCTCTGTGGTCTCCGTAATGCTGCTGTATTATATCTATTCAAGGCACCCACCCAGATAGGGGCCCCGTATAGAGCCATTGACCGCACGACACCTGTGTAGAGGCGGCGACAGGCGACTCCCGCTCCGCCAATATTTGGCAACAAGCTCCCAAGGGCCGATGCCGTCTTCATCAGTCTTGACGATAGTTGCCGGAAGTGCTCTCTGAAGTTCCATCGACTGTCGAGGACGAGTCCTAAGTACTTCATCGTCGACTCGACAGCGATCGAAACACTTTCAACAACAATCACTGATCCGACTGGCGGTCGACATCGAGCTTTATGAAAACACAAAGCCTCCGACTTCTGCATATTAACGCTGAGGCCCAGGCTTTCTATACGGTCCACTGTTTGCCCCACCGCATCAGTGGCTAGGGCCGCTGCTTCGCTATAGGTCCGACCTCTAGCCGTTACCAGGGTGTCATCGGCATAACAGGTCAAATGAACTCCCGGCAGATTGGCCCCTCTCAGGACCCAGTCATATCCGATGTTCCACAGGCACGGTCCAAGGACAGATCCCTGTGGAACACCGCATGACATAGTCCATCGTCTCCATCCATTCCGTCCCGGGAAGATTATCTCTCTTTCTGAGAGGTAGTCCTCCAGGATTCGGAATAGGTAGGAGGCACTTGATGGTACCGTAGTGCGTCCTTTATGGCATTCCAGGGGAGAGTATTAAAGGCATTAGCAATGTCTAAAGACACTGCCAAGACGAAATCTCCTTTGGATACTGCTTCTTCTGCTAGGACCCTCACGCGCTCTATTGCGTCAAGTGTGGACCTACCCTTTCGGAAGCCAAACTGACAATCGTCCCGATTTGGGCCAATTAAATTTAAGTGTCTTGTCAGACGCGAGACGATGATGCGCTCGAATAGTTTGCCTGCCTCATCCAACAAGACAATCGGCCGATATGCTGAAGGAGAGTCAGCAGGTTTGCCGTTCTTCCGCAGTAATACTAATTTTCCTGTCTTCCACCTCTTGGGAAAATTACCTTGTTCCAGACACCTATCTAGCAAGTTCCTGAATGAAGGCTCTAAAACTTCCAACGCCAGCGCCAAGACGTGCCCGTGAATACCGTCAGGTCCTGGAGCTTTGTGTTTGCCCTTAAGTACACGAACCGCTGTAGCAAGTTCCGTTTCTGATACCTTAGGTATAACTTCCATTTCCTGAGCACCGCCAAAGGTAGCACAGCTTACCATTGGGATCACATGGTTTCTGTTGTTGGGAAATAAAGTAGCCACAACATCTTGGACGAACTGTGGCTCTAAGATTTCCGTGAGTGGCGGTGCCCAAGCACGGAACTTATTCTGGACCACCTTGTAAGGCCTACCCCATGGGTCGCGATCTAAGGCCTCCAGCATCTCGACCCTAGCTTTTCTTTAGCTCTCGCTATCGCTCTTTGGAGACTAGTCACGGCCAGTCTGTACGAGGCATACAATTCTGCTTCCCGATTGTCATTACGATGCCGCCGCCTACGTTGCCTTGTGTACAAACGTCGCTCTGCCACACATTTCTCGCGGAGATGAGCGAGCTCGTCCGTCCACCAATAAACGCTTCGGCGTTGCGGCCGGCATTTTGTTCGGGGCATCGCAGCATCGCATATTCTCGTCATGGATTCACGGATACGCTCGGCCTCGCTATTTGCATCCGAGACCCCGATAGGTGGAGAGTGCCATGCTTCAACAATAGCTGCTTCCAGCAGGAGTTCACGGTCCAAAAGTTTAATAGCCCAGCGTGGACTCTCCTCACCCGTGTTGTGGCTTGGACCGCTCGGGGATCCTGGAGGGGACAAGTCGAATCGAATGTATCGGTGATCCGACAGTGACTCCGTTCTCTCCAGTACCTCCCAGTCCTTAATACGGCTTGCGAGAGCGGGGACTGCGAACGTTAGATCCACTATAGAACTTCCCTGCTGTCGCACGCACGTATGCACCGTTCCTCGGTTGATCAACTGCAGCCCTGTGGCTACTGCCCACCTCAACCAATCTGCCTCGGACGTCTGTGCGTGGGGATCCCCACCGACAGACTTTGCGTTGAAATCTCCGGCGACGACTGCGTGGTTTGGGCGGCACTGGTGAATAAGCGCCTCTACTTCTGTCAGCCAGAGTTCAAACTCCGCAATATGTCTGTTCGGGGAGAAATAAACGCCTATATAGGCAATGCCCCGGACACGACAGCAATGCAACCTCTGCCCCTAATAGCTTTCTCAACTGGCGGGAGACGTTGTTGGGTGATAATGGCAACCAGCCCATCTTCGTCCCAAACCAATTGCTCCTGCGGGTATTGCGTACGGTTCCGCAACTATAGCTATGTCTATCAACCACTCCGCCATACTCTGCACCATAAGGTCCTGAGCTCTGGCACAGTGGTTGATATTAACTTGTAATATTTTGACGTCCATTACTGGGCATCCATAACTGACACCGCGGCCTCGTTTTGAGGGAGGACGACTGCAGCTGGGACTTGGCCTCAGCAGTTGTCTTCCTGCCTTTTCGTTGTAGGGGTGTTGCACAGGCTTTGCTTCCCAGGCGATGTCCAGCTGGCTGGCCTGCTGCTGCACATATTGTACAGCATGGCTCGGCTGAACAATTGCGAGACTTGTGCCCACTCTGACCACAGCGGTAGCATTGGCTACTCCGATCGGTTGTTGATTTACATTGCTCCCGGACGTGCCCCACTTCGAGGCACCGGTAGCAGCGCATGGGTCTCTGCTCCAACAGTCTTACTTGAGCTGAAATCCAGCCAACAAGTATCCGACCGCCTGCAGTAACCTTCTTTGCCGCCAATGCAGGGCAACGAACAAAAGTTGTCCCGACGCCGGCAGAATTGCAGCGTATGTCACCAACCTTTACCAGTCCAGCTTGGCAGCCTCCCTCTCGAGCAATAGCGGACGCCACTTCATCCGTATTTACTGAATCGTCCAGACCAGTGATACGTAACTCGACGCATTTAATTGGCCTAGAGACTCTTATATCTTCAGGTTTAAAGATAGCCCTCAATTTATCTGCAAGCGCATCCGCTTTTTCTGCGCTTGTTACTCCCGGTACTTCTAGTATTCTTCCTCCGGTTGCCGACCTGCGAAAGTGTAGACTAGTGATCCCGATCTGACTCAGGTCCACTCTTCGTTTTGCCTCAGCCAAAGCCTCCGCGTACGATACTCCTCTTTCTGCCGCTTCGGGTGGCATGGTCAAAATGACAGCCGAGGTACGTGGGACACGGATCCTAGGCTTTGGTGCCTCTTTCATGTTCTTGGCTCCAGATTGCACCTGGTGCAGCTGTTTTGGCCGCTTCTGAGACTTTCTTCCCTTGTTTCCGATCACCTCCACCCAGCTGTTGGGAGCTGAGGTCTGTGTTCGTGGCAAGGGTATGGCCGTAGCCTTAGGGTCTACTACCATTTGGCTGCTCGTCGTTAACGTCTGGGTATCGTCCTTAGCCTTTCCTGGGCCTTTAACTTTCGGAGCGCTAAGGGAAGGAAAAGCTGAAGTGTTGCTAGGACGATTTTCTGCCACAGACGCAGATGTGCTGGCAATGCTTATTTGCTCCCTTCGCTTATCCGCCGCTAAACGCGGCCTGTGGCGCTTTTCAGGGAGCAATCGCTCCTCCAGCCCAGCAAAGCGGGCATTTATCATGGTGCCGACTCGCTCCATGATAGTTCTCATCATTTCTTCCATGCCCGGAGAAGAGGCCAATGGTGGGTTCGCCCGTGCGGCTCTCATCTCATTTATCTCGCAACGAATATATTTCAGTTCCGCTGTAAGCTTCCGGTTGGCTTCTACCAATAGAGCTACTTCTTCGGGCATAGAGCGGTCGCGCATCGCCTTGAAGGAGTCCTTGATCACTTGCACGGCGTCCCTCAAAGTAGTCGCGCAGGTGTCTTTTAGGGTTTTGGACTTCGTTGCTACCATTGTAATGGCGTCCAGGGAGTCCTCCACCTGACCTTCAAGTTCGGCCACGTTGAGGTCTCCGTTTCCTTGAGGCTCTTTTCTACAGTATTTGTCAGCTCTATCCTTCTTCTGTTGTTGCTCATCGGCCAACGGATGCTCCACCTCGAGGCGTAGGTCTTCCACCCGAATACTTGAAGAACTGTTGAGTTTTGTTCTACCCCTCCCTCTCCGAGTAGCGGCAACTTTAGTAGCAGGACCCTCCAAAGATCCGTTGGAGCCGGATCGGGAACGGCATCTGCCAACTCCCCGAGTGGGCTCCAAGGTCCTCTTTCGAGAGATTTTTTCTGATGAGTCGGACACCGTTACCAATGACATATTGGAGGTGTCCGAGTCACCTTCGTCCTCATATCGGGAGAGCACAGCTCGTGCTCTCCGCCCGCGTCCTCTTAAGCCCGTCCTTTTGCGTTTGGTAAAATCGGTGTCCAGTAACAATTTGCCAGTGTCGTTTTGTGATTTAGAGCAATTTTCGCCCCCCCCAGAATACGTGGGGCTGCACGCCTCTTGCGAGGCGTGGAGGGATTCCTCCTTGCGGAGACCCTCCTGGGTAATATTTTTTAAATTGCTTGTGTCCATAGTTGGTTGTGCTAATTTGGGGTTTAGCTACCCGGTGGGGGTCTCGCGACCGACCTCCCGTCGGCCATGCCTGAGCATGCCAGCATGAAACTGCACCCAAAATGTTGCCCAGTTTCCAACTGCCAGCCCAGACACTCCCCTCGGCGACCCCCGAACCTTGAGAAGTGGTTTACTGTGCATTGCGACAGATGAGGACACGCTAGTCGTCAGATGTCGCCACGCACAGCATCTCCGTTCGTTACACTCGACTTTTGTGCATCTGTTGGGCACTCTGCCATTCAGAGTACCCGCAGACTCCGCCTAATCACACTCATCCACTGTGCCTTCTGCTCTTCAGAGGGACACGCAGAGAGCCCTCAAGATACCTCCATGCACGCTCCCTCAATCTGCACCGTTGAAGAAGCGTACGCGGAAGCATCCTCCCGACTAGGTATTAGCAATCAGTCAACAAAATCCCACTGAGAGAAGTTGTTGACTGATCCCCAGGGTGCACCGCGTGGAGGTTACCTAGCCCCGCACCCCCGCTTACAAATGCCTAGTGCTGAATCTTATTATTTTATACCACTTTTATACCCTTTTATCATCCTACATAGGTCTCTTGGTGTATCATATGACCCATAAATTTTGTTCACGGGCCTGCAGTCTAATAGAATGGGCTAATAACCACTATTGTGTTTCCACTGCTGGGACTTGGGGTCTACTTTCACAAGGATGATTTTCTCCTTCCAAGGCCTTTGTAAGTGTAACCGACAGTGTGGGTTGGCAGGTAAATGTACGACTATTATGTCATAAACCGAAATTTCGCAAAACATCTAGGGATATGGCGAAAACACGGCTAATTAAATAATAGCTATGATATTTCTGTCTTGCTGAAAATACCTACCCATATTTAGGGGGTTTTGCAAAACACGAGTCGATTTATAACATTGAATACGTCTACTGTACCTATGACCTTGGATGTATCGGATATCATTAACTTTGATTGCCTTGATTTTGGTTCACAAGTAAACTCATAATTGTGATTGGTTCGTGATTTTATCTTGTTGATTTGGAGTAAGTTGTCATAATATATAAAGTTACAAGAACAAAATTCAAAATTTTGATTAACCCCCGACTTCCTGGGATTTGTTATGTTTGCAATATTCTACTAGTCAAGCCCTTTCATTTGATACCCATATTAAGGGAGTTGTGAAAAAATAAATGTATTTCGTCATTTTGTGGTAGCAGCCATCTTGGATTTGAAATTTGTCATTGTGCAAAGTATTCTACTAGTCAAGCCTTTTCGTTTGATACCCATATTGAGGTAGTAGTGAAAAATAAAATATAATCCGCCATTTTGTGGTGGCGGCCATCTTGAATTTGTTTTTTTTTATAGCGTATAGTATTCTACAAGTCAAGCCCTGTCGTTTGATACCCATATTGAGGTAGGTTGTGAAGAAATATTTTGTCCGCCATTTTGTGGAGGCGGCCATTTTGAATCGACATTAACCAAACATAGCTAAGAACATCCGCACGGATATTAACCTTCAAATAAAAAAAACGCATCGAAATCGGCCCATCCGTTTGAGCTCTACGGTGCCACAGACAGACACACACTCAGACAGACAGACATCGACGTCAAACTTATAACACCCCTTTTTTGGTCGGGGGTTAAAAAGAGGTAAGAAAAGACAATGTCTAGTCATCTAGTCATTTTATTGAACATACCTACTCGATTACTGAAACGTTAACGTTTCAGTAATCTGTGCCTACTCATATCAAACAACAAAGTTTATACTTACTAAGAATCGCCCGAAAAATTTGATCGCTCCTACTCCTACAAATGATGCGCAATCCATAATTTTATGGGGTTCCGTTACATAAAAAGGAAAAAAACAATCCTTATTGGTTCATTTTGTTGTCATCCCTACATCGGTCATCTCCGTCAGCCTGTCTGTAGAAACCCTTTTTCCCGGTAAAGCGTGATGTGGTATCTCTATAGGATTGAAATAAAAACCATTTATTTAATCAGGTCTACAAATCCTTAAAGTTGTGAAAAAATCAACAGCTAAGTTAACTTAAAATACGTAATTCATCAACGAATTTTTAACCTACGTCATGCGTGTTCAAAATTGTAAAGGTAACCAAATTTAGAAGCCGAATATTTTTTAGCTAAATCTTACAAATCTCTAAAAAACAGGGTATTTAAACAAATAACGACGGTTCTAATTAATTATGAATTAAGTTAACCGTGTCATGTGATATGAAACCTAAACCTTTGTGGAAGTATCGTATGAAAGGGCGATAATTTAATGATGTGCTGTTTTCGATTAGTAAAAAAAACTTTCCAATTATGTAAGCTTAGAGTAAGTAGGCAGATAATAATCTTTTTTTTTAATTTAACATTTTGTAACTAAATGAAATCCTAAGTACATAGGTACCTACATCTAGTTGTAACTACTTAATTTAAATTATCTATTGTGCTATATCGATATTCTATATATCGAGAAAAGTACGTATCGCCGTGATTCGATTCCTGAATTACTAAAAAAATTGTACCTACCTGTTGGTCCAATTTGTACAGAACCCTAGGTGGGCGACCCCGACTAGTACTTGGCCGGTTTTTTATCAATAAGATGTTTTGAATTACACATATGCGATATGAGTGTCACTTGGGTGACAAATATGTTAAATTAATAAAATGAATCGAACCCTCATAAGGCCATTCCGATATAGTAGTAGCTAATTTGAGCGAGGCTTAGAATGCTTGGAAGCTGGGTTGTCCAATCACCGATTTCCCCAGATGTGACACACGGTCACAAACGTTGTTACACGTAAGGGCGGATCCAGAGAGGGGGTCATGGGTCATAACCCCCGACTGGGCTGGGTACAGAACCTAGGTGGACAATTATTTAAAACGAATGCACTTGACACACGATCTTGTGAATTGGCCACGACAACTTGACGCTCCCCTGACGCCAAAGCTGGATTCGCCCTTGGTTACATGATACGATATAATCCCACTTCAATTTAAAATTAAACTCTCAGAGTCGACTAAATTTTATATGCTTCTATTCCAATGAGACAGTTCGGGGTAAACGAAAATATTGCGAATTTTAGATGTTTGATGATCGCTAAACATATTTCGATAAAATTCATATTTATGGAATCATTGAAATTTAATGTACCAAACAAAACAAGAATCATCAAAACAGACAGAATCATCAGACCGTATTGAGAACCTCTTCCTTTTTCGAAGTCAGTTATAAATAAATAAATATTGGTGGACATTTCACACACAATACCATCGGACCCCAAACTAAGGAAAGCTTGTACTATGGCGGCCATATAGCTGATATATCTATACTTATAATAAAACTGTAACGGGTCGAATTCTGTACATTGAAGATATTTTGAAAAAAATTTTTTTGGGGCACTCCATAGTCGATACTGATGGCGAAACTGCATTTTTTTTCTTTCATGTCTGTCTGTCTGTCTGTCTGTCTGTCTTTCTGTATAGGGATCACGCATCACGCCGAAACTACTGATTCAATTCAGCTGAAACTTGGCATGATTTTAGTTTATACTAAGGACATTGCTGTAGGCTACTTTTGATCCCCAAATTCTGATCGGTTTTCTTGCGGGAGGGGGTGAAAGTCAGAATGTGTATTTGGTTGTAAATCATGTTTGCGTTGTTTAATTTCATTAATTCTTTTTTTGTTAGAAATAACATATTTTTATTATTGTCCCGACAAAATTTGAACATTGTCGGTCTGGTGGTTCGGAAATTACACAAACATTAAATAATAACGACACACGCGGCGCGTTCCGTCCATACTAACTTCTAAGTATTCTGTGTATCACAGACGATCCACAGAATATCTAGGTTCTAGATTCTAGAACGTGCCCACGTGATCGCGTCCCGTCCGCGTCGTCTTGAATGACAAAGGAATTGTCAAAAATATATTTTTGTGTGGAAAAACAAACATTATTCGGTTATAACCGACTTCAAACAAGGAGGATGTTCTCAATCAGGTTGCATGTTTTTATATTTGGTTTTATTTTACGCGATAACTCCGCTAATTGTAAGTTCATTTTGATAATTGCTTTTTGTTTGGTTGAAAATACTTTAGAAAAATACTTTTAGAGAAAAATATTTCATAGCTTCTTATAAAATTTAGTCGAATGACAGAATTAAATTACCTGTCATTGAAGTAGATTTTTGTTCTTTAGGAGAAAACATATTAGCATTATAAGTAGCAGCATAAACAACCCATTAAATGTTCCCACAGCTGGGCGTCGGGGCCTTCTCTCGCTAGGAGAGAGTCAAGTCTATAATCCACCACGCTGGCCCAGTGTTAGTTGGTGGATGACATATGACTTAGAACTTAGATTCTAGGTACATGTTGGTTTCCTCACGATGTTTTCCTTCACCGTTTTAATTACCGGCATTACGAACATGACTCTGAAAAGATAGTGGTGCGCGTGGTTTTGAACCCTGGGTCTCCGGATCAACAATCGGCGTTCTCCCGATTAGGTCAGCTGTAACTTACTAGACCAGCCGATACTTATTAGAAAACGTATTATTTCAATCCAAATACTGTTTAAAATTTAAAGGTAGTGTATAACAAGCTTCGGTGACCAAAGCAGACCGTTGTTAGGATTCCGTACCCAAAGGGTAAAAACGGGACCCTATTACTGGGTCTTCGCTGTCCGTCCGTCCGTCCGTCTGTCACCACGCTGTTTCTCAAGAACGGTGATAGCTAGACAGTTGAAATTTTCACAGATGATGTATTTCTGTTGCCGGTTTAACAAAGAATACTAAAAATAAAATAAATATTTATTTAAGAGGGGCACCCATACAACGTCATATTTTTTACCGTTTCTTGCTCGATACTAATAACGTACCTGTCACAGACGCTTTAACTATTCACATAGTATTTAGTTTTATGTTTTCTTTAAATGTAATTAATTAAAATAAAATAAAATAAATTATGAAGGGGGCTCCCATACAATAGAAGCCGTTTATTTGCTAATGGTTCGGAACACTTCGCGCGCGAGTCCCACTTGCACTTGACCGGTTTTATTTTTTCTAATATTTCGTAAAATCCTATCCTACCAATATTATATAAATATGCCAATGTTTAAATTTTTGCTGCTCAATTACGTTGGAACGGCTGAATGTATTGAGTTAAAATTTCAAACACATTGTATCTTGGCTTAGCTTAAGTAGCAATGTTTAGCTATGTGTTCTTCCAAACTATAATCTAATTGGATTTCAAATTTCAACCCGATCATTAAATACGTTCCGCCATAATTAAGTTACAAACATCCAAACATTGACATTCATAATATTTACAGGACAACGTGGGAACGGTTGAACACATTTGGAAGGAATTCGAAACACACGTACTTAGTTTGTACTCAGAAATAGCAAATCGGTTACTTATAGGTTACTGTAACGTCAGAAATACTAAGCAAATATGGTAGAAAAATGAAACAGAGATAACTTATAGTCTGAAATACCACATGTACTACCTGTCAACCCGAATAGAAGCATTGGCCCTAAGGAGGTACGTAATCTGTGGCCCTAAGGAAACAAATATTAACATCAAAACGACACAACGAATTGGTTTGACATACGAAACGCAGGTAGTTAAAGTCTAAAATTTAACATGGGGTAATAAGTCTGTATTTTCATTTAACTCCATAAATATATGCACCCCCGTTTTGGCGTAGATAATACAGGTGCTTTGGGTACACAATCAAAATAACAAGCAACGTTATATTCTCATTAGATGGCGCTAATGTCAGTTTAGATCTCAAGCACTAAACCCCATTTAAATCAATGTTTTGCCATTGTGGTATGTATTTTTTCTTTCATCACTAGGTGGCGTTACTGGTATTCTAAATTGTACTAATGAGATTTTTGCTGCTAAAAGGATTTTGATGCTGAATTTAGATTCTTTCGTTCTTTGATTCTATTGTGTTACAATTAAATTCTTACATTAACATTTCACTAAGACTTGGCTTAGATTTACGGGTTCAACTTGCTTGAGTAACATTAAAATTCAAAATTTTAATCATTTTGATTCCACACAGGCTTCTGAGGCAAATATGATGAAATTAAATATTTGTTTGTGTGAAAAAACAAATTCACTCTGTTTTTCAATGGCTACTTATACAAATATTTTGACGTACTTTCAACTAATGTATAAGTCCGTAACATCTGCTTACGCGAACGAAGTAGCGGGTTCAGCTAGTTACTTATATAGTTGTAAATACATACTTATTATACATAGAAACGCCCATAGTTAAAATGGGATCTTCACAGAAATTCAAAAATAGAATTTATATTCTTGTTTAGAATGTAATATTAATTTTAATTGAGAACCTCAATCAAGGAATCAGTAAAAAATATAACGGTGACTATAATTGAATCAGTTCTGTTTACGGTCTGCAGGTCGATTCTGAAACAGCAAACTCGACCGTGACCTCGACGGCGAGCTCGTCTCTCTTGTAACCTGTATTAATGCGCTTGTCCTTGAGCAAAACGTAGCGTATATACGTATATTTTTAGAGCTATCTACTCTTTATCAAAAATACTTTAAACTAATAAACTATTTCCAACTAATAAAAATACATAAAATTTCTGCGACATCCTAAATGGTAGTTTTTTTTTATATGATAATTGCTCGCCAGTTTACTTGAATGAACTTGGATGGCCACACTTCCGTATGTCTAGATCTCCTCACAGGGCAATCATCTTAGTAGTGGTAGGACTCTTGCCAGAGTCCGACTTGGGAAGTTCCACACCTTTGCCAGTTATTCTACCGCCAAGCAGTAATGTTGCACATGACTGCTTCGGCATTAGTGTTCCAGTTTGAAGCGCAATGTTTTCAGATAAATTACAGGGCTTAGCTTGCTCCTTATTGGATTTAACATCTTAGATCTCTAAGTGACGAGCGCCGTGCAGTGCTAGGTAATGATTTGGACGCTTCATGTTCCAATAGCTGCGTGGCAGGCATCTTGCTTACCGTTAGGCGCATGATCGTCTCGTCACTCTTTATAAAAATAATTAATTACCTCTCTTAGAGGATAATCATCTTATTTATGTCCCTGGGTGACGAGCGCATTGCTATGCATTACCTAACGTAATGTTGGGGACTCTTCAGGTTCCAATAGATGTGTGACACTATGCTGCTATATCGTACAAAACATTACACCGACTTCAAAACCACAAATAGGCACTCAAAATCTAAAAATAAATTAATATCATTATTACAAGTGCTACTCACTCATCTATTTGAAGTCGGTGCTAGTTCGAGTTTCATAACTTTTGTGAAATCTACAATTACGTCATCCAGAAAATTTTGTATGCAAATTTTAATTTTTGTCTTATATTTCAAAAACTACTTCGCCGATTTCGATAAGATTTATATAGGACCATTCGGGAAGCATACCCATCCGAACATAAAAATAAACTTTTAAAATCGGCACGGGGGTTCTCGAGAATTTAGGTAACATACATAAAAAAACATAGGGGTCGAATTGATAACCTCCTCCTCTTTGGAAGTCGGTTAAATACAGTAGATATGAACCTATAATCGAGCTCACAGCCGAGTTAGCTTTTCATAATCGATAAGCTAATTTGAGCTAGTCAGAATCGAAGCTATAATGCTTTTTAACGGATCGTAACCGGATATTTTTATGGGTTTTTGATAACGTCATCGCATCATCGAAAACTATCTATGTATTTATAAGACGCAGATGCTAATATAATTTCTTAAAAGTGGCATCTATGTGGGTTACGCTAGATTTGTCCTAGGCTGAAAGGGTGTGGTCTTTAATTTCGGAGTTGCCCAATGCCAATTTTATGAGCGATCTGGAGATATCAAACGCTTAACTACTTATAGATGAGCCATTTTTAGACGAAACAAAATACTGATTATTATAAAAAAATAGGTAGGTTTATAGTAGTAAGACTCTTTGTAGAGTTCGCCTAGGGAAGTACCACACCTTTTCCAGTTATTCTACCGCCAATCAGTAGTGTGCAATTATTGTGTTCCGGTTTGAAGGGCAATGTTTCTAGAAAAAATACTGAGCTATGAGATAAAACACCTTATAAATCCGTGTGACGAGTGCAGTGCGGTGCTAGGTAATGATTTAGACTCTTCATGTTCCAATTTCCAATAGCTGTGTGTCGCTGTGCTGTTATGGGCAGGCATGTTTCTTACCGTCAGGTGTATGTCCTGCTCGTCTCGTCACTAAAAATGAAAAAAAAAATCGTCTATACTATGAAAAAAAAATTAAAAATATGATAGCGGATAAAATTAATAATCATAGGTCAACATGCCGATTCTGAAGTACAATTTTGTTTCGAACAAATTTTTTTTTTTTCGACGCCACAGTGTTATTCCCGCAGTAACATTTGTACGCAGTGTTGGCTAACGAACGTTCAGAATAGTTACTTTCGGCTTAGTAGAGGAGTTCTGATATCCCTGTTTTGGATGTATCTAAGTAATAATAATGAATCGTAACTAATATTTTACTTTTGACGTGACAACGTCTTATAAATTGGTTTGCCGGGTGACACTTCAAGAAACTGCGTTACGCTCCGCTCACGTTATGCGCTCACAACGAGAGCGAGTGAGAGACACGCGTCCCTTCCACTCGGGCATGGTTAGCCCGTCTAAGAGCGAGAGAGACAGACATAAAAAGTGAAAGGCACGCGTCCCTTCCGTAAAATTATTTTACCAATCAAAGTCGTTGTCACGTAAAACTTTCGCCCGTATACCGACTTTACAGGCAACCAATTTTTTTTTACGTCATTGTACAAATCCCAAAAAACTTCGTAGTGTGCAAATAAAACAAGTATGTTTATAAATGGCAAACACTATATTATGTAAATCCAGTCATGTTAACATCTCACAATTTGTTCATAGAAAATATAGGTGCAACATCGTTAGCGTGTTTTAGTATACAACTAGCGCCATCTATGTCACATATAAAGTATTAAACAAGTATGAACATACCGGCCGCCATGGACCATGTCCAGTTAACAAAACACAAGGATTCAACAAACCGGACAAGAAAGAATAATACAAATAAAAAATTAAATGTTTATCTATCATTAGTTGCCGGCCAACGGTAAAATAATAAGCCTTGACACTGGTCCTTTAATAACATTTTCCTTAGATTTAAGTGTAACCACACGGGTAAGGTTGTCCAAACCGTGATGTTTAGAAATAATTAACTACTCCATACAGATGGTTTGGTTCAAGCGTTTGTCCAGACCACCAGCTCTCAACTTATAAATTAATTTTGACATCTTCGGCAATCGAATGACATCCGGACATGAAGTCATCCGCGTATAAGTTATAATGATTCCGGTGGAGGCCAATGGAAGCCGAGCACCTTCAGTGTGTGCCAGTTTCTGCAGAGCTCGAGCGGTTAAATATTGAGCTGAGGAGGTTCCAAATGTGACTCTTAAGAGTCGGTGATGCTGTGACACAGCATCTGGACTATCACGCTATAGAATGAGCGGAAAGTCTGCGTCCTCCTTCGCAATATTAACTTGCCTGTACATCTTTCCAATAACACTTAACGAAGACATTGTTAATTGCAAAGACAATGCACTACTATGTCCCTGAGTTCGAGCTGGAAATTGCGGCCTACCATTGAATCTTTGTTTAAAGGCCCTTTATTGGTGCTTGAGCAAGATCTAAATCATATATAAATACATACAAAATATCAAACTCGTTATTTTCAGACATTTCTTCTCTTTGCGCATGACCTAAAGAAGCATATTCATATATGTATAGGATTAAATACATTTATGTACTATGGTAGTCTAACGATAAAACGAACAAACTTATCTCTGGTAGTTGTTTGGGAAAACAACGCTTCAAACTTTGCTTCCTCGTGAGTCAAATGTTTGCTGCTAACATGAGGGTTCGCTTCAACTTACCGGAAACTCTTTAATTTATCATTGTCACTTATGTAAGCGCATTGAATGCATGCTTACTATGACGTTATGGTATCTATCGTCTTGTTTGTTAGGCTGATCCTGTATTTTGCCAGAGAGGATCCAACCGAATCGAGTGTTTTGAGCAATCACCGATCCCGGCGGGTCCCTGATCAAACCATCTAATAATATTTGGCTGTACACCTCAGCACCCAGGAGTAGATGTATTGTGTTGGGTGTGCCAAATGATGGATCTGCTAATTCCGTTGACGAAAGAGCTGGAAAAACGTGAGCCATTACTTTCTTATTTGGAAGAAAACTGGTGAGCTTACTTAAAACATGAGCCTTAACGGTTAACGTAAAACTGGGGTCTAGACGAGATTGAACTTTTACCAATACTGAATTATTCGACGATAAAGTCGAACCTTGGTCGCCGCCTAAACCTGTGACAAAGCTTGTGCTTGGTATTTTCTTAAGACCGAGAAACTGAACTGCCGCTTCGGTGATATAGGAAGCTTGAGACCCTTGATCTAACAAAGATCTAAACACGTAAGCAGATCTAGTTTTATTTGAAGGTACTTGTACAATTGCTGTTGGCAACAGTACTTGACTGCTTGTATTTAAGAAGCACGAAACAATATGTGATTCTGATTCTGGATCTACACTCTCGGCCTCAGAGAAAGACGATGTTGTTTCAGTTACTGTTGCTACAACATGACTCTCTGCAGGCTGGTCAGTTGTGGCATCGCCAGCAACCGATTTGAAGTTTTTTAGATGAAGTAACGTGTGATGTTTTTTCTTACAAAAACGGCATCGAGTAGACGAATTGCACGAATAAACTAAGTGGTTGGGAGACATACAATTAAAACATAAATTGCGAGTTTGGACAAAACTACGGCGTGTGGTAACATCATGTTTGGCAAACTTTTTACAATTGAACAGTTTGTGATTTTCTGTACAAAATAGGCATGAAACAGTAGTAGCGGCATGATGGCAAGAAACCTTATCTTCCTTTGAGTCTTTAGATTTAGAAATTCTAACGAACGAAATCTAATTTGTAAAAATCTTCAAACTCTTTTAAACTCGGTAACTCTCTACTTGATTCACAAACTTTCTGCTCCCACTGTTTCCGACTTTCCGGATCTAGTTTCTGACTAATAAGGAAAATCACAATTATATCCCATGAGTTTACGTCTAAACCTAAATGTTCTAATGCTAATATACATTCTTTAGTTGTGTCTAGCAACTGTTTAATAGCATTGGACGATTCCGATGTCAAGTTCTTTTGGCCTGTCAAACGTCTTAAAATACAATTTCCAAGATATTTTTTGTTATTGTATCTGCCTTCTAATTGATTCCAACATACATAGTAATTATCAGAAGTACATGGAAAATGTCTTAGTAACATTTCTGCTTCACCTGTGAGTGAACCCTTGAGGTAGTGCAATTTCTGCACGTTATCAATACTTGAGTTATTGTGAATTAAAGAAACAAATAAATCACGAAAGCTGCTCCACTCAGAGTAATTACCGGAAAACTTCGGTATGGTTATCTTTGGTAGGTTTACATTGCTGCTGCTCAATGGTTCTCTCTCAGTATGACTGATAGCTTTAGGAGGTGGCTGAAGCGATTGCTTAACTTTGAAAAGAACATCCCTTAATAAAGCCTTGTAATCTATGTATGTTTCTTCTACTGCAGAATAAGTATCATTTACAAAGTATTCAGTCTGCTCCAATTCCTTGGCATCTAAAGCGGATACAATTTTTTGATGATTACTTTCAAACGTTGACCAATGCTGATCTATAGCATCTAACCGAGTCTCAATATAACCCAACGTGATACGTTCTTTAGGTGTCTTTTTGAAGTTAACTCTAGTATTATTAATCTTACATTTTATATCTTCTTGAAGTTTTAAATACTTATCAGCCATAATGAAAACAAAAATTAAATGATACAACAAACTTTAAACATACAAGTGTAAAATATAAACAATTCTAAAATATCCGTCGCACAAAGTAACAAAGTAAAACACAACCAAAAATCACAAGTCCAAGAAACAGTTTCACAAAATTTTCTAAGTGTTTGTAATTTCTATCCGAAAACAGGCATGGATTCCCCGTCACTTCACTTTTCTTAAAATTATTCTAAGTCCATGCATTACTTTTAGAATTTTTCTAAGTCAATGATCACTCACTATTTCTTCTAAGTTTGAAACTAGTAATAAACAAGGTTCAAATTCGTACTCACAGTTTTGTCTTCAAGATACGTCACTATAGACTCACAAGAACTTTCGCTACGACACGACGTTGAATAGGATGCTCCTCTTGTTACCACGGCTGCCTGGATCACGATGATTGGATGTCCCAGGGGGTGCTCCCCCCGCTGCCAAGCTGACGCTGCAGCAGATGCACGACACTCCACCCGTAGGTGCCTTTTCACCAGGGCACTGAACAGCGATAGCGTACCACTGTCCGACTTGTGTAGGGTGGACGCAGGTCTACTTCAATGCCTTACCGGCTTTCGAAGGACCATGTACAAATCCCAAAAAACTTCGTAGTGTGCAAATAAAACAAGTATGTTTATAAATGGCAAACACTATATTATGTAAATCCAGTCATGTTAACATCTCACAATTTGTTCATAGAAAATATAGGTGCAACATCGTTAGCGTGTTTTAGTATACAACTAGCGCCATCTATGTCACATATAAAGTATTAAACAAGTATGAACAGTCATTGTGATTGCCTTACTTAGACGTGATGGCTTAGTGACATAGTGACAAGAACGTTCTGTTTCACAATCGCGAAGACGTCGTGTCTAATCCCGCCTGCCTGCCTGTCTAATGCACCTATAATTATTTTCCTACAGACAGAAATACATACAATTTTGTCATAAACACTAGCTTTGACGATGAAAGAAAACGTAGTGAGGAAACCGGCGTGTTCCAAGGAAAACATCTTTCGAGGGCATACGTCATCCGCCAACTGCCAACCGGCGGGTTTACCGCATACCTAAATCTGCTTTGGTTTTGCTATTGTTGTCTCTATAATTTCAAGCATAACAAAAGAGAGACTAATATCAAAGCTTAGACAGTTTTAGTTGGGCGGTAGACTCTCCGGACTTAGCTAGCGTAGTGGGTTATAGCCTTGACTCCGTCCTTGAGAGAAAGTCTCGAGTCTCAACAGTGAAAAGTGGTCAGCTTGTGCATTGTGATTAAAATAGTTTGTTTTTGTCGTTTCAGATCCATGGACGACAAAGAAAACGAGTACACCAGCCACTACTTTCTCAACGTCCCTACTTCGAGCCCTGAAAGTTCCAGAACTCCGGTCTTTCCAAAATGTACGCTAGACTCGTCACAAGACCTGAGCCAGACATCTCTGCAGTCTGAAGAAGACCTAAGCTTATCCCAACTCACGATAGAAGAACAAAAACCATTGAAAATTCAACCTTTCTTCAATATAACGCCTAGAGAAATTCCGATATCACCTCACTATATTTTTGAAGAAGAGTTTTTATCTAATCCTTGGGCTTTATTAATAGCAACAATATTTCTAACGAAGACCTCGGGAAAATCAGCAAGGCGTTATATGATAGAATTTTTCGAGGAATATCCTACGCCTTACCACGTGTTAAAGGATACTCCAGGAGACTTAGAAAGGGTTTTTTATAAATTAGGCTTAAAAAAACGTGGCCACATCATTTGGAGACTTTCTTATCAATTTGTGTCCAGCAAATGGCGCAGAGCAAGCGACTTATGTGGCATCGGGAAATATGGAGAAGATGCTTACAGAATCTTCTGTTTAGGACATACTGATTTAGACCCTGGTGATAGGTTTTTAAAGTTGTATTTAGATTGGTTGCGCCAACATACAGATTTTGTAGAGGAGCATGGTATAACGGACTGTGAAGTAGTTATTGAGGATCCTTGTTTGAGCTACTACAGACTAACTTTAAGAGAAAATGATTGAAGTTCTTGATTTTGTTGCTGTATATTTGTGGAATATTGCAGTGGCTGGCTCCCTTCTTGAAGACTTCCATAGAGAACAAGGAACTCAACTTAGGTAAAGAATATGTAAATAGACCAGATTTTTGCGCACGGTTCCTTTATACCAATCGTAAGCAGATGAGGTGTATGTTAGCTATGGCAACAGAGTGATGTGCCGCAACAAAAGTATGACACTTCCACAAGACCGATCAGACCCGTGCTTTCGTTGTAAAGTGTTTGTTCTAACCACGGATATTCGGGAGATATGCCTTGATTGCGAATTTAGTTCGAAACCTAGTGTCTCCGGTCTCCTCCCACAACATACATAAAATGGGCGGAACATTTCAGTATTAACAAATAATTTTGTCTATGTAGAAGGAGTAACTCAACGCCCACATAATATGTCACTAGGGATTGAAATGAGTGATTGCAAAATTTATTCGACATTTTATTTTGGGCTGTATTATAATATTTTCATTTATTAAGTTTTACTAATATACAAATACGTAAATACAATTATAATAGGTATATAAAAATTGATACCCTGTACGACATGTATTATACTATAAAGAAATGTATAAAGTTGGAGTATGAATCTATTTGCATTTTTCAAATTAACAGTTTTACGTTTAATGTGTACGAAAGTACTAGCAGTGCTCCGCGGGTTTACCCACGTAGTTCTCGTTCCCATTCTTTTATCGAGATAAAAGTAGCCTAAGCCTATGTGTTCTTCCAAAATATAATCTTACTGTACTTATTTCAAATTACAACTCGATCCGTTCATACGTTTAAACGAGATTGAGCAACAAACATCCAAATACCCAAACGTCCAAACATTGGCATTTGTAATATTAGGTACTAGGATTTACGATACCAATGACAAAAAAAAATATTTTTTTGCTTTCCTGCTTGTACTGGGTAATCTCAGAAACTGCTGGACTAATTTTAAGGGACTTTTAATGAAACAGTTTATTTAATAAACATTAAATAAACATCACTTTATTCCGGTTTGAAGGACTATGTTTCCAGAGGAATTACAGGGAGGTAAAACATTATATCTCAGAGTGTCGAACGCCGTAAATCCTAATGCCGTGAATTGGACTATCTGCAAGGAAGGAAGAGAGGTATTTGCCCTGCAGTGGGACAATGTAGGCTAGTAATAATATTAACATTTTATTTTCATCAAGCAAGAGAAAAGTACACGTTAAAAAACGTAAAAAGTTATGCCCTAGACGATCAGCTGTCTGGTAGTGAAAGTCCCGTCATAATTGGTGCAGCTGTTTGGTATAGATTAGTGGAACAAACAAGATAGACAAAAAGTTGTAAAATAGTTTTTAGGTATAGGTACTGTACATATTTTCATTTGTCACAACATAGTAAGCAGTTGTTAATTTGATATTACAAACGCTCCAATTTTATTTCTTTGTATTTATTATTAATAATAATCATAAAACAAATAAAAGAATCTGGAAAAATAGGTAGTTAATTAAAAATGAAAAAAACGAACATTGTCCATGTAAATTACCGAATAAATTTTCGAAGAAATTTCACGGCGGCAAACTCCATTACCCCATCACTAACGCGCCAACGTACTCTCTAGGCGCTTCAGAGCTACTGAACGAATGTCAAATTTATACGGTCAAATTAACCGTATCGAGAAGACACTGCCACGCCCTTAAGGCATATCCCCCGATATCCGTGGCTCTAACTCTATTAGACTGCAGGCCCGTGAACAAAATTTATGGGTCAGCTGATACAGCAGGAGACCTATGTAGGATGATAGAAGGGTATAAAGTAATAAGATTGAGCACTATGCCGTCACTTGTAAGCTGTCCAACTGAGTGCAGTTGAAGAGGGGGGGTTCTAAACCTCGATCATTTCTCCTTGTCGCATGATTTTTGTACGGCGCGGCGTTGCGGCGTTGCGTGTAGGTACTGTGTAATCTGTGTTTGTTGTACAAGAGTGACAAGAGTGCAAAGTTGTTTTTTAACCGCGTTCACAATTTTGATGACCGAGCAAGCGAAGGATTCTATGTTTTTCATACGTACATGCCTAAGGCTAAATACACTCAAGGTTAAAAAAACTTTGAGTTTATTATATAGCCATGGTTACAATATGACGTGAAAATATGGAGAGTTGACCGGTTGAGGTTAGGACTTAGGAGTGTCATGTGTCATCTGTGTAAATGAAAAGTGTCCGCCCATGTGCATTAAATTATGCACAGATTAAAAAATTATGGTAGCGCCACATTAGCATCAGGGTAAATTTTAAAGGAAATAAATAAGCGTAAATTTGAATTTAGAAATCGTGTGCACTAACTTTTTGGATTCAAAACATAATTATACCCATTTTTATTTCTACATTCTACATCTGGGTGTTTCTATGTATAATAAGTATGTATTTAAAACTATATAAGTATTATATCAGCTATCTGGCTGCCATCACACAAGCTTTGCTTTAGTTTGGGGTCAGATGGTGTTGTGTGTGAATTGTCCACCAATATTTATTTATTTATTATTAGTTATTCTTGGTGCCGAATTCAACATACGGGACATTTCACGCCAAGCGGACAACGAAAAAAATATGAGGTCGTGAATTTTGTTCATACTCTGGTCAGTTATACTTCTAGTAGACGTGGGTGTGTACACACAATTTTTTTTTCGTGTGATGCTTTATTGCCGAGCTATGAGCTTTTAAAAATTAGCTAAAAATCAAATATGTTTTTTTTCTATGCTTCTTATTTGTATCAATTAACTATTAAAAAACTAAATAGTGTTGTTTCTAATAGTTAAAAGGTTGAACTTTTTAAATATTTTGTCGAATTCGAAATTTGAATTATTTTACGTATTGTAAACCGGAAGTGATCATTTCAAATTTTTTTTTAGTACCTTGGACAATTTAAATTAAAGCTATAAATGTAGTAAATCTATACAAAAAAATGAGATCTCTCATAGTTTACGACTTACAGCAATTAGAGTACATACACTTTGCTAAGATCACGTTCAAAGCAATCGGTTTTTATGCGCTAAGATGCTAAAAAAACTATCTTGTTCATATGTTATTCCTTCATTATGACATGCGAAAATATAAAATTAACGATTTTTAAAAATAAAATATAATTACAAAATGAATTTAAGCATTTGTAATAATAATAACAAGATCGTACAAAATAGTAATTTTAAAAACGGATGCGACGTTGGAACTCTACTATAACGCAATTACGTATCTAGAAAAAGAGTCACTAATAAAAACACAATTGTTCTAATTAATGTTACTTGCCAGAAAAAGAGCTATATATGACACTGGAATGTTTCGGTAATGTGTAAAGTCCAGAAGTTGAAACGCTCATTAACTGGGCGCGTTACTATTTCCTAATTTTGTTTTAATATGGCTTTCTATGGTGATCGGTTGTCTCTTCCTGGCGAATAAAAATAATATTTTTTTAAAAAGGTGTCGAAGTTGCTCAAAAATTGATTTCAAATGTTCACTTCCGGTTTGCAATTCGTCAAATAAATTAAATTTCGAATTTTATAATGTTAATTATATTTTTTTTAAAAGATCGTTTAATTTTATATTTTCGCATGCTATAAAGAAGGATAATATATTAATAGCCTAGTTTTTTAGCATCTTAACGTATAAAACCGCTGGCTTTGACCATGATCTTAGCGATGTGTATGTACTCTATTTGCTCTAAGTCGTAAACTATGAGAGATCTAATTTTAATTATTTTTTTGTGAAGGTTTACTACATTTAAAGCTTTAATTGAAGGATAAAATTTTACAAAAAATAATGTCAAATTTACTCAAAAATCGATTTGAAATGTTCACTTCCGGTTTACAATACGTGAAAAAATTCAAGTTTCGAATTCGACAAAAAATAAATAAAAAGTACAATCTTTTAACTATCAGAAACAATACTATTTAGCTTTTTTTAATAGTTAATTGATACAAATAAGAAGCTTAGAAAAATTCATAATTTCGTTTTTAGCTAATTTTTAAAAGCTCATAACTCGGCAATAAAGCATCACACGAAAAAAATATTGTGTGCACACACCCACGTCTACTAGGAGTATAACTGACCAGAGTATGAACAAAATTCACGACCTCATATTTTTTTGGTTGTCCGCTTGGCGTGAAATGCCCCATACATTTTTTTTATTTGTTACAAACTCAGACTAGGTACCTCCTTGGTGTACTTTTTTTTTAAATCCTTTGCGCGCAATTTTCTTTGATGTATGTTGAATTCAAAAAGTTATTGCACACGATGTTCTAAATTCAAATTTACTCTCTTAGAGTCTAGAGGGTAAACACGACTTTTGCGTCCTGATATCGAGGAACAATAGCCAACTCTTTCCGAGATTCCGAGGTGGTGGGAAATTGGGAACTGTCTTTGACAGGTCTTTTTGCATCTTGAAAATGCCCCATTATGAAACGTAGTCGCAAAATCAAAACTTTTGTAAGTAATTCCTGTGTTTGTAGTTTGCTTTACTTGCGATCGTAATTAGGTTTTCGGAAAGCTTAACTCCTGTCAAAAATAGTTTTTGGATGCGCCAATTTTTTTTTCATATTTGATAAGTACCTATGCATTAATGTCAGTAATTTGAGATATATGTTTAATTCAAATCTGTAATTTTAAAAACCCTTATTGTATGAATATCAATTATGGAACATGGAACCCTACACTAAGATTGGTATGTGACATACCTACTTCGGTTGTCTTTTAAAATTATTACTTATTACGTGAGTACCATGTTAATTAATAAATTATACAAAATTATCTGTCGTTTTATTGCTAATTTAATTTAGCAACTCCACAGACTCCGGGGTCCGTGACCTTTGTCATTTGTTTTCTTTTTTACATGAATCTTGGATTAGGAGAAGAAAAGGAAATAGGGGGGAGTAGGGAACATTTTCATTCTAATTCTAGGCCTATTTTATTTTCTAAACCGCGTCCTCCCGGCTCAGCGCCTCGAAATGTGTTTAAAGATAATGATTTATTAACCTTGACTAGGTAGTATATATATATTTATACTACAAATTTGCTTGTTCGTCAAAAATAATAAGGCTTACTTTTTTGAAAATAAGTCATCACGAGTAGATAGCTTACGTCAAAAACACAAATTTGACATCCAGGTATTGCAAGTTAATAATGCTATGTATTATAAAAGTCCACTAAACACAGCTACAAACATTTTTAATATAGTTTACCATTCGATATTAAATCCTTAGAAGGAGTAAACTCGGGATACTACAGCGAGAAACAAAATACAGTGATATTAAGTGTACAATGTACTATGACTGATTTAATATTACCATACTTTATGAACCAGAAACCTTTTTAAATTTATGTAAATATTGATAGACAAAGAGAATATTTATATATATTTTGCCGTATTTAGAGTAGCGTCGTAGGATGGACAAACTGCATGAGGACAACCTACTTATTTATGTTTTTATATTTATGTCGCAACCGGATTGTATGATTCGCCGTATTACATTACGGCTAGTCGTTTTGAAAAACAGGGCCAGTGTGTAAAGCGGCGGTTTAACGCTTAGCCAGATTTAATGCGGCTGATTAAAAATTAGCCGGAATGTATTCGACGCCATACGCCATTCAAAACGGTTAGCCGTATTGTAATAAAGCGAAAGATTAGCCGCCTCTTTGACAATTTTTAGTTCCGATACTTAGCCCTTAAATTAGCAAGAAGACAAATTTCAATAAAAGAAGAAACCAACGATGAATTTGGTCCGATATGGTCCAAAATACCTCTAAAAAAGTATTTAAAAAAATAAATTATATTCAGTTTTCGAGAAAATATATGTATACTACAATGTGCAATGCCAACTTACTAGAAAAATTGTTCTCAAAAGCTATGTGCATTACTACAATATACTTTGCCAGGATTACCAGTACACAAAAAAAATACAATTTGTTGTAATATTATCTTTTTATGACTCTAGTTACAATTTATTTAGTCTGAAAGTGTAAAAAACAATCAATCCTTTTGTTATCCAACAACAAAACATAGGTAAATACAATAAACACTGTGTTTGATGAACTGTTCTCCTTCCTGCATTACTAAATCTTGGAAGCTTCTAAGATGGTTCGATTTTATAATACGAGTACCTTGACTGAAAATGCCATAAATAAGGGCTGTTTTTTATTTCTTAATAATCTTGCTCAATGCGATCACAAGCCATCGGCCTAAACTAATAGACAATTATTTCTTCTGTAAATTTGTGCCCACAAAATGTATCTTCTCCGTAAATTATGAAAACGTACATTAACCACTTTCAAAATCTTCCATTTCACATTTTTTTTATTAGATCAGTAGTTTGTACAAACTGGAATTCAGATAATTCCCATCAATTCATGAATTGCAAGAAAGTTTTCAGTCCATGAAAGCAACATTTTTCCATGCTTCTGTACAGAGTACAGGTTTGTGTTAAATACTATTTCTCCTACTTCATCTTCTGAAAAAAAGTGTAAAACTGAAATAAATCTGTCTCATACCAAAATCAAACAAATTCTTTATCTCTGTTTCGATAAAAATGCTTTGTACAAACTGTACTTCAATTAACATTCAATCCTAGTTTCTTTGATTTTGAAACCTTTTTGTGTTTCAATCTAGTTTACAAGATCTTCTGACAGCTACTACTTTACACCAGAGATGAAATAGTTGGTTTTGTGATTTGCGAGCTTTACAGAATTCAGTATCAGTATTGTATTGTATTTAATGGTAGTAGGTGACGGTAGTACTTCCTGATATATTCATTAAGTCACTTAGTGGTAATACGAGTATGGCAGATTCGGGGTTGAAAATATTTTCATAGTTTATGAAATATCAATCAAGTAAGCTTAGTTTTCCAGTAAAGAATCTATGGAAGGAGGTTCGTATTATTCCAATCAAGGAAAAGGTGGTATGAAAGTATGAAGATCGTCATCCTATGATGAACTATAAGTAGAGTTTGCAGTCACATTTGGTACAAAAGCAAGTATCCTTTTCGTGCTGGTTGGTTATAAGTTCTGCAAGTAAACAAAAATGAAACAAGCCCAAGACATTTGTCCCCCATGGCCACAAAAAAAACACAAATGTCAGGAAAAAAGCAATAGTAAGCGTTATTTTTATTTTGCATAAACCTGGCAATGTACAGTAGGCTTACCACTGTTCCAATATGGTACTTTACAGTGTAATTGACAACGGTAAGCGTGATGTACACACAAGTTTGCGATCGAATAAAAACTTACTTATTATAGTTATTAGCAAAAACGTTTTCGAAATGTATAATGTTATTATAAATAAATCCAATAATACCAAAAAATATATTTGTGCATGAATATTTCTTAGAAAATTAATTATACTACTCTAACTAGGGTTAGTTGCGTACGCGCCGGTTTACTAAGAATCTAACTTACGTTTTGACGTACATATTAGACATTTACAAGTGTCAATTTTATTTAGCTATTTTAGAAATATATAACAAATTATATGCATATAAAAAATACATAAATCTTGAATCGTTATTTCAAAATATTTTTTTCAAAACTATGTACAGTGTGATGTACGGATCCCGATTAAGGATTTAACACTCATGGCGCTGCCTGACATAACAACAACTATGGCGTTGAAAACAGTACGTGTGTTGCTAAATGGTTAAGGTGACTGTGGATTCTGGTGTTCGGCGAAATCCTACACAATATTATTGGGACGGTTTACCACCGTCCACCTTGCTAAGACTAAATCGGACCGGGTAGGTTACAAAGGACCCCGATCGGACTCGGAGCACCCCGACTCCACCTAGTCTTGTCGCTAATACCCCTAGAGTGTATATAAAAAATGCGGGAGCCAGGAGAAGCTCAAGGGAGGTCCTGTGTGGAGAAGCGACACTCAGGGCTGACTGCAGAGCTTCTGGCGGGAGCCCACCTGGAGTCAAATCTCAAAGATAGACCCTTGTCGAAGTGCACCATATTTCTTAGGTGTACCATCACCAATATCAAGTTATATCTGAGAGGTAAGATGTTTAAAAAAAGTAAGGAATATGGTAAGAGATAATCTGTCAGCTTTTTCGGATTAATATAAGTATGGTCATCCTACGCAGTAGTACAATGCGGCTAAACGTTGGCCGCCGTATTAAAGAACGTATCGCAATGACAATCCGGCTAATAGTTGAACCGCCGCTTTGCAAAACGGCTAGCCGTAATGAAATACAGCGGATTATACGATCCGGCTGCGAGAAATAAAAATCCTTAAAACTTTGCGAGCACTTAAAGCAAGATAACAAAATGTTCATTCACACAGATAACTAATAATCACACGTTTACGTCATTGCGTTCACATTAGCTAAAACATGGCTAAAACCTAAAACAATAATTAAAGTATCATCAATGAGACTCACCTACTTATTCTACTGTCATCGATATTTTTGTACATGTGTTATGAATTTAATTATTGCTTTTGCACCTTTCGCTACCTACATCATAAACCAAGAAAATATATTCGCATATATAAATTAGTTTTTAAAATTCGCGCGCTTTGTTGTGATAAAATAAACCAATAGGAGAGCGAAACATATCATACCAACCTAATGGTTATTATCAGAGTGATTCCACTTCGTGCGATTGGCAGCAGTGTCGATTATTGCAAATGGTGGATTGCGTTACTTTTTCTCGTGCTCCGTGTAAAATATTTACGTAAAATAGTGATAATTTTGTGGTGCAGTGTTTCTGACTATCACAAACATGTCGGAAACACTGCCGAGTGCTAAGAAACAAGTTCCCAGGCAACTGGTAAGTGTTTAATATTACATTTTTACGTATTTAGTCCCGGGTGACGCCATGGTGGCTTTATCTGGGATCACGTAAACATGAAATGGTGCATCGCTGCATCGTGTATCGATTCACCAGAGTTTCGGGATCAAATCTAGGATCCTCAAGGGGACCTAACTTAGGAAATCAAAATTGGCTTCGAGGGTCATCGACTTGAATTTTTTTGTGATCACGCTGCGGCCGAGTTTTAAAACGCGGCGGCCGATGCAATTCGCGCATGCGAGATTGTGTCAAAATCTATAATAGTTTTAGAGATCGCAGCATTGCATTAATTTAGGGGATGATAAGAATATTATTTAGCGGTAGTGTCGTGTCGCGCGAAGGTTCCGCGCGGAACGGCGGCAGCGACACGTCCTCGTTAGTTGCGGCATAGCAGGCATCTGTAGATAGGAGCGGGTGACTGCGCTGCTTTGCCGAACTGAAGGCGTTTCCTCCCGCGGGCTCGCGCAGCGGCTGTCGGCCTGGGGCGTGCGCCGAACGACCACACGGCGCGCCAGACCCGAGTCGTCTCGCGTCCGAGCTCGCTGCGCGCTCTCGTCCGCTCGCTACTCGCTACCTACGATAAAATAACTCGACTAATCTTCCGTGGAACAATTACTCCGCAGGCGAGAGCCGATCGTCGAAACTCGAAAGCATTTATTTTGTACAGAACACGTCGGAGAGCCGTTCGCGACTGCTGCCATGTCCTTTGTCTCGCCGCGTCGACAAATAGCCCTCGTATGAAGTTTTATTGTTACACCTTGTGCTTTACTCGTGTTACATATTGGCCTTGGTTTCTAAAAAGTAACCTATTTAAAAAGAAATCATGAATTATTGCTGTCAAATACTGAAGTTATAGCCGAGCAAACTTGTACTCTGAAAGAAAATCTATTTAGATTGTCACAACAGAAGTGAAAGTTATTTCATGAAGTTGCAGGCCACTTCTTCTATTTAGAATGGTTTGTGACAAACAATCAGAACCAATCAGAGCTATGTAGAGTTGTCTGGTACTGTGCCAATAATTTATTTAGCTCTAAATGTTTCGGAGCTTAACATTTTATTCATTTTCAGTGTTTGTCTCACCTTATATATTGTTCTTACCTGCACTGAGTACTAAGTAGTCCTTGAAAATGATATGACATTTTAAAATCAATAATAGTTGTAATCTCTCATGTTTTTCTTGGATTGCCTTATGGAACTGTTATTTGTAACACATCTTCAACTTCCACTTATAAGTTCAACTTCATACATGCTGTAAAGTTGATAGCTTGTAATCATTATCATATTTATTTTAAAAATATTGTTTGATCAACATATTAATACAGGATGTAAGTCCTGTTGTGATATAACACCATCTCTGCATAACATCTTAGATCTCTGGGCAAAAGCGCAGTGCAGTGCTAGGTAATGATTTGGACACTTCATGTTTCAATAGCTGTGTGTCACTGTGCTGTTTTGTGGCAGGCATTTTGCTTACAATTAGGCACATGTCCTGCTGGTCTCGTCACTCATTATTTAAAAAAAAAAAGGTTTTGTTTGGTAGATGTAATCTACTATATATGTCAAAATTCATACTTTAAAATTCAAAAATTTCATTGAAGTCGAAGAAACACTGCTCGACAAGCTATTCATTTTAAATTAAAGGGTCTCAATTTCTGTGACTAAATATATTAATATTGGTGGTGGACAATTCACACACAACACCATCTGACCCCAAACTAAGCAAAGCTTGTGTGATGGCAGCCAGATAGCTGATATAATACTTATATAGTTTTTAAATACATACTTATTATACATAGAAACACCCAGACACAGTGCAAACATTTGAATTCATCACACAAATATTTGCACTGTATAATAATGATCTTTATATTTTCCTGACAGCGTGAACGCAAGCAACGCAAGCTCTACTCGGATGAGTGGGCCCTAGGCGATGATGAGGCTGAGGGAGGTCGAGGGTTCTCCCTCGCTGACAAGTTGGAGACTAATCGCTTCGACCATCCTAACTCAGTCTTGGAGATGAACGGAGCAGACCTGACAGTGGCGTATATGCAGAAGCATGGGTTCACCACTCCACTACTGTTTAAAGACAAAATGGGACTCGGACTGAGGTATGTATTAGAAACTTATTATAAAAAATTGAAAAAAAGGGAAATATTGTCAATTTTAGGGTTATGTGTCTCAATAAGTATACACAACCAACTTTGTGTTCTTATTGCTGGGACTGGAGGCACAATAGCAAAAAATTGCACACTTCAGAATAAAAAACGAGATATCAGTTTATGCTGTCTATCAACAAATAAATACATAGTAGATCCATAGCATGTCAATCTCTGTGCCCATTCATGGCTAGCGTAGTGGATGTGACTTTCGATGTCACGATTATGAGGTCGTAGTTTCGAATCAGTCTGTATTCATCCATCTGAGCATTTTTAACCAACCGACTTCAAAAAGGGAGGAGGTTCTCAAATCGGTTTGTTTGTTTTTATTTTCGTATGTATGTTACGCGATAGCGCCGTCAATTGCGAATCGATTTAGATGTTTATTTTTTTGTTTGTTTGATCATATAGTTCAGAGCTAGTCCCATTTAAATTTTATCGAATTCGGTATGGAGGTTTTTATTTCTACCAAATTTTACTTCTATGTATTTAGACAGTGTAGTGATAGATTTTTATGAAATTTAGTCGAATTTCTAAATTGAATTGTAAATTTAAGTTGGTTTTGGTTTTTTCGTGCAGAAAATTAAATATTAATGTATAAAAAAACGTTAATATATATTTTTATTAACGTTTGATCTTTTGGTTGTGTTATGGCATTGATTCCCGTTGTGAGAGAACGCCCTGAAACCCAGTTGCGGAAATATAAAGTGGGCTACATATTTATGCTATGCTTAAGTCAATCTCTTAATTATTAGTTACCTTGTACCAATAATTAAGAGATTAGGTACTACATATTTATATGTCAACTTATCAAACTTTTGCGTCATAAACTTGCTAAATATTGATGCCTAATAAATGTCGCCCGATGTTCTACTTGCGACACAACAGCAAAAATAATCAGCCTAATAAGTACTTAGTGTTAAGGCCAGGTAATTCTGTCAAAGTAGGCATTTAACGCTGTCTTGTTCTCGCGACCGTCACCGACCGCGGAATCGGTGCCACAGTGCAGAAATAACATTAAAATATTGGACTATGTAATTTAAACTCATTTTTTGTTCAAGATTTGTTTACGTTTGTTTGTTTATGATAAGAGTTTTGTTGCTATATAAACGAATAAATATTAAATTTATCTATACTCGTAGGTATACAAAACTCAACCTTTTCTTTTTTGGTCACACTATAAGTTGAGAACGGCTTTTAAAATTCCATGCATCTTTTTAAAATGTTTCCTAATAATTCACAAGTTCGTCAAAAAATTTAAAAAATGTGGTGAAACGTAATGCAAGGCCAGTAAATATAGACGGTTTTTGGCCAAGTTTGCACTAACTTTCTAATCCAATTTTTTCTATGAGGTAAAGATCACTTACTGAGTATAAAATTACAAAATGCTCACAGATTCAGGTAGAGTTTCAAACGCCAATTGAAAAAACTGTTTTAGCCGATATTTTGAAACTATATATTTTGACAACAATTGTAGAAAATAAAATTTTGCATCTTTTGTTGCTTATAAACTTTTTTTAAAACTTACCGTTTACGATTTATAGGCCATTTAATGATACGGTTGTGATGATGCCGAAAATAGTGGATGAAAATGATGTGGTCTACGATGGAACTTGCTTCTCTAATAGAAACAAACACAGTGTACCTCGTAACCCCAAGGATCGAACCTTCGACAAAACCCACTCTGGCAATGCGTTTCACAGCTTAGTTGTTCTTATTACAAAAGTGGAGACCAAACTCTTCGTTCAACTCTTCAATCATGATGATGAACGGTGCTGTTCATTCGAGCAACGAGCAATATGATAGAATTACTTTAATTTAAAAACCGACTACAAAAAAATTCTAGACGTAAAAAATATTACCTACTATCTAAGGAGTCTATGGACACTTTGGCGAATGAGACCAGTCTTAGAATATCTTAGTTACCAAAATCTATCCAGCCGTTTGGAAGATATGTGGAAATAAAAGTTTTACAAACATAAAGATACGCGCGAAAGACATAACCCTACTTCCATTCCGGTAAAAAGAGACATGTTTATGCTACTGGGAACGGAATTCACATCTTATTTTTTTACATTGTTATCATTAAATTGGACATAATAAATCGTAATCGGTAAGTTCGAAAAAAAGTTTACTGGCAACAAAAGATGGGAAATTTTATTTTCTACAATAATAATAGGCTGTATAACTTTTTCGGAATATTGGCCAAAAACGTTTTTTCGAGCTGGCGCTTGAAGCTCCACCTGGATTTGTTATTATTTTGTAATTTTATGTTCAGGATTTTATGATTCTAAACCGAAAAAATACGAATCGGAAATTTAGTACAGAGTTAAATTCTACGAGTAATTTTACTGCCTTCTTATCTAATTTGGTCGAGTGTCTAAATTTCATTTTAAATAAGTTTTAAATGAACGAAGTTGGGTTTTTAGGGATTCGTAGACAAATTTTAAAATATACGTTATGTCTGTTCATCCGTATGTGACAGCCATTTTCTCCGAAACTATAAGAAGTATACTATTAAAACTTGGTAAGTACATGTATTCTATGAACAATATTAACAGTTTCATACAAAAAACGAAAAAACAACAAATTTTGGTGGTGTCACAAACTTGGAAAATAAATTTTAAAAAATCTATCAAAACCATACGTGTATCTATGGATAGGTGTTCAAAAATTGTATTGAAGTTCCTAACATTTTTTTTCTAAACTGAATAGTTTGCGCAAGAATCTCTTCCAAAGTGGTAAAATCCGTATGTGAGGACTTTTCTTCCAAGTACTAAGTACCTTACTACCAAAGAATTTACCTAAATGATATAAATGCAAGTTAGGTATCATTTATGATAACTAACTTGCATTTATATTAGAGATTTACGCAGGGATTTCTCCCTCTCATTATTTCCTTATCCCGATCTCTGATTTGACGGACGAATATTTTACCGATACTAATCTATTTTCCATTGCATCTGCATTGAATTTTTACTACTGTGTTATCGACGTCAGTTTTTGAGACTCCCTATTGGTCTACAACATAAAGTAAACAGCGTACTAATTAGTATCAGCGTCTATTTGCAATTCCAATGAAAACGGTATCAAAAATCAAGATCATAGCGTGCTTCACTAGTAATACCTACTGATATTGTTATACTGTGGCACTATGATCGTAATATTTAAAATTTATTGGTTGTCAAAATTGCAAAATCAAGCACAGGCCCGTCGTCCGTGAGCGCCAAAACGCGACTGATCAGGCCTGCCGAACGGCGCGCTATATATATGGTAGATATTAAAACATAGTGAATAACTGATACTTTTTATCAAGTCAAACTCTGCGAAAGCATCTATAACTTTTTAGTGGCTTTCGTTGAGTACAAAATTTAGTAAAAAGATCAGTAGTTTAGTCATAAACTTGAAAAACTTTTGAAAAGAGGTAACTTTGGGATTTTTTTTCTATCAAGTAAAATTCATTAAATCGTGTTATTGACTGCGAATTGCACTAGATTAGATCCTTAACTAATACATATATTTATTACAGAGTTTAATACACTATTTTAAAGGTCTTAAAGTTGTTTTAAAAATTCAAAATTACGGCCCACACGCCCTTAAGAAAATAAATTAAAATTCCCGAAATGACACGAAAAGCCATTGATAAATGACGATATAATGTAATTAGTATAATTTAGTAATAGCTGACATATTTGTGGTTACTTTGGTGTATTGTAATTAGAAATTTGTTAAAATCGGGAAATCTTATTCTACAAAAGAATTAAATCAATAATTCTTAAATTATTAAAAAAAAACTCGCCGTTGAACATAGGTACAAAGGCTGGAGCAATAGAGTGAAAAATGCGACATATTCCATTCTCGTACATCCAAAATTTGGATTTGTGGAAAAAATTGTATTCAATACTACACAAATTTCATAAAAATCGGGCTGAGCCATTTCGATGAAGTATAATCATAAACAATCGTGACACGATATCTTTTTATGTAAAAGACGTTTTTAATTGATTGCGATGCAAAAAAATATAAACTTTATTATTCTCTTTAATTTACATCCAAATTGCCTCTAGGACGAGGCTGGGCAATGGCAGATGGCAGGGTAAGAGTGAGAGCAACCAGTGGGTTATAGAAGGCCTGTGATGACTCCGCATTGCGATAGTCTCTTGTTTACCGACCACAAGTAAAATGTCCTCAATGTATAGGAATCTTTTTGTATTTTTGCCGATTACAAAAATGCGCCTGAACCGATTTAAAAACTTTTCTGTTTTAAAGGGTAAACTTCCCAAATCGTTCCATTAAAGTTTTATCGAAATAAATCACCACCACATTAACCATTGCCCACCAATATTATTAGTTTGACAAATGACTTTAAAATGAATATAAGTGCGTGCGACTCTAAATTGCAGTTGGTTATTCCAAGAAATATAACTTTGTGGATTTTAAAAATATTTTACATTACAATCAAAAGCCGTTTAAACAAAGATTTAATTGAATAGAATGGAATGAAACTGAAACCCATTACGAATGTGGCGTCGTCGTGAAGAGCTCGGATCGTTTAGAAAACATTGGACGCTGAAAATTCAGGAATCGGAATAACCTCGGGGAATCAGTTTCAAAAATTAAAAAAAAACTGCCAAAAAAGTTGGCGATTGCGCCATTTCACAAGCATACCTCACGCTTGTGAAATGACTCAATTGTGAAATGCGAAATTGTATTGTGACATATTTTTTCACGAATCTATCCTCATTGGGGTAGACTTTTCGTCCGTTGTGAGGCAACAGGGGGTGCTTTGGTTAAGATACGCTTGCGAAATGCAATTAAAAAGTTTTATTGTGACATTTTTTCACGAATCTATCCTCATTGGGGTAGACTTTTGGTTCGTTGCGAGGCAACTGGGGGTGATTTAGTAAGATACGCTATGGCGTATTTACAAAACTGTATTGTGACATATTTTTTCACGAATCTATCCTCATTGGGGTAAACTTTTGGTCAGTTGTGAGGCAACTGGGGCTGATTTAGTTAATAAAAAATCACACCGAACGACCGATCGCCTTACGCACCGGTCGTTGTATTTAAATCAACCTACGGAATAAAAAAGCGATGGGCGTAGAGAGTACGAGAAAATTAATATTTAACCAAATTCAGTATGAAAATAAACAGTTGAAAAGATGGAAATAGTACAAAATTACCATATTTTTCCTCTATTCAGACGGTATGTATTTATCCCTCAGTTATCTCCATAGGGGTTGAATATTAAATGAATGGCCTCGGAAAATAACCAATTCCAATAAGGAAAAATCAACTTCACGATCGGTCCAAAATTAGCGGAGATATCGATAGACAAAAATATTATTTATCAATAAAAATACATACAACCGAGTAACCGAGCATTCAACATCCTCGTTTTTATGTCTGTTGTTTCAAACGGCGCTCAGCCCTAATTTGATATTGAGCAGTACAATATCCGGAAACGGATATTGGTCATACGTCCAACATCTAGCCTGTAAACAGACATGGTTCTCATTGATTCAGCGTTTCTCCAACTAGGCGTTAACGACCCCTTTGTGAGCGGTTGTCAGGTAGGCGGTGGAGGAGGTTGGCGGCAAAGGGTGTATCAATTATTAAATTTAACTAAACGCCGCGTCGGGGCGCGGCCTGAGATTTAAATTCGAATTATTATTTTTTAGTTTGTGAGTTGATTTATCGTTTGCTTATCCTTATCTTAGTTATGTTTACGCTTTGCTGGGGTTGAATAATCATTTTAAAATTATGCAGTCGCCGCGCCGTCGGGACTGTAAACTCTCTGTAGGTAGGCGCCGTCAACTCTGTATAAAGTCAAACCATTTTATGTGGTATCGGTACAATTTGTGCTTTTCCTCCATTCATCTTTATCATCCGTTATTTCAGGACTGATCCCTTTGAATTCTCCTCGTTCGCATTTATCCTTACTTTTTTCGACCTTTCTCTACCACAACTAAATTCACTCGTAGCCATCGGGTTTTTTTATTAGGTTGACGTCATTTCATCTCATGACATAGCCACACCTGTTGATTATTGAAATGAAAACTTCTTTAGCCGGGCTGACCACTTTTTGAAGGGAAAATATTTTTTTGAGGGTTCACATCACCAACATGCTAATTTAGTGGCGCAGTGTCGAAAAAACGGCGTAGCAGAGTGGGACGTGCGCATTAAGGCCGTAGGCCACATATATACCACACCGCTCCCACCCAACAAATAAAATATCACTAAAATATGGGCTTTATGTCATGTCTGTTAAGATGTAGATTACATTGGCAACATAAAAAATAAAATAAAAATAAATAAATTAGCAGACGAATCGAGTCGTCTATCTCTTAACCTTCATACTTAGTATTTGAGTGATATTTTATTTATTGGGTGGGAGCGGAGTCGTATGAGTAAGCTACGACCATTAGACGCTGTTCGGATGAGTGAAATCTGTAGCTATAGTGGTGACGTATTGTGCAACATTAGTGCTACGACTATCAACTTGTAATATTAAACTTCTAAGCAATAAGTTTTCATTTTTATCGGCAGTCCTTTTAACTGCCAACTATTTTATTTTATGTTAGTGGTTCTGCTTTCTTTCTTTTTCTAAGTTGTTGATTCCTAATCCTATCCTTTCGTGTTCCCCAAACATCTATATCAGCTGCATGCAAACTTATTTCGAAGTCCGTGAGTTGATTGATATCCAAAACTTTAAGAAAGCTTTCTTCGGGAACAGTGCCACAAAGCTAGTTGAAGATGACGACTCCAAATCTCTGTACAGCGTTCAATACCCAGGGATTAGAATATTATGATTTATCTCGGCCCTATTTTTTTTCTAAAACAATGCTCTTCAAACCTTAACACAGTAATGTTTACGGCATACACATTACGCCTTGGCGATAGAATAAAAGGTAAAACTCCTTGCACTACTAAAAGAAACAAATATTGTTTCAATTACAGGATATTCAACATCAGCTTTTCATCATTCATGTTTTCTTAATTTAATTTACAGCTTTTTATTTTTACGTTGATTCGTATGAAACGTTGTATTTTTTTGTTCGTTGACCTATGGTTTCGTACTGCGTGTAAAAGTAAGATAAACGGTTACAAATATTTGTTTTCTCTTATTGTAATAAAACTCTTTGAACTCTACCATATAATTCAACCACAATTTCGGGGTTCTAGGCTTTAAAGAATACGGTGTCATATTGTTGTTACGTTTTGTAGTTTTATTCCACGTTTTTAAACCATCGATAGGCGTAGCCTCCTATTAATTCCATTGGCATTTTATTTTTTTCTACTATTATAATAGGCTTACACATTACTACCGCCTCTATATACTCGCCTAATGTTTAGCGAACAATGTGGTGTACTATTGAGCGTTTACGTAAAATAAACCAATTCAATCTCGGCCAGTAGACGTCAAATTTATGCAGATAACTCGAAAGGGATGTTTAAGATCGTAACTATTATAATATCTATATATCTCTACTCTCTCAAATATATTTTTAGTGTTAGGGCTCTTTGTAGAGTCCGCCTGGGGACGTACCACAGCTTTGCCAGTTATTAACTGTAGTATGCAAACATTGCTGTTACGGTTTGAAGGCCAATGTTTCCGGAGAAATTACTGGGCTAAGAGATAAAACACCTTATATCTCCGGGTGACGAGCGCAATGCGGTGCTAGGTATGATTTTTTCTTCATATTCTAAGACCTGCGTGTCACTGTGCAGTTATGGGCGCTTACCATCAGGCACATGTCCTGCTCGTCTTGTCACTATATACCATAAAAAAATGGTCAAGGACAGCGATGGCTGATACATGTATCGTACTCCTGAACGGTTGCTGCTTGCAGAAGATTGACTGGTTATTGCACACATGCGATGTAGAAATTAGAGCGTAGGTCTAAGATTTTCTTCAGAACCTTTAATGTTGCTCATAAAAAAATGAAAGTTCTGACAAGAGTGTGAACCCTAGTGTCTGTGGTTGTTAAAGATTAATTAAATAATAATAAAAAAACTACTTATTAAAGGCCGGCGTGCCGCTTCACATCAGGATCATGCCTTGCTCGTCATGTGGTATTATAAAACAAAACAATATCTTTGGACCGAACGCTAACTCTACGAAAAACAGAAAACAGCTGACTCATTTTGTGAGTCACTATCACTTTTTTGAATGGTACGGTTGGTTTTATTTTTACGATGTTATGGTTGTACATTATACCTAGTTGTTCATAATGGTGAATAATTAGTAAATCTATCGAACTGTCTGAGTAAGCTTCAGTAGTGATAGAATTCTTGCCAGATTCCGTCTGGGGAACTACCACGTCTTTGCCAGTTATTCTACCGCCAAGCAGTAATGTGCAAACATTACTGTTACAAAGTGTTCCGGTGTAAAGGGCAATGTTTCCAGATAATTAAACGGCTTAGAGATATAACATCTTAGATCTCTGGGTGACGAGCGCAGTGCAGTGCTGTAATGATTTTGACTCTTCATGTTCCAATAGCTGCGTGCCACTGTGCTGCTATGTGGCAGTCATGTTGGTTCACATTAGGCACATGTCCTGCTCGTCTCGTCAAACTTTATTTAAAAAAAAAATAGTAATATTTTCCCTTGTAAATATGAAAACCGATTTTCCCTTCCACTTTCGTAATAACATGACCAAAACTGTGGAATACGTTGTCTGTTGGCATTCCCTGATGTATAACTAAGGAGTGTCTTCAAATCTAGAGTGAATCAGTTTCTTACGTAAACCCGCTCTATAGTAGACCACATTGTCGCTAAACAGGAGAGATGCCAGTTACTTGTCAATATATTCGATAAAGATAAAATTGTGGATTGATTTAAGTACTTAAAAATAAATGTTTGTTGGAGCTCATTGGATTCACGTTTTTTTGATAATTCTAAAAATCCTCAGTTTATTGATGAAATAATCAATAAGTCGTTCTGTCTGTACGTTTTCGCTAATCTTCGAAAATTTAAATTAATTATAAACCATGGACGCATAAAATAATCATAAAGCTTTTTGAAAAAAAAAAACGTTTTTATACATGTTAATAAACGAATTTTAATTATTTTTGCGACAATACAAATAAGTAATATTTTAAATCGTGATCTGTGTTTTAAATTTCTGAACCTGTCAATGATGGTTTGCATCAAAGAAGTTGGAAACAAGTGAATGCAGGCTAATCAATAGGTGAAGTCCGGGACAAGTCGCTGGCAATTAATAATAGGTGTACCTATCTACAATACACGTAATTAAATCTATCTGAAATACGTATTGTGCGGTATCTGTAACGTGCAGTAGTAAAGATAGAGGGGTAACGACTGATATCGCGGCGCTATCGTGTCTTATTGACGCGCTGTGGGCTATGGTACCACTAATAAGATGACCTAGTTTAGGTTGACACTAAACACAGTAAGTTAGGTTAGGATTGACAGGCCGTAGCTGGGGCCGCGGTAGAGTACGAAAGCGTTCCCTTAGCTCTGACAAATAGGCGCACGGATGAAACATCTCAGGGGTTTTAGTGGGTGCCAATCTGACGTCGAGTCCCACTTACCCGGGGTCTACCGCCTAACTGAATCTGCTTTGGCTTTGCTATCTCTGTCATTTTAGTAGAAAATAAAAAAGAGCTATATCAAAGCTAAGACAGTTTTAGTTAGGCGGTAGATACTCAGGCTTGTTTCATTAAAGCTGGGTGTAATTCATAAAATAAAAATAATAGACCTGCAGCTGCCGCTCAGCACTTGTTTACTTTACGGCTGCTCTAGTCGGGAAAACGGCGACTGCCGATCCGGAACCCCTGGTTCGGATCCCACGCGCACCGCTGTCAGTGAAGTCATGTAAATATGTAATACCACTGACATAAAAAAAGGTGAAAGAAAACATCGTATGGACACCTCCATCCCTCCTTGTCACGTTTCAAGAATCTTTCCAGGTCATGTGTCATCCACCAAACCGTACTGAGCCGACATGGTCTTGACTCTCTCCTTGCGAGAGAAGGCCCCGAGTCTAAGCAGTGCTGGGAACATTTGTTTGCTTATGGAGCATACGTTTCAGGAGTGCTCTGCAGGGACAGATGAGCGGTGGGGCCTCGTTGTAATTGTAGGAAATACTATCTCGCTTCCAGCGTTGTTCACTTCAATGTTTGCATGCAAGAGGACAGGGTTATGGTTATTCATCCAGAAAGAGGTAACTTACGTTCTGTAAACTAGTTATGGAGGCTGTTTTCAGAATGCGAACGAGAGGTCTCGTTTGATCTTCCGATGCGCCAACGTCGTCCTGGGCGTTGCAGGAGGATTTTCCTCGCTCTTCTTTGATCTTTATGAAAAGGATAATTTCAACTCTAACACATTTATGAAATGACTTAATTATTGGTTTCAGTATTGACTTCAGCGTTGGTCCCGTAGTAAAATGAAAACCTTTGTAATCATTAATCTCTGAAAAACGAATTAAACCGATTTCAAATTAAAAACATATCCTTTCATAAAAGTAGACGCAGCTCTCAGCAGAATCATAACTTAAGAAGTAATAGCTGTTTTAGAACGAAACTGCTAAGTAAAGCACACAATGAATGATCAGAAGCAGCTAGTATGAAATCTAATTTCTGGCGCAAGGCTAGCACCGGGATAGGAATATATTTTTTAAACCTTTTTTTTAAACCTTTTATAAATCCTGTTAAAGTTAATTTTATTTTTAGTGCAAAGTCGATGTATTTTGTTTATAAATGTATGCCAACTAAACGCAACAATGAGACTGATAGGTTTTATGTAGAATTTTTAGATTTTAGTTGATTTAAAAAAATCGCTCAATCAATTTTAAATTGACCTGATAAGTAACTCATTGAAACAAAAACATTAATTACAAAAATGACATCCATTTTTAGCTGTCCAGAAGTTTATGCTCAAATCAGCAATAAACATAAAACAAAATAAATGCTCTACACGAAATAATAGACTGAAACAGGAAGATTGTCTCTATCGTTTAAAAATAAAACTCTACGATTTATTTTTATGTCGCGCTGTTAATTCAAGTAGGTGTTTATTGATTGCGCAAGGGACCTGTCCACAGTAACCGATCAACCAACTCATCTGTGAACTGAGCGGGCGTACTATCACATTTTCTGTATAAAATTGACAACCTCACCGACGTATTTTATAGGTATTTAACAGGCAGCCCACGTTACTCATATCTCTCACATTTTATGAAATATTGCTCCACTTTCGACGTTGGAATTAAAGTTGAATTTTTTACAGCTAAACAGAACGAAAGATTGTACTTGAGATAAGTAAAATTAATTCAGTTCGAGTTAGTCTACCCTAATCGATATCATTTAAGTTTTGTTTATAAAGAGAGCTATTTCAGTTGGCTTCAGATGCTGCGTTTAGTGCAAAGAACTCAGGTCCCTACTAACTTAAACTTATTAAATACTAACAGCTCCGCGGTTTTACCTGCATAATTCCTGTCACCGTAATTTTCCTAATTTTAGATTATACTAGCGGCCCGCCCCGGCTTCGCCCGTGGTACATATATGTAACCTACATCATTCAAGGATTACGTACATATGAAAGAACGGTGAATGATTTTTAAATCGGTCCGATAGTTCCCGAGATTACCGTGTACTAACTATATATATGCTATAGACTACTTTTGATCCCCAAATTATCGTGCTGTTTACTGGGTCAGAAGTGACACCTGTAGACAACTGGCGGGATGACTAATTAAATGACGATTGATCAGTTTTCGACCGGAGAGGAAAAATGATTAAATTACTAAAATGGCTATTAAAAAATAAGGGTTGATCGTAGAATGGTAAAAATTGAGCATTGTATGTATTTTTGTATGTTGTATCATAAAATAATAGAAATTAAAATTTTGTCTAAAAATAAAATAAAAAATTTAGGGGTGGACTACCCTAACATTTAGGGGATGAAAAATAGATGTTGGCCGATTCTCATAGATACCGGATAAGTATAAAAAAATTCATCAAAATCGGTCAAGCCGTTTCGGAGGAGTATGGCAACAAAAACTGTGACACGAGAATTTTATATATTAGATAATATGTGTTCCAAATTTAATTTCAGCCGACCTGACGTGATTGAGCAATAAACATCCAAACCTCTCATCCTCCATCGCTAGAGCTGCTAGTGTTTTTACACAAGCAACTCTAGCCCAAAACTAACCAAATAATGCGCTATGAAAACCACATAGCTAATAAACTAAATATTAATAGTGGTAGGACTTCTTGCAGCATCCGCCTAATATAATAACTTTGCCCGTTATTTTACCGCCGAACAGTAATGTGAAAGTATTACTGTATTCCGGGTTTAAGGACAAAATTCCAGAGACTTTACAGAGCAAAGACATAAATTATTTTATTCCTCCAATTGACAAGTCATTGACTTGGACACTATTTGGCTTGTTAACCATCATACGTATGGTATGCTGGTCTCTAATAGTGTATTGTAAAAAAAAAGTAAAACAACTTACAAGTACAAATAGAAACACTCGACTAAAAAAAAAAATTGGTTGCCTGTAAAGTCGGTATACGGGCGAAAGTTTTACGTGACAACGACTTTGAGTGGTAAAATAATTTTACGGAAGGGACGCGTGCCTTTCACTTTTTATGTCTGTCTCTCTCGCTCTTAGGCGGGCTAACCATGCCCGAGTGGAAGGGACGCGTGCCTCTCACTTGCTCTCGTTGTGAGCGCATAACGTGAGCGGAGCGTAACGCAGTTTCTTGAAGTGTCACCCGGCAAACCAATTTATAAGACGTTGTCACGTCAAAAAATTGGCAGACAGACAGCCGATAGAAGCAAAAATTTAGAATGTTTATATTAAACTGCGGTAATGTTGTTTGAAATGAAACCAACTTTTTTTTTTTTTAAATAAGGAGTGACGAGACGATCAGGACATGTGCCTGATGGTAAGCAACATGCCTGACACATAACAGCACAGTGACACGCAGCTATTGGAACACGAAGAGTCCAAATCATTACCTAGCACTGCACTGCGCTCGTCACCCAGAGATCTAAGATCTTTTACTCAAATGCAAATTACTTTTGTTTCATCATATAATGTTAATGTTAAGTTAACGCTATCATTGTCGGTGTCTATAAATAGAGAAATCTGCGTGGGTGGCATCGGAGCTCACCGATCCGCCCACATAAATGCAAAATGCAGCCTTTATCACTCGTGGGAGGACTCCAGAGCTTTTCAATTTTGTGTAGTTTCTTCAAGCTTTTCCAAGAAAAGAATAATCCTATTTACTTATATCATAAATGTCAAAGTTAGCATGTTTGTTGCACAATCACGCTGGAAATCGTTTGGAATAGCACATAGGGATAGTATAGTAATACGTAGTAGGTATAGTATCGACGAAATAACAGGAACGAGAAATACGCGGGCGGTTCTAGTCCTTTAAATATGAAACGTTCCGTTCGTTGGAGATCGCGATAGCAAAATAAAGTAATATTACATTGGTGGCAATAATACCTAAGACTTCGAAAAATGGCCTTTTCCAAAACATTTCAGAGGTGGCAAAGTAATTTTTAAACATATAGGATGTGTACTACTTACTGTTTACTACGATGTAAATGCTATATAAAGCATTCCATAATATACTCGTATTTACTTAACACTAGCTGTGCCCTCGGTTTCATTGAACCATAATTATTTTCCTCAAAAGTACGAGTAAGTAGCCTAAATAAATTATACCTTAGATAGAACTTAGAACAATAGTTATCTTGTCGTGGTGAAAACCCCGTCATAATCGGTCCCACCAATTTGTATACTAGATGGAAAAAACAAACCGACAGACAGTAAAAAAAAAAATGTTGTTTAGATATACTAGGTACCGCACTATATATTAACTCAGTAAAATTTTGTAAATTTGATATCACATGTAGCATATACATAGATAGACATGCACTCTATTTTATTTATTTGCATAGATAAATAATAGCTTATCGTTTTACCATACGCATCGTGAAAACGACATAATGACATTTCTGCTACAACTCTAATTATTATCTGTTATCATTTATAACCCCGATGCGAATTGAGAGGTGTCTGGTTGCTGCGTCATAGCTAACAGATGAACCTATTGCAATGAGTTTTCATTTTAATTGAATGTGACGAGATAAAAATAACGAGATCGATATTGTTTCTAGCTCAAGTATTTGTCAGACGTTAAAGGGTCTGTATTAGTATTACACATGGCTAAATTTAGTGTACTGACTTTTGTGGCTACTGATTAAAAATGTACATTGAACATTGATGTTTAAAAACTTTCAGTAAGGTAGCATATTAAATTCAGAAGCGGGGATTACTGGCTTCTGAATTCATTCACTAAATTTAGTGTAACAAAGCCTTTACTCAGATTTTTATTTTTGTCGACTTTATTAAATGTTGTTTAAGTTACGGCTGGTCTAGTCTGGAGAACGGCGACTGTCGATCTTGAACCCCCCGGTTCAAATTCTACCCTCACCACTGTCTTTTCATATGCGTAAGTAAACATAAAACGTTGAAGGAAAACATCGTGAGAAAACCGACATGTTCCTAGAATCTTGTCACATGACAAGGCCCCGAGTCCCAGCAGTTTGTGCTTCTGCAATACTGCTAATGTTGTTAATATCTTTGTGTCAGGGTCCCGACCAGCAACTTCACGGTGAACGATGTTCGTATGTGCGTCGGCTCCCGGCGTCTCCTCGACGTGATGGACGTCAATACGCAGAAGAACATCGAGATGACCATGAAGGTACAGAACGTAACACTTCTTAACAGTAGAAAAAACATTGGCAGTCATAGGGACTGTCGATAGAAGTGAAAACTTATAAACTCAGAATTTGATAGCTCGCTTTGGAAACTACGCAGGTGAAACCGGAGAGCGTGGCCATGACCATGGCCATCTAGATCATCCGAGTTTACCCGAAGATTTCTTTCATTTACGAACGTGACGCTTGAGCTTAGTTCACAGCCAACGGAAAATCTGTATGTGGTGCGCTAAATGAAGTTCTCGCTTCAAAAATATCGTCTAGCATTGTGTCTTTGGTTTCGCTTTAGCTTAACTTTGTGCTGATTCTAATTCTCCCCCTGTGGGTTCTATCACCGCCGCGTTTGTCTTTGAAGACAAACGCGGCGGTGATCTGTTGGATGTACTCATACATCTTTTAGTTCGATGCAGCCCTCACACGCTGTTCAAACCGCCGCCGCAAAGAGGCATAAATTTGAGTAAGCATGAGTGCTCGAATCTATTTACCTATTTATTTTACGCAGTCGCACCCTATTTACATACAATCGTAAGGGGGTACTTTACTTAACTCTATTTAGCGGATTGTTAATTTTCCTATTCATTTCTTTAGTGTCACTGTTAAGTACATATGTTTAAGTAGTCAAGTATAAATTATTGCTTCTTATTTATGTAACTATTTTAGTTAGCGTTAGAGGCGCTGAAATAAAACAGACAGAAATGAGCCGTGACCAAAAGAAGAAAAAAATTGTTCGAGGGTCCTTCAAATATTACGCAACGCAATTTGATATTGCGTGCGTGATAGATTTTTTAAAACTACGGAATTAAATCTCTCAAGTTGGCAACTTATGTGGTGGCTTTTAGGTAAAAATGGTATCTCCTAACTACCTACCATCTAACATGGATTTTACGTAACTTTTGAGAGAGAGTGAGGGAAGACATGGTATTTTACAGGGAGACTTTTAGAATTAAAAAAAATTGCTTTACGTAATATTTAAACGCCAAAAGCAATGTAGTAGATGGTGGTAGTTGAATTTGTACGACGAAATTACTAACGCCAACTATTATATTATGTACTTGATTTTTCCTTTTATGTAGGCATACATCATACATTTCATAGGAAAAACAAGATTGTTCCGCTATGTGTCTGTGTGTGTTGATCCGTAAAAGTAAATAGAGAATCAAAAACAACGCCAGCCACGCCATCTTGTTAATTTGTCAACATATACGTCAATTAATCCAGAAAACCTTAAATTTGGACAAAATATTTTTAATTGTGTTAGGTGATAAGTAGACGCCATCTTAAAATATAAAAATCCGGTGTCATGTTTGTTCCTAGTGAAGTCTTAACCGAGTCAAACGATATACGAATTATACGACATCCACGAAAGTTGGCATTTTTGTGTAACCTAGAGCAACTTGGGAGATAGGGTACAAATACCACCTGGTATTTGTATGTTAATATCCAAGCAAAGCCGGGACGGGCCGCTAGTCTATAATAATATTTTAGATTTCATTTTTTGTCTCGTTTGAAAACGGGTCATTGTTACTCGTAGTAAAACAGCCCGCCAAAGACAAAGAAAGACCCGCCCTTCTACTTACTGCCTATCTAAAACAGTTTGGTTTTGCTGTTGCTCTGCCTTTCATTTAAAACGAAATGATTCAATTCAATTCTTTATTTGCGTATATGGGTATTTACAGATGTATAAATAAAACAGAGCTCCATAATCTGCTTTTCAGCATGCAAAAACATTAAAATGAATCTTATCAATGGTAAAAAAAAGTTGCATGATTATACAATTGGCATAAATCAATGGTAACGTTATTTCCAATTATAAATGTCAAGTTTCATAAGTTTGGTTGTAATTATGTCAAATTATTATAATTATGAAAGAGAGACTAATACCGAAACAAAGATCATTTTAATTAGGCGGTAAAACTCCAGGAGTTTCATTTTAGAATTCACTTCTGTTACGTCATGTGATGCAGTGTTTGCTGACGTATCATACGAGCCTCGATCCGTCCTAATCGTGCAAGGGAGCATAAATAATTTACTGGCTTTGTAGGTAGTACACTAGTACATCTGCCAACAAAGTCGTATATCGATACCTTAATTTGCAAAACGATTAACTTCGTAGTAGCAAATTTCACAGGGGCCCCTAAAAACTTAATATAAAAGAAATTGAAGCATCAAAAGAAAAAAACAAACACATCCCTTTGGAAGTTGTGTTTCTTATTAACTAATAAACACTTAAAAAAATTAAAATATAAGTTACGCAATAGATTTTAGTGGTGATTTAGTGTGACCCCTGTGAAATTCGCTACTATGGAGTTATTCGTTTTGCAAATTAAGGTATCGATATGAGCGATTCCCACCCAGGCTACAATCTTGTTTGTCCTGAATCTTGAGTGTTTTCTATGCATCACAAGAATTTGTAACACACACATTTATAATTATTTAAGTGCCATTTTTCATAGATATAGACATGAGTTTTTCATATTCGTATTCCATTGGATTAGTTGATATCGGATCTCAACATTCCCTTAGAACCTACAAGCGAATAGATATCGAAACTGGACCGTCGCTTGTGACAAAACTAGACAACTTTTATCTCTTGAGTTCGTTTAATTTCCCAAACGTCGATAATATATTGTTATAATATGGTGATTAGAATTGGACTCAAAAACTCGACAGCTTTTTTAATCGTTTAAACCTGGAGGTACATGTGTAATCAAAGATACTCGTATTATTCTTTAAACGTACGTACATAATCAATGTCCGTTTCGAGTAGGTTAGGTTTCCGCTAATGGCATCAGAATCTCGTTTAGTAGCGTAGCTAATGTAATGTGATAAATTGGATAATAATAATTACGGCGAGATTGAGGCTGGGTCGTACTACCATTTCAAGTTGTGCGGTTTTTATCTTCGGAAATGGAGGAAACTATAGCGGTATAAATCCGTGGTGGGCTTGGCAGAGAACAGCCGATTCCACAAAGACAAGGTTGTTGGTTTGAATCCAGTCTGCACCTCGGGCTATTTTTCCAAGTGCGAGTATGTCATCAATCATTGGTTTGAATGGTGCAGGAAAGTATCGTGAGCAAACCGGTGTGTTCGAAAAAGTACACCTTGCGTAGACATATTATTCCATCCGATAACCGGCAATTGGGATAACGATTGGGTCAAAAATATCCCATTTTAATTACTTCCTTACATTATGGAAAATATAAGACACGAATTTTTTATTTCCCAATAAAAAATTAAGATGCTTAGAAGTTTCGAGTGACATAGTGATGTCACTTCATGGTACGAATTTTACGAACAAGTGACGTTAGAATCCTATTCCTGAAGTTAGATTATCTATACCTTTATGATGTTTTTTAGCCAACGTAGTGAATTATGCCATGACTCTCCTGTCCTGAGTCGCAGCTGTAGGAACATAAAGTGGGTAAGCCCACTAAGTGTAAAGTACAATAAAGAAAGAAAAACATGCCTAGTCTATTTGCTTTTTGTGCGGCCCTTGTTTGTAACTGCGTCTTGACTCCGCCGTTTATGTAAGCGATGATGGTGTTGCTTGCACCGGCTGCTCTTTTTATGCTTGCTCAAATTTCTGAGTGTGATTTCAGGGAATAAATTTAATGCAACTTGTTGGCTGGTAGCGAAACCATAAAAATGTAAAATCGGTGGCGGTAGGAGGAGAATTACGTGACATATCCTGTCTTTAATTTTCTCTTCACTCCTACTATATGCCTAGAAACTACTGAGTAGAGCAGAAATTGTGGGAAAGTTTTGCTGTTACGCCAAATTAACGTCAAATCTCAACTAAGCTCAAGTAGCGGCTAAATTGTCAAGAACTACTTCCTGCCTGATAATCCAGTAAAATAAAAGTCTTACATAGTCCTCCGTTTAGTTGAACTATTTAATATTTCGCAATAGCGTATCAGAGTACCGGTTAGCACCTGCTGTACGTCATGTAAAAAGTTAGCAAGCGATCGGAATTCTCGGTTAGAATTCACCTGTCTGTTCTAGCGTAGCTCGGGAGTCGTGAACTCCCCTCGTATCTTGTTAAAGGTCATTGCAAGGTGTTTTATTGCGCATGTGCCCACTGCCCTACCTGGATGCACGATGCATCCGTCAACATCGAAACTCAAAGATCTGTTTACGCTCGACCGTACCCAGACCCTCCCTTATGAATTAAACATCCCTACAGACTCAATACAGAACCGCAATCTCCAATGCAGATAGATGCCCACGAAAAATAAATAGTGTTTTTTCCGTTAAACATTTTTTATACCTATTTTACCTGAAAAAATATAAGCAAAACGACAGCGGGCGATGATTATGTTCTGCGCATGTCCCTACTTCCGCTCGAATTAAATATCGAAAGAACAAAGCTTCGCTGAAATTCTAGAGCAAATCGTCGTCTGAAACCTTCAACGGAAAGCCGCAGAATGCCGATCAAAACCCGAAACCCCTAACTTTTCTCTTAGCTAACATGTCGTCTGCGCATGTGCCACTCCGCTCGTATTTTATTTCGAAACGAAAAAGAGTTGGTGCATTCTGAAAACACGACGCGCTCCCGTGCCGTTTCGTCGCAGAATGCCGGTCGGAAAAGTTTCAGCGGGCGACCTACTGCGCAACGCGCAAGTATAATCAGCTTGCCGCGGCATTTCGAGATTAATACGAGGCTTTGTATTTGCTTTCGTCGAACGTACTGCTCTCTGCAAGCGGTGAACGCGGAATGCTATAACTTTGCTTTAGCTACCGTTCTGCGCATTGCGCGACTCCACGCAATGGCGGCAGACGTGAATATCGCTCCGAGTTCCTTACTTCTCAGAGAACGGTACGTGCGGATGCTTCGGCATACTTCGATAAACTGGAACCCGAAATAAATAAAAATAAGACGAAACCGTGCGGTGCGCAAGCGCGAAACTTGCAGTATACTGCCGCCAACTAATTTGTAGAACGGTCAAAAGCGGAACTATTGGCACACATAGAACGCAGAGCACAGAAGTTGTCTGATTTTGTAATAGGGGGCAATACTTTTCGATCGTGGCGCCATCGGTATATTCTGCATATAAGTTGGTCGCACAGTACCGGTGGATGCGAACGTGATAACAAAGGAGTTGTTTATGTTTACGGCGCGACCTCACCCTGTACTTGTACTTACCACTGCAGAATGCCGGTTTGACTTGGGCGGGTACGGTGCGCATGGCGGGTAGCTTCTGCCTTTACCCCGCTGGATTAGATAAGTACTTGACACTGATTGTTCTCACATAGGCGTCACTCTAGACGTATGATATAAATATTTGATGTGAACCGTAACATTAGATTGATTTCTTTTGTATGTTGGATACCATACATTTAATTATTTACTTCCCGAAGTACAACTTCCATGTTACGTAATAGTACGTTTATACAAAGCTTGATTTATTGCCCTTGTTATTTCGGTTAAACCGTTAATGCCATATAATTTTAATACATTTTAACATACACATACATTTTTAAAAGGGCCCAACACCCCAACAGTATAATATAATTGTTAGTTTAAGACTTCAATGGAACATGAAATTATAGACAGATACTTTTTATTGTACATACAATAGAAATCGAATATAACGACAGATCGGTTATTACGACCGAATGTTAAGGGCCCGGTCGAATCCTTACTAGACTACAGGCCCGTGTACAAAATTGATGGGTCATTTGAATCGCCAGGAGACCTATGTGGAAAGAAAGAAGGGGATAAAATAATAAAACTCAGCACTATGCCGTCACTTGTAAGGTGTCCAATTGGGTGTAGGTGAAGATAGGGGGTTGCAACCATCGATCTTTTTCCTTTGAAGGATGAGTAGTATGTAGCTTCATTTTGATGAGACGCCCAACAATTTCCTATATGAAACGATTGTGGTAGCTAACAGAGGTAGCAAGGATAAAATATGTCGATAAAATGATTCTCAAAAAAAATTTCTTAGTTTTTTTTTGTTAAATCTCAAGATAGTTACTTACGTAAATTATTAAAAAAAAATTGTCCTACAAAATATATGGATTGATCAAAAAGAGAAGGAAGGGAAGCCTTGCAACATGAATCGATAACGAGGTCATCATAAATGATTACTAACCGTCTGTTTTTTTTTACTTAGTTAATATAATATCCGTGGTTAATATTAACATAATTAAACAGCCATAAAACATTGTCCTATAAATTGCATGGTACCTACTTCACAATCGGCGAATCTACCGCGGTACATACAACAAAAACATTGAACCGAATTAAGAACATTTTAAATAAATTCACGGGTAACTCACGTTTGATATAATTAGTCCAGACCGACTCAAGTTTCGATCGCGTCCGGCGATCTTTTTCAAGGAGAGTGCGCGCGTGTTAGGTTAGGGGTTCCAAGAAACCCCTAACCTAACGTTAAAAGTGAATAAATGTGTGTTTATTATCGATCAAATCGAGAATTATATTATATTGTTATGTAAAAAGAAAGGAATTGATGTATTTCCGGAATCATATTATAATATAATATTGTTATAAATAATACGGTTAAATATAAGTAATAAATAATATTGTATAACGTATATTAATAACGAGTAAGTAATTCAACGTGGTCAAATCCACCGCCTATTCCGCCACTACTTGTTATTGTGTAGTTGGAGGGGCGGCGCTATGACTTTGGCGAGTGGGGTTGATAAAAGCGAACGTCGTTCTGTTCGGGTCTCTTGTATATTATTATCTTGGTCTTACTTATTGCTCTTGCTATTACGCTGGCTCTTATGTATTGTTATCTCTTGCTGTTCTTGTTCTCCAACGGTTGACACATTGTAAAGATAAGTATTATAACTATTATCTAAGTTTACTTGTGTACAGATTATGTATGTGATGGCGCAGAGTTTTCTTGGCCACATTCTTTCTCTGTCGTCTAGGGATTTGCGAAAGTGGCATTAGAGTCTTTTAATATTATAAGAATACCCTCTTGGGGTTTATCAGTAATATAACGATGAACTAAGAATAAACAACATTCAAATATCATCAATTGGTTCTTTCTATTCATCCTACTACCTTTAAGTAAATATTCATTCAACAGCACATTCACATCTAAACTCACAGAATTAAGGCTATCCTGACATAAATTGGGTCATAACAGCACAGAATCCTAAGAGATTCTAACACGCGCGTGTCCTCAGCTCGTTTAGCATTGGCCTTTATTGAGAAATATTCTCTGCTCAAAATAATCTTAGTTTTGAGAAGAACACCGGGGTATCACTTATTTTATTTTCCTTTACGTTTCTTTAACAGCGGGGAGGCATTTCTAATCCTATTGCGTACCGACAAGAAAATCCAACGATAAAAGCCCTTTGAACTTATTCAGTAGAATTACGTAGGATTCTTTGCGTTGGACGTTGGACGCTTATTATGTTTCTGAAATTCGATGACCATCGTCTATATCAGGTCTATTTTTGTGGATAAATAGGGCATGTGTCTCGTTTGCGTCATGTGGTGTTCTTTTGTTCTGAGCTCTTTCTTTGTGAAAGTACCCAGATTTATATTACCTGAAATCGGCCTAGCTACAAATGGGTTCTTTTGTTAGAGGTTTGTTCCATTACCATGTCACCAGCGAAATGGTTTCTTGATTGGTACTCGTGAGAGTCGAACGAAGGTTACCGTCATGCGAGGTGTCGTTTAAGTACTTAGTACCTGGTTGACCGAGCTTTGCTCGGTTTTTTAAAATGATATTTAGGCAGGTACGAATTACGAAGTGATGATTTACTTAGACCTACTAAAAGGCGCTAAAAAAAGAAGAAAAAGAAAAGGACCACCAGGATTCGAACCGGAGCCTGTTGACTCCGAGGGCGAGCAAAAAAAGAACAAAAAGAGAAGTAACCACCAAGATTCGAACCGGGGCCTGTTGTCTCCGAGGGCGAGCATATTCCGTCTGAGCCATTTAGACTTAAAAAACAGTGACGAAATAAGTTATCGTATTCTAATGACATTGTAAGAGTTTTTCATTGTCTAAAAATACGCATAAAATTATGTTTTAAAAAAATGATGGGACAATAAATTGATCTAGCTAGGTTTTAAGCTAGATCAATTTATTGTCCCCGAAACCCCCTGTATACATAATTTCATGAAAATCGTTCGAGCCGTTTCCGAGATTCAGATTCTATATATATATACAAGAATTGCTCGTTTAAAGGTATAAGATTATACAAGCATGTTATCGGTAAAAGAAAAACGAAAATTTGTTACAAAATACTAAAATTTCCAAAAACGTTATCTTAACAATAATCATCACAAATAACATTAGTCTTGCTATATCTACATACATACTACATACTAGCTGGTGCCCCGCGGTGTAAACCGTAGCTTTCCTAAAGTATTCGTAGGTCGTAGTTTTACTCACTTAGGGTTAACGTTTTCAGAAACTTTGAATGGAATATTTGTTAAAAGCTTAAAAAGAAGCTCTGAAAATGACAAAATGTCTACACAAACTTTCATCCTTCTTTCAATCCATGCTTTTCCCTTTTTGACACTGAAAATTAGGCTATGTCCTTTCTGAGTCTATCTCTGTACCAAATGTTGTTTAAATAGGTTCATAGTTTGGGCGTGAAAATTTAACCCACAGACAGATACTTTCGCATTTATAATACTGGTAGAGATAACAAGGGAGCTTAGTTATTTTATGAATTTTCTGTTGATAAAGGTTATCTGGAAGAGATCGCTATTAGCGATAAGATCGCCCTTTGTACCCAAATGTTTAATTTTAAGTAAATCACTGTTTTTCTGTATTGTTTTGTGGTGTAATAAAGTGTTTTTGTATTGTATTGTATTGATTTAGACTTTAACAGGTATGGAAAGGGAGGGAGAGATACCTTCGCGACAGGGGATGTCGAACAAATGACGACACACGAAACATGACTCATTCTTTGTGGAGCGATGTCATTTGATCCATATTTTTAAACTTTTTATAGGTTACCTCGTCTGTTGTTAAGTGACGAAATTCGTCAAATTTTAAATTCGTCTGTGGACCTCATTGTGGGTCGTCGGTTGAGCAGCCTTGACCTATATTAAACACCTTCGGATTTTCGGTGTTGATTTTTATTCCTTAAGAAGCTTTTTTATCAAGAGCTGCATTGTACAACCTTTGATTGCTGATGAAGATTGTTTCTAACCGGACGATAATGTTCTGAAGCACTTTCGGTCGTCGTTAGCAACCAGCTAACAAGCAAAAGTAATGTTAATTATATCATTTACAGTTTAAATACTTACTTGCTCCATTGTACGGCAAGGGCCTTTCTGTTTTTGCACTGTTATCGATACAGAGTAACATATCTCCAGTTTTTTTAATGTAACTAGTTCGATCTGCCACCTCATACTAGGATTTCCGACAATTCGTATGTTACATACACGATATCCGTGGTTATATACGATCTGTTAGTCAATTTGTTGTTGGTTTAGCTAGAGTTATTCTGAATTTCCATTATGTGTGTAGTAATGTACTATTAGGTACAAATATATTATCCTACGAAATATAACGTGGTTGTTACGCTTTTTTTTTTAAATTAATTAACAAGTTACTGGTGTGAGCGCGTCGCGCCGCTTCCCGCAGTGTCTGACTGGGCGTGACAGCGCGCGCGCATTCCCCTTGAAAAAAAAAAGCTGCCTAATGCGGCTGAAACTTAAATAGGGCTGAACTCCTATCACACGTGTTAATTGAAATAATCTTCATTCACAGGATTGGCAGCGTTACTACGACGACCCCAATAAGGAGCGTTTGTTGAACGTGATATCTCTGGAGTTCTCTCACACGAGGCTGGAGAACTATGTGCAGGCGCCGCGTATAGTGCGACTGGTGGACTGGGTCGACACCGTGTGGCCGCGACACCTGAAAGAACAGCAGGTCAGTAATAGACCAAGCTTAGCCTAGTTTTAGACAGTATTGAACATCGCCGCAAAATTGCCAGCTTATCTGGTTTTTATCGAATGTATTTTGGAGAGTTTCGGTTGCTTATAACCTTACTTTCTCGATTTTTCATTTAGATAATAACTTAATAGATAACAAAAAACATACAGCCGAATAGAGAACGTACTCATTTTTTGAAGTCGGTTAATACAATACCCTGAACAATAGACATGATGGCTTATAACTCCATTTCTTAGACTAAAAAAATATTGAATTGTGTAATTCAATTGGTCTGACCAGTGGGTGGCTACAGAAACTTATTTATTATATATATTGTACACGTATTTATTATTTTGTCTCACAAACAAAAAATTACCAAGAGTCAGTCTTCAAAAGTTTCGACTGACTTCATTGCACGATTCTTACGAAGACGTGACGTGTATTAGTATTATCCTAATCGGCTCGGCTAAGTATCAGCTGGCTTTGGAATCGATCGAGAGACGTGCCAAAAGGCTCGTAGGCAATGATACTCTTGCGCGAAAAAGATTTCAAAGTCTTGAACATCGCCGAAAAATTGCTAGCTTATCGGTTTTTTATCGGATACACTTCGGAGAGTATCCTTCTGATTTGCATGATCTAATACCACCTTGCCTTTTTTTCTATCGGAATACTCGCATCTCGAAAAAGCGACATCGTTTCATGGTTGATGTTCCAAAGACACGAACGAAGATATTTGTCTCTACTTTTGTGATAAGAACATCTAGGCGGTGGAATACATTGCCTGGCTGGATTTTCCCCGATGGTTACAATCTTTGTGTCTTCAAATCGAGAGTGAACCGGTTTCTCCTAGGAAAACACGCTGCATCGTAGACCGCATTGTCGCTTTACATCAGGCGAGATGGCGGTCAAGCGTAAACCTACAAAAGTTACAAAAAAAAAAAATGTTGACTTTACTTTTTTTACCTCGTATTGGAAACATTATGTAGCAACCAAATTAATTGAGGTAATTAAATAAATATTTTAGATCGCGATAAGTGCTCTGTAATGTTTTCGGGTAAGTTATGTATTGCTGCGACACGAACAACACGATGGTGTGAAAATATTCGATTGTATTGACTGATCACAAAATGTTTAGTCTTTGGTATTATTTAATTATTTATTGAATAATAGGCGAGCACCTTTAGCTGATATGCCTACTTCTCAGAGTTGAAATAACAAATTATAGGTAATTGTCTTTTAAAATTATATTGTCTTTCGCAATCCATTTGTCCAGTTTGTTCTTGAAAGAGTTCAATGACTTTGCTTAAATAAGATCCTCAGGCAACCTATTCCAGTTGTAAACCACTCTGTTGGTGATGATGTGATGTGTTTGTCAGTGATGGCGCGTGGGACAACTGGGACTTATGACGCCGACTGTCTCTCTTATGCTCTTTTAATCTGGGCAGGTTCCTTATGTGATGGAAGGTTATTAAATCCATTCAGTGTTTTAAATGTTTTGATCAAGTCTCCACGCGACCTCCTTTCTTCCCTTTGTTCATTCCAAAAAAATACAGCACGTTGCATTACAATTGTAAATTCTTGATTGAATTTTCAGTCCAGATGGAAGGATCTAAAGGCGTAAAAATAATCCGTCCCACTAACTTTGTACAGAAACTGAAGCTGGTTGTTTTGCTTTTTTTCAGGTTGAGTCAACAAATGCCTTAGATGACATGATGTACCCGAAAGTGCAGAAGTACTGTCTGATGTCTGTCAAAGGATGCTACACAGATTTCCACATCGACTTCGGCGGTACTTCGGTTTGGTACCATATATTACGAGGTGAGGTATTATTGATCTAAGCACTTTTAGACGTGCATTAAACACAAATTCAGAAGAATTATTCTTCTAAATGCTTTATGTAATAGAAAGATATCCTACTAATGTATTAAATGCTGAAGTTTGGGTGTTGGTTGCATAATCACCTCAGAACGCCTGAACGGATTTGTTTGAAATTTGGAACACAGATTATAGTCTGGAAGAACTTAGCCTACTTTTCATCGCAGCCAAATAACGTGAGCGGGAACTAAGCGTGTAAAGCCGAGGGGCGCAGCTGGTTCTCAATATTTACAGTGGTGATGCAATATATACAGCGGTGTTGGTAAAGGTTTCAAAGTCGCGAGTCCAATGGGTTTTCCCATTTCATAAAATGCCCAACGCGATTAAAGATGGAAAACTCACATCAAAAAATTTTACAATCCATCACATGCTATCAAATTGTGTATAACTATTTGTTTTTTTCTATTGAAAGGTGTGATGGCATTGTTTTACTACTAAAATATTCTCAAATTGGAATTAGAACATTTTTAATGGGTCACAACAAGTCATTCATGTTAAATTGATATGACCTCATTTATACAATTGAAATCAATGCATTACTTATATGCAAAACATCATGGGATCTCACGCAAAATCAATCACTTTTCGATGAGATGAAACATCAAATATCAATCTAGAAATCAATTGTTTAATGTTATGAGCTTGGGTTACGACGTGATTGAGCAACAAATATCCAAACATTGACATTTATAATTGTTAAAAGTTTTCACTTCTGTTGGCACTACCGGAGTGCCAATGACAAATGTTTGTCCCAGACCTGGAATCAAACCTTGGAGCCACGGCTCAGTGATCAGACTCACTGCCAACTATGATGATCACAAACACAGTTTTTTTCTATCATATGTCTACAAAAATCTGTATCCATTACACAAACATTCACAAGACATGCCTGTTATTTGAGAATATCATTCATACTATATTGTTTTAACTTTACAGGTGCGAAAGTATTCTGGTTAATCCCTCCGACTGAAAAGAATTTGCAGCTATATGAAAAATGGGTGCTCTCCGGCAAGCAGTCTGATGTATTCTTTGGAGACACCGTTGAGAAATGCATCAGAGTTCACGTTAGTAGTTTGTTGAATAGTGTATTTAATATTATGCGCTGATTAAGTGTGCCCAATTATTATCCTACAATCTTTTCCTACTTTATTTTTTATATCAGTTGTGTGGTGGTTTATGATTGTATGTGACATGTTCTTATTTTGTAGAATATTTTTTTTACATTTGACATAATATACGTAATAATACTTGGAACTAAGGTATATTTATATCACTATAAGGTATTGACTCACGAGTCAAACGCGCGTCATTGTCAGTCATCGCTTTTTTCGGCTATTTTTAGGGCAGGTAACAACCCGACACACTGCTTCCCTTACGTCTTTATAGTTTATGTTATTCTCAATGAAAAATAATAATAAAAAAGCCGGGTCGAAATCGGCCCAACCGTTTGAGCTCTACGGTGCGACAGATAGACACACACACAGACAGACAGACATCGACGTCACTTTAACACCCCTTTACATGGTTGGGGGTTAAAAAAATCGAGATGAGTAGAAACACTACTATAGCCAAAAACAGTTTTCACTTGTAAAACGGAACGGAAAGAAGTGTGAACACAAAGATAACCATAAGTTATAAATATGAAGAATATGTCCTGTCCTACTGAAAAATATGAACGTTGGATATTTAAATGTTTGTTTCTCAGTTATGTCATAAGAAGCAAATTAACATGGCACAAATTTTAAACTCGATATAAATAAGACAAATGTTTTTAATCAAAATAAGCAGTTTTTTGTAATAAAAGGATAGTCTAATATAAATAAATTACGTGTCACGTTGTTTGTCCGCGATGGGCTAAACTACTTAACCAGTGCAGTTTGATCCAACATGAAAGATGGGTGGTTTTTATTTCGATTAATAGTCATTATATGACAAAATCCCAGCGAAGCCAGAAGGATCCGCTTGTTACAAAATATGTTAATCATAGGTCTCGCCTTCTGTCACGTTGATTTTTGACCTACTTTGATACTGCAAGAATGCATGATACATTAAATTATATTTTATTTATAAACCATTTAACGTTTCAGTTGCAAGCGGGGCACACATTTTTCATACCGACCGGCTGGATTCACGCGGTGTACACGCCAAGCGACTCGTTGGTTTTCGGCGGAAACTTCCTGCACCAGTTTGGCATCGAAAAACAGCTTAAGATCGCGCAAGTCGAGGATGTCACCAAGGTGATCCTTTACTTCTTTAATATTTTAACACGACGGAATGAAATAATTAAGTTTTTGTCTTACAGATTCTTGTAAGTCTATTCTAATATATATCTAATAGTCCAACTCTGCCAGTTTCATCATTTTGTTTCTAGTGGGTTTACCAGTTATTCTACCACCAAGAAATAATGTGGAAACGTGATTGTGTTTCTGTTTGGAAGGCATAGTTTCGAGAGATATTCCAAGGCAAATCGTCCTACATCTCTATGATGTAGGACTGATGAGCTGATATAATAATAATAAAAAAACCGATGAGCTCTAAGGGGTGATTTGCACTCTTTATACCTGCAATAGTTATATGGCACTTTGCTGTTAGCAGCTGGATTGTTACCGTCACTCGAAATTATACAAAAAAACTTAAACCTCATCATTCCACCAACAGCCGATTTGGTGGGTAAAAGCTGTCATACTCGCAGTAAAGAAATATATAAATGTGTATGTGTTATTCTGCATACGCCACAATAGTTCCGGTACTCTTTTTTCACGCATAACTTGTCCATCGCTCTATAGATCACATCGTCGCTTACCAACAGCCGATGTGGCGGTCGAAAGCGGTCTTATTCGCGTAAAAGAAATACATAGATCGCTTATGTTTTAATCTGCAGGTGCCGCAGAAGTTCCGGTACCCGTTTTTCACGGAGATGCTGTGGTACGTGCTGGACCGCTACGTGTGCGCGCTGCTCGGACGGACGCACCTGGCGGGGTCGGGCGCGCCGCCGTCGCCCTCCAATCACCACATACACCTCACGCAGATCGAGCTGCACGGACTCAAGGTACAGTTACCACTGAATCTAGATCAAACTGCGCGGACTTAGATTTAGTGAGGACTTCACACAGGTCAAACTGCGCGGATACGAGGGAAACTTTAAACTTGACGTAGATCTAAAAAAAAAAGTAGTTTTTTTTTCAAACTGTGCTCCTTTCAAGTATTACGTAACGCAGTTAATCCCTCACCCCATAGTAACAGCGTTTTACCACCCCCTTCCTCACTCTCCCTAAACGTTACGTAACATCCAAGTGACCATTTTATTTAAAAGTCACCACACAAGTTGTCTATCTAGGATTAAAAAAAAAAATCACCAATATTTATTTCTATAATGTGTTTTAAAGTGTACATACAATTTTTAATTTCGTCTATTTTGTTCTTATGTACATATGTTTTAATTGTCAATTGTGTGTTTCCAGGCCATCGTGATGTACCTGCACCAGTTGCCGGCGGCTCGCAAGTCCGTGCCCGAGCTGCTCTCGGACCCGATAGCGCTGGTGAAGGACGTGAGGACGCTCGTCGAACAACACCGACACGACAAACAGCATCAGGCCATCACCGGGACTCCGATCTTGAAAGGTACTGTAATAATAAATATTACTAGACATTCTCCCTCATAGTCCCCAATACTACGAACAATTTTTTTACACTATAAATGTAAAACTTTGTGGTTGCCTTCTTTGGGACGAGTGAAACAAACTTTAGCCGATGGCCAAGTCTAGGAAGATATGTATTTTGTAAATATATTTTATTTTCTGCGAAAAAACAAACGACATTTGGCTAAATTTCATAAGAAGTTATCACTAAGTCATCCAGATAAACAAAAGTCAATTGCAGTGTTTTCTTCATATTTCAAAATCCGCCACACCTCTGAACTATAATTCCAAATAAAAAAATTACCACTAAAATTGATTCACAATTGGGATGATGACTGGTCAAAAATATACCATTCTAATTAGTCCGTCGGGTAGATAGAAAAAAATATGGGGCACGTAATTTTTTTTTATCTAATTATTAAAAATCGACAAAGTTATAGACCATCAAACTTCCGGAGTGGGGGTTGTGACGTCAAGTCTACACAAAATCGTACATAGACGTGACGTCAGTCCAAACTTCTAAACACTATGTCTTCGTGATATTTTATGTTTGGAACAAAATAAGAAATACGTGTACAATATCTTTTGGTAATTTAACTAACGGACTAATTGCTTTTTCTATCGCATAACATAACACATACAATGGAATCGAGAACCATCTCCTTTTTTGAAGTCTGTGAAACATTTGACAATTTCTTGATAACAAATATCTGTTATTGTATTTGTAGGTCCAGATGAGGCGGCCCCGACGGAGCGTCGCCAGTCGAGCGGGCGCGGCGGGCGCGGCGGCGCGCACCGCGGCGGGCCCGCGCGCGCTCGCCCCGAGCACGCCAACAACGGGCCCAGGCGGCGCCGCACCAGGTCACCTATACACATCATAACATTCCTTACCACTATAGCCTTTGCAAAATACATAAGTAAATAAATACATTGTAGCGATAAGGACTCTTGGCAGAGTCCACCTGAGGGAGTACCACACCTTTGCCAGTTATTCTACCGCCAAACAGTAATGTGAAAACATTATTATGTTCCGGTTTGAAGGGAAATGTTTCCCGAGAAATTGCAGGGCTTAAAGATATAAACGTCTTAGATCTATGGGTGACGAGCGCAGTGCAGTGCTAGGGTATGATTTGGACTCTTCATGGTTCAATAGCTGCGTGTCAGTGTGCTGTTATGTGATAAGCATGTTGCTTACCATCAGGCTTACACTTACATGTGTTCGTCTCGTCACTCATTATTTAAAAAAAATACTTTTACGTTTATCTAAATTACGCGTCACGTTTGTTCGCGATGGATTCCTGAACTATTAACCGATTTTAAACGAACTGTGTGCACTGTGTGCGGTTTGATTCCATTTGTAAGATAGGATAATTATTATTTCGAATAATAGTTTTTATGTGACAATATCTGAGCGAAGCCGGAACGGACCGCTAGTAATAATATAATCATAATCTGTGTATAAAATTTTAGCTCAATCCGTTCAGTTGTTTCTAGCCGCTAAAACGGTTGTCTCTTGCTATTTCTTTTGGATAACACTGTTTTGTTAATAAATATGCCTTTCTGAAACTGTAATTAGAACGCAATGTTGATGTTTCCATAGATGTAAGAAATGCGAGGCGTGCCAGCGCACCGACTGCGGCGAGTGCGTGTTCTGTCACGACATGGTCAAGTTCGGCGGCCTCGGGCGCGCCAAACAGACGTGCATCATGCGACAATGCCTACAGGTACACTACACAAAATAATAATTTAGAAAGGGATTGTTCTGCCGTATTTAATACCGTACTTTTTACAACAGACATCAACTTACATTTAAAAGGGTTGACACGCACGAAAAGATTTGACTCAACTAAGAACGCCTAGGCTGTGGAACGGGTTGGCTGGGTGGATTTTTCCCGGTGGTTATAATCTTGGTGTCTTCAAATTGATAGAGATTCGGTTTCCTATATGGTAGACCGCATCGTCGCTTAACATCAGGCGAGATGTAAACCTATAGTTTAAAAAAAAAGTTAACTGTCAAACATAAACTCATGATCCACAAAAATTACTTTATTTAGCTGCGATATGTCGGATGACAGAACGAAGTGGAAGAGAAAAACACACTATACCGACCCACTTAAAAAACAAGACGATGGTCGATATTGTATGTCAAAATATTTATTGTTTTGATAAAATAATAAAGTATAAAACATCAAAAATACCGAACTGTAAAGTCTTACCAAAAATGTGCGTAACAGTGTTGGTCATACGTTAATAATACGTTTTATCAAAACGATGATTTCTTCTAATTTTGGTGTATTATCGTTGCAATATAATTTTTGTGTTTTCCAGCCAATGTTGCCAGTGACAGCGTCATGCGCGGTTTGCCATCTCGACGGTTGGATGCAGACGCCTGTCGCGCCGCAAGCTAAAGGAAACACTGGTAACTTGTCATTTTCAAATGAGAAATGAGTACGAAAAAAGTGCCATAATTTGCGCGAGGCTTAATTAGCTATCTGGTTGCCATATTACAAGCGTTACTTGGTTTGGGGCTAGACGGTGTTGGTGTTGTGTGGTGGACGGACTCCTAGGTCCATAAAACACATCTGTTTTTCATTTTTAAATGCAGGAAGACATTTTAATGTACGGGTAACTCACGTGATGTACAGTCAGGCTAGTCCGACTTAAGTTTCGTCCGCGTCCGTCGGCCTTTTTCAAGGAGAGTGCACGCGCGCGATCGCTGCTCGTTTGGCACTGCGGGCAGACTTAAACATCTAATGTGACTTGTCGAGAATTAAGTACCTTTCCCAAAACTATTTAAACATTTTGTAATAAAAGCCCAGAGCCTCAATCACCGCCGCCTTTCGATCCAACATTTATTTAATTACCGTAGGTCGCGCGGGTCCGTCGCTGCTGCGCGAGTGCTCCGTGTGCTACAGCATCGTCCACCCGGGCTGCGTGCCCCCCGGGGGCGCCCTCAACGAGGACCTGCCCAACTCGTGGGAGTGCTCCACTTGCACCACCATGGGACTCAACCATGACTACAAGGTACCCACAGTATGTGACTTAACTATGAATACAAGGTACCCTCCCTAAGTGACTCAACTACAATTACAAGGCACCCTCCCCCTGTGGGTCAACCACCAAAATCACCACCTTGTGAATCAATCCTCAACCAAAACTACAAGGTATAAGGTATTATATAGGTAGAAGGCTCAACAACAAGATAGCCTTATGTTCTGTCTCAACCACAGTTACCCTTACCTCAATACTCTATAACGGTAGAATATTGGGTACCATCACCCTGTCATTCAGTGACGATAATAAAATACTTCTACCATGTGATTCAACTCTAATTACAAGGTTGTCCCTTTTGTGACTCCATGAATTTTCTGGAGTCCAAAGAACAATTTTGTATGAAATATTTTTTTGCATTTTTAAGGTTGGCATTGTTGTAAAAGGTGGTCACTATGAGGAATATAACGCGACTTCGGCCTTTTGTGTAACCCTGTAAATACATGTTCGTTTTCTCATGTACACAAACGTTGCAGCATTTCTAATAGAAGTCTGAATTGGTTACAGCCTCGTCATTTCCGAGCTCGTCAGAAGTCTTCAGATCTCAGGCGCATGAGTGTCGGCTCAGATGCCAGCCACATCAGCCATCAGGTAAACGATTTTCTTAATGTAGCATCTTACAATTGTGTAATTTGAAGGCTGTTCTTAAAAGGAATTAATCTTAGTTAAAAGGTAGCCAAATATGGAAATGCCTCTCGACTGTATTGGCCAACAGAGCCAACAAATACAATTAATTATAATTTTGTTCTATTCAATACTAAATATTTATTAATTTTATGTACATTCAAATATGTACATACGCTGTCTATTCATTTATAATAACAACATTCTTCAAACTTCAACATTCAAACAAAAATATGTATTGGTAATTTTATTTTTATCACTTGACGTACGGGGCACGATAGTGGTTACAGTGTGTTTAGGGATAACTTTCAAAAAGTTTGTATGTTTGCACTATTTGCCCCTAGTCAGATATCCGCCGCTATAAACAATAGTTTAATTATTTTCTAATGTACACAATTTCTGAATTTTAACACGCTTTTATTTATTCTCAGAACAAACTTCAGCCTCCGTCGTCAGCGATCAAATCAGACGGATCGGACAATGAAAGCAAGGAGCCACATATCAAAACTGACGGTGGTAAGTATAGCCATATTTATTTGTTTCTATTAGCTTAGTTGCAGAAATCTTCCTTGCTTGGGCTTACTTTGAGGAGATGGCGTTGTGTGTAAAAACAAAGTATCGACCAATATTGATTGTATGTACAGAGATAAAGCGAGAAGACGAAGACACGAACGGCGAGGCAGGCAGCTGGGAACCGAACGCCAAGCGGCGGCGCGCCAGCGACGAGGACGAAGCTCCAAAGAAACAGGCGCTGAGGGCGCATCTCGCGCTACAACTCACTCACCACACCGGCAGGGTATGGAGACTACTGTTCTTGTACCCGTTAAAGGGCTTAAGTCACCAAGTTTCGGTTTGGGGGGACAATGTTTCCAGAGAAACAATATAATAATATAATATCTCCCAGAAATAAAATCTTGAAAATTTGTTTTGTGTAATATTTGAACGTTTCCTGACCCATGAATTACGTCACACATTATGGGGGAGGGATCGATGAAGTGTGACATTGTGTGACAAGGAGCGGGATCCCAAATTTTGTGATGTCACATTTTTCATAGATAATCCTTCAAAGCTAGTTTCAATGAAGGAGTCAGTATCGTTCTTACATCAAAGGTATTTGCACCTAAGTTAGATAGGCTTAAGATCCAATGTTGTGAGTGTCTTTCCCACAGCGCATTCGCTTCTAAGTTTGATACGTTTAAGATATTATAATGTGGATTTAAGTATAGTAAATTTAGTTTTAAGGAATTCAAGTTTTTTTTCGAACTCTCAGTCTGCTTTTGTAATGCACTTGTACAGTATTATACTACTAAATATTGTTTTTTTGCTTTGTTTGTTATAAATAATGACGTGTGTTCAGGTGTTGAAGAAGCCGCTGTACCCGGTGCGGCCGGCCGTGCTCGGGCCGGCGGGGCTGAACGCCGGCAACTCGCCGTGGCTGGAGCGCGAGCCCATGCTGTGCGTGTTCGCCAAACTGACGCCGCACGAGCTCGCCACGTGCGCGCTCGTCTGCAAGTCCTGGGCGGAGTATACGGTAACTATAGTGTGCCGTACGCTACATACCATTTTAGAACAAATTTCTTTACGACAGGCTTGCAGGAGGGATTTAGTTGTGCTACCGAACAGAAAAAAAAATTGAGACTAAAACCGTAACAAAAATATACAGGGTTATTGGTTCAGTCTGCATCTTTTTGAGGGGATGTTAAGTACATTAAATACGTCAATTTTTGTTCTAAATTTTTATAAAACTTCGTATACTTTTTCCCAAACAAAAAAAAAAAGTGTATTTGCCCGTTCTAAAACATCGAACTGTTCGTAACAAGTGCGCGGGTTCTTTGATGCTCCATAAATATGACGTGCCGAAGCGAATAAACACTAAAACAGCCGCTAAACAGTGCCAGAGGAGAGGACAACAAACACAATTTTTTGAGATTTGTTCAACTTTTAACAAAATTTGTTTGTTATACAGAACATGCTTTTAAACGGAAGCAGGCTGATAACCAGTAACCCTGTATAACAGAAGTGACGCGTAAAAAAATTGCTCGTGATCAGTGTTGTCAACTTTATTTTTCAGATGATCGTACCATAAATAATAAAATTAAGCCATTTTTTTTCTTGCAAATTGTATTACTTCTATATTTTCCGAAAAAAAAAAATCGTTTGTGGCGTCGCATAACACCGCAACTTTTTAAGCAAAAATATCTCAACGGAGTTTCAGAAGCTTTCACGTCAATCTATTCACAGATGGACCCGGCGCTGTGGCGCAGCATGTCGTTCGTGCAGGTGCGCGTGTCGGCCGCGCAGCTGGCCGGCATCGCGCGCCGCCAGCCGCTCTCGCTCGGGCTCGAGTGGTGCCACCTCGCGCGGAGACAGCTCGCCTGGTAACTCGTCTATCGATAAACATAACAATATCGTAATGTAGTATTCTACAAGACAAGCCCTTCTTCATCTGATAGCCAGATTGCGGGAGTCATGGAAACAAACGCAATTTTGTGGTGGCGGCCATCTTGGATTTTATTATAGTGTGATAGTATGCTACTAGTCAAGTAAGTTCAAGTTAAGTACTAGTCAAGCCATCTTGGTTCGATTTTCACGAATTAGTTATGTGCTAAGAACACTCCCGACTAATTCACATTTCAAAGAATATCAAAATCGGTTAATTCATTCGTTATTTTGGTTAAGTTACGAAACAACTTTCTTAGTTCTTACAGTAAATAAACTTGTTACAGGTTGCTCTCCCGGCTGCCGGCCCTCCGATCTCTATCCCTCGCCGGTTCCCCCGCGGAAGCCGCCCTGGCGCTCCGGTCCTCCACCTGTCCCCCTCTCACATCGCTCGACCTCTCTTTCGCACGATGCCTCGACGATGCCAAGCTCAGGGGCATCCTCGCGCCGCCTGAGAACTCTCGTCCGGGGGGAGGGGCGCGGTGTGGTGCGGAACCATCGAGACTTGCAGCCCTGAAAGTGCTTCGGCTTCCAGGAACCGACATTACTGATGTCGCGATGAGATATGTTGTGCAGGTGAGGTTTTTAAGGAGATCCTTGTGCTCCTGCAATATTACTAGTATATATTCACCATTTTGTGCGCGTAGAAATTAGGAAAGGAAATTTTTTTTCGGGCGCTGCCATTCTGGAATAACTCTTCAAAGCATTTTCGTCTGAATACGAGTAAATCTCCTAGCTATGGTCATTTGGACTAGATGGCCATGGTCCAGAGTTCATCCCAAGATTTCTTGTATTTACGAGCATGACGCTTCAGCTCAATTCACAGGCCACGAAAAATCTGTGTGTGGTGCGCACTTTAAAAACGTATGAATGTATTATCCGCAGGCTTTGCCCGCACTGAGCGAGCTCGACGCGTCGTCGTGCGCGCGGCTGACGGACGCGGGCGCGGCGCAGCTCGCGCACCACACGCTGGCGCGGCTCTCGCTGGCCGGCTGCCGGCTGCTGACCGAGGCCGCGCTCGACCATCTCGCGCGCTGCCCCAACCTCGTCAGGTACCACATACCCCCCGCCCGTAACCATTACCCACACTCACTGCGCACTAACTACTCGACCGTGCTGGAACTTATTTGCCAGGCTAACATACTCGTGAACTCATTCATCGCTCACTCACCTCTCTCTCATCACTTATCACTCAGACACACACCCATTATTCATTTAAGACTCGCTCGCTTATCACTCACTCACTTACTCATCATTCACTCATTCATTATTTACCCATCACTCACTCATCACAGACACACACATCTCATTCCTTCTTCACTCACTCACTCCCATCTCTCGCTCACTGCCACCTCTCGCACACCCATAATTCTTTCAATAATCACGCACTTGGCCATCATTCCTACATCATGCACTCATCACTAACTCACTCATTCATTGGTCACTCTTCACTTTACTATCCCACCAAATCACGCATAAACTCTTTATTTTTTTATTTTTTTTTACTTTTATAGGTTTACACTTGACCGCCATCTCGCCTGATGTTAAACGACGATGCGGTCTACGATGGAGCGTGTTTACCTAGAAAAAACCGATTCACTCTCGATTTGAAGACACCAAGATTATAACTATCGGGGAAAACCCACTCAGGCAACTCATTCCACAGCCTAGATGTTCTTATCACAAACGTAGAGTCAAACCTCTTCGTCCGTGTCTTTGGAATATCCACCATGAAACGGTGCCGCTTCTTTGAGTTACGAGAAGTACGATAGAAAAAAGGGCAAGGAGGTATTAGATCATGCAGATCAGTTGCACACTCTCCGAAGTGTATCCGATAAAAAACCGATAAGCTAGCTATCTTGCGGCGATGTTCAAGACTATGAAGTCTTTTTCGCGCTAGAGTGTCTTTGCCTATGAGCCTTTTGGCACGCCTCTCAATCGATTCCAGAGCCTCAAGCTGATACTTAGCCATCCCAAAGGTGCGAACAGTACTCCATACAGGAGCGAATCTGTGCTTTGTATAACAAAAGTAATTGTTCAGATTTGAAGTACTTTCGCACCTTTGAGAGGATACCTAGTTTTTTGGCAGCTAATCTTTATGTCGAGCTGGTAATTTTGAAACACAAATTGATTGTTTACATTTTGAATTCCGCATTATTAATGATGTTTTTCTTGAAGCCATGTTTTGTTCTCCCCCCAGGCTGGATCTACGACATGTTCCTCTGGTCTCCACCCAGGCTGTCATCAAGTTTGCTGCTAAATCCAAACACAACCTGCACGTGAAAGATGTGAAACTGGTCGAGCTGCGAAACACCTGATCTCCGAGCCCGCGCGCTCAGTAAACGGGCTAAACTGCACTGTGTGTTGGTGGCATCCGAGCCCTTCTATCCTAGACTGTTGAGTTACTTCTCGCTTGGCATGTTTGTGTTCTATAAGGTTCAATGTTGAGAATGCTTTGAAACAGAATTTTGTGTTAAACTTTAGAAACCGTGATAAACGGTCATAATCATAAATAGACATTTCTAGAGAAAGATAGGTTCCATATTTTACTAAGTTTTAAGTTGCCTGTTTGAATGAAAATTGAAACAACATTGACTAATACAAACCGTTCAGAGATATACTACTTAAACTGTAGATTTTATACTTTGTTACATAAGAGAGAAATAGTTGTTCTAATTGATATTATTTTAAGAAAAACAAAACACTAAAACCCGAAACTACACCCGGAACACTCAATCAGAACTCCATAAATATAAACGTGTGTATGTTAGTGTAGTATTAGACTCTATGCAGAGTCATGAGACGTCTTTGTTTATTCTACTGCCACGCTGTAAGTGCCGCCAATATTACTATTCCTGTATGAAGGGCTCTGTTTCCGGAGAAATTACAGGGCAAATATATAAATCATCTCACGTTTTCGGGCGACGAGCGCAATATAAAACTAAGCAGTGAATTTAACTTCAAATTTAAATAAAAAGCTATGTGGTACAGAGGCAAAGTAAAACGCCTGACCATAACAGATTATGGGCAGGCGTTGCTCGTCTCGTCCGACTTTTACGGTTAAATCAATAATATAATAAAAACTGCCTTTCTTACTACTACTGGGTCACGCGCTTGTGTGTCTAATGTGGGACGTACAGCGAGAATGATTTTAGTACCTACATATGATCAAAAATGTAATTCTTGAAAACAGCCTAATTGTAACTCTATTAAAGTTCAAGATATTTAGACGATTCATTATTAACCGTCTGTTTCACGCATTCTCGGCTATGAATTGATAAGATACATTTTTTGTTTGTTTTTTATTTTCCGTCCCTATAGCTTCCACAAGTAAAATGGTATCTTTTCTTGATATTATTTGCATTTGTAAACCTCGCTATAAAATATTTAATCTTCCTAATTATTTAATTTTAAGGAAAAATACTGCCTCACAAGTAATTCGTTTCAAGTTGATTCAATTCTGTGAAAATTGTATTTAATGTGCCGTTTTCAGAATGACAAATATATGAATGAGAAATGGCTGAAAAATAATAGGTATGTTTCTTGTCTCAATATGTCATTTGACATAATATATGTCAAGTGATTAACATCATGTATCCTTACCAAATTTCTCTGACATCATAAAACATTAATTTGGATTTTGGCCCCGCCATTGAAAGTGTGCTAAACGGAAAATTCTCGAAATTTTGCGGTTTTATTGGATTAATGATGAACGTTTGTTAAATCTAGAGCTTGTATTGTGCGAACTTTGTCCAGATGGCAATGAATCAACTTACTCAGATCATATAGTATACCGCGGTTGATTGTTACATTATCGTTTACGAAGCTATGTGGAAACTGACACCGGCAGAATAACAAAGTCACACTCGCCACAAAACAAGATCTAAACCTTAAACGTTAATCTCATGGAGCTACTGAGAACTATTTTGACAATTGTTTTGCATTCTGAAAACGCATCACTAGATGAATTGAAATTATCAAAATTTACATTGAATCGCGTTCCGAATCACACCAATGGTTGAATATGACACAGATGATGTTTGATAACTCTTAAGGGTTTAAGGTTATACTTTCGTTTGCAGAGTTAACGTTTAAAGAGAAGTAGAACTTATAAAGAAAACACAAGCCAACTTTCAGGTATTACAATAAATAACCTGTAAGACGTTTCCTGCGTTTCCAGCAATGTGGGTCTAACTGCATACGTTTAGTGAAGCTTATCTATCGTATGTACTTTATATTCGATAACCTAGCCTCCATCAATAGTTTTGTTTAAAATAAGAAGAAATATGAAAATGTATACTGGATATTATATTCTATGTTGATGGTGTGATTCGGAACGTTGTTAAAAGCTACAAATTTAGAAAAACGCTATACATAACTAGTAGCTACTTAACGCATTTAATTGTGGATTATAGAATTCTGCGTCTTGCTGGATTTTAACGAATAATAACTTATGTGCTCAATTTAGACCACGGAATAGAAAATATAGGAGAAATAGCGAATGTGTTTGTCAATATTATATGGATATCCAATGCTGGGGAAATGTTACATTTTCCCGGCGGCGAGTTTACGATAACAGATTCCCAGCCGTGGGAACGTGAATTGGGCTACTGATGCATGAGTATACGGTAATTAATACTTAAATAAATAAATATTGGTGGACAATTCACACACAACACCATCTGACCCCAAACTAAGCAAAGCTTGTGTGATGGCAGCCAGATAGCTGATATAATACTTATATAGTTTTAAATACATTCTTGAAGTAACTCTTAAGAAATATCTATTAAAATCACGACTATTTTATAATAACAACCTATTACGCAATTGCTAACTGTACTCATAAGATCTTCTTTAAAAATATTTCATTCATAATTATAGCCCTTATACTTAGCACAGACGATCTGAGTAATCGCGTTTTTGCCGAAAGTTTAGTTTAGGTAGCACTTAGTTCCTAACTAACTATTACTTGCAAAGAGAGAACAACTTAAAACCAGACTCGCCTCATAAAATATGAGTTAAAAAATTACAATGGTAAGAGCCAGCGCCGCTGTGTTTTGACCTGTCCAATTTGTGCACGAACTTTTCGTGCAAAAGTTGTTTACGTGTTAGGCATGCGTGTGTGCAACTTGGTCGCTACACTTGGAAACGGGCTGTAGTCGCCAAAAGCGAAATCAGCCAGGTAATCTACATGTATATCGTTGTTTATTTTACAACACCTCGAATATGCATTTTTGCCGTTATTGGCATACATTTGAATGACGTCGGTTAGACGAAAAAATCAGCTTTTGTTTACTAATCGCGTGCTAGACGACGCATCAATTAGACACAAGTTTTTTTCTTTGAATTTGTAATTAATTTTTAATTTAATAAATTTTTGGTAATGGTTTTTGTTGGCCCTGTAAAGTTAGGTAATGCATATTGGTGGTGTTGTGATTTAAAGGGCGATATATCTCATGTGTTTTCTGTTCCGTGGTCTAAGAACTACATACACTTTCTGTTTCGACACGCTTCAGACGAGCTGACGTTCTTGTAAGTAAATGCTGTGTATTTCAAATTGTGACAGTAATAATTATTTTTATAAATGGCTCAATAACTGTGCAACTAATTATTGTAATTCTCAATTATTGTATCAACATATTCGGTTGAACGCGATCAACACACAATGTCAATGTACTGAATGAGTAGACGTCAAAGCAAAGACTAACCTGGTACTATTAACTAGCGTGATATGGTTGCTAAATAGAAATTATATTTAGGGAAATGGCTCGAACATTTCGAATCGTATAAATTAATAATAAAAAATGTTTTGTTGCAATGTTTTAGTGCCAACAGAATACCAGCACATAATATATCCTTGCACAATTGAATATTTAAAGTTGTATCTATTAATTTTATTGTAAACTGTTGCGTCGGTATATATTTTATGATCAGTTTTTTTTTCTTTTCTTTTTATTACAAATTCATCAACGGACCATAAGAGGCTTTTAGAAATGACTGAAATTCTAAAAACGTCGTGTAGAGTACTACCAATTTATCTGGGAAATAAGCGATTGGGAACTATTAAATAATAAAATTCTTTTTTTTATTGGGTTACAACTACCACTCGGATGCGTAAATATTAAAAATAGAACTGTCATCAAAATAATAAAAAATACATCACTATATGGCATTTCCATTGAAAGACGTTACCAAGTCATACAAAAATGACGTAAGTGATTCTTTTTAAACTAGAAATATTTCAAGAGATTTTTTTGCAATGACCGAAATAAGTTCGTGTACCTTAGGTTTTAGTACCTTAGGTTTAGGGACTTATGCTTAATCGAACTGCAATCGTCACATGAAAGAAGAATGAAATCAACATTAATCATGCACTCTCAGCATGCTTGTAATTTTCAGTGATACTATGATAATAATAATTTATCAATCTATCCGAAATGAGTTGGTAGTACTATACATTTATTGATAATTAGGTTTCTGGATGTTATATCTGTATTATAGAAATGTAAAGTGTGTGTTTTATACGTGAATAATAAATAAAATAACCTGTGCACTAAAGATTTGAGTAATTTGTACATCGTAGTGACACAGAAAAGCGATTGTGGCGTGTCGTAATCGATGTATCTATCTCAAATCTTATTTGAAAAAAAAAATATCACAGTATTTAGTTAAATAGTATTTCATTTTAAATTTAATAACGTAAACATCGAAACTTAGTGTGAATAATCATACAAATCATAAAACACATTTGGTACTCCTTGAGTAAACAGTAAGATACACCATAGTCCAAACAAACTAAATCCGAATTTCATGAGATATTTCGAAACGTTGATATATATACTCCATTCATCCTTACCTTGGCATATAGGGAACATACGGATACACTCTTTATTAATCGCGATTCACAATTATGTCATTCTAAGACGACGCATCGTGTGTAGTCGTTGAAAGAATGCAGTTTCATGATTATAAATCTTATAATGCCAGGGCTCGATGAATCTAATTTTGATAGTTTATATCGGCGAGTCTCTATTCCAAAACCAACGATTTCTCACTCCGTAGACACGATACCAAGTGAATATTGTCAATGAAAACACAAGTGCAGAAATGCTACTGGTTAATCCATCAAAGACCGGTCAAGTGACATGTGACATGTAGTAAGACTATGTAAAAAAACTAATAATAATTAAGGTTTCAAAGAAAATTTATCAAATCGTATTGTCTACAAGAAATCATTGGTCTGGTATTGAAATTGCTCCGGTTTTGTTGTAATAAACTATCCCTTAACTAATATAACAAATATATATTGTAAAATATTTATAGTATTCTTTGTAAATAATATCATTTTATTTATTAAGCGATATAGTTTATTTTTTTAGTTCATGACATCAATATTCGTCGGTGATCTTGTACCATATTTTAATCTAAAATTTACAAGTATTAAAACTCACAACATTTTGTTAATCAAGAGGATTATGATTCATACCATTGTTAAACATAAAAAGCGTCTGCTAGCATCGCCACAAACCACATTTTAGTTAAGTTTAGCTTCAAACCTGGTACAATAGAATCGACGACATTGCTTAGGTTGTATTTGATTAGTTCTAGTCGCTTTTTAGATTTTAAGCTAATTAAAAATGAAACAGAAAATTCTGTAAGTATTAGTTTATATGGAAAGAGTTTTCGTGTGGATTACTGATATTGTCATTACGGTATTTAACGCCTTGATACTGGTGCGCTTAGAGATCTTAAGTCTCGGCAGCTGGGTGAGTCAGGGGTGGTCTATGATATCAAAGATTACTGTAAAAAAAAAAAAAAAATACATAACTAAGTCGACAACGGCTAACGTGGCATACCTTGTTATGGGGTAGTTCTTAATGATTGTTGATCCAAACGTTTCGAGTTAGTAAAAAATCAGAGTTCCCCCCTAACAGTGATGCATACTTAAATCGTAGTCACTTAAAACAATATACACACAGTGAGTACTGCAAGTCTAGCATGTATGTCCTTGACTACCTTCTTTCGTTTACAGAAAAATAGCATCGAAATTCCAATCATAATTCGTAATTTAGAAGACTTAGTTTTGTTCACTAGTAGTGATTTGTCACCTAAACGCTATTGAAATTAACTTTTTAAGCCAAGTTATTAACTTCACCACTTTTGGATTGATCGTAAGATAAAAAAATATTTTATTAATTGTCGTGGTGAAAATAATAAAATATGTCCATACCAAAATTCAAATTACTGCGGTTCACGATTAAACACGAGTGTATGACACTGCATCGAATGTCGGAGATTAGATCGACCATAAAATCAACACTTAAATATTCTGTAATTAATTATACTAGTGTTGCTAAGAAGAATGGCCAGCGGGCACAGACTTTGTACTAATTTGTTGTCCGTTTAATTAAATGAAAGTCATAAAATACTGGTAAAATCAATTCAACTAAACTAGGAATGATGAAAAGTTATACAAATGAGAAATTGTTACTTTAGAAAGTAAGTAAACCGACTCTGGTCACTTGAAGCGTGGTTGGACGACCGCCTATAGGTTTAAAGCCAGTCTTAATAACCCTATCACTAGACTCAGTTGACACTGGATTTAATAAATTGTACTTATAATATTCTTTTAAAAGTATACACTCACGGATTTCGTCAACTTCTTAAATCGAAGGCTTTTGTATTTTTAAAGTTTATGTATAAGTTTCGTTTCGTTTAATTTTATTTCAGCAGTTAATATAGTGTTACCCAACCAATACTATATTAAACTATCAACTTATAAGGTTACTTCTATTTTTTTATTTGGCCTAACATCATACATTGTACTGAATTGTTTTATTCATTCCTGAAAGGGTTATCAAGACTCGCCATTAGTGTGTAATATCATAAGGTAATGTGTTTACACTTGTTGATCCCAAAGCTTGGATGTTATATCCCCAACCGCTTATTATTAATTAATTTCACGCATTTAAAAGTTACTCCCCACAAATGACAATACACTGTTGAGATATCGATTAGACAAGTGAACTTTTTTGCTGCTGACTACATCATTAGTGTTAATTTGTCTACCTATTTGTCTACGTGGCTAAGTACTGAAATTTACGTGCGTAGTTACGTATGCTGAGTTATTACTTAATACGTCATATTCGTAGAAGAAATTACTTTATAATTCACATAAAATTTTCTGATTGCAAGAGAAGAGTTATTTTAATTGTATGACGTACGTAAAAATCGTACTCAGCCCCAGTTCTCGATCGATACACCGAGCTAGTTAATAAGAAATGCGTGCCTCTGTGTATAGTAATTATAGTATTAGACGAAAAAATCGTATATAAAATACATTATATATATTTGAAATATTAAAATCATTATTCAGTAATATTGTGAATAATGATTTTAAAATGTTTTACCTACATAGGTGATAGATATTATTTAGTGTTATAAGTAGCCTCTATGCGAGAATTTAGTCCATTTTGGATTGGCAATCGTTTTTTATCAACTCTCGCATATCGGCTCGCGCCGTTGGCAAATTATGGTGATATATCAAGCCAATGGCTAGAAATAAATAGAAATATTAATGTGAATTTGACCGTAATGATGTATCATTGGTTACCATAAGTATTTGAAATAAATATTTACAATGACATGGCCGTTTTATTCTATTGCCTAGTTATTTATTTATCTTCTTAATTTCTAAGCTATTTAGAACTAGCAAACGCTCCGCGGTTTTGCCCGCGTAGTTCTCGTGTGCATGATTTTCCCGATTTTAGCCTATTTGTTCTTCCAAACTATAAAATCTTACACTCACAGGTCACTTACAATTAACCGCCCACCCACAATTTTTTGTGTTTCCAGAAATCGTTAATTTTAGTAAAACCAATTTGATGGAAGGGCAAAGCAAACAAAGATATTGGAAAAATTACGTGTTATAAAAACACTCAACAAATCGATTTTTTTTAACTTTTACAGGTTTACACGTGACTGCCAAGCTGACTTGTCACACATTTTTTTTATATGGCTATAAGGAGGAGCCGACATGGCGGGGAAAAATGAATCCCTCAATTTAGATCACTTGGCAAGTAGATATTCCATCTAAAATGATCTCGCTTTTTTAAGAATCCCTATTTTATTGTTATAAATAACACCCAATTTAAGTTTTAAATTTTTCAAACCCATTTTTTAACCGACTTCCAAAAAGGAGGTTATGAATTTGTTCTCGAGAACCTACGTACCGATTTTAAAATTTATTTTTATGTTCGGTAGGATATGCTTCCCGAATGGGCCCATATAAATATTGTCGAAATCGGTCAAGTAGTTTTTGAAATATGAACCAAAAACTAAAATTTGCAAACAATTTTCTGGATGACGTAATTGTGTAGATTTCACAAAAGTTATGAAACTCGAACCTGACACTACGAAATTGGGTAAATGCGTTAATAAAAACTTGCTTTACACTAAAAAGGGTAAGGCTAAGGCTACTTACTCCCACAGAGGAAGTAATCACTGCTTACTCGCTTCCGTGTTTGCGCGGAAGATCGAGTTGCTCGATGGAGACCAATGTGACAAGTTTTCAGCTTGGCTCAAATACCTACCAAAAAATTGTAATTTCTATAGAACCATTAACTCTTCAAACCTACGCAAAAAGTTTGCACATTTTGCTTGTCAGTAGAATAACCGGTAAATGTGCGGCACTTCACTGGGTGGACTCTGCAAAGAGTCCTACCACTACTAATGTACGTGCGAGTATGTATTTGGTATGGAACAGCTATTTTTTTCGCGTAAGTATTCAGGGGTTTACCACAGCATAATTTTAGGATTAGTACCTATTGGTGTTTCACAACAACCCCTTGCCTTTGCCTAACCTTAATCAAGATGCCGTTTACTTTGGAATGTGCTCGCACTGCGACCGCGACACGAGACCGAGACCGGAGACTGCGACAGGCACTTGATATTATAGTTCTGTATGGTCGCCAGTTCGCGCCGACACCGCGACAGGAGACCGATATGCGGGCTCTACACTCGCGCCGCGAAGGCCGCGAACCGCGAGTGTGGATGGTTTCGCGACATCGCGTTCTCGCTTCGCGGCGTTCCCCGCCCGGTGGCGGTTTTTTGGTCCGCTTCAAAGGGTTTGCGAAGCGCGAACAAAGCGCGAACGCGAACGCATCCACACTCGCGCTGTGTTCACAGTTGTGTGCGAGACGCAGTAGCAAGCGGACGTCAAAATGAGCACCCAGTGGAGCAACGATCGCGAATTAGTGTTATCAAGCAGAACCCGTGCTTTGACAAGCCCAACATGAAGGACATAAAAATAAAAATAAGACACACGATGCATGGACGAGAATTAGTGCAATCATGGAAATTCCAGTGCCCGATTTGAAGAAGAAAAGGGATTCCCTAATGTCCAGCTACAGAACGTATAGATACGTAACAGGTTAAAGATTGTCTTTCGACACTCAAAACGACATTAAGCGCTCGACAGCCACAGGAAGATGATGAATGTGACTTACACGGTAAAATAATTGCCAAAAAGTTGAGATTATTATCTGAAGAAGAAAGATAACAGTTCATATGTGAAATGTATCAAATGTTCCAGCGTTATAACCGACGCAATGAACCACAATCCCCTGCCTATTTTTCACTAGCTCGATCAGAAATTCCTGGATATTTTTCACCTGCTCAAACGTATGTTTCATCACAGTCTCCATCACCACAGCAACAACTCAGGGCAACTAGTTCACGCAGTACTTACTCTGAGCCGCCCATGCAACAACAGAGGGGAACTAGTTCACTCAGTACTTACTCTGAGTCGCCCATGCAACAACAGAGGGGAACTAGTTCATGCAGCACTTATTCAGAGCAGCCAATGCAGCAACAGAGGGCACCTATTCAACAGCGCATCTACTCAGAGTCACTACCATTTCATATTCCAGAAGAAGCAGCAACCGCAGGAGATTCATCAGTGATTATAATAAGCAATGAGTTGATTCCAAAAACTACTGAAGACTACACAGATTATACTAATGACACGAGCGACCAACCTAATGAAGGTCCAGCAGATTATGACAATTTGATTGATAAGGCTTTCAAGTTCTCTTAATATTGAAACCAAATCACATTTAGGCACACAGGTTCCTTGAATTACAAAGTTTAGTTTACAAATTGTAAAAGCTAATATGACACTTATCGTAATAAATGTTTTTAATTATTATGTATTTGTTTTATATTAAATTACCTTTATTTCCGTCTCCAGTACTTGATTCAAAGCTTGGCACACTTCGGGTATTATCAGCGATATCAGTTGAGGTGACACTTTAAACAAAAAGTGTAAACTTTCTAGGTTATCTCCAGTTGCCAAAAATCGTAATGTAATGGCGAGGCGTGTTTTAGCAGGGATTGCTTTTCGTAATTGCGTATCTTCCTTAGCAATTAGTGGAGAAACTTTACATAATAACTTCTCGAAATCTAAGAGAGACATTCTTGTAAACTTTTTGAATTCACCCGAAGGTTCTCCTACTAATTCGGCCAGCTGCTTCATGCTTTTCCATAATCGCACTGAAATAAATAATTGAAAAAAAAAAACATATTTTTTTAAATGGCTAATAATATTTTTTCGCTGTGCTATCTACAGTCAGCAACAAGCCATGCTATATAATCTGCTAAAGGAAATGGGGTTGGCAACTGTCAAATATTTGACTGATGGTGCCATTATAGATCTGTCAATAGCCTTTTTCTGTGGGATTTGGCTTAAACAAGAAAATTCCGAAAAATACAAGAATTTGAGTTTTGGTAAGACTGACAGGTTCATCCTATGCTGGCGCCATCTGCAAATTTCCTCTGCAAATCTGTGTAACCTTCGCCCGGCCAACCCCATTTGTAGTAACTTATTAAGGTCATACTAGACTTGCCTGGTTCTGTTGCGATAAATTTGTGTCATCCACCACCTTCTTCTCCTCCATTTCTTCTTAATTTGTTTTTTGGACTTTATAAATGCATAATTGTAATTCGCTAAAGCGCACAATGTCAGAGCAGCAGCAACTTCCACGTCCATTTTAGTCAAATGCGCGAACGTTAATGCGAAAGGTTGCGAGTGTAGAGGGCTATATTTATCGCGGCGTGTCAATGCGCCGTGGTTCACGGCCGCGGTTCGCGGGCGAGTGTAGAGCCGCCTTTACACACGCGTCGCGGTCGCGGCACGAACCGGCGGCGGCGCCCATAAAAATCTCTAATGTCAAGTGCCTGACGGGGTTCCGGTCTCGGTCTCCTGTCGCAGTCTCGGCGCAAACTGGCGTCCATACAATTTCCATAGTGCCTATCGCGGTCTCAGCGCTAACCAGGCGCGGTCCCAGCCTTCAATTTTGGAGGGGGTCACCAGTACGCAGCCTCAGATTTTAGGGGGAGGGTCACCCGTAGAAATACAATAAATCGAGTTAAAAATACTTCACTAGTAGCACCCCATGGTTTTACCCGCGTAGTTCCCGTTCTAGTTGTTTTCCCGCGTTAAAAAATAGTCTATGTACCATTAGATATTTGTAATTTTCTTAGATTTTTAGTTTAACATATGCGATTTTGTCATGCCCCCTTAATATCGTAGTTAATTTCGAACAGGGGTGTCAAATCTACGTTTAGGATGGTTTAGGTAAAACTCTTAAATCACCAAATCCCACTACCTACTGTGTAATATAAGTATAAAGGTGTAGACGTAAATACAACTAAGGAAAAGCTCAGGAAGGAGACGTAGGTTCATATTTTTTATTTCAACACTCCCCTCTTATAAAATAAGAGGCGTTGAGATTAGTCGAGAATCCAATTACATTTTCGAAATTTCCCATTTTTCCTTCGCCGCGGGTTCAAAGCTCACGGAAAATTATTTTCTTCGTCCCTCAAGAAATGAAAATGAAAAATAAACCCAAGGCAGGGAGGGGCATCGCGTAAGCCAGGGCAGCGAGTGCAAGCGAGATCGCAGATACGAGATATCGACTTGTATAGCAGAGTGATAAAGATGGGTGTCGAAGGTTGAGTTTGTCCTCCGGGGATTCAAAAGCTATATTTTTTAGAGGCTGGGTCTTCAATTCTGAACGAGACAAGCGGGTCCACTTGATGTGTACCTAACCTGCGTCTGCGTATATAGAACATCCATACTGCTTTAAGTTATATTAATAGCGTGTTATAATACGTAGGTCTGTAATATCAACCTTGAAATCACCAATCAAAAGTACTTAAGTACTTAGGTACTTTTTATTCCTTGTGTTATTTTTAACCCCCGACTAAAAAAAGGAGTGTTATAAGTTTAACGTCGATGTCTGTCTGTCTCTCTCTGTGTGTGTCTGACTGTGACACCGTAGAGCTCAAACGGATGGGCCAATCTCGATGCGGTTGTTTTTATTTCAAGGTTAATATCCATGCGGATGTTCTTAGCTATGTTTGGTTAGTATCGATTCAAGATGGCCGCCTCCACAAAATGGCGGACAAAATATTTCTCACAACCTACCTCAATTTGAGCATCAAATGAAATAGTTTGACTAGTAAATACTTTGCACTATGACAAATTTCAAATCCAAGATGGCCGCTACCACAAAATGGCGAAATACATTTCATTTTTTCACAACTCCCTTAATATGGGTATCAAATCCCTTAAAAGGGATAACAAACCCGAGGTACTCGGGGGTTAATCAAAATTTTTAATTTTGTTCTTGTAGAGTCAATCTGTCGCTGTTTTCAAATTTCATTTAATTTAATTTCATAACAGAGTTTATGAAACATGAGAAAGATCTATATAAACTACATATAATGTACTTATAAATTTAATATGACTATGCATACCTACACACAAACTTTGATACAGATTCGAGCACTTTTAGATAGAGGAAAATTTTATAGGTTCACGACACTGATGTGCGTAGTAGTCCCACCTATCCTCATCACCTATCTATATCTGTAGCTACGCAGGTGGCGTAATGTGTAGGTAATACTTATTAGTTCTAAGTTCTACTTACTCTCTATTCACTTCTGTCGGCAGTCCCTATCACTGCCAATTTTTGAAGTGAAAACTTCTTTTGACGCGCTACAGACAGATTTTTCGTGGTCCTCTGAATTGACTTCTAGCGTCACGCTCGGGAATGATAAGGAATCTTCGGGAAAACTCGGAACCACGGCCATTGTCCATCTAGAAAAGCATTTCCCATTTCATATGGCCATGGGCTTGCCCTCCGGTTCCACCCGCGTAGTTTCCACAAAGTAAGCTATCAAATTCTGTGTTAAAAGTATTCACTTCTATCGGCATATATTTTTTGTTGCAAGATCAAGTGCGTTTATACTGTGTATTCGTAACTATTATACGTACTGTTATTAAATGTAGTCCATCCATCCACCACTGAGTTGGTCGACAGATGGCTACATGATAAAATCAACACCCAATGTTCGTAAATGCCGATTGCCCGCAATAAAATATAAATTAGGTACAATCACCTATTTGTTTCGATTTATAGCTTGTTACTATTAGGGGACGAAATACAAAGAAAGTGTTATGTTTTTGACAACCTCGTTAATCTACTACTATTCCGGTTGTATGGCGAAAGTCTCGAACTGAGTTTCTTTATACAACATTTTTTACTATCATTGTCGAATACGATAGTGGCACCGTCATCAAATTTCGTGAGCTCGTGGATGTGTAAGGAAAACGTCCACCAAAGCATCGATATAAACCATTGGATGTTCCCAAACTTCAGCGCACGGAATTTTGTATTTGAGATGAGTGAGCCCAGTCTTTCCGTTCTAGTCGGTTGCAGGCTTGCAGGAAGCGGTGAACGCTAGACGTTTTTATCTGTCACTATTCGTTGTCAAAACCAAAATAAGTAGAACCACAGACCACAGCGTATCTCGCCGCTAGGATTCAAGTAACCACGACTATGTAATCCCCCTTTAGAGCCAAAGCTGGATCCGCCTTCATCATCGTGGTGGACTAAAGTCTTGACTCCTTGCGAGAGAAGGCCCCGAGCCCACCAATGGGAAAATTTTGGAGGTTGGTCATGCTCAAAAGACATCACGGTTATTTTATTTATTTCAAGCTTCAGAATTTGTTTTATTTAGTTAATCAGACAGTTCTGAGTGCAGGTTAGATATCGATCAATATCCGTGTAGATTGCGGGTAGTTACCGCGCACGCGAGGCGTTTCCGCTAACCACCGCCGCCGGCGCTGGAGTGACGCCCGTCAGCTGCCGAGACCTGTCTTCCAGGGCACCCGCAAACATAAGCATATCGCAGGGCATACGGTTAGCAAAAAAATGATAGTTTACATACTGGTATAATAGCCGCTTAAATTCCAATAGGTAATTCTATACTAAGTATGTACTAGGTACTCGTTTAAGGTAAAACAACAATAAAATAATGGCTTTAGCTTAGTCACGGATGCTTTAGCAATATGATTATAATGCATTCGAGAGCTTATTTAAATGTAAGAGTGCTACAGATTTTTTTTATTATGTAGTTTCTTCCTTTTTTCTCGTGATTAAGCTTCTGTATGTTTTAGCTGTAAAATTTTGGGAAGATACTGTTTGCTGTAACACAATTAATCTTTTTTACCGCAAGAGACACCTATACTTGACAAGCACTAGTGAGCCCTGTGCGCCAACGACGTCTATAGTTGACTAATAACGCACTATACCAAAATATTGTGTGTTATATATCAATCGGTGACACCACCTTTTTTATTTTTGTGCTTCGGCGTACGCTTGACGTGTTGGCGTAAGGTTCCTACAGGGTACGGAATTGCAATTTTGTCATGACAGTCAAAAGGTAACGCTAAAGCAACAGACAACGTTACTTATATTATTTTGTACACAACCTTTTCTAGAAATTACTATAATTATTTTGTATTTTATTTTGTATTTTTTCTTGTGGAAAAATTATTCGTCCCTGGGTTTACTTATATTTTTCTAAAAGTAAACATCTGGGTTTGTGTATGACTATGGTGTTAAAAGCGCACATCAAATACTTCTTGTTCTATAAAATTATGTGCGAACAATAGCAACACTACAGTTGAAAACTCAAAGTTCAAAATTCCAGTTATCAGAAAAATGATTTCACCTGACACTCATACGTAAAATTAATTTAATTAGTTTGTTTTCGTTTCATGTGGTTCCCGAAATCATAGAGGTCTAGTCGCGCTGGACCGGTCTTTTGACTGGCTACTAGCTGCGTCTCATTCGTACTCACTGTCTTGACTTTCTCCATTCCTTGTCTTTACTATATTCTAGGGTTGAATGGTTGGTCAAAGTTCATGTCACGAGCGGCAGAACCAATCAGTGCGAGTTAGATGGCTCAGAGCTTGAGCAGACTTGAATCAACGTGATTGAGCAACAAATATACAAACTTTCGCATCCAGCTTTTTTTGCAATCAGTACCTCAGACGGCGGCTGTCTGTGGCTGAGTGGCGTGCACGCGACACGGCCGCGGCACGCTGCGGCGCCGCACGGCGGCCGCGCCGCGGCCCGCGCCCTCCTCACGATCTATTTCCCTAAGCCCTTAGTTGGAACTACGGCGATAATTCTACTGGAAATCTGCGTTTTGAAACAGTTGTCCCAATTAAAATAAAAGCGGTCAAGTGCGAGTCGGGCTCGCCCATGAAGGCTGCCGTAGCAGCAAGTAACATAATACAAAAGTTCTTGTACTTTGTTGTTACTTTAATCAGTGTTTTAACAATAATCAATCTATGACATCTATACTTATAATAAAACTGTAACGGGTCGAATTCTGTACATTGAAGATATTTTGAAAAAACTTTTTGGAGCACTCCATAGTCGATACTGATGGTGAAACTGCATTTTTTTTTCTTTCATGTCTGTCTGTCTGTCTGTCTGTCTGTCTGTCTGTCTTTCTGTATAGGGATCACGCATCACGCCGAAACTACTGATTCAATTCAGCTGAAACTTGGCGTGATTTTAGTTTATACTAAGGAGATTGCTGTAGGCTACTTTTGATTCCCAAATTCTGATTGGTTTTCTTGCGGGAGGGTTGAAAGTCAGAATGTGTATTTGGTTGTAACTCATGTTTGCGTAGTTTAATTTCATTAATTATTTTTTGTTAGAAATAACACATTTTTATATTGTCCCGTCCAAATTTGAACATTATCGGTTTGGTGGTTCGGAAATTACACAAACATTAAATAATAACAATACGCACGGCGCGTTCGGTACATACTAACTTCTAAGTATTCTGTGTATCACAGACGATCTACAGAATATCTAGATTCTAGAAAGTGCCCACGTGATTGTGTCGCGTCGTCTTAAATGACAAAATAATTGTCAAAAATATTTTTGTGTGGAAAAAGGAGGCCTTCAAACAAGTAAGATGTTCTCAATCGGGTTGCATGTTTTTTATTTGGTTTTATTTTACACGATAATTCTCCGCTAATTGTGAGTTGATTTTGATAATTCTTTTTTGTTTGGTAGAAAATACTTCAGAGGTGATCTTATATATCGAAAACAGGGAGGTAATTTTCAAATATCAACAAAATCTAAAATCAGCTTAGATATTTATCTGTACGACATAGTCATAGCTTCGTATAAAATTTAGTCGAACGACAGAATTAAATTACCTGTCATAAAGTAAATTTTGTTCTTTTGGAGAAAACATATCAGCATAATAAGTAGCAGCATAAACAACCCATTAAATGTTCCCACTGCTGGGCGTCGGGGCCTTCTCTCGCAAGGAGAGAGACCAGGCTATAATCCACCACGCTGGCCCAGTGTCGGTTGGTGGATGACATATGACATATGACATAGAACTTAGATTCTAGGTACATTTCGGTTTCCTCGCAATATTTTCCTTCACCGTTTTAATTACCGGCATTACGAACATGACTCTGAAAAGATAGTGGTGCGCGTGGTTTTGAACCCTGGGCCTCCGGATCGACAGGCGGCGTTCTCCCGTCTATGTCAGCTGTAGCTTAGTAGACCAGCCGTAAATTTACGTATTATTTTAATCCAAATACTGTTTAAAATTTAAAGGTAGTGTTCAACAAGTTTCGGTGACCGAAGCAGACTGTTATTAGGTTCCGTACCCAAAGGGTAAAACGGGACCCTATTACTGAGACTTCGCTGTCCGTCCGTCTGTCACCAGACTGTATCTCAAGAACGGTCATAGCTAGACAGTTGAAATTTTCACAGACGATGTATTTCTAATGCCGCTTTAACAAAAAATACTAAAACTAAAATAAATATTTAAGAGGGGCTTATTTCCATACAACAAACTTGATTTTTTTTACCGTTTCTTGCTCGATACTAATAACGTACCTGTCACAGGTTGACGCTTTCACTATTCACATAATATTTAGTTTAATGTTCTCTTTAAATGTAATTAATTAAAATAAAATAAATTTTAAGGGGGCTCCCATACAATAAAATCCTTTTATTTGCTAATGGTTCAGAACCCTTCGCGCGCAAGTCCCACTGGCATTTGACCGGTTTTATTTTCAAACATCCTATCATTTTCTAACATTATATAAATATGTCAATATTTAAATTTTTGCTGCTCAATTACGTTGGACACATTCTCGTGTCGATAAGCACGCGAGACGGTCGCTTATTGATACCGCGCGCATCGAACCTACCCAGTACCAGTTCGCGAGAAGCCTATTGGCTCGGGGTCGTTTCCTGGCCGGGCATTCGGCCATGGGCGATCGCGAAACAAATATGGATTCTGAGGCAGAGAAACCGAAAGAGACAGAAGTAAGAAAAAGAACATATACAGAAGAAGAGAGTTGTATAAATGACGAAGCAGAATGGACTACAATTACATCAAAAACGAGCAAAAAGTCAAAACAAATAGACAGAAGCAAAACAGATATTTATATATCAAGTGAGTCACCGTTACCCAAACAGTTCGCTTTGGCCAAGATGTTTCATGATCTAAAAATGAAAGATATTCATAAAATTAAGTACTTAAATCCTTATAAAATTAGAGTAACATTTGAAGACGAAAAAAAATAAAAGATTTATTTTCAATCGAAGAGTTAAAAATAAAGGATGGCGCTTCAGCAAATCTTCAGAGGTCAGTTTTCGTACGGCGTGATCAAAGATGTGGATATGGAACTGTCTGAAGATGAAATCAAAGACAATATCTCATATGATGAATCAGCGGAACTTATTTCTCTGAAGAGATTGTCACGCCGTAATAAAGAAAATAATAATACTAAATGGTGTCCATCTGAGTCGGTGCGCCTCTGCTTCAGGGCAACTTGCTTCCGACGCACGTTTATGTCCACGGGTGAGAGTATCCCTTGAGCCCTACGTGTACCCTGTGACACAGTGCTTCCAGTGTTGGGCACTAGGTCATACAGCGAAGACGTGCACTGTAAAGAGGAAAGTGTGCCCCAAATGCAGTGGCGATCATGATAATTGTGTCACTAAAGTATTTACATGCGTTAATTGTTCCGGTCGACATATGGCAATGGCGAAAACATGCCCTGTGTATTTAAAGGAAAGAAAAATTAGACTCATCATGGCGGAATACAACTACACTTATAGCAAGGCGGCGCAACAATTTCCAATATTGACAAATAATGTCTTGATCGATCGGAACCCGCAAGTGATGACTCATCATGCTTCGAGTAGCTTGCAAAGAAGAGAAGCAGATTCTCTTCTGAACACCAGCTCGCAATCTAAACATGATGTTTCGGATGCACAATCTGAAAAAAGCGCTATTTTATCTTCACGGAAGATAAAAAAGAGGATTAAGAAACCTGGTTACGATTGGGCTGGGTCATCTGAATGGGCTAACATCGAAGAGGCTAGTAATGATCATGAGTCGAAGCAAGAACAACAAACAAATAGCAGTTTACCCAGAAAAACTACATTTGTTGAGTTTATCTCACGAATAAAAGACGTATTATTTATAAAAAGTTTAGATATCCAATCCAAGGTCAAGAAAGTGTGTAAGTTGTGTATTGAGTGGTGTATTATTTTGCTGGTAGACAATATTTCGGACTGGTCTTTCGTTGATGTTATTCAAGGATTTGTAAACCTTAATGGATAACAAAGACATCGTGAATTTGAATATTTTACAGTGGAATGCCCAAAGCCTAAAAACAAATTGACTGTATTTGAGAGCTTGCTTTTTCAAGAAAAAGCTCATATCGCTTGTGTAAATGAGACCTGGCTAGCGAACAACAGCTCATTAAGAATTAATCAATACCATGTGTATCGCACCGACCGCGACAACCACGGCGGAGGTGTAGCGATACTCACTCACAGGTCTCTAAAGACACAGGTCAAGCACATAAGCTTGCATAATCGAAGTATAGAACTCGTTTGTGTTCAAATTTTCAATTGTAAATTAATCGAAAACGTAATCTGTGTATATTTTCCACCATCTCTTAATCCGTCTCAAAGAGACCTTGATTCATTATTGTCTTTATATAGTAAAAAAACATTGATTTTAGGTGATTTTAATATGCATCATTCATCTTGGTCAAATAAAACGGACAGTAAAGGTAAACTGTTATTCGACAGCTTAGTAGACAGTAACTATATAGTTTTAAATGATGGTCGTAACACTCGAATTAAATTAGTCAATGGTAATCTACAAAAATCAGCTCCAGATTTATCACTATCTTCATCTGATATCGCAGTAGAATTTAACTGGTCAGTTCTTCAAGAAAATCTCAAAAGTGATCATTTAATAATTAAAATTAGTGCAAGATACAGTAAAGGTAAATATCTTATCAAAAAAAGAAATTTGAAAAAAGCTGATTGGAAGAACTATTCTAAATGCCTAAACGATATATCTCACGATCTTGAGATCCCAAATAATACCCAGGAGTTTTACGACCTATTTTTAAATATGATAAATAAAGCAGCTGATATTCACATTCCATTTAAAAAGTTTAGTAATAATCCGGAGTCTAAATTTAAAGCGAAACCATGGTGGAACAGTAAGCTATCACAACAAGTAGCTAAACGGAGATTAGCGTTATCTCAATTCAGAAAAAACCCGACACCTACTAATTTATCCATTTTAAATAAAATAATTACAGAGACTCATGATGCTATAAGAGATGCGAAAAATAATAGTTGGTACGATTTATGTTCCTCCGTAAATGAAAAACGTCTTCATCAGAAATGTGGCAGCGCATGAGGTGGGTCAAAGGTCATAAATATAACGCCCAGCAAATCAGTGAACGGCAAGCTTCTAATTTACTTAACTCTCTTACACCCGATTACGTCAGTCCAATTCGGCCAAATTTCGTAAATTATAATTCAAATCTAGATGTAGAAATCTCCATGCAGGAGCTTGAAGTATGTATTAAATCAAAGGATACATCTCCTGGATGCGATGATATATCGTATTCTATGATAAAACACCTGCCAAGTAACGTAAAATGCCTACTTCTTTTATTATATAACAGGTTCTTATCAGCTGGGTTTGTACCTGCTCAGTGGCGAACTATAAACATCGTACCTATTGTTAAACCGGGCCGGGACCCAAATGAAGCGTCATCGCTACGACCTATCTCACTATTATCGTGTCTTTGCAAAATATTTCATTCAATAATAAATAAGCGATTAGAGTGGTATGTCGAACACAATAAAATGTTTTCTAATAATACGGTTGGATTTAGAAAGGAAGGTCCAGTATGGACAATTTAAGTAGTTTAACAAATAAAATTCAATTAGGTTTTCGAATGATTTGACCACTATTGCTTGTTTTATAGATATTCTAAATGCATACAATAATGTGGATATTAGTGTGCTTTTATCAATATTAGACAAAATTAGAGTTGGCCCCAATATTTGCAATTATTTATGGAATTTTCTCAGCAATAGAACGCTTCAAATAAAAGTAGGGAATAAATGTTTAGCAAGAAATACTGGAACCGGTTTGCCACAAGGAGACCCCCTAGCTCCAATTCTATATAATTTATGTACAATAAATATTTGTAAGATATTAGAAAACAAGGTTTGTATCTCCCAATACGCAGATGACTTCGTGTTATATAATCAGTGCAAAGATATCACAGAAGGAGGTCGAAACTTAGAAACTTCTATTAAATTAATGTGTAAATTGTTATTTAGTTTGGGGTTAGAGATTTCCCCACAAAAAAGTAAAGTCTGTGTTTATAAAAAAGGTATATACCGAGGGGGTATTCTCGATTTAAAGATAAATAATACTCCGATAGAAATCGTTTATGATGTAAAATACTTAGGCTTATGGCTAGACAGAGGATTGAGATGGAAAAAACATGTGAATGAAGTCTACGAAAAATGCACAAAATTTATAAATATTTTTAAAGTTCTAGTTGGTTCTACTTGGGGGATACATCCTATACATATAAGACGCCTTTATCTTTCTATTGTTCGCAGTCGCCTCGATTATGCAAGCTTTTTGTATGATAACTGCTGTCGTACTGGAATCATAAAACTAGATAGATTACAAAACAGCTTTTTAAGAATTATTGGAGGTTTTATCAAAAGTACACCTATTCACGTTATGGAGTCAGAATTGTGCATTCCTCCTCTGCATGTCCGTCGACAGTACCTAGCGTCAAAGTATTGGCTCAGAGCAAAATCAATTCGTGATAATGAGATTGTCGACTTGATATCGGAGCTGTCCTGCCAGTTGAGCACACGATATTGGGCGCGTAAGAAAAAACCTTTGTTAGCGACTGTTCATAATATCCTTAAATATAATAGTTTTAATAGTAGCAATCAAATAGAAATGTTTAGTTTAAATACATGGGTTAGCAACATAGATATATCAGACGTATTAGTGACCAATATCGATATTATTGATCAACCCAAAAGATGTTATAATCCTGTAGAATTAAAGCTGAAGTGTGTAAATTATTTAAATGACAGTTACTCTGATTTTTATAAAATATATTCCGATGGATCTCTTCGCGATGATAATAGAGGAGCTGCTTTTTTTGATGCTGAGTCAGGACGCAATGTAAAATTTACTATAAAATCTAAAATCTGTATTATGAACTTAGAACTCATAGCGTTAGCAGAAGCAGTGTCGTACTTAGGAAGTATTTCGTTTAATAAATTTGTAATTTTCACGGATTCTAAAAGTGCCATTCAACATCTAGCTAAGTGTACTACTGGATCTAGTTTCAGAGGTTTCCTATAGCATATACTGTATTAAACAATATAAAAATTTTAAAAAACATGAATAAATGTATCAAGATCCAGTGGATCCCGTCCCATGTTGGCTTGGTGGGAAATGAGGAAGTTGACAATCTTGCAAAAGAGGCAGGCACAGACGGTGTCCCATTTAATTGTCTTCCATTCTTCAAAGATTTAATACCGTACTTAAAAAATGTTTGTTTTGAGAATTGGTCCGAATACTTTGACGAGAGATCTCTAACTAAAGGCGTCTGGTATAAAACAGTACAACCCTCACTTCCTCGTTCACCATGGTTTCTTAGGGCCGACATGGGGCGGAACGATATTGTTACAGCTTGTCGGCTTCGTTCTGGGCATGTTCCATTAAACAAGTTTGCCTTCATGATGCGAAAGGTCGTGTCCCCTTTATGTGATAGATGCGGTGCAAGTGAAGATGTGTATCATATTTTGATGGAATGTGCTCGGAACGAAAGCGTGCGTCGACAACTCTTTGTTAGCGATCACATCTTCTGGCAATTAGGAGGATGCAATATTGTACTGAGCGATCCTGACTCTCAAGACGCTAGAAGGTTGTATGATATCTATCACACAGCCCTCAAATCGAGAAATGAATTGTTTTAGACCTAAGTAGTATGATTTGTTACAAGGGTGACATTTAATTAAAACCCTGTTTAAATCCAATAAAGAGAAAAAAAAAAAAAAAAAATTACGTTGGAATGGCTGAATGTATTGAGTTAAAATTTGAAACATATTCTTGGCTTAGTAACACATAGGGACATATAGATAAGTAACTACTATACATAGGCAATGTATAGCCTATGTGTTCTTCCAGACTATGATCTAATTGTATTTCAAATTTCAACCCGATCACTTGATACGTTCCGCTATGATTAAGTAACAAACATCCAAACATTGGCATTCATAATATTTACAGGACAACGTTGGAACGGCTGAACATATTTGGAAGGAATTCGAAACACACGTCGTTTGTACTCAGAAATAGCAAATCGGTTACTTATAGGTTTCTGTGTCGTCGGAAAGTCTAAGCAAATTTGGTAGAAAATTGAAACAGATTGAAACAGATAACTTATAGTCTGAAATACCATATATATGTACTACCTATCAACCTGAAAAGAAGCATGGGCCCTAAGGAAACAAATTTTAACTATCACGTCAAAACGTCATAACGAAATGGGTTGACATGCGAAACACAGATAGTTTAGAGTCTAAAATTTCACATGGGCTAATAAGTCTATATTTTCGTTAATATACTCCATATTAATCTAAGTAGGTATATATTTTCGTAAGGAACTTGATGTGATGGTAAGGTAAAAGCCAAAATGAAAATATATATGCACCTGTTTTGGCGTAGATAATACAGGTGATTTGCGTTCACAATCAAAATAACAAGCAACATTATATTCTCATTAGATGGCGCTAATGCCAGTTTAAATCTAAAAGCACTAAAGGCGATTTAAATCAATGTTTTGCTATTGTGGTATGTATTTTTTCTTTCATCACTAGGTGGCGTTACTGGTATTCTAAATTGTACTCATAAGTTTTTGCTGCTAAAAGGATTTTGATGCCGAATTTGGATTCTTTCGTTCTTGGATTATTTTTCTGTGTTACAATTAAATTCATACATTAACATTTCACTAAGACTTGGCTTAGATTAACGGGTTCAACTTGCTTGAGTACCTATCATTAAAACTCAAAATTTTAAACATTTTGATTCCACACAGGCTTCCTTTAAAATTACGCGGGCGAAGTCGCGGGTAACAACTAGAAAACAGCTTGCGGATAAATAAAGATAAGTAGGTAATCAGATCATGCACATCAGCTTCAGACTTTTCATAATGTATCCTATAAAATCCTACAAACTTAACACTTGCGGCTATGTTCGATACTACGAAACCTTAATAAGTATGTTTGATTTTGTTTAAGAAAAGAAAAATAAAGGTGATAAAATTAAATATTTTTTGTGGAAAAACAAATTCACTCGGTTGTTCAATGATTACATTATGAAAATATTTTGACGTACGATACTTCCAACTAATTTACACTATAAGTCAGTAATATCTGCTTACGCGAACGAAGTAGCGGGTTCAGCTAGTATTAAAATAAAACTATTTACTAGATATCATTCAAACCAATTTTCGTTGAAACTTTACATGGTAACGTACATCATACAATATTTTTATTTTTGTCATTCTCTTATTTTAGAAGTTACAGGGGGGGACACTTTTTACCACTTTGGAAGAGTCCCGAAATCATAGAGGTCTAGTCGCGCTGGACCGGTCTTTTGACTGGCTACTAGCTGCGTCTCATTCGTACTCACTGTCTTGACTTTCTCCATTCCTTGTCTTTACTATATTCTAGGGTTGAATGGTTGGTCAAAGTTCATGTCACGAGCGGCAGAACCAATCAGTGCGAGTTAGATGGCTCAGAGCTTGAGCAGACTTGATTCAACGTGATTGAGCAACAAATATACAAACTTTCGCATCCAGCTTTTTTTGCAATCAGTACCTCAGACGGCGGCTGTCTGTGGCTGAGTGGCGTGCACGCGACACGGCCGCGGCACGCTGCGGCGCCGCACGGCGGCCGCGCCGCGGCCCGCGCCCTCCTCACGATCTATTTCCCTAAGCCCTTAGTTGGAACTACGGCGATAATTCTACTGGAAATCTGCGTTTTGAAACAGTTGTCCCAATTAAAATAAAAGCGGTCAAGTGCGAGTCGGGCTCGCCCATGAAGGCTGCCGTAGCAGCAAGTAACATAATACAAAAGTTCTTGTACTTTGTTGTTACTTTAATCAGTGTTTTAACAATAATCAATCTATGACATCTATACTTATAATAAAACTGTAACGGGTCGAATTCTGTACATTGAAGATATTTTGAAAAAAACTTTTTTGGAGCACTCCATAGTCGATACTGATGGTGAAACTGCATTTTTTTTCTTTCATGTCTGTCTGTCTGTCTGTCTGTCTGTCTGTCTTTCTGTATAGGGATCACGCATCACGCCGAAACTACTGATTCAATTCAGCTGAAACTTGGCGTGATTTTAGTTTATACTAAGGAGATTGCTGTAGGCTACTTTTGATTCCCAAATTCTGATTGGTTTTCTTGCGGGAGGGGTTGAAAGTCAGAATGTGTATTTGGTTGTAACTCATGTTTGCGTAGTTTAATTTCATTAATTATTTTTTTGTTAGAAATAACACATTTTTTATATTGTCCCGTCCAAATTTGAACATTATCGGTTTGGTGGTTCGGAAATTACACAAACATTAAACAATAACAATACGCACGGCGCGTTCGGTACATACTAACTTCTAAGTATTCTGTGTATCACAGACGATCTACAGAATATCTAGATTCTAGAAAGTGCCCACGTGATTGTGTCGCGTCGTCTTAAATGACAAAATAATTGTCAAAAATATTTTTGTGTGGAAAAAGGAGGCCTTCAAACAAGTAAGATGTTCTCAATCGGGTTGCATGTTTTTTATTTGGTTTTATTTTACACGATAATTCTCCGCTAATTGTGAGTTGATTTTGATAATTCTTTTTTTGTTTGGTAGAAAATACTTCAGAGGTGATCTTATATATCGAAAACAGGGAGGTAATTTTTCAAATATCAACAAAAATCTAAAATCAGCTTAGATATTTATCTGTACGACATAGTCATAGCTTCGTATAAAATTTAGTCGAACGACAGAATTAAATTACCTGTCATAAAGTAAATTTTTGTTCTTTTGGAGAAAACATATCAGCATAATAAGTAGCAGCATAAACAACCCATTAAATGTTCCCACTGCTGGGCGTCGGGGCCTTCTCTCGCAAGGAGAGAGACCAGGCTATAATCCACCACGCTGGCCCAGTGTCGGTTGGTGGATGACATATGACATATGACATAGAACTTAGATTCTAGGTACATTTCGGTTTCCTCGCAATATTTTCCTTCACCGTTTTAATTACCGGCATTACGAACATGACTCTGAAAAGATAGTGGTGCGCGTGGTTTTGAACCCTGGGCCTCCGGATCGACAGGCGGCGTTCTCCCGTCTATGTCAGCTGTAGCTTAGTAGACCAGCCGTAAATTTACGTATTATTTTAATCCAAATACTGTTTAAAATTTAAAGGTAGTGTTCAACAAGTTTCGGTGACCGAAGCAGACTGTTATTAGGGTTCCGTACCCAAAGGGTAAAAACGGGACCCTATTACTGAGACTTCGCTGTCCGTCCGTCTGTCACCAGACTGTATCTCAAGAACGGTCATAGCTAGACAGTTGAAATTTTCACAGACGATGTATTTCTAATGCCGCTTTAACAAAAAATACTAAAACTAAAATAAATATTTAAGAGGGGCTTATTTCCATACAACAAACTTGATTTTTTTTACCGTTTCTTGCTCGATACTAATAACGTACCTGTCACAGGTTGACGCTTTCACTATTCACATAATATTTAGTTTAATGTTCTCTTTAAATGTAATTAATTAAAATAAAATAAATTTTAAGGGGGCTCCCATACAATAAAATCCTTTTATTTGCTAATGGTTCAGAACCCTTCGCGCGCAAGTCCCACTGGCATTTGACCGGTTTTATTTTCAAACATCCTATCATTTTCTAACATTATATAAATATGTCAATATTTACATTTTTGCTGCTCAATTACGTTGGAATGGCTGAATGTATTGAGTTAAAATTTGAAACATATTCTTGGCTTAGTAACACATAGGGACATATAGATAAGTAACTACTATACATAGGCAATGTATAGCCTATGTGTTCTTCCAGACTATGATCTAATTGTATTTCAAATTTCAACCCGATCACTTGATACGTTCCGCTATGATTAAGTAACAAACATCCAAACATTGGCATTCATAATATTTACAGGACAACGTTGGAACGGCTGAACATATTTGGAAGGAATTCGAAACACACGTCGTTTGTACTCAGAAATAGCAAATCGGTTACTTATAGGTTTCTGTGTCGTCGGAAAGTCTAAGCAAATTTGGTAGAAAATTGAAACAGATTGAAACAGATAACTTATAGTCTGAAATACCATATATATGTACTACCTATCAACCTGAAAAGAAGCATGGGCCCTAAGGAAACAAATTTTAACTATCACGTCAAAACGTCATAACGAAATGGGTTGACATGCGAAACACAGATAGTTTAGAGTCTAAAATTTCACATGGGCTAATAAGTCTATATTTTCGTTAATATACTCCATATTAATCTAAGTAGGTATATATTTTCGTAAGGAACTTGATGTGATGGTAAGGTAAAAGCCAAAAATGAAAAATATATGCACCCGTTTTGGCGTAGATAATACAGGTGATTTGCGTTCACAATCAAAATAACAAGCAACATTATATTCTCATTAGATGGCGCTAATGCCAGTTTAAATCTAAAAGCACTAAAGGCGATTTAAATCAATGTTTTGCTATTGTGGTATGTATTTTTTCTTTCATCACTAGGTGGCGTTACTGGTATTCTAAATTGTACTCATAAGTTTTTGCTGCTAAAAGGATTTTGATGCCGAATTTGGATTCTTTCGTTCTTGGATTATTTTTTCTGTGTTACAATTAAATTCATACATTAACATTTCACTAAGACTTGGCTTAGATTAACGGGTTCAACTTGCTTGAGTACCTATCATTAAAACTCAAAATTTTAAACATTTTGATTCCACACAGGCTTCCTTTAAAATTACGCGGGCGAAGTCGCGGGTAACAACTAGAAAACAGCTTGCGGATAAATAAAGATAAGTAGGTAATCAGATCATGCACATCAGCTTCAGACTTTTCATAATGTATCCTATAAAATCCTACAAACTTAACACTTGCGGCTATGTTCGATACTACGAAACCTTAATAAGTATGTTTGATTTTGTTTAAGAAAAGAAAAATAAAGGTGATAAAATTAAATATTTTTTTGTGTGGAAAAACAAATTCACTCGGTTGTTCAATGATTACATTATGAAAATATTTTGACGTACGATACTTCCAACTAATTTACACTATAAGTCAGTAATATCTGCTTACGCGAACGAAGTAGCGGGTTCAGCTAGTATTAAAATAAAACTATTTACTAGATATCATTCAAACCAATTTTCGTTGAAACTTTACATGGTAACGTACATCATACAATATTTTTATTTTTGTCATTCTCTTATTTTAGAAGTTACAGGGGGGGGGGGGGGACACTTTTTACCACTTTGGAAGAGTCCCTCGCGCAAACTATTCAGCTTAGAAAAAAAAATGTTAGAAACCTCAACATTATTTTTGATGACCTATCCATAGATACCCCACACGAATGGTATTGATAAAAAAAAAAATATTTGAGTTTCAGTTCTATGTACACCCCTAAAAATTTTTGTTTTTTCTATTTTTGTATCAAATTCTTAATGCGGTTCACAGCTTACATCTACTTACGAAGTTTCAATAGTATATAGCTTTTATAGTTTCGGAGAAAAGTGGCTGTGACATACGGACGGACAGACAGACATGACGAATCTATAAGGTATTTTGCCATTTGGCTACGGAACCCTAAAAACCTTCCCTCATCTTTTAATAGGGCTACAATTTAATTACATTTCCGCAACTTTGTTTGTCTAGTTTCTATAAAGAGGAACTCTACACTTTTTCGAGATAAAAAGTTGACTATTTCAGTGTATAATCTAATCTACCTAAGTTCCAAATTTCAGACTGATTAGTTCAGTTCTTACAACATGATTGAGCAATAGTAAGTTAGCTAGATAAGTAGGTAAGTGTTGTGTAGACTACACAACAAATACTATATATATCTGGTATAGTGTAGTTGCCATTGTTTTTACGTAATACTGACTCGGAGACATCTTTTGCACCGCAATTCCAAACAAATAATAAGATTGCACTCGACATCGAATAATGATAAAAAGAGTACTCGTTTAAAATACCTATTTTATACACTGGCTACTAATCAACACGCCCTAGGTGCTTCACGCTAGGGCCGTAGGTTCCCTGCTTAGAGACTAGATATTTCCTTGGTCTTCCCTAATGGCGGCAGCAGTTAGGCACAGGTCGTGTACCGTCTGAGGCTCTGAGGTGCCCTTGCGATAATCGTCGTACCTTATACGTTGCTGTAATGAATGATCATACTATTTCATGCTTCACCACTGTCACTGTCATAGGTAAGTTAGGTACAACATGGCATTAATTTTCTTTTCCGGTAATAAAAAAAAATAGGGATCATTAAGTGGCCTGCTAATGCTTTTTACTGAGACTCGGGCCTTATAAAAAACAGACACAAACCCATAACCCAGTATTCTGTGGGTTGTCAGAGGACAGTTTGAGGATATGAGATGAAAATGTCTTTGTCATACTTACATGCTGATTTCCTTACGACGCCGACGTCTTTCTTCAGCAAGCATGTTAAAAAAGCCAAATGCCACAAAAGACGATGGTCAAACAAATTACGTACTTTAAAAAACTCTGCAGTGCTGGTTGGATACGATTCAGCGACCTCTCGATTATGGATTTGAACGTTTTCACCAATAGATCACCACGAGTCCTGAAAAAGTGATAATGATAATTTCCGTTGTTCCAAAAACCTGGTTCCACGAAATAGAGGACTTGAGGGGCAGCGCTACATTATTTACAGAGGGACTGGGGTTCGTTACCCGGTTCAGTGGCTCGTAATAACTTCGGGGAATAACCGGCACACACCGTCTCACACCCGCGCGCCCGTACAAGGTACAAGGGTGCGAACTTGGCATTATTAATGCTTAACATTATAAGAATAAGCAAGCATACGCTAAACTTGTAGTTCTTTACTGAAACAATGCAAGTTATTTAAACAAAACTAGTTTCATTTACTAACTAATTGTTTTAAAACAAATATATATTCTCAAAAATAAAAAGTCCGTTATGATATTGGACAAATACCAAACACCCCTAGAATGACATGTAAATAAATGAATGAAACAATACAATAAAAATAACAATTAATTATAAGAATCATTTCAGATACGCGCAAAAAACATAGCCATTGTTGCAGTCGGGTAAAAAGGGACTGAAAAAAAAAACGAACACATTGTTTTTGGCGCGTTAAATAATTATGCTTATTGTTTAACGCAATTTTAATTTTTAAAGACTTATAGCACCATCCCGCGACTCCGTTCTCGCGGCTCGTCGAATTTCCCCTTAATCGATTAGGCACCAGGAGACATAGTGAGCTAGCAACCTAGAACACCAAACCGGGATGATGACTTGCTGAAATTGATATCTATGATACTACTCGTAATTAGTGTTAAATTCACGATAAACGAAAAATAATAATAATTTATAAATTTTAGTTTATTTACTTAATATAATTTTAGTCTAACTGTATAATATAATACATATGCAAAAATATAACGGTGAAGGAAAATATCGTGTGGAAACTGACATGTTCCATAGAATCTTTCGTCATGCGTCATCCACTAACTCGCACGGTGGATTATGGTCTAGACTCTCTCCTTGCGAGAGAAGGCTCTGAGTCCCAGCTGTGGGAGAACATTTAGTGGCCTGCTTAAGCCATGAGTTCATTTAAATTGATACCTACACAAAATGTTCATATTAGGCCATGTTAGGGAACTATTAATGAGGGTCCATCTTCATTCTTACACTCAAAACGTTCTAATAAAATATCAGCAATCAACCCTTACAACTCCTACAACAGGGGTATGATTTAAACTGAGCGGTCATAGCTTCACCAGCAGTAAGGATGTGTCTATTCCCAAAGCGCGGGGAGCCGAGGACCGATCACATTAACTGACAACATTCATTTCGGTAAATAATTGTTAGAATTAAAGGAACCGGTGGGGAGTTGGGCTAACTAATGTTTGAGCTTAGGGAATCTCCGGCTGAGATTGCTTTTGTAGCGAAACTAGTTGGTGAAATGCCTATTTCGGGAGGTTGGTTAGAGTTAATGTATGTAAGTAACTAGCAACTGTACGTGATTTTGCCCGCGTAGAATTTAGAAAAGGGTAATTTCCATAGAACTTTTTAACTGGGTAGAGCCTTTATTAACAAAACTAATATACAATGACAATTACATACATACTTAACTAACTACACACACTAAGCACATCCTAGTTATCCATAGACCACTGAAGGTCTAAAGATAAATTAAGATCAGGCGAGATGGCAGTCAAGTGATAATCTTTTTACTTTCTTCAACTTATAAAAGTTAAAAAAAAAAGATTAGTTTCCAAAGAACTCAAATTTTTTCGGGATAAAAGTCTATACTGTGCCATTCTATGAGCCCCGTTGTCCAAAGTGAAGAATACAATTCTTTACCGCTACAATTTTCTATGGCAATGTTATGGCAGACCCACAAAATTATCAAAACAATCCTATGCTATCTTCCGTTGGCTATCAACTTGGTGAACCTTCGGCCATGCGACCTTCGCCCTGGCCATTCGCTCTATCATTTAACGTCTCCAGTCCAATTTAAACGTTTGCTACTTGGACGACGGAACTTTGGGTGGCGATGTGAATAATGTTCAACTGATTTACAAAAACTCTTAGACGGTTTTCGTTGGTTTGTATCAACATTTTTGAAAAGGCGAACTTTCGTTTGCGACACGCGTCCAGACAAATATTGGATAGTAAACAAATTGAATGATCTAGCCCCCCAACATCAAATCAGTTGACAAAAATTCTCTGCACCTCCTGTGTTCACCGATATTAAATGAGTAGTTGCCACCTTTTGTCAAGCATAATATACAAAATTTAACAAGAAGCTCCGATAGAATACTCAAAATAAACACACACATGACTTTTACTATTATTCGGCGTTGTATTTTTATTCCGAATTTTCTGTACGAATATTCGAAGTTTTAGTTGCATGCAAAATCAAAATTCTTAACTTCATGGGATGGAAATAGTAATTAATAACAAGATCCTTAATAAATTATTTTAACATTATAATGTATGTGTTTATTATACGCGAAGATTTCCGAAGCTAAGACAACAATAGCAAGACACAAGACGGCATAATCTTAAACAAAACTTAAAATCACACGGGACTCCCGTACGACACGGAAGTCCGTTTCGTACTGACTGGAGTTTGTATTTGCTTTGGCGTATGATATTTGCTTTATGACCTCAGGATCTGTGTTCTGCACGTTCCATCTGCCTTTTGTTTTAGAAATCTGTGTATACGTGTTTGTTATATGCGAAGATTTCCGAAGCTAAGACAACAATAGTGGGATTTTTTTCTTATGACTAGGAACATTACACGCACACCAACGTGAGTAATTTGACAACGTCGGTGAGAGCTGTCACGCATACATAACTAATTACTGGCCTCACAGTGTCGTTCACGAAGGTTTCATCTGCTTAGAAATCTGTGAGCATCGCGTTCTATCTATGTACTTAGAATCAAGATGGCCAGGTCGAGAAGTGTAACCCGATCACGTGATCACATTATACTGGCCTGTGATTGGTAAACGCTTCCCATTGGTTGGCAGCTACGTAGTTTCAACCATCCAAAAATGTATTATCCAACAGAATTAATATTGTCAATAAATTACGTCTAGTAAATTTCGTGGCACCTAATATTCCGAGAGCTGGTACGAAATGTTGGGCACCTAGGTTAATTATTAGTTAATTTGAGGTAAGCTCACGACTTGGCACACAACTCTCAGTTCTCCTATCATAAGTACACGGAGCTGCAATCCTGGCTGGTGAGCTGAGTATGGTGGCTCGGCAAAATGAATCCTTGGACATTTTATATAAATACACGGGTAACTGAGTAACTGACTCGTTTAGTGCTAAACGAGCTGCGAACACGCGCGCTCACTCTCCTTGAAAAAGATCGCGATCGAAACTTGAGTCGGACTGAACTGACGTGAGTTACCCGTGTATTTATTTAAAATGTGTAATAACCACGTGAGTTTTCATACTAAAATCTGTCTTTGGGTATAATAGGAGAGGCATGTGACAAGTTTTCTGCTTGCCACAAGTATCTACCCAAAAATTGGTGACAGCTCTCAAAATAAAAATTTTAAGACCACAAAAAATAATCAAATCACAACATAAGAGGACATGGGATTTAAGTGCCGTGTTAATAAATAAATACGTAGTTTTAAAGAGGTCTCAGATTTAAACATAAGTAGATATCACTCAATGCGACACGACATGTGTACACTTGTCCTCGGTCCCCTTAATCGTATGTACATAATGAAATGAGTGCAATATGCGTCCGTGTCTCATGAGACCTCAGCCATAGGAACACGGAGTAGCGCGCGGGGTTTGGTGGATGTGGCAGTTATATTTATTTATTTAAAAAATATCATAGGCACATATAAACACTGTCGTGGTGAAAAAAAACACTTAGGTCAGGTACAGTAGTGTAGTCATTGATTTCTATCCATTACAAAATGTTTGGTCTCTTTCCGAAGCATTCTTTAATCTTTTCCGAGCCAAAAATCCCTTGAGAACTTTGCTTAAAAATGCGGAAATGCAGAGGAAGGAAGAGGGAAGGAAGATTAATTTCCTTTTTAACCTCATCTCATAATAGGTTAATAAGAGAATATGTATATATACATAACATAATAAATCGCCTAATATGTACCACCTGGTACTATGTTAAAATTAAACTTCTCGCTGTAATTTGGCTTTCGTGATATAGGATGGATGGAGCCTGATGTGCCATGCAGCCATTTTTATAAGATATATACATGTTTTCTCTACTGCCTACTGTGTATTGGTCTAGCTCGAAAGGCGCATAGTTATACTTACCTAAACCTTCAAACTATATTTACACACATCCCGTGCGTATCTAGGTACAATTATTTATAATTTATTTTTTTATCGGATACATCGGATCTCGTCCACCACAATCCTGAACCATAAGGTGCTCTACAGAATCATTATAAGTACCGACGAAATTTAAGACCAAAACGTCAGAATGTAAGCTTGAACGACGGAGGATATATGCTGTTTTGATTTAGAGTTCTTGAATTGATTTGAATAATTTAATGAACGTATTAATTCAGAATTCCATCCACAATATGCATCCTCTAACATTCTTCTCCAGCACCTGATTTTGATAGTGTAACTTTTTTTTCTCGAAGTATACGTAAGTACTCCAAGTGTAACTAAAAACTTTCGTTCATTGATTCTGTAGTTTTAAGACATAAAAATAAACATTATGCTAAACATTATATTAATACAACATTATTAGCGTGCTTGAAGTAAAAATAACGGCCGCCAAAGCAAGCGTGATAGGTACCCACATCAGACACTGAAGTTAATTGCGCATTTATTTCAAGGAACACCTATGGTAGTTTGATTCAAACGGTCCATACTTTCTAGCCTAGTTTGGGCTAGCGCAGAAGCAGCGTCCTTTCGTGCGTACATAATATAAAAACCCAAACTTTTTAAAACACTATTATATTTCTGATTTAAAATATTAGCGACTCCAGTTTTCCCTGCATCCAAGCTTCGTCCCTGGAGAGTGAGCAGGCGGTGTGGCGATCACGCGTTGATTTATTTGCCTCGGCGCAGGATAACTGTTTGCATGCCGGTGTCGCGTTTGTTTGAATTTACTTTGATAGAGTATACGAGTGCTTACTTTTTAATTTCACCAAAGAAACCCTGAAGTATTTATGAACTAAAGATTTATTACACAGCTGTTGGTTAACTCGTGTGTAACTATGTATGTAGCAGTGGACATATAAAACTAAGTAAATCCGTTCGATAAAATATAAGTACATGGAACACAATATAAGTTTTACACTTCTAGCTTCTAGTTAATCGGAACTATTTGAATTTCGAATGTAATATATTTTAAACTTTTCAAAAATGTTAATAATAAAAAAAAACAATTGGCGGAAAATCATTTGTCAATTGTTTTTTTCCAAACTTCAAACTTCTACGTATGCAACGAAAATGGAATTAAATCGAAAAGATTTTAGAGCGATGATTTTTTATGGTTTTAAAAGTTCTTTCGGTCTGTAAGACTGTGCCGCTCGTCTTCGAAATGCTTTTGGGAAAGAAGCACCTTGTTTGAGCACCGTAAGGCGATGGTTTGCTGAATTTGACAGAGGTCGAGTTTCTTTACACGAATTACACGACTTACACGAATTTCATGAAGGGCGGCCTTCAAGTGTCGTCAACGAAAATAATGTGGCAGCCACATTATTGCTGCCACATATAAGCGGTTCATTGATACCTAACGAGAACGTTTAGGTCGGAGAATTCATTGTGTGTTTTCCCGATGGATACGGTCTCGATTTCTTCCAGTCGAAAATGAATCGGTTTCCTCTAAGTAAGCGCCCTCCATCATTTGCATTAACTTAAGGTGACATTGTGGCCAAGTACAAATCTAATACCCAAAAAATGATCAGAATGCGAATTATATTTGGCACAATCATATTTATTTTGTTAAATACAAATACAATACTCAAATAAGGAATAAATACCTACTAATAAGTAACAATTTTAAGCAATCGTGTAATCTTCAGGTTGATCATCTTGAATAAAATCTCCTAGCTATCAATTTGAAACCAGCCTTCAATAATACACTTAGTAATCTGTAATAGTGACACTAATGTTCACACAACAAGATAATGTGTACCTACTTATTATAAAACGACACGCCCGTGGGATATGCAAATAGAGCTAGTATTTCGCATTTATAATTCAAATCTAACCCAACTTAGCGAATTTCTTCCCCCAAGCCGCATACAATTGACGTCTCGCCGCCAACCCCGCGCTTTTGTGCAGCCGACGTGAATGCGCGCCCTAATCTCAACCACGCGACCGCCACGCGCCCTAGCCCTGCATTCGACAACCCTGTATTACAAACGAAACGTTTCCTGAACGCATCCGCAAAAAGGAAAAACAACTTTCCCGCCTTTTCTTAAACGTCAAAATGAAACTGCAAAATATCGGCGCGTAACCTTTTCTCGAACTGGCTGCTAAGTAAAAAAGCGTGTCCTTTATCTTAACTGATTGGATAATCTGTGCTCAAACGTTATACTATCGTATCGGAAACAGAAATGTGAGCCCCAAACTCCCTGATTAAGTTTTCTGGCGCGGGGCGGAGCTGGGTGCGAAATTACAGTGATTTTTTGACATGTGTATCGTGTTTCTTTTGTTGTCGCAGCAGTTTTTGGCGAAATATGCCAAAAACGTTGCGATCTAATTATTAGCTTTGTCCCATTTATGTGGGGCTTTTATCGTAACGAAGTGGGATTTGGTAACAGATTTATAAGTCATTTTTGGATTAAAGGCATTGTGTTTCTAATAAAATCGAATGGTTGTAGTGCTTCCTACAATCGTTGGATTTTATTGTTAATAACGACAGTAAATGAGATAAAACAATATTGCTTGTGAGATATTGTTGCTGTGTTGATTGATTTAGTACCTATTAGTATTGCTTATTGACTAAGCAGGTAACATATTAAACTCTACAATCTTTTACAGTACCTGGGTCTGTGGTGATAAGTTCAGATGCCATTATGTCTCGTAGTGAAAATTGTGTAGTAATGACTCATACTTAGGTACTATTTATGTGGAAAAGAAACGTATACAAGTGATTTAAAACCTACACTTGTGACTTAACCTTATTGTTAATAATTTCGCAGATAAAGATATGTTTATTAAACAAAAATACGAATGTAATGAATTATATTATTAAGATATGTATGTATATAGCTGTTTAGTGTAACATACGGACGGTTGTAACCAATTAGCAAGTTTTTGACAATTTAAATTAATTTGTGATTTTCGTTAGTTTCTCAAAATTTAACATTTCGCATCTTATGCGTTTAGTGCATTTTTTGTAATGAAACGTGATGTTACAAAAGACAAATTTAGATTTATTACAAGTACCTACATTAAAAATCCTAACATTCTGCCAAGCTTATGGCTGCCAAGTCCAGCGGGGAAAAACAAACACAAATTTAGAATGTGTTTTTCCAGCTACTCAGACCTCCAACAAGGAGAGTATCAAAGTCTATAATACACCACTCTGGCTAAGTGTGTAATGAAAGATCCATCTCCTAACTTGGAACGTGTTTCTATCATTTAACTTTCCTTTTTTTATCAATGGTTTCTATCGATAATATGTCCTTGTAATGTTAAATGTCGACGCTGTCTACTATGGACGTCTAAGATTTATTCTAGACTATAAGATATCTAGATTTTATCAATCAAGGAATACCTACTTACTCAGGCAACATATTAAACAGTTAAGATGTAAATAACATCAGGCGAGATGGCGGTCAAGTGTAAACCTATTAAAGTTAAAAAAAAACACTAAAGCAGAGTCAAACCTTTTGTTTCGAGTCTTTGAAAAACACCAATGAAATAATGTCGCTTGAATAGAGTTGTTTTTCTTTTATGAGGTTAATTTTTGTCTAAACACACGGTAGTAAAACCACGTAGGTACTACTAGTAGCATCCCGAGGTTTTACCAGATTAGTTCCTGTTATTTTCTAGGACTAAAAAGCAGTCTATGTGTTATTCCTCAGACTATTATAACTATACATTCTATCCAAATTCCATCCAGATCCCTTCTGTATTTTTTAGTGGAAAGAGAAACAAATATCCAAACTTACACAAAAAAAAACGGAGTAATAATATTATTAGGATGTTCTTTTCGCATGCAAAACTTGTTGAAACACATTTTGTTAAAATTTTCGCCACGTCCGCTGCGATCGCAAAGATACTAACTGGAACCCTGAAAAAAAAATTAGAAAAATGAGCTGAATCAGTTGTATGCCGACCTAACAACGATTTGGCAAATATTAAACAGTTTGACCCCTGCATATAAATGAGGTGTTTCCCGCCGCTGGGACGCCACCTGATCACGTATTCATGGAGCCGATCAGCGCCCTACTAGATGCCCTCGACTTGAAACTCGTGGATGTGACATGATAATAATTTATCGTAAAATTCGTGTCAACACTTATGATGTCATTTGATTTATGTTTTAGGTAGGTACCTACTACTACGTTCCACAATTTTTAAAGTGAAAACTTCTTTTGGTGCACCACCCACCCAGTTTTCGTGGGTTCCAACGTCACGCTCGTAAATGAAAGATATCTTCGGGTGAACTCGGGACTATGCCCATGACCATGGATGGCAATGGTGGGAATTCCGCACATGAATTCGAAATTACAGTGGTGCGCGTGGAATTTGAACCCGTGGGCTCCATCCAGATCGGCAGTCGCCTTTTTCCTGAATAGACCAACCTTCATTTTCATCATCATGTAAGACAACGTCGTAACTGAGCCTCCTGGCCTAGAACTTTACTTCGCGACTACCTAATGATTATCAGGTTCAGTCACTCGTTTCTATACAAACTTACCGCATTTTCATGCATTCATGCATTGTATGAAATTATTGTTATTTTATTGACATGTACAGCGAGTATGAAATAAATGGGTATGAGTATTCTTTACAATATCAGAGTATCTACTTTAGGTCAAGCGTGCCTTATTTTTAAATACACCACTTTAAGACAAATTTAAAATCTGAAATTGTCGGGGGAACTCAAAATTTGTTCGTGTTGTAATAAAGGTATAGAAACGATTCAATCTAGAACAGTGTACACTTTTTCCAGACAGTTACCTCATCCAAATCACGAAATAGACAATCTTCATAGTTCCTCGTTCTGGATGATATTAGGATAATCTAAGTATGATTGGAGCGGGCCCGCGCGTTGTTTGCATGGGATAGGCTATTTAAATAGATGCGGAATAGCAGAGTGTACAAAAAAAAATTGTTGACAAAATAATTGGATACATAAAATCTGCATGACATAAAAAAAGGTTTTCTACAAAGTTTAATCTCAGAAGACTCATCATAATCATCAATTTACCTTTTTCGCTTATTCTGTGAATATTGTTCCGAACTGTGTTTTTGTCATTCATTCGTTATCTAAGCATTTATATCCTTTCTCACAGTTAATTTATTCTACTTTCAGTTTTTCTCTACCGCTATGTCTATTCAATTTTAAAATACTACCTTCGAAATATGCTATACTAGCAGCACTCGGGGGTTTACCCGTTCTCATAATTTTCCCTGCAGTAAAATACTTTTTTTTGTCATGAATTGCACAAAAGCTGTGTTGTGTTATTCAGTTAGCCACGCTGACTGTGTGTGAATTTTAACCCGATCCGTTTAGGCCGGTCAGAATCGCGATTGAGCAACAAACGTTAAAATATCAAAACATCCAAAGTATAGGTAAAGTAATAAAGTACAACCCGGTCAGAATATCTGTGCACCTCGCTGGAATGCGGCGCCTCTCCCGCTTCCCCTGTCACCTCTCCTTGCATTCCCCGGTGCGATAGTACGGTTAGCATCTTCATCGCCACCGCCGATATGACGTCACGATATCAGGTGCACAGATGTATTATACAGATATTGTGACCAACCCGGTCACAATATCTGTATAATACATAGGTACTCGTACCTGTGAGGTCATCACGATTTACTTTCACAAGTAAAACAATATTCTAACAATTTAAAAGGATGATATCTAAAGGCTTCCGGATTATTTTTAATAATATGAGGTTCTGGAATCGATCGAGATACGTGCCAAAAGGCTCATAGGAAATGACATCCTCGTGCGAAAAAGACTGCAAAGTCTCGAACATCGCCGGAAAATTGCCAGCTTTTCGGTTTTTTATCGGATACACTTCGAAGAGTGTGCGACTGATTTGTACGATCTAATACCACCTTGCCCTATTTTCTATCGGAATGCTCGTAGCTCGAAAAAGCGACATCGTTTCATGGTTGACATTACAAAGACACGAACGAAGAGATTTGACTCTACTTTTGTGATAAGAACGTCAAGGCTGTGGAATACGTTGCCTGAGAGAGTTTTTCCCGATAGTTACAACAATCTTAGTGTCTTCAAATCGAGAGTGAGTCGGTTTCTAGGTAAACACGCTCCATCGTAGACCGCATCATCGTTTAACATCAGGCGAGATTGCGGTCAAGTGTAAACCTATAAAAGGTAAAAAAATGAAATATATATCATTTTCCACTTGAGAGTGAATCGATTTCTCATGAGTACGCGCGCTCCATCGTAGTTGTTCTTATCCAGAATTAGAAGTTTTTCCTGAGGGCTTAAAAGATCAAAATTATCTATCAGAATAGACTTTTTTATCTATCAATAAAGTTTCGTTTTTTTATAGCATAAAATGACGAGACAAGCAGGACATGTGCCTGATGGTAAGCAACATACCTGCCACATAACAGCACAGTGACACGCAGCTTTGGAAACATGAAGAGTGAGTCCAAATCATTACCTAGCACTGCTGTTATTTCAATGCCCTGTAATTTTCGTGTCAACATTATTATAATTGTCAAAACTGTATCGACAGAATTTCACGAATTGGATGGTTGGTGTATAGATGACGCGTTTTAGACCCCTACTCTGAGCGTGTAATATCAGTTTCCAATCTTTATAATCTCCAGAAAGTCCCATGTACACATCGCGCGATACACTGGAGTAGACTGGTGACTGGGGTAGCAACGAGACAGTATTTGTGAAGGATTTGAATACCAAATACGGCTGCTAGAACAAATATTTGGCTGCGATGATTTATGCGCGACGCCAGATTGGCAGGGGTTTGATGGATGCGATGGCAGCCCCCTCCTACAAATCTTGTAGATATGTAACTGTATATTATATTATATTCTTTGCTTTTTGACTAAATTTAAATAGAATACATAAGCCACCTGAGAGCACACCAAACATGCTCGACAGAATAGCAAAAAACAAACCAGAAGCAGTCGCCGTAGCCGAAATCGTAATCAGTTGGAAGCCGTCATCATTATCATAATTATTCTACTAACACTACTGTTACAATTATCTGATTTTTATAGGCAGCAAATTTAGTGGCCTTGCGACATTGGGCGAATTTTACTTAGGTAAATAGTCAAAGGTAAGTGACATAACTCTCGCTTTGGGTCGTTTCTTTTATTTCCACATAAAAACCACATTTGAAATATAATCTGCTAAACATAAAAATCATAACTTTAATCGATTCATAAATTATGGCGGAATGTTATGATGTTATGAACGCGTAGCATACCTACATGCAAAAAAAAAATAGAATTGGCAGTCATAGATAGCGACTGCCGATAGAAGTGAAAACTTATAACTTGGAATTTTAGTATCACACAGCGGTAATGTTATACAATATCACCTTTAGTGTTTCATCTGAGCACCTGTAGGTATAACGAAAGGTATACTGATATTAGGTATACATCACGGTGACACGAACTCAACTGAAGATTTGACGTAAACAGCCCACTGAATGATCTCACTGCGGGGACTCCGAGCCTTCTTTAAGGAGAGAGTCAAAACCATAATCCACCACGCTGGCCCAGTGTGGGTCGGTGGATGTTAAGAGACCTCGAAAGATTCCAGATTTTAGATTCATGAGTTTTCACCTATCTATAAAGCATCTAATACGCACGCTTCGCTGCTCCGCCGACGGTAAGTTGTCACCACCCGACATTATCAGTCTAGCATGTCGGTGACGTAAGATTCTGACCTACCAAAAGGCGTTCAACTCGGCTATAGAAGTGTTCACTTCAAAACGTGCTATACTCCTAATATTAAACTGAGATACTTCTCGTTTTCAACATAGGTTAAAATGTTTCAAACTTACACAATCCTTTTTCTGAACCCCAACAGATTTACGACACATTTCATTTCACTCCGAACAGGATTATAAAATTCAAAGCCCTCTTCAGATCAAGAGCATTATAAAAATTATTGGACACACGTTTCCAAGTGTGTAAGTGCACTTGGAAATATTTTGGCCGAGGGCGCGATCTCACCCACTGTGTAAAGTTTGCTGAGCGTTTTGCTCAAGTTGAAGCCCCACTGGGTGTCTCAATTATACTTTATTTGTTGCTTTTATTGAAAATTCTTTGTAAATTTTTAGTTTAAAAAGGTGTAGGTTCCCAATTTTTTTAAATAACAGTTAAGGGACTCTTTGCAGGGCAGACCCAGAGAATAAAATACTACCTACACCGTAATCGCCCAGCAGTAATGTATACATGCAAATATTATGTTCCGGTTAGAAGAGCTTTCTGTGAAACCAAGTACTCGTACATGGTAAAGAAATAAATGCCATCTATGTATTTATTTCTAGTAATGGCGCCAAGTAGGTACATGAACGTAGACATGAATCTTTTGAAATCTCCTTCCCAAGGTTTAAGTAGTCGTCTCTTACTTCTCTTCCCGTCCCTTGGACACCGTTTAGCTATTATTCTATAATCCAGTTTATAATCCAGTTTTTCTCTTAAATGTCAATGTCATGTTTTTTACACAAAAAAATGTATTGTGGAATGTAAGTATGTACTATCAAACTATGACCAGCTACTCATGAAATGCAACAGATGGACGCTTCCCCTAGCAGTGAACAGCAGTATGCGTTGAAGAGACAACATGTAGAGCGTTTTGGAGTCTCCAATATGTTCTCTCACCGGGAGGTAAATGGGTGGAGTAGACAGACACGCTTTGTGTGAGGAGAGTAAGTACGTCTGTAAAATAGACAGTTTTAAGTTTTAGGTACTTGCCTACTTCTTTCTGCACGTTATGAAAAATGATGAAAGTACATTTTTACGATGCACTCGCATACCGTCACGAAAAACCGGCTTCTGAAGTTACCTTGTCAATATTTTAGTAAACATTACAATTACTAACTTCACTAACTAACTATTCATAAACTAATTTCAGGTCAACACTTCTTGCATTCTAACATTAGGTATCTCTATTTTATAATTGAAGTTAGACTTCTTAACACGAGGAATACATTGAGAAAATTGAAAAAGAATATTGAATTGAAAAAGAATTGAGGAATAAAGTAAAGAAATATAAACATTTTGCGCGCGTGTACGTTACATCCCCGTTTTCAACTTTTGCTTAGATGAAAGTTTGTACAAAAGTTTCGTCATTTTTGAAGCTTGAGACTTATTTTTTAGGGGTTTGATCATTTACAAATAAATATTGGTAGGTTGGGATGAGGTTGAAGTTTGTAAAAAATTCTACATTAGTAGTAATTTAGGTAAGAGACTGGTTCCACTGCAGACAGCTAGAAGAGAATAAATACAAAGCAAAAGGCAGTGTCACAGAAAAATTGAACACTATGCTAATTCAGTAAGATTACTCATTCACATCCCACAATGACCCATTGGCCCCTAATGATATTCATTTACAATGTACATTTTATACCTATTTAAATACAAACTATTGATAAAGTGCATTGCGGTGGCATTAGGGCCGGCTAATTACAGTACAAAACTCCGCGTACTTTGGCTGTACGGAACCCTCCGCATGTACTCACCTAGTTAGAAACAAGGCAAAGAGTATGCACCGTACAGTTTGGTGACATCATTGATTTTTAACCCCCGACCAAAAAAAGGGTGTTATAAGTTTGACGTCGATGTCTGTCAGGGTGTCTGTGCGTAGATAGAACTTAACTCAAACTCAATGTTTTTTTTATTCAAAGGTTTTTTTTATACTGTGATTCTTAGCTATGTTTGGTTAATTCTCTACAAAATCGCGGATAAAATATTTTTTACAACCACTCAATATGGATCGATAGACTCTACATAGGTTTAGAAATAAATTAGTTCAAGTTTGCAAAATTTTATTCTGAAGCACTTATTTGATGATCCTAGAAATAAATCATTTAAAGTCTACTCTATAAACGTACTTAATCTTAAAATGAATAGTGGCTCAAACAAATCGGCAACAGGGAAGGGCGTACGACACCCCGCGGCGCGCGTCTGTCGCTGTGTTGCCAACAACAGAAAAAGCATAATTCTAGTCTATTGTACTGGCAGCCCTGATGACAGGTCGCCGTTGGACACATGTTTGAGGCATTTTGAACCATTCCTGTTGAATGTACCAATTCATATAAGCTGTCAAACGAGGGAGCCTCTGTTTCAGTTTCCAAATTTTACGAATTAAATTTATTGAGTTTGCTGGTTTGTTCTATTTGCAGAAATAAAATGGCAATTATGTTTAATAGTAATAGGTGGTGTTTCAATGTTCGCTGTGAATTTATGACTTGGGGTTCTCCCCAAGTGGTGGCCCCTAGTTTTAGGTTAATATTAGGTGAAATTAGCACGATGAAACAAAATAACGGTTATTGTTATAAATGGATTTGTTTGGCCTTTCTTGGATGGATTTCGAAGTTTCAATCTTTCAAATTCTTCGAAAGCACTTCCCTGGCGTAAAAATGTGTTCCGGTTTAAAGGTAATGTTAGCAGAGAAATTTCAGGGCTTATAGATATAATATCTTAGATCTCTGGGTGACGAGCGCAGTGCAGTGCTAGGTAATGATTTGGACTCATCATGTTCCAATACACTGCTTGTCACTGTGTTGTTATGTGGCTGGCATGTTGCTTACCATCAAGCTCGTCTCGTCACTCTAAATTAAAAAAAAAATTGGTTGCCTTTAAAGTCGGTATACGGGCGAAAGTTTTACGTGACAACGACTTTGAGTGGTAAAATAATTTTACGGAAGGGACGCGTGCCTTTCACTTTTTATGTCTGTCTCTCTCGCTCTTAGGCGGGCTAACCATGCCCGAGTGGAAGGGACGCGTGCCTCTCACTCGCTCTCGTTGCGAGCGCATAACGTGAGCGGAGCGTAACGCAGTTTCTTGAAGTGTCACCCGGCAAACCAATTTATAAGACGTTGTCACGTCAAAAAACTAGATATCATTGAAATAATAAACACCATTTTAATGATATTAATTCCAATCTTTTAAAAACTGGCGATTATTTTTGTCTGTTTTAAAGCAAGAATAATTACAGGTGCTATTATTCTTGGATAAACCTTGATATAGCCCAACTTTTATTATAAATGCAAAAGTTTGTGGGTTTGTTACGCAAAAACTAAGCAAGCTGGATGAAATATAGATGTTACTTTTTATTCGCGGAATGCTACCACGTAGGTACCACGTAGTATTTTAAACACAACAATATGTACCTACTCCGTATAATAGTCCTCTTTGCAATTTAGTAGAGTTTGTCTGTGAGGTAGTGTTCCACTGCTAGTAAAGTCGGAAGAACGGCAACTGCTCATCCGGAGTCCTTGGGTCGAATCTCCTGTCGGCTTTTCAAAGTCATGCAGGTATTGCCGCTAACTTACCAACATGCTCCTCATCTTTCGAGGTCATGCGTCATCCACCAACCCAGACTAGACCAGCGTGGTGGATAATGGTTTTGAATCTCTTCTTGGGACAGGCCCTGAGTCCCAGCAGTGAGAATATTTTATTGGCTGCTTATGCTATCATGCTAGTGTTCTACTGCAGCTTATCAATGCAGTTTAAAAGTTCATTATTATTTTTTATTAGGAGGAGTAAGCCACGGTGTAACGGGGCGTCCTTAAACAGAAAAGATGATTACGAACCCCATAATTCTTTCATCAGCGGAGTCCTAAGGTCATTTGTCAAAGTTATAACATGTCAAGATAGAGTTTAAATATCGAGCTTTTGGTTCCGTTCACCAAAACCAAACAAAACTTCATTTAACACATTAGGAAAGATAGTATCATACCGATTTACTGATGTACTAAGTAATAAGAAACAGTTATCTCTATATTTTATGTAATATAAAAAATCTCAAGCCTGGCGTTATTATTCACTTAGGATCCGCAATCATCCAAGCCCTAATTAAAAGTGCCCACTAAAACAGAAAATTGTGAAAAAAATAGTATTAATTCATTAACATCACTTTTTAGTAAGAAAAGAAACAGTTTTCCGAATTTCAGCCCGACCCATACTGCCGCTCCGACGTGATTGAGCAATAAAAACATAAACTTTTAAATTTTTGGTGTTAATATGATTTTTTTATGTACACATACAATTTTATAGGTTTACACTTGACCGACATCTCGCCTTATGTTAAGCGACGATGCGGTCTATGAAGGAGCGTATTTACCAAGAACCCGATTCACTCGATTGAAAACATCAAGATTGTAACCATCGGGATAATACCCACTCAGGCACCGCATTCCACAGTTATTATCACAAAGGTTTTTAAAATCGAAGCTTCCGATTCTTTCAGATTCAATATAGAATTCACTAACTTTCACATATTTATTTTTTTGCCAACAGAACCTTTCGCATAACATACCTCTACAATATCAAATTTACTGTTATTATGACTGAAAGGTGAAGGCTTTAGATTTTATCTTCACACGAAACCCTAAAACACTCGACGTCTGAATGAACGTCCATAGACTAGAAAATCATCAATCAATCATTGATTTACTTTTGTCTATGGTTGATTGACGCGTAGACAGTGGCAGGCAAATGAGGTAGAAGTCAGCGGGTAAAGGTTAAAGAAATGTTAGATTTTTTGTTTCTATGACGTAGGTTCAATTTGACTTATAATAGTTTTACAGCCGCTGTAACAAAATCTAGATAAGTTTGCTTTAAAATCTCTTTGAATTGGGTTGTTGTTACAATGTTCGGAAGTTTCCGAACGTTTTCGATTTCCGAACGTTTATAGGAACATAATGAGTCAACATTACTACCTAGCACCACTGCACTGCGCTCAGCATCAAGATATCTAAGATAATTTATCTTGATGTCCTGTAATTCCTCTGGAAAAATTGCCCTTCAAACTGTATGTTTGATGGCAATGTTTGCATATTACTGCATGGCGGTAGAATAATTGGCAAAAGTGTAGTAGTTTCCCGGGCGAACTCTGCAAAGAGTCGGACTCTACAAAATATATCTATCATATTTTTAATAAGCAAAATGTATCATGTTTCTATATTATTGTGTAATGTATAATCTTTGCTTTGTCTTTTATTAAAGTGAACAGTGACATAACTTTACTTCACTGTTTTAATAGTTTGAAATTATTATTTCTTTCGCGTCTATATCTACGGCAAAAATTATAACAGAACTCTCGTTTTTATTGGTAATTTTATGTGGGCTGTGAATTGAATTCTAGTGTCAAGCTCGGGAATAATAAGAGTTCTTCGGGTAAACTCGGGACCATGGCCAAGCCCTCCGGTTTCACCCGCATTGTTTCCAAAACAACCTATCTATCAAATTCTAAGTTACAAGTTTTCACTTCTATCGATATGACTGCCATTTTTATTTATTTTATTTTATTTTACTAGCTCGTAGACATTGCTATATTTTCATCATCATCAACATTTGTAGTGGTAGGACTCTTGGCATAGTCCGCCTGGGGAAGTACCACACTTTTACCGCCAAGCAGTAATCTACAAACAGGACCGTGTTCCAGTTTGAAGGGCAATGTTTCCAGAGAAATTGCTGGGCTTAGAGATATAAAATCTTAGATTTGCAATGAGCGCAGTGTAGTGTTAGGTAATGATTTGGACATTTCATGTTCCAATAGTTGCCTATTACTGTGCTGTTATGTGGCAGGTATGTTGCTTACCATCAGGCTCATGTCAACAGTCATGTCCTGCTCCTCTTGTCATTCTATACTATTAAAAAAAACAATTAGTTATATAATAAAAATGAATAATTCATTAGTTGCATATTTTGTGTCCGACAACAAAGAATCCGTATCTCTATATATAAAAATGTTATGTTGGTTTGTGTACGCTTCAAAAACTCTCAAAAAACTCAAAAAACTCAAAAACTCAAAAAGTTCTGCACCGATCGAGCTGAAATTTTAGAATGATATATAATCCGCATCAAGGATTGTTTTTATCTAATTTTTTGCATTACAATGTCCCACAGCAAAGCGTGGTAGGGTACAGCTAGTTTATAATAAATCAATGGATGATTTTTCCAACATTAAATTATGGATTTGCATATTTCACCCAAAAATCATGAAGAATCTACTTTTAAAATTCTGTTTTTAATATAAGTTCACGAGTAACAACTGTAAACCAATTTTAGCCCATTTTTACTTTTCATATTTTTTATTTTGTGAAAAGTTTGTGATTTCAGATGACCTCTAACTGAAATTTTGACTAGCGCAGTAGGCGCGGGATAAAAAACATATTATCGTCTACCAACTTAATTTGATTGCTCTAAAAATGCAATAAGAATAAGCCTTAATTTACTATTTCCCAACCTTATCAGTTTTACGTTTGATTAAATGCCAAAACCATTATTTAAATTTAGAAGGCTCGTTTTACAAACTGCAAAGTCACCCCTGCAACAGAATGCGATATGTGCCCTTATCTACGCGCAGAGCTGTGCAGACGTCCGTACCCTACGAGTGTTATCGCGATTGTGACAGGAATGCAAAATGCAACAATGCGACCACGGCCACCCGTCAGCGTTATCTTTTTCACCAATCGAGAGGGTCCGCGGGATTCGCGAGTTGTTTTATAATTTGAATTTAGTATGTGTAGCAATAGAATAAAGCTTTTCAGAATGCCAGATATGAGTGGAAAGTGTGTGAAATATATTAGGTTCTTACCCGTACCTAATATATTTCCTTATCTTACCTTATGTATGAAATTGGTGTTTTATCGTATTGGTCACTTTGATCTCAAATATCTGTATAAAGGAGATATTTGAGATCGAAGTGGTTGACAAAATACCAATTTCATAAAATATCTAAGTGCCTGATATTATCATGTTAAACAATTGATGTTGACTATTCGTTCTGTAACAAAATGAAACATTTTCCTCCATCTCCATCTCCATCCATCTCCATCCTTCCATAACGCCAGCTTTGGTGCGAATGACAGCTATTTTTAACCGACTTGGAAAAAAGGAGGAGGTTATCAAATCGATCCCTATGTTTTTTTACACAGATTTTTAAAATTCTAAACACACCTTATTATTCACTAATTATTCTCTAATAAGCTAATGTTTTCAGAGTTTTCGTAAAAATATACTACTTCTTTTTACCATCAACTAGCTTTCTTAATACAAATATAAATATTACAGTGACCTTCCTAGGTCTTATGTCTTCTTTTAATTGAATTAGTTGTGTTTAATTTTATAGGTATTTATAAACGCTGCAATCAATGCAGTTTAAGTCGGTACACCTAAATTAAGGTCAACCGTTCGATCCCCAAACACATCAAAACACAATCAAATACCCATTTGTCAAGTGGGATCTTCGAAATTAATCGCCGTAGATAACCATAATCAAATCGCATCCCTTGTACTGTATCCCTTGTTGAGTGCATCATCCCTTGTTGTATGACCAGAGACGGATTAAGGGCTGGGAAAAAGAGAGAAAGGTTCCATAAATAGGCATGGCGACAAAAAAAAAACTAAAGATTCTGACAATTATTTTTTCTTTTGTTTCAGAAACAAAAAAGACGTAGATGTAGTGCTTAGAAGTTTCAAATGATACGAGTATCACGTCTATATACGATATGTATGTAGACGTGACGTAAGAACTTTCATAGAAATTGTGGCTAGTTTTTATTGGTTTAACATCTAGATAAGATATAACATTTCAAAACAACAATAACCTACAAACATCAGATACGAGTACATAATTAGCTATCATATACAATTTTAAGCATTTTATTAAAAATAATGGTTTTGAAACTTATTGCTATCACGCGTGACGCCAATAACACAAAACTTTGTTTTTCCTTCATCGCAAAACAAGACCTTTTTTAACATACACAATGGACTTTTTAATTTACATTAGTCTCAGTACTTTCGGACTTGTACTTGTACAGTTCTGAAGGCATACTTTGAGACGAGAGAGACAACAACATTTCAACGCCACCGAAATAATTTATAGAAAACATGTAATATCTCAAAAAGTGTTCTATTCACTTTTAGAGAAAAAAAATTATTATACTTTTTTTTAAAGAAAAAGAAACACAAAATAAGTATTGTAGTGTTTAAATACAAGTAGCTGGTTGACCGAGCTTTGCTCGGTTTTTTTAAATGATATTTAGGCATACGAATTTCGTAGTGATGACTTACTTTGACCTACTTAGATACGAATTAAATGCGCTTTAGGCTCTAAGTATAAGATTTTCTCAGAAAAAAAAGAACGAAAAGAAAAGTCCCGAGTGTAACCATCAGGATTCGAACCGGGGCCTGTTGACTCCGAGGGCGAGCATATTCCGTCTGAACCATTTAGTCGCAATGTACAGTGGCGAAATAAGTTATCGTATTCTAATGACATTGTAGGAGTTTTTCATTGTCTAAAAACGCGCATAAAATGATGTTTAAAAAAAATAAAACCTAGCTAAATCGATTTATCGTCCCCGAAACCCCCTGTATACATAATTTCATGAAAATCGTTTGAGCCGTTTCCGAGATTCAGATTATATATATATATTCCTACAAGAATTGGTCGTTTAAAGGTATAAGATATAGTGGCGTACCCTACAGACGGCCCTGAATACATATCTGCCCTGTGTCTGGCACGTTCAAGCGCACCATACGGCGAGCTATATTTCTTCCATGTGAGCACACCCCCGAGGCCGGCACATTCTACCGTGAACGAGCCAACTGTTCAGATACTGATACGTTTTGTATACGGATTACATCGTGTTTTACGCAACTGGTGGCCATTGTGGCCTATGAGAGATACTTAGAAAAACAGCGAGTATTTCATCAATATTTTTTGTGCATTTCGAGCAAACTTCTGCAAAACTTCGAGCAATGGCTCTGAAATTGTTAAATATATTTATTTCTACTCTTGGGTCTGGTTCTGAATCAAGCATACCGTAGATAAAGTAATCTAGCTGGGTATTTTTACAACAAGAGCTTTTTGCCTTTCGGCATGAAAAAACTAGCGTTTGTGTGACATGAACAATCCAAATAATTGTCTAGCAGTGCGCAGCGCTCGTCACCTCGAAATATAAGACACGCTCTCTATACGTCACTTGGAGTCAATGAGTAGTAAACTGATTGCGTCTAGTGGATCTCTAAGACGAATACGTAACTTCTTACCACTGCCACTAAGGTTGCACTTGCACAATCTCTTCTTCTCCTATTCTTGACTATGCTGACGCCTGTTACCTTGATCTCACGGAGAATCAGCTAAATAGACTTGAGCATCTCCAAAATTATTGTTTAAGATTTATATTTGGATTGCGCAAATATGATCATGTGTCTCAATTTCGTTTACAGCTCAAGTCGCTCCCCATTCGCTTTCGTCGGAATACTCATATTCTTACACTGCTTTACAGTGTTCTATTTAACCCTGCTACGCCGCGATATCTGAAAGACTGCTTTACATTCTGGAGTACCGCACACTCACGTCATCTGAGATCTACCTATAATTTGTCTTAACAAATGCCTTCTGCACGTTGTGAAACTTTCTACGGCAAATCTTTTGCATTCCAAGCAGTTCAGTTGTGGAATGGCTTGCCTGTGGAAATAAGACAAGCTCCGTCACTCTCTGTATTTAAGGCGCAAGTCAAAAACACTATTTGGCAAAGGCCTGCTGAAATCTGAGGCTGATATGTGGATATTTTTTTTTCTTTTAACGGTGTTGTTATATTCATTGCATATGTATTAGTATATGAAAATATGGTTATTTATGTATTAGTATGTATTACTATGTATTAGAATGTATGTTTATTATATTTTAGTAAATAGGTAATTAGTGCCTTATTTATTTTATGCTGTAGATATCAATTTACTCTTTAATTGATTGCTCCCGTCTTTCTTTCTATGGTTTAACTCCTTTTCCATACCACGGTTGCCTGGAAGAGATCGCTTTTAGCGATAAGGTCGCAATTTGCTACTATATTTTAAAGATTGTTTGTTTTGTAAGTTGTTTTGTTAAGTGCAATAAAGATTTTATCTATCTATCTATGCCCTGAAATGAAAATATTGCCCTTTAAACCGGAACACACACAGTATCATAATATAAAATAGTACGAAATCTCTCAGAAAACTACGACTAGCCTTACCTATTTTAGATTCTCTGCATACCGTCTTTTTGATCCTGGCTTAGATTGATCGGTTTCCCATTAAAAACACAAAGCAATTGACACAACAAAAACCATTTCGAATACAATTTTGGCTTCCCATTCATATATTTAGTTTAGGTTTAAAGCCATACATTTTGTCACAAAGGGGGTGTCTTTTTAACACCAACAGTTTTGATGGGCAGGGTTGATTTGCCCCTTTAAAGAAGGGTTAGCGCCCCCAAATGTGTGTAATTTATTTTTTAAACTAGTTCTTGAGGTGTGAAATCGAAACATTTGTCATGTTTTAATTTTTATCCATCACTTATTTCTATGAAAAGGCACTGCCATGTCTTTTGTATTTTCATTCTGTAAACTTACTGTGATGAGTGTGTGATTTTATTACCAGAGGTAATAAAATCTTAGTAATTCTTCATATATTATTCATTCTAGATATTTTTTTATAAAACACTAGCTGGACCCTGCTCGCTTTGCTACGCCACCTGCAAAAATTGGTCGTACCATCTCAGACACCTTATTTGGTTCATGCACGACAACTTTGCTAAAGATCATCATGATCAAATGCATAGTTTACATTTCCATAAAGGCGACATACAGACAAACGTTCATATTAAGGTATAAACGTAGATTAACATTTCATCTGCAACGTAAATGAAAAACTACTTAGACCAACTTAACATATTAACCACCAACTTAATATTGTTAACTCTCTACCATTGTCTGACCTTAGCAGCTATTCCGTGGAAATTTTAACACTAAACTGCTTGTAAATGTTTTAAGGAATTGCTGACTAAAGGATTTGTAGTGAAGGCTATGGATACATTTTTATAAGTAGGTAATATTTTATTTTAATATTATTCCTTTGTGAGTTAACTGCAGTCTTCCTTTAGTGGAACTTCTTTTCCCAGTTACAATGTAGTGGGAGCTAACAAAGTTCCGTGTTTCTTTTCACAGTTCTATTAACAAAATCCCTGGTTTTGTAAGATACTTTTTGTTCTAAATAAATCTTTAAGCTGTTTAAAGTTCCTTTTTTCATTTAAGAATGATATGATTTTCTCATTCGCTTAATACACCAATATCCTAATGAAGATTATAAATGTCAAATTTTGTAACCTACCTACAAACCTATGTACATAGGTATGTGTCTATAATTTTATTTTAAATTATGGATCTTTGTACTGATTATTTATTCATGCAAAAACTAAGTACTCAAGAGATGTGGATGGAATTTAGTACAAAGATATATTATGCTAATTCTTAACCGAGGAAAATAACAGTGATAGAAAAATACGCGTTATTTTCCGAGATAAAAAGTAGCTCATACCTATGATATTCTAGACCATAATCTATCTGTGTTCCAAATTGCTGGTTCTGACGTGATTGATCAACTAACATAAAATAAATAAAATGCATCTTTATTTGCGAAAATGGAAAATTACAATAAGATCTTAAATGTTTACATTAAGAACTCCATAATCAACCTTACGGCATGCAAATATGATGACAATTTGACAAAAAAAATATAATTCACTTTACAACTCATCACTCTAACTCTAACATCTAAACATCCATTAATGAAGTGAACTAGGGAGACCGATTTAAAACAATTTTGACGAAAATATTCCTATTTGTACACTCTCCTTTTGTAGGTATGCATGTACTCGTATCTATATCTCATCAGAGGCACCAACTGCGCTGTTGTCAGACACTGGTGACTTTTTAAACCGCGCGGGACTCACAGATGTGCCAATGATATACGATTAGATTTGCCGAGATTAGGGGCACATGAGGTCGGAAATAGAGGGGTCATTACGAATTAACATTGTAAATAAATACTTGAGTTATTTTGAAAATCATAATATTTATAATTTTGTAGGGGAAGAAGTTTTGGGCTCTGGTTTTAATATTAGCTATTCTATGCTCTTGGGAAGTGAAAATAAAATAAATCAATATTTGAAAGTGAATTATGCCAAAATATTGAACAAATATCTATTCTAAGAATACATCTGGGTAGGTAAACTACAAAAACCTAAAAAGTTTTATTTAAAAATTCAAAGACCTAAAATGTGTACCTACCTTAGCAAAAAACCTAAAAACTTCATTTATTTTGATAGTTGATTCATAAAGCTACTAAGCATAAAAGGCTCATAGGCACGCACACCTTCGTGTGCGTAAAATACTTCAAAGTCTTGATCATCGCCGCAAAACTGCTAGTTTATCGGAGTTTTATCGGATACACTTCGGAGAGTGTGCAACTGATCTACATGATCTAATACCACCTTGCCCTTTCTTTTATCGGACTTCTCGTATCTCAAAAAAGCGACATCGTTTCATGGTTGATGTTTCAAAAACACGAACGAAACGAAGAGATTTGTATGAACGTCTAGGTTGTGAAATGCGTTGCCTGAGTGGGTTTCCCTGATAGTTACAATCTTGGTGTCTTCAAATCGAGGGTGAATCGGTTTCCTCTAGGTAAGCACGCTCCATCGTAGATCGCATCATCGCTTAAGGCGAGATGGCGGTCAAGTGCAAACCTATTACAGTTAAAAAAAAAAGCAAAAAATCTTTAACGATCCATTTAAATCCACTCACGGTGACAAGACGAGCAGGACATGGACTGGATGTTTTGTTACAAGACACAAAACATCAATTTCCAACAACAATTTTCTGATTATGATTATTGTAAAATCTTAGAAACTATGAAAATATATACATAAATATTATCATTATTATATGGTATGTTGGTGTCGCAGTACGAATTTGTACCTGTTGCTGTAGAAACCTTGGGTTGTTGGGGCGCAGAGGCTAAAGGGTTCCTCTCAGAATTAGGGCGCAGGCGGGTGACTTCAGCTCTGGCGAGTTCCTGGAGCAAAGGTTGGCCGTTGCCATTCAGCGTGGGACCGCGGCGAGCATTATGGGTACTTTTGCGCCGGGGGCAGTTAGGAGTGGGATATTCCGAGATTTGTTTTTTATTTTTCTTTTCCTTTCGTTTACAATTGAATATGAATCAATTGACATTTACAATGAATTTCAATATTACCTAAACTCTACAAAATATGCAACAATGTTCATGAATCTATGATAGCTCTGATGCGCTTCTGATTTATAAAATAATAAGAAAAAAATAGTAGAATATAGATGCAGACATTTGAGAAATTAACATTCAAATACTTCTCAGATTTTACAACACGACACCAAAATTCCCGCTGATATCATTTGTCAAATTCGGTCAGGGGTTGGAATTAAATGGGCCATTGTCAGTTGACACTTGTCAGGGAGCAGCCATACACGTTTTGTATGGATTAATTGCTTGTTTACAGTGACAAATGTGTCGATGCAAGTGCGCAGATATCCACTAGCTGAATATCCTAGTAGGTATCTTACTAATTTTATAAATTCGAAAAATTTTACGTTTTTGTTCAATCGCGTCGGGTATAATTCGAAGTATAGATTAGAGTCTGAAATAGCAAGCACCATAACCTACTTTTTGTCATGGTAAAATAATGAGAACGAGAAATAGAATTGCCATTCAGCACAACTTTTACTAAGTTTGTGGTTGTATAGTGATGTGTGAAGCATGCGCGGTCCGAAGGGGGGGGGGGGTCACAGGGAACATGACCCCCCCAAAATCATATACGTTAAACTAAAAATGTAAGAATATATATATCTAATAGTAGATAGATTATTTTTAACGCAGGAAAACAACTGGAACGTTAACTACGCGGGTAAAATCGTGGGGTGCTACTAGTCAAGTACTTTTTACTCGATTTATTGTATTCCTACTGGTGACCCCATAAATCTGAGGCTGCGTACTGGTGACCCCCTCCAAAGTTCGAGGCTGGGACCGCTAGGTGTGAAGAATGTTTACAAAACGAAAAAATATATTTTTGGGACGGAAAAATTATCAAACGATACATTTTGACGTATTTCCGACCGACACGCTAATACCAAGCATGATTACCAATGTGTGTGTGTGTGAGGTGTGTGTGTGTGTGTGTGTAGGACTAGCTTCAACTGTAGATGTTGTTCGAACTCAGCTCATTCCAGAAACGTAGCTTCAAAAAATTTCTTCCGAACTCAGCTCATTCCAGAAACGTAAGCTTCTTTTTGAACAAAATTTCTTACAAAATGGAAAAATCTTTTGTCACAGGTACGCTGCACCCACAAAGATCCGTTCCAAAGCCAAAGGTTTATCTAATTCAATGTGACGGGCTTGACGCGTCAAAATAAAATAAAAAAGTAAAAAACTTAAGTTGACACGAACGCCGTACGAGATTGTTAAATCCGTCCGCCTGATAAAGATCTGTGACACCTTTGCCATAAAAAAGAATAAAAAAAAGACCATCCGACTGAGCTACTGTATTTAAATGTGCTTTTTGGGTTTGTGGTTTTTCGATAAACTACCCTTAAATTCGTGTGCGGTCGGTCTCTTAGCCATTTCAAACTTTTTAGAGAGAGGTTAATGACATCAGTGCACTGGGTGCTTATTTTGATAATATCTGGGGTTGTTTTATTTTTACCTTGTGATTGTCTCGCAATTTGTAAAGCTAATCTTTTGTCTTTTTGGTTCGTGTAAGTCTTCTTTTGTTTTTTGGGATTTTGTGCTTAGGTCCGTTTTAAGACAATTGTTTTAGATATAGAGCGTATTGTGTGTATTTTAATGCTCTTTCTTTATTCTTATGGGTTTAAAATTAATTTTTATACACTCTATCTGAATTAAAAGTAATCTTTGAGATCTTACGAATTACGAAAGAAGCTTCACTGAAAAAGAACAATGTACATCTTCAGTGGTGTGAAACATTCATTAAAATTTGTCTTTAAAACGTTACAAATACAAACATATTCCCGTTACAAAATGAGTTTTAGCTTTTAGTCATAAGGTTTAAAGTTCAACGTTAAAAAGGTTATCTCGCCCATGCCATTATTGTCAAAGGATCGATCTCGGTAGCAGGACATTGTATTCAAAACATACATTTAAATACAAAAACGCGATTATGTGACGATGGAACGTTATAAACCGGCTTCCTCGCGAGATTTGCATCTTTGTACTCACTGGGTTTTGTAACAGTTGCGTATTTTTAGTTACAAACATAGCGTTTAAAAAAACATACGTATAGTCTGACATACGAGTAATTACGAGTTTAAATAAAAACCCCTCAATCATGGCAGCTGTGAAAAAAAGACCACATCGAAATCAGACCATTTACTTAAGAGATACTTTACTTTTAAATTTGCGAGTAAATTTTTTCTAAAACATATATTACATACCTACTGAAAATGTTATCGAAATGGGTAGAGCTGTATTTGTACTATCAACAAAAATAAAATAATACATAGGTCGATGATAGTTACTTTGTAACTAATTTTAATAAAACGATTGAACCGTGTGAGTCTAATCTTTAATCTTAAGTCCATTGTATTGTATTTCGGAGAAAAATAATTAGCTTTGTAAGTACTACTTCCAGGTCTGAAGAGTTTATTTAAAAATTCCACTGCGTTTTTTCAACCGAGTGCGTAAGGTTTGTGGACCAGTGATCTTCTGTGATTCGTCGCACTAATTTCCCGAGATGCGCCATTGTTCACACTTCCGGCTACTGATGTGCTCCCATACATCTCTCATACAATATTATGGAAGATAGAGAGATTGGCCCGTTTTAATACATTCAAAAGGGGTTTGAATGGTAGGCCGGGGTTTTCCTAGAAGTGGTATGACTTTTGTGTTTTGTTGTCTGCCAACAAAATCACAAAGGAATGGGCAAAATCATGTTTGGTTTCAGTTTCTTTGGTTTTTTATCATGATCAACAGATTTTAATCAGAGTATCATCACATTACCCAGGTATTATTAAACAGGTTCGTTTTTGTTAGCGTCTATTTAGCGTGCATTTTTAGATATTTTAGATGCTAAGCTACATATCTATTCATAACAGCATAATGTAACGTAGTATTTCGCATAAGAAGAGTTTAAACCACTGTCTGGCCTTGCAATATGCTCTTCACCAGGAAAAGTTGTGGAGTGATTTATTGAGTTTTCTCTGTAATTTCGCTGAAAACGTTACCTACTACACATCAATAGTTTTTTTACTTTGAAAATTTTTCACTTGACCGCCTTTTTTTCTTTGGAACGTAAATTATAAAACAATATCGCACTTTCGCAGAAAAAAAGCGCAAAATGGTGTTAGATCACGCAGTTTAACTGCACACATTCTGAAATGCATCTAATAAAAAACTGATAAGCCGATTGACATACGGTATCTCAGTATTTACTAAAATCGAACGATTGGAATTTGTATTAATTTACTTAAGTACCGTTTTGCAAAAATCAATTCTAGCACTAAACTATTAAAGAACGCGTTACTAAATGACCTCCACAACTTAAATTATTTTTTGACACGCGTACAATTATCTTAGAAACGACAATTGAAAGAAAAGCAGAAATAAAAGCAAATAAAATGTTGTTACCTTTGAAACCGTGGTTTCCTATTGGGAAGAACAATCCCCCCCACACATCTGAGAATTTTTCCATGTATATAATAATACTAGCTTTAACCCGCGGCTTCGCTCGCGTTCAGTAAGTTTTTTTATTTTAGACTTCTACTTAGATAGCGTGAGCGTCAAATAATAACATAAATAATGCTCATCTATAATAGGCCTAAGGGTAGCTTATGCGTTACTATGTATTTTTAATTCCTTTTTTTACTATCTCAGGGGTTAAATTATGGAAAACGAATACGCTCATTATTTTTGCCATAGTTAATTAATTTAATTTTCATGCAAATAAATGTTTTAACTGCTATAGGTTTATTCTTGACCGCAATGTCGCCTGAAGTTAAGTGATGATGTGGTCTACGGTAGAGCTTGCTATCCTAGAAGAAACCGATTCAGTCTCAATTTGGATACACCAGCGTTGTAATCATCATGAAATAATCATTCAAACAACGCCTTAGAGTATCTCGCTACTTAGTCTGTGAACGCCTTTCACAGCCTAGACGTTGTTATAACAAAAATAGTCCGTCAAAGCTCTTCGTTATTGTCTTTAGAACATGTCCAAGGGCTAAAAAGTTTGTACAAAATTTTATCCACTATTACGTAGTATGAATTTGAAAAATATCCTTCTTTCTTGCTTGCTTTATAAAATAAATACATGTGCGAAAATGTAAGTATCTCCTGTGCGTTAATATAATATTTTCATCCCCTATTATAATTTCCTCGGGATTAAATTTAGGAAAACTCTGTATTACATAGCTCATTATTTTTCCCGTACTCATATCCTACAAAGTTTAAAGCAAATAAGTCGCAAGAAATAAAAATGTTCACACAAAGTTTCTTCCCTTATTTTACTCCATTGACGATATATTTTGAAAAAAAAAAAACACTGAAACACATAACTCATTTTACATATTAGCCGTTCTCAATTTCTACAAAATTTCATGCAAATATGCCTAAGGAATAAAACGTTTCTATACAAACTTTCATCCCTTATTTCACCCCTTTGAGGGTTGAATTTCGATAAACGCTGTAATACGTACGTCATGATTTTAGCCAAACTCAATTTATATGAAATTTCATGCAAATATGCCTAAGGAATAAAACGTTTCTATACAAACTTTCATCCCTTATTTCACCCCTTTGAGGGTTGAATTTCGATAAACGCTGTAATACGTACCTCATGATTTTAGCCAAACTCAATTTATATGAAATTTCATGCAAATATGCCTAAGGAATAAAACGTTTCTATACAAACTTTCATCCCTTATTTCACCCCTTTGAGGGTTGAATTTCGATAAACACTGTAATACGTACCTCATGATTTTAGCCAAACTCAATTTGTATGAAATTTCATGCAAATATGCCCAAGGAATAAAAAGTTTCATACAATCGTTCATCCCCTATTTCACCCCCTTGGGGGTAGAATTTATCAAAATCGTTTCTTAGCGGATGCCTACGTCATAACATCTACTTGTGTGCCAAATTTCAGCCCGATCCCTCCAGTGGTTTGGGCTGTGCGTTGATAGATCACTATGTCAGTCAGTCAGTCAGTCAGTCAGTCAGTCACCTTTGAGTTTTATATATATAGATGTACAAGTTAGCCCACACCAATTAATTTAGCGGTGAAAGAAAAGATTGCAAGGAAAATGACACAATACGAGGACATAGGTCATCCACTAAGGCACATTTGGTCAGTTTGATGGATTATATATAACCTTGACTCTGCCCTTGTGAGAGAAGGCCCTGAATCCTAGCAGTAAATACTCAGAGTGGGACTGTTATATACAATGTGTAAGTCTACCCGTGTCGGAGCCTGAAGTGGTAAAATATATGATAAGTTTATCGACAAATCAGTCTTTAATAAAAACAATCCTTCCCATTGTATAATCGCATACATTTTGTTTTTTTTTTGGTAACCTTACCATATAAGGGGTATATTGATTAAAAAAAGATATCATTTGATAGCTGAACGTATAGGCAGTGAAACGTGGTTAATCATTTGCAAATATGATTCGATAAAAGGAAAAAAATAATTCGAAACAAAAAGAAGTATAAGGTACTTTTTTTCTAAGATTTTTTTTTTCAATTCCTGATTTGACGATAAAATTCATCATATATTTTACCATTTCAGGCTCCGACACGGGTAGACAAACATATTGTATTTCATACAAGATCTTAGAGCAACTGTAACGACTCAGTATAAACCAGCAGCCAAACATTACGTCACCGTGAGAATACCCCACGATCCGACGCGTCAGTGACAGACAGACAACGCTTCCAGATTATAAACTCTTAAAATCGATATACCAATAAATGTTTCAAGTCGTCGGGCAATTGGTTAGGTTCAAAGAGTCTGGGTACAGATGTGACTACCCGTTTTAACTAAACCGAAGTTTTGTGTTTCTGTGTATTAATTACATTTCTATGTATTTGAGCCCTGCAGTGTAATCTGCGGCTTAAGTTTCTTACAAAAATTTATTTATTTTCGCCGAATTAAATTCACGCAAATTATAATTACCGTCAGTGGAAAACAGTGATTGCTTTTAAATATTAAACTTTTATTTAATCAGTTCCATTCTGCTTATAGAAATAAGTACGTGGCAACGTAGTTACACACTCTTGTGTTTACTATATTAGTGTATCTACACAAACTTTTAATGTTAGATGTCGAATCCATCGAAAGTCGAGCCATCACTAAAGTACCACAATGAGTTAAACATATTTAAGTTTTTTGTGCAAAAATGTTTAACGTATTTTTATAATGATAATAATTTAGTGATCACAATTAACAAAATCATATGCTATATTAATTCATTAAAACTTATAATTTATAAGGAAAAACCACAATTTACAACTGGTTTGTACTATATTTTTTTTTAGAAATATTTGGTCCAAATAAATATAGCCTGATAATAAGTCTGCAGTTATGATTTCAAAGTAAGTACAGGGTTAGACGTCAAGGATTCTCTGAGTCGATAAGTGGAATTAATTCACTACCATAAACAATATGAGAGACGATCTTCTTAGCATTCCATGGATTCACCGTGCGGGTGCCGGGTCCATCGTGTGGCAGAGAGAGAAAAAACTCGAGTAGTTCCCGAGACTTGTGACTCGGGCGTAGGTTTAAGGGGCCCCTTTCTGACGTACATCAACACTCACCTTCACCACTCGTTTTTCTCTCCCTGCCCAGCCAAATCTGATATGAGCCTACTAGTGCAGCTTTAGATATTCGTTCTAGTATAGAACTTACTGCACTTCTGGATAAGCCAAGGTCTTTCAGTAGGTTATAGAGAGATTTTGCTGGTATACCTCTCGCTCCCACTTCTACAGCGTATAAACTAACTACATAGCCGTTTTTTGTTAATTCGTTTAGGAGGTCGTAATACTTATTTTGTTTCATCGCGTGGTCTTTAGGTATATTAGTTTCCCACGGTACGGTAAGTTCTACAAGGACTATGCGTTTCTTAGCTCTAGAAAAAGGAAAATGTCCGGTCTGGATGACGAAACACCCACATCCTCTGGGATTTTGTAGTGCTTTTCATACGTGTCCATTAAAATAGTCCAATCAGGTGCTGTACCCAGGATTGAGTAAGGCTTGTTCCTGGAGTTTGAAGTTGAGCCTGCTTTTACAAAGTTAATTTGTCTTTTGTTTGTCGTCAATCCCTTTTGGGCTCTAGCTACTGAAAGGCTCATGGCTTCACGTATGATTTCAAGTACTCTGTCATGACGCCGTGAGTAATGACCCCATCAAGGAGCACCTTGCATCCCACCAATATGTGCCTTGCTGTACATATCGCCTCTCCACAAGTATAGCAACATTTTTCAGAGGCTTTTCCCCACCTTACCAAGTTACTCTGGTCAGGAGGGTCATTTGGAATGCATTTAGATAAAATTTTAATAAGGCAGGAGACCAGTCATAGATCAAGGTGCGCCACTTTAGAGCTAATGGGATACAGAACTCACCTATGGTTAACCACTCACTTTGCATTTCTAAATTCATAGCGTGCACTTTGTAACCGTTATTTTCGTCTTGTTGTAGAAAGGTTTTACCATGTCTCGGTCTTCCTTTTCCTTCTCGCACCCAACCCAGCAGTATTTACTTGTGCACCTGCCATAAATTGTTTATGGAATTGAAGTCTAGATTCCAGGTCTGAAGCAGTTTTGTCTTTTGGGAGAGATGTAATTAAGTCGTCTTGCGACTTTCCCAAAACATGCGTTTTGTAACTCTTAGGTGTTTGTAAAGTTCAGACGGTTTCTTTAGTTTCAGCCCAAAACTATTTTGATCCCTAAAAGAGTAGAGGATCAGCCGGATGTGCCAATCCTAACCATGACTTCAATATCTTTATGACATTGGCATCTAGCTTTGCCAGGAGAGTTTTACCGATGTCATATACTAGGAAAGGCCAAGTGAGACGTGATGTGAGGTAGTTGTCATATATCCATGCTTTTTGATATTGCTGATAGGCTGCTGGTCTACCTTATTGAGGTTGTTCATGAAGTTTTCAACAACCACCTCTAATGATGGTGTACGTCCTTTGTGATCTATCTTTCTACCAAGAAATTTGAAAGGCACTGCCTCTGCAATTGTGGCAACTCCTTGGCCACTTATGGAGAGTCCCGGATCGTAAGACGTATATTTGGTATTTCGTCTACCCAGACAAAGACAATGACATTTTGATGGTTTTGCCCTCATTCCCTCCGTCCATGTACAGAACTCATCGACTTCGTTCAACAATTCTTGACACTGTTTAGGATTACGTGTAAGTATTGCAAGGTCGTCCGCAAAGGCCAAGATTGACTCAGTGTACTTATTGTTGATTTTAAACCGGTAGCCCCATTTCTTTTCACGGGATATTATTTTGTCTACTAAAATATTTATAACTATATTAAATGCTATTGGTGATAAGCAGCACCCTTGGAATAGTCCTACATTGTATTCAAGTGGTTTTGTGTATTCCTTGTTTACTGCTATGACGAATTTTAAGTGGCAATAATAAGAATTAATTATGTCAACAATTTCAGCAGGAAAGTTATACCATTTTAGGGCAAATATCATAAGTTCATGCTGGACAGAACCAAATGCGTTCTCTAGGTCTATCCAGCAGACTGTTATTTGCCTCTCATGTGTTCTGGCATCTTTCAAACTTTCTGCTAGTAATGTATTGTGTTCCAGGCATCCAGAAATACCAGGCAAGAACCCTTTCTGGTGATTGGGCCTGAAATACTTATTGCTAGTCATAAATGTGGTCATTTTTGTTTGCAATATACTGAAAAAGATTTTAGAAATTGTATTGGTTAGGGCTATCGGTCTGGTGTCTTTGGGATGAGTTACTTCCTGCTTTTTAGGGATGAGGACAAAAATTGCTCTTCCGAATGCTACTGGGACTTGCTTTCTTGACCAGATCTTAATGAATATATTCAAGATATGTTTACGAACTGATGGACACTTTTATACACTAAGTAAGGAATGCCATCTGGGCCAGGAGCTGATTTAGTAGTTTTCTTTTAATTTGATAGTTTACTTCCTCTTCACTAGGTGGGGTGCTTTGAAAGTTTGTCAGAGGATCATTAGGTCTTTGGATGTTTGGTTCTACGTACGAGCTCCCGCGTTTAGGCACTTCGTATGTGCTTTTAAAGTGATCGTAAATTTGCGCGTTAGTCAAGATAAGCTTTCCATTTGCTCCTGAAAATATTTTTGGAGTATTGAAAAGGGTTTTATCAAAGTCTACTTCGTGTTTAGCTCTGTTAAAATTATCACGATTTTACTAATTTGAAGCGATATTCCTTGTATTAATTTAAGGATTGATCTTAGAGCCCTGGACAGTTGGTGACTTAGATGGTTATCGCCCATGGTTTTAGCTACACGAAGACGTTTTATTAACTCTCTTTTCTTCCTCCGCAATTTCATTTTGAACATATTTTCCTTGCTATTTTGAGCATAACAAGTTGATGGTGGGTAATGTTCCGAGAAGTATGTATATATGGTGTCCTGGAAAGTTTCTACTTGGCTGTTTAGGTCTTGTTTTGGCCCAGGATGTTCTAGTAAGATCGCCAAGTTTTCGTCATGAACTTTCCAGGTAGAGTTTTTTAAACTGGGAATGCCAAGACGTGTCCTGATGACAATGGACTCCTGGTAGTTTTCACTCGATGGTTCACCTTGGGATATATGAGGTCAACTCTATCCATAGTGTTTGTCGAAGTACTGACCGACGGCTGTCGTGCTTCAACACCATCGTGTGTCTTTAAATGCTTTTGGTACCAGGCTCGTCTCTTGTAAATTTTCCCGCACACAGGGCATCTCAAATCCGTATTCGCGCCAGGGTCGTTATTACTATCACACGGTGGACAGATCTTCCGCCCCGCCTCTCGGACTGTCCCAGGGTTATTATTCTTATTTGGACTTTTAGCGATTTAATTCCCGGGCTTGGCTTGCTAGGCCTTCACCCTCGGCTGTCTTTCCAACAGTCAGATGTCTTTCCATCCGTCAGATGTCTTTTCCACCAGCCATCTGTCTTTCCAGCGTCATCCCGTCCCGTCCCGTTGATAGTGGCATTCAAAATTCGTAATATTTTTGGTAATCCAATAAGAATACCTATGATGAAAACTTCTCTGAAACTAACATATTCTATGAGACACGTCTCGTATGTCACATGGATTAGGCGCGCGCGCAGGTAGGTTGAATGAATTGTCACTGTCGACTGCGCTGACAGATTGGATAGGGTTGTCTATATCAATTTTCATGAATTTAGTAACAGTTTGTTAAAAAAACACCGGCCGAATAGATTACCTCGTCTCATTTGAACTTGGTAAAAAATTCGACTAACATTTTTTTTTTATAATTGTGAAAATTTTTATGGCTTAAAATTTGGATGTTTGTTGCGCAAATACATTGGAAGTTTTAGGTCTTCCAAAGTATTTGCGCTACAAACATCCAAATTTTAAGCCATACAAATTTTCACAATTATAAAAAAAAAATGTTAGTCGAATGAATCTGAATGAATCAGGCTAAAATTTAGACCGTATAGACCGTAATAGCACATTGGCTGTTAATGCCTTAAAACACTGTGCCTTGGGAAATAATAACTAAACAACTAAAACAAACACTCCTAGGATTTGGTGGATTGGATCCATATTGATGCGGAAAATATATAACTGTACCAAATTCGACAAAATTAAAAAAACGAAAAAATCTCATTGCAATTGGTCTATGCGTTGAAAAGCTATGATCCCATTCCTTGTCGGAGTGTAAAATTATGATTTCACGAATATAATTTATATTTCAATTTACAAGGGAGAGTTAAATCAAAAATATAAAACTAATAAATAATTAATTAAATTAAAAATATTGTTGATACAATATAATTCTGATATGGGACTGTTATTAAAGAGCATGTTATGTTATGTTATTCAGTCTTTTAAATTGGTTTCCTTACTGATACAGAAAAGTTGTATTAATGATTTCGCAGTGAAACAATGGGACATTTTTATAACTACGAGCGAACTGTTCCAAAAAAAAAAAATATTTAGAAGCCTTTAAACTAAATAAAAGCTGAGTGACATATCACAGGAGAAGCCTATTTCCAGCAGTGGATGAATCTTAAGAAAATAAAAATAAGTTTGTACCAATGTTTAAATTACATCTTGAAAGGATTTCTATGACGTATATATAAGCTAAGTAGATATATATTATATTTAGTTTTAAAATTAAATTATAAAACCAACAAATCAAAGTAAATACTTATTGAATGATTACCATTAGTTGCCTGCCTAAAGCAATACTAATTAAAACTTCTGAACGGTTGGAGTTTGTTTAGGCAGGCTTCACGGAAGATGAGAAATGGTTTTGACAGCCCTGAACCGTGGTATAATCCTCGTCAGCGACCAACACGAGTAGCCCGTGAGAACAGGCCCATGACGAATCAGACCGTGTGCGCCGCGCCTTAGTCCGGGCTATACTGGGCGAGGACACTTTTTAAATATTAATGTGCCCTAGAGTGACGAGACCAGCAGTACATGCCTTAGCAGCTTCCTTACGAAAAATTCGTAACTTCTTCCCTACGGTCACCAAAGTTGCGTTGGCAGAATATTTTTGAATTCTTTCTCCTTATTCTTATTACGTTGACGTCTGCTATCTTAACCTTAGACGGGACAATTCGATTTGCTGGAGTGTCTTCAAACCTTTGTATCAGGTTTATTTTCGGTCTCCGAAAATATGACCATATATCTCTCTGTTCCGACCAAAGCTCCAGTGGCTCCCTATTTATTTGCTTCGGGATACTCACATACTGTCACTATTATAATATTAAACAACACAATTTTTTGTATTGCATGTATTATACATGAGCACAGAGAAACGCAGCTATTGGAACATGAAGTCAAATCATTACCTTCCAATGCACTGCGCTGGTTACCCAGAGGCTTAAGATGTTATACTTCTATGTCCTTTAATTTCACTGGAAACGTTGTCCTACAAATAGAAATATTGATGATTTCACATTACAATTTGGCTGTAGAATAATTGGTAAAGATGTGGTGATTATTTTTATTTTTGCTCCATATTGGTAGCTACGTAGTATGTCGGTAGGGTGTAAAGTTTGAAGTAAGAACTTTTATAACCATGTCGTGTATTTTTTGTTACGAGAAAATCCTATAGGTTCGCGTCCACGACATGCTTTTTTTTCTTTGCTCATTTATACCAATAATCCTACCACCAAGCAGTGATTATGTGTTTCGGTTTGATACGCCTGTTTCCAGACAAATTACAAGGGTCATAAGTTATCTTTATTAGTTATCTTTTAGTTATCTTTATTCTACCGCAGTAATGTGCAAACATCACTGTGTTCCGACTTTGTTTCCCGAGAAATTACAGGGCATAGAGATGGGTCATCTTATTTAATCGAGAGACAAGCGCAGTGCAGCGCCAGGTAATGATTTGGTCTCTTATGTTCCAAAAGCTGTGTGTCAATGTGCTGTTATGGGCAGGTGTGTTGTTCCCTCCAGGCACATGTCCTGCATCTCTTGTTCGAAAACAGTTCAGTACTAGGCAATGATTTGGACTCTGCATCATCACTACATGTTTAAAAAGCTGCGAGGCACTGTGCTGTTATGAGCAGGCGTATTGTTTCCAATCAGGCGCATGGTTTTACTAGTTTCGTATGTTACAAAAAAGGGATTTATGAAAATGCCGATAGCAGTAAAAACTTATAACTTAGAATTTTGGTAAACAGCGCTAATGTTGCACTTATACGTCACCTGTACTTACTGTTATTACGTAAAACAGAGACTAAGAACTAAAAAATCGAAATCTATAACGTAAGTCGTTAACACGAACCTTTAAGATTTCACTTCAAAAAGTACCTATTTTCCTGCAGATATCAGCAGCATCCACATCTTTTCATGCTGCACCAGACCAGGCGTGCATCCAACGTCGGCTGCCAATCAAAAGGGCTTTAACCTAATCCTAACCAGGATTAAAGAAAAAATAAACTGACGGACCCTTCGTGTCCCTTGCAAGCTTTCGCGCTTCGCCGCGTCCTGACCAGAGACAATTTTATCTTTTCACATCACCAACTTAGACAAAAGCGAATTTAGACCTTCTTGCGTTGCCAAAAAAGTTTCATTCCTTGGAGAATTAATTAAGATTTTATGTTGGCAAATCTAAAGTTCGGTATTTTTGACGCTTGAGGTTTTGCCTTGTATTGTAATTGTTGTCTAAAGTATTGTTTGTTTTGTGATGTTCGCGCTTGACTGATCGACGTGTAGGTGCGAATTTTTTAAATCTTTCAACTTTTTGCGCGGTGTGAAAATGAGCTGGCGGTTTTTTAAATATTTTTAGTGATGTATACGTTCTTCGTTCGTATTTTTTGTTGTAACCAAGATTTTTACTACTGATAAAAAACTATAAATTTAGTTTAAATCGAAGGCTAGATAATAATTGACTTTCTTATTCCATAGCATGCAATTGCAGGACTTTTAATTCCCACTTGGAGCCTTCCTTACGAGGCGAAAGAAATGCCACAATCCGGGTAGATGACACATCTCGAAAGATTCTTGGAACTTGTCAGTTTCTTCACAACGTTTTTCATCTCCGTTTTCGTCAAACTTGAATATTGTTCCAAGTGCATATCTACATATGCACTCGGAGTAATATTCAGAAGTGCAGACGGGATTCGACTCTATGACCTCATGATTATGAAATCGGACGAACTTGCCAGAACATTATTCTAGAACAGGGCCGGCAACGCGCGGCCCGCAAGCCGCATGCGTCCCGCGACCTACCTCCGTACGGCCCGCGACGGTTTACGGTTATATAAGAAATTACAGTACACCCGCTTTTACTTTTTTCACCATGTGGCCCATGGTTCCCGAAAGGTTGGTGACCCCTAACTCTAGACTATATTTCTACTAAAACTAGCTGAACCCTGCGCGCGTTGCTACGCTACCTATCGAAAGTTGGACGTTCCAACTCAGATTTAGAACAAATTTCGTTAGCTTACATAGGTTATGATGACGTAAACTTAAAAGATGATGATGTATGTGAAGTTTCATTAAGTCCAAGGCTAAATTACCTATTTCCATACACGAACGAAGAGATTGACTTCACTTTGGCTGTGAAATTGGTTTGCCTGGGCGAGTTTTACTCGATAGCTACAATTTTGGTGTCGTCCTAGAGTGAATTGGTTTGTTCTAGGTAAGAGCGTTCCATCGTAGACTTTCGCACCAAGCGAAAATACGATCAAAGTTAAATATATAAAAACATGTGTGAGTGGGACTTGAGTCAAATGGCATGTCCTTAAAAATGAGTGACCAGCGGAAGGCTGACCATGATAAATACAATATTAAGTCACATTTACCTGAGTAGACCCGAAAAGTTGCATTCGCAAACTTCAAAGAGATTCTTATTGTAATAAGAGGAGGAAAAGAAAGTGTCCTTTTTAAAATATCAACTGTCAACTCATAGCAGGACCACCAAACTCTCGACTAATCCTTACATAACAGTAAGTACGTACCTAGTACCTTCCCTTTCCATGAAACACGTCAATCCCATACAGAACAAACTGACAATAAAGCGTTGAAATTTATACCTTTGTTAGAGCAAAAAAATCGTCCAAATGGCAAACTCGTATAAAAAATAATCCGTCAAAAGTTGCCAGACCGTAAAAATGGAAAGTATCAGTTTGAAAACAGATTATGACAAGGTCTTGTTGTGTTTGTAAACATAGTTCTGATCTTAACAATAGTAGGTAGTAACGTGACACCTTTGGTTAATTGGATGGCTGGATCGACATTGATATCTGATTTTTCAATGCTGTAACACTGATGGGGGATTGGCGGCAAAATAGGCAAATTGTTGACGTTACGCGCGTTAAATGGATACAGCTGGCGTATAAGAAAAAAAGTGATGTAGGCAGGGGGCGGGATTGTTGAAATATGCTGGATGGACGTATGTATATGGCGATCAATAAAGAAAAAATGACTTGTAGGATTTATGCTATACAAATAACTAGCAAGTTTCCGCGGTTTTACTCTTTTATTTCCCGTTCCTATGTTTTATTACAATAAAAAAAAAATATTAAAAAAATGGCAGTCATAGGGACTGCCGATAGAAGTGAAAAAAAGAAGTAGAATAAATATTCGATGCATTGTCGTCCAAATAAATCTTCTAAGAATGGCTATTTAGACTAGAATGCCATGGTTCCGAGTTCACCCGAAAATTTCTTTCATTTATGAACATAAAGCTTGAGCTCAATTCACAGCCCACGAACAATCTATGTGTCGTCTGCCAAAAGAAGTTTTCGCCTCAGAAACATATTTATATCTACTAGTACTAAGATCAACCGAATATAATTAAAAACTTGCGCGTCATGTAAACGACTTTAAGGCAAAGTTTGTGCAAAAATATCAGGAGCGCATATATTACAGCACATATTTTTATTATTTTTGTAAATAATAAAAATATGTGGTATCATGGGACTTCAGATACGAACGAAATTATTTTGGATAACATAAAAGAAACACAAATAGCACAAAAAATGGCTTAATTTTATTACATATTTATGGTACGATCATCTGAAAAATAAAGTTGGCAACATTGGTGACGGGTAGTTTTACTTCCCTAAAAATTCTATAATGTACTGGGTAACCTGAATAATACCTAAATCAATGGTCTAGCTAAGTTAAATAAATTACTCTTTAATTTAGTTTAACTGAATTTAGTACAATGGAATTACATTTATATATATATTTATATATTATTTAGCTCCCACATAGCAGGAAACTTACTTATCATGTGAGACGCTATGTATTTACAATAAAGATTAAACTAGCAGTACCCTGCGATTTTACCTGCGTAGTTAGGGTAGGATTTCATGGAGCGGTTTCAAACCGCGCCCGCGCGCGGGCGCGAACCGCGACGGGCGACGATTTTTTTTCAAAACTCACGAGACCGCTCATTGTAGCGGTTCGCGCACGCGCGCGGGCGCGGTTTGAAACCCGCAACGTTCGCGGGCGAAAACCGCGCGGACGTGCGGTTGAAAGTCAGTAGCATAGCGTAGGGAGGGCGGTAGGAGCGGCCCGCTCGGGGCGGCACTTTTTAGGGGGTGGCAAATTTTAGATTAAATAATAATATATTTATGGTCAGGTTCTGCCAAGGTAGGCATTTACACTGCCTCGCGCGCTCTGATGTCCTACTTTGTGCGGAATCGGTGCCACAGTGCAGAAATAACACTAAAATATGGAATAAATTGAACTAAGTACTAGTTTAAACTTATTTTTAGTTCAAGATTTGTTTACAATTGTGATAAGAGTTTTGTTTCTTTATAAACCAGGAAATATTTCTCTACACTCGTAGGTACACTAAAATTAACCTTTTCTTTTTTTGACGCTTTAAGTTGAGACCGGCATTACCAATTCCATTCATTATTTAAAATGTTGCCTTATACTTCGTAGATTTGTCAAAAAAAAAAAAAAATTGTGCAGAAACTTAAATAACGATACGGTTGCGTTAATGCCGATGATGGTGGATGAATACGATATGGTCTACGACGGCGCTTACTTCTCTAACAGAAACAAATTCACTCTCGACTCGAAAATCCCAAGGTTCGAACCATCACGAAAAATTCACTCTGGCAATGCGTTTCACAGCCTAAGTAGTCTTTCTTATTACAAAGGTGGAGATAAAACTCTTTGTTGGATTCTTTAATCAATAATGAACGATGTTGATTTTTTCGAGCAACACGATAGAAAACCTTTAATTTAAAAAACCCGACTGCAAAAAATCAACACATAAAAAACATTATGTACTATGTGATGATACTTTGGCGATTTACACTAATCTAAGAATATCTTAGTTATAAAAATCCTGGCGTTTGGAAGAAACGTGGAAATAAAAAAAATTTAAAACATACCAGATACACTCGAAAACCATAATTCTTCTTTCAGTGGGGTAAAATGGCAATAAAGGAAATAAATAATATTTTTTATCGCAGCCGCAAATTAAGAAAAGCTTATATTATCTGTAATCTGTGCTTATATGTATCTTATTCCACAAATTGTTTTAATTTCTTATTCTATGACGATTTCTGAGAGACTTTTTTTTTGACTCCGACGATATTGACCAAGAACTTGTCAGAGTGAATACTACTCGTAGAGTCTTGCGGGAGGAGGCCTCGAAATGTTTTGCGATGAGGCGTAAGAGCAAGATTAAAATCGAAGCGTTCGAAACAGACTCTGGTAATGATGGAAGAAGAAGAATCTATTTAAGCTGTGTGGCAAATTGTATAGAAGACCAATGAGTACAATCAGCCCCTTGACATAGCGTTTGTGGGCTATGAGAAAGCATGACGGATTACTCGGTGAAAGTCTGGTTGGTCATGGAATCCCTACAGCGATGCCAAATTGACTGCCGAGAAGCCGAAATATATCGAGGTAATGAGATATTTGTATAACGCCGCAACTTTCAAGTTCGAAACTCACTGGATTAGACTGGACGTGACATTTATAATTACGGCAACAGGCGTATCTCACCAAACGATATCGTCGTAATGGCCGAAATGCTGGGGGATCTACACGAGATACTGAAGGGCCTTGTTTACGCCTCCCAACGCATCGGTCTCCAAACGAACCTATATAAAACCGTGCACCAGTTGAAAAGCGTGCTGTGAAACGAGCAATGGTTGGTGTTTTTCTGAGTAATCGTATACAAAACGAAGTCATCCGTCAGTGAACCAAAGTTATTGACATAGCTCAACGTATTAAAACAAGCGGAAATTGACTGTGTCCTCGAGGTAAACCATAAGTTTAGCATGTTTCAGTAAAACTTGACATAACTGATGCGTTGGCAATGAAAAAGTCACTAAAATAAACACAGGTTTTTTACCTTAACCTTAAATCATACAAAAATGTTCCGCCAGGCATTAAAAACTCACTAGATCTAGTGACAAAGTCAAATTAATTTAGCCGCATTATTATATTACATTATTTATTATAACTAGTTCCCGTTATTTTCATGTGATGAAAATTAGTCCATATGTAATCTATCTAATCTGCAATAAACTTATATTTTATTGCAGAAAATAGATTACAAGCAAGCAAATACTAGATGTATTCGAGAGGTAGAAAAACCCTATCCTATTTTACAGAATAGCCTACAAACACTAAAAAGTACAAAACATAAAATGAAAAAACATAAAAAGTTACGTTTAAAATAACCGACTTCAAAACCAAAAAAAGGCATTCAAAAGCGAAAAGTAAATTAATAAGGGCAGCACTATTTTTGTTTCTCCCGCCCCTCAACCGACTGCCAGAACATTGACTTATATAAAGAAGGACCAGACCAACCGTACGAAAAAAAAACACCGCATTGGCCCTAAAAACATTTTTAGGGCCAGTGTGACTCAGTTCACAGACGTTCAGTAGGCGGAAGGAAACGAGTATTTGGTGGGCATTAAAATGCATAATTGTGTGCTAAAAGGTTGCAAAAACTACGACACAAAATTTACAAAGAAAGATGGGATATGGTATCATCAGTAAGTATTTAACCTTAATTTTCTTTTGTTGCTGTTAGTTAGATTAATAGGCATACATTTTTAAAGTGATATTATTTTTTCTACGGATTTCCACAAAATAACCGCCATTGAACGCGTGAAGTGGACGAAGTAGCCTTGTACAAACGTGATTTTTGTTGTTGTTTTATTGTTGTCGAATTTAGTGCAAGTGATTTTGAATTTTGGGATTTAATAATAAAACAAAACGTAATCCGTCTTATTCCAAAACACGGACTAATTATAGTACTGGAATTAAGCCAGGTTTAAACCAAGTCTAAGTCTAAGCGTTATTACAAAACGAAGTTTTTCTCTAAGCTGCGTACTATCTATGATCCTAAAGATTAACAGTCGAACCGCTAGTTTAACTATGAACTTACTTCGGATCTGTCATTTTAAGGTTAGGACAACACTTGTTTCTTCCATATTTAACAATTTGAACTCTCGCAATAGGGATGTTACACATTAATGTTAATTTTATGATAGTTTGCATTAATAGAATATCGAAAATCACATTATCATAATTTAATATTACGTAGTAAAATTATTATAAATGATTTTAAATGCTATATTTTTTAATCTGTTGTCACGTGACATGCTACACCGATATGAATTATTACGTCACTAGTCGCAAAATAAACTGTCAAAACTGATTAAACTGTTTACATTTCTGCTTTTTTTATAGTTTGCGATCTTAGCGACAACGATTTTGATTGTTTGTATTCAAGTAATGATAAGAAAACACATAACCTGAACATACAGTCATGAATCGCGACCAGTATTTTGCGACTAGTGACGTCATGTCAGTCGTTAGTGTTTCAAAATTAGTCTAATATTGTATATTAGTATATTTACTCATCGAAAATACTAAAATTTTTAGATATGAAATGTAATTTTTTTACGGTAAACAAGGGTCAATCTCATAAGTTGCTGACCTAGCGTTTGCGCCTACGCAGGATCAGGCGATATCACGCCATGCCACCCAGAAATGCATAGTTGCGTCTGGGTTAGATTATAAGTTTTCTTTAAGGCTAATTGTAATAAGCAAAGGCAGTCTGAATAAACTCTTCGGCTCATCTAGACGTATTTAGTTTTAATTTAACTTTAAATTTAGTTTTTAAAAACAGTTTCTCGCGCTCCCGAAAGTAAACTATCTTCAAAATAAAAGCAGTTCCAAAAATTGTTAATATTGTTCTATAACGTTGGGCTATCTCAGGCTTAACCTTGGACTAAGTAGTCTTTGGATAGTCTGAATTTTGTAATAGGAACACATTTTAAACCTGGTCCTAAGTTTCATACCGTATCAAACCTAAATTAGTTAGTCCTGGTTTAAATCTGTACTACGAGTATCTTAGTTTTTTGGAAAAAGACTGAATAGGTTTAACCTACACTTAGATTTGAGTACATTACAAAGAGAAAATATTTGTAAATACTTTCGAATTTTTTTGTTTGCATTGAATAGGATTCGAAACTAATGAACGGATTTGAAAAAAAAAATGAATGATACTCGTACATCAATAAAAATACTTTTTTACTATGTTTATTATTGTATTTAAATATTTGAGAAACTATTTTGAATACCTATACATATGTAGTTCGTTTAGAGTTTTCACAGAAACTTGAAAGACATTTAACAGCTACATGATGCTTTTTGGCTGTTGGTGTGCACACGTATAGTAAAAATTTTATTCTCATATATTATTCCAATTGCAAATAAAAAAATATGTATGAAATTACGTTTTTTTTGTACAATGTTATGCCGTCTTTTGTCGTCAACGCAGCACTCACGTAGTTCGTATGATTTACAGATCTTACTGTTTTTGCTTGTATTAAGAAGTTTTCTAAAAAATGTATAAGTAGGGCGCATCTTTCCTTTTGAAATCATTGGCTGCAGATGGCTACCGCGCCGCTGCGCGCGCAACCGCGCGGTCGCTACGCGGGCGCCGCGGCGGCGCCCGCGTGGTAGCGCGGGCGTAAACCGCCTCGTAAGTTTTGAATTCAATTTTTACATACAAATCTGCATCCTACAGAAGAAGCGGGCCCGCGCCCCGCGCGGGCGCGGTTTGAAACCGCTCCATGAAATCCTACCCTCATTGTAGCGGTTCGCGCCCGCGCGCGGGCGCGGTTTGAAACCCGCAACGTTCGCGGGCGAAAACCGCGCGGACGTGCGGTTGGAAGTCAGTAGCGTAGCGTAGGGAGGGCGGTAGGAGCGGCCCGCTCGGGGTGGCACTTTTAAGGGGGTGGCAAATTTTAGATTAAATAATAATATATTTATGGTCAGGTTTTTCTGCCAAGGTAGGCATTTACGCTGCCTCGCGCGCCCTGATGCCCTACTTTGTGCGGAATCGGTGCCACAGTGCAGAAATAACACTAAAATATGGAATAAATTGAACTAAGTACTAGTTTTTTTTTGGACAAATCTACGAAGTATAAGGCAACATTTTAAATAATGAATGGAATTGGTAATGCCGGTCTCAACTTAAAGCGTCAAAAAAGAAAAGGTTAATTTTAGTGTACCTACGAGTGTATTTCCTGGTTTATAAAGAAACAAAACTCTTATCACAATTGTAAACAAATCTTGAACTAAAAATAAGTTTAAACTAGTACTTCATCATCATCATCATCATCAGCCTGTATTCGTCCACTGTTGGATATAGGCCTCCCCTATGATACGCCACTCAGCCCGGTCCTCGGTCTTACTTCTCCAACCGCCACCAGCTGCCTTTCGAATATCGTCACTCCATCTAGTCTCCGGACGTCCTACACTACGTTTGCCGATTCGCGGTCTCCACTCCAGAACCCGTCTGCCCCAACGGCTATCGGGTCTGCGACAGATGTGACCGGCCCACTGCCACTTCAGTTTGCTAATACGCTGAGCTATGTCGGTGACTCTAGTTCTCTGACGAATTACTTCGTTCCGGATGCAATCCCTCAGAGAAACCCCAAGCATAGCCCTTTCCATAGCTCGCTGAGCGACTTTGAGCTTACGGACCATTTTCACTGTCAGTGTCCACGTTTCAGCACCGTAGGTCATAACGGGTAAGACGCACTGGTTATACATTTTGTCTTGAGACTTTGTGGGATGGGTGACGAGAAGACCCGACGAAGTTTTCCAAATGCTGCCCAGCCCAACTGTATTCTTCTCATAGCCTCACTCTCAAAATTACCTCTACCTAGTTCGAGCGTCTGCCCTAGGTAAACGTATTTCTGTACAATTTCAAGAGTGGTTCCACTAACGGCAATCGGTCCCGGAGCAACGAACTCGTTGCACATGACTTTGGTTTTATCCAAATTCATCCGGAGGCCGATGCGTTGAGAAGCGTCAGCCAGGCTGTCCAACATACACTGCAAGTCCTCCAGCGACTCTGCCATTATGACGATGTCGTCCGCAAATCGTAGGTGAGAGATGTACTCGCCATTGATGTTTAGGCCATGTCCAACCCAATCCAGAGTCTTAAACATATCCTCTAGTGCGTTTGAGAACAATTTCGGGGAAATTACGTCCCCTTGTCTCACGCCTCGCTGCAGAGGAATATGCTTCGACTGCTGGTCTTGAAAACCTTTTCTTTTTTGACGCTTTAAGTTGAGACCGGCATTACCAATTCCATTCATTATTTAAAATGTTGCCTTATACTTCGTAGATTTGTCCAAAAAAAAAAAGTGCAGAAACTTAAGTAACGATACGGTTGCGTTAATGCCGATGATGGTGGATGTATATGATACGGTCTACGACGGCGCTTACTTCTCTAACAGAAACAAATTCACTCTCGACTCGAAAATCCCAAGGTTCGAACCATCACGAAAAACTCACTCTGGCGATGCGTTTCACAGCCTAAGTAGTCTTTCTTATTACAAAGGTGGAGATAAAACTCTTTGTTGGATTCTTTAATCAATAATGAACGATGTTGATTTTTTCGAGCAACACGATAGAAAACCTTTAATTTAAAAAACCCGACTGCAAAAAATCAACACATAAAAAACATTATGTACTATGTGATGATACTTTGGCGATTTACACTAATCTAAGAATATCTTAGTTATAAAAATCCTGGTGTTTGGAAGAAACGTGGAAATAAAAAAAATTAAAACATACCAGATACACTCGAAAACCATAATTCTTCTTTCAGTCGGGTAAAATGGCAATAAAGGAAATAAATAATATTTTTTATCGCAGCCGCAAATTAAGAAAAGCTTATATTATTAATCTGTATTAGTAATCTGGACTTATATGTATCTTATTCCACAAATTGTTTTAATTTTTTATTCTATGACGATTTCTGAGAGACTTTTTTTTTGACTCCGACGATATTGACCAAGAACTTATCAGAGTTAATCTCTACTCGTAGAGTCTTACGGGAGGAAGCCACGAAATGTTTTGCGATGAGGCGTAAGAGCAAGATTAAAGTCGAAGCGTTCGAAACAGACTCTGGAAATGAAGGAAGAAGAAGAATCTATTTAAGCTGTGTGGCAAATTGTATAGAAGACCAATGAGTACAATCAGCCCCTTGACATAGCGTTTGTGGGCTATGAGAAAGCATGACGGATTACTCGGTGAAAGTCTGGTTGGTCATGGAATCCCTACAGCGATGCCAAATTGACTGCCGAGAAGCCGAGATATATCGAGGTAATGAGATATTTGTATAACGCCGCAACTATGACTGTTCAAGTTCGAAACTCGCTGGATTAGACTGGACGTGACATTTATAATTACGGCAACAGGCGTATCTCACCAAACGATATCGTCGTAATGGCCGAAATGCTGGGGGATCTACAAAAGATACTGAAGTTTACGCCTCCCAACGCATCGGTCTCCAAACGAACCTATATAAAACCGTGCACCAGTTGAAAAGCGTGCTGTGAAACGAGCAATGGTTGGTGTTTTTCTGAGTAATCGTATACAAAACGAAGTCATCCGTCAGTGAACCAAAGTTATTGACATAGCTCAACGTATTAAAACAAGCGGAAATTGACTGTGTCCTCGAGGTAAACCATAAGTTTAGCATGTTTCAGTAAAACTTGACATAACTGATGCGTTGGCAATGAAAAAGTCACTAAAATAAACACAGGTTTTTTACCTTAACCTTCCACAAAATAACCGCCATTGAACGCGTGAAGTGGACGAAGTAGCCTTGTACAAACGTGATTTTTGTTGTTGTTTTATTGTTGTCGAATTTAGTGCAAGTGATTTTGAATTTTGGGATTTAATAATAAAACAAAACGTAATCCGACTTATTCCAAAACACGGACTAATTATACCAGGTTTAAACCAAGTCTAAGTCTAAGCGTTATTACAAAACGAAGTTTTTCTCTAAGCCGCGTACTATCTATGATCCTAAAGATTAACAGTCGAACCGCTAGTTTAACTGTGAACTTACTTCGGATCTGTCATTTTAAGGTTAGGACAACACTTGTTTCTTCCATATTTAACAATTTGAACTCTCACAATAGGGATGTTACACATAAATGTTAATTTTATGATAGTTTGCATTAATAGAATATTGAAAATCACATTATTATAATTTAATATTACGTAGTAAATTTATTATAAATGATTTTAAATCCTATATTTTTAATCTGTTGTCACGTGACTGGCTACACCGATATGAATTATTACGTCACTAGTCGCAAAATAAACTGTCAAAACTGATTAAACTGTTTACATTTCTGCTTTTTTTTTATAGGTTGCGATCTTAGCGACAACGATTTTGATTGTTTGTATTCAAGTAATGATAAGAAAACACATAACCTGAACATACAGTCATGAATCGCGACCAGTATTTTGCGACTAGTGACGTCATGTCAGTCGTTAGTGTTTCAAAATTAGTCTAATATTGTATATTAGTATATTTACTCATCGAAAATACTAATATTTTGAAATTAAATGTAATTTTTTACGGTAAACAAGGGTCAATCTTCAAAATAAAAGCAGTTCCAAAAATTGTTAATATTGTTCTATAACGTTGGGCTATCTCAGGCTTAACCTTGGACTAAGTAGTCTTTGGATAGTCTGAATTTTGTAATAGGAACACATTTTAAACCTGGTCCTAAGTTTCATACCGTATCAAACCTGAATTAGTTAGTCCTGGTTTAAATCTGTACTACGAGTATCTTAGTTTTTTGGAAAAAGACTGAATAGGTTTAACCTACACTTAGATTTGAGTACATTACAAAGAGAAAATATTTGTAAATACTTTCGAATTTTTTTGTTTGCATTGAATAGGATTCGAAACTAATGAACGGATTTGAAAAAAAAAATGAATGATACTCGTACATTAATAAAAATACTTTTTTACTATGTTTATTATTGTATTTAAATATTTGAGAAACTATTTTGAATACCTATACATATGTAGTTCGTTTAGAGTTTTCACAGAAACTTGAAAGACATTTAACAGCTACATGATGCTTTTTGGCTGTTGGTGTGCACACGTATAGTAAAAATTTTATTCTCATATATTATTCCAATTGCAAATAAAAAAATATGTATGAAATTACGTTTTTTTTGTACAATGTTATGCCGTCTTTTGTCGTCAACGCGGCACTCACGTAGTTTGTATGATTTACAGATCTTACTGTTTTTGCTTGTATTAAGAAGTTTTCTAAAAAATGTATAAGTAGGGCGCATCCTTCCTTTTGAAATCATTGGCTGCAGATGGCTACCGCGCCGCTGCGCGCAACCGCCGCGCGGTCGCTACGTGGGCGCCGCGCGGCACCCGCGTAGCGACCGCGCGGTTGCGCGCGCAGCGGCGCGGTAGCCACGCGGGCGCCGCGCGGCACCCGCGTGGTAGCGCGGGCGTAAACCGCCTCGTGAGTTTTGAATTCAATTTTTACATACATAAATCTGCATCCTACAGAAGACGCGGGACCGCGCCAGCGCGCGGGCGCGGGCGCGTTTGAAACCGCTCCATGAAATCCTACTCTTACAGTTTCCCATATAGTTTTTCGCGATAAAAAGTAGATTATGTATTCTTCCAGACTATGATTTAGTTGCAGTCCTAATTTCAATCTGATCCACTAGGAAGATCCGACGTGATGGAGCAGGATACATCCAAAGATCCAAAACTACAAACTTTCGAATTTACAGTAGGTAATTGTTACATGTTACAACTGTCGGGAGAACGGCGACTGCCGATCCAGGTTCAAATCTCACCCGCACCACTGTCTTTTCGAAGTCATGTGTATAATTCCACTAACTGAAAACGGTGAAGGAAAACCTCGTGCGGAAACCGACACGTACCTAGAATCTTTCGAGGTCATGTTTGTGCCATCGACCAACCCGCACTGGGCCAGCGTGGTGGATTACGGCCTTGACTCTCTCCTTGCGAGAGAAGGCCCCGAGTCCCAGCAGTGGGCAAATTTAGTGGGCTGGTCATGCACAAACTAATATCCAGAAAATGACATAATATAAGTAGGTACGTATACCAACAAACACAACTTTGGAGTCATCATTAACTAAGTTTAACCTATAAGTTACACCTTTTGTAGTGGTAGGACTCCTAGCAGAGTCCGCTTGGGGAAGTACAATGCCTTTGCCAGTTATTCTACCGCCAAACAGTAATGTGAGGATATTACTGTGTTCCAGTTTGAAGGGCAATGTTTCCAGAGAAATTACAAGGCAATTAGAGATATAACATCTTAGATCTCTGGGTGATGAGCGCAGTGCAGCGCTAGGTAATGATTTGGGCTCTTCATGTTCCAATAGCTGCGTGTCACTGTGCTGTTATGTGGCAGGCATGTTTCTTCAATCAGGCACATGTCCTGCTCGTCTCGTCACTTATTATTAAAAAAAAAGAAGTGTGGCACTCTGGGACTCCCGCGGTAAAGCTATTGCATGTTGCATGCATTTTTTATCAACATAAGCAATAGGGATGTTAACAATTTTTCGGAATTGCTTTTATTTTGAAGAGTGACATATGTTTAACATAAAAAAAATGCAGAGAAGTTTACAATCTAGTCAGTCTTCGACAGCTAAGAGCATTTAGTCTGTAAAGCCAATACAAATAAGATTCAAAGTCGAATGACCGAGTGGGGAGGACGGCGTTACGGTCTTCCATCCATCTTTCTTGTGAACATAAGAAAGAGACGCACGATCACTAAAATTCGGTCCCCAGGCCCGCGATAAAAGCTATGCAATAGCTTAAAACCTCTAGAATAGATACCACTACCAACTTATAAAAGGTGCTAAGTAGGTCAAAACTAGTTTCAAAAATACTTAACTATGCACACAATGGATAGTAACGACTTTGTAACGAATCGTAACATAATTACTTCAATGTACCAAAGAAATCATCTTAGCAATTGGTTGCGTTACTTTTATTTATTTATAATAGCTTGTGACTTTCGAAAATTCAGGCTTCGCTGGTTTACAATGAGCTTTGCGAATGGCTTTGAAATAGCGTCTTGTGTGGTCTCATAAAGAAATTGCGAAAAATTGTTAGGAGCGTTTGAGTATTGTTAGTTAAAAAAATGTATGGTTCAAAGACTCAGTTTAACGTTGTTTTCTGTTGATATTGCTGTGCTGATTTTAAACTATGTACATAGGTACAAATTTTAGCCGTACACCTATATATATTTTTTATAAATATAATATAAACCATAGAGTATGTATATGTTAGCGCGTCGTGGTTTTACCTATGTAGTTCCGGTTTCCGGTTATTTTCACGGTATAAAAAATAGTGTATATGTTCTTCCAGACTATAATTTAACAGTGTTCCGAATTTCAACCTAATCCGTTCATATGTTACGACGTGCTTCAGCAACAAATATCCAAACCTCTAATTATTCAAACTTTGACCTTTATTATACTCTGTAGTCTAGTAAGAAGTAGGATAGGACCAGCAAGATGGTAAAAAAATTGGTGGTTTTGTACACTAGTCGTATTGTTATGTAAGCGGCGTGTAGGGTATTTGCGTTGACGATATGCGTAACCTGGCGACGAAAGAGTGGATAACAGGAAATGCCGATCAAGCTCAAACTCCTTAGTTGATAGAAGTCTATGCCCAGCAGTGGACGATAAAAATGTGAACAGGGTGAACATTTTGCCATTGCATAGGACTTTCAAGGATAATACCACTGTGTCGTCACTAATAAAAATATTTGCAACACATGAGGAAACTGTACAGATTAAAGGAGCATAAGAGAGACAGTCGGCGTCATAAGTCCCAGTTGTCCCACGCGCCATCACTGACAAACACATCACATCATCACCAACAGAGTGGTTTACAACTGGAATAGGTTGCCTGAGGATGTTATTTCGGCAACTCATTAAACTCTTTTAAGAACAAACTTGACAAATGGATAGTAAAAGCCAAAATCATTTTAACAGACAATTATCTATAATTTGTTATTTCAACACTGAGATATAGGCATATCAGCTAAAGCTGCTCGCCTATTATTCAATAAATAAATAAAATTCAATAAGGAAATATAAATGTTTATTTCGGTTTTATTGTAGTAAGTATAGTACATAGACAAAGTTAATCTATAGGTATATAAAAATGAATGTTTGTCTATAAATCTTTTATAATCGTAAATTATAAAGGATATGGCCCCTTTAGATTGTTGATCGTTGAAAATTCACTCTCATATTTTTTCAGAATCATTCAAAAGAAATATAACGTCAATAAATCAATTCGTACAAAAATTAATTATTCAATCAAATGTCCTACATGTCCCGTTTGTTCGTCAGTTCATTAATTTAAATTGAACCTAATTACTTACCGCAAAACAAGCAATTATCGTCCCTTTAGCTTCCATCAACCGTTGCGTTGGGCATTGACTATTAAATATAGTAATTACATAAAATATTGTATTTTTAATTCTCATTTAAATTGACATAGTTTATTGAATTTTTACTTAGCTTATATAAGGTAAATGACTTTGATTAAAGGAGTTGCAAGTTTCAAGTTAGCATATTAAAGTACTAATTTAATGTTTTAATAGATCAAGTAATAAATAAACAGGCAGAGCACACAAATATTAGAATTTTCGTAAACGTGGCGAATAACGTTTTTTTTTATAATACTTAGCCATAGTAAGTAGTCATAAGAGCACAATGCCACACAGCAATTTGAAAACAGAAATCTGAAACATTGCGTAGCACTGGACTCCATTTATCCATCACTCAGAGTTGCATAATGATTTCATTGTGAGTTGCACATCTCTGTTCTGTAATTTCTCTGGAAATACTACCCTTCAAACCGGAAGATACAGATGTACGCACATTACTGCTTAGCATTCGAATAAGTAACAAAGAGTGGAAGGTACGTCCCCAGGCAAAATCTGTAGTTTATGTGTTTTCACGTTTATGTTGTTCTCTTTATTCATACATTTGCTAATGTTTATGAACGGAAACAGTAGGATTCATATTTTCTCTACCGACCTAGTAAAATAACTCCAATAAGTTTCATCTCATTTGCGTATTTGATTTGATATCCTTGAAAGGGCAACACAAAACTTTGGAAAGTTTCCAACCTCCTTGAAAAGACGGCGCCAAAAATAATACTGACAGCAAAAAAATATGAGGCCTTTTTTCTCATCACCCCTAATGTTGTGGCAAAGGTCCTTCCGAACATTTGGCCTAATGTCGGTTAAGTTACTTAGTCGACAGAATATTGGTAGTAACATGCAAAATTCTGCGTCTGGCCACTCTCAGGACTAATGATCGGCATTCGAATAGAACCGCCCTCTCTGTCCGGGACAAACCTGTAGGGCTGCCACTGGGCGTGTACACATAGTATTATAGAGGTAGTAGGCAAAATATAGGCGAACTGAATGTGTAGATAAGATTTTTCGTGTTCACGTGTTTCGTGTTGTGAATAGAATGTACACTCACAACTACAACAAAATATTTTTTTTTTGTAATTTCAAGTTAGGTGGCGGTAACGACGTTAACGTCGTTACTTGATTGATATAATATATTCTAAGCAGGCCAAGTAACAGTCCTAAGTCTTTCCAAAAGGGCGCTCGCAGAGCGCAGGTCCTCAGATTTTAGGAGGAGCTTTTCTTTGAGCTCTGAGCCTACGGTGATGCGACAAATACTGCATTGTTTGACGCAAACGTCCATGTTTAGAGATACCACAGTGGGAGAGTAGTGCCCTGTTGTCCAGTGTGGATAAATGCACGTAGGTAAAACAAAAATGACTGGCAGTGCCTAATGAGAATTTTGACTAAATATATTTATTTGTATGTATATTTTACCTTTTTTTACATACATTAGGATAGCAAGACTTACATCCCGTAGTAAGCAATACACTTCCCTGTTCGTATTTGTAATTTAGTGCCTCGCATCTATTTGAACATACATAAAGAGTAAATGAAAGGTCTCGTCACTCGACTAGTAGCTTTGTAGGAACTCTGTCCGCATCACTATGTAGGCCGCGGGCATCGAACCCACAAGCGACATACAGCAAATACACTTGTGCTAAAAAGCTACTTGGCGGTATTTATGAAATTGAGAAAAGGGTCTATAGACCCTTTTGTTGTTTCTTTTAAAGTGTATTGAAAGACGTCAAATATTATGTATTGGATAGACTCCCTGGAGACTATAAATATGTACTACACTTACCTACATCCCTACGTATATTTATAAGCTAGACAAGTTTATAACAATAGTAATATAGACAATTTTCAACTCAAAAATCATATCTAGAAACAGTGGCCAGTTTTAATCGAAACGTATCAAAGTTTATCCACAAACAACCAAAACTTTTCCCCGCGGACAACCCTACAGCTCGGCGTCTAGTTCAGTAATGAAGCAATTTAAATGCATGAGGTAGGGCGCGAGAGGCGAATGGAGGGGGGGGACGACCAATCATAAACAAGTGACGTAACGTGAGCTCGTTATATTTAAATTTAGACTCTGGTAACCTAGAAATAAGATAGTATTTACTGTGGTCTCCCACGTTACTTACGGTATTGTGACTGAAGATTGATTTGTAGGTATAGATGATAGTGGTTGTGCTGGGTAAGTACGGTATATCTCTGCAGGTACCGGATTATAGGAGGGTACGGAACTACCGACGCGAAAATGTTTTCCCAACTTATTCGGCGAAAGGAAAAGTCGGGTGAAAGTGATATCAGTTTCGCAACGTTACTGAACCAAAGGGATTTGTTTTTATATATTCTGAGAAAGTTAGTGAGGTGGACTTGTACAGTTCTAATCCCAAATTATTTGGAGATGGATAGTTTTTTTCTTGTAAAGTAGATACAATTGTACGAAACTCTAAATAGCCCTTTGCGACTTTCGTATTTTAACCATAGATCGTAAAACTGTAGACTCGAAGAACTGTAGAGTTCCTCGATCTTTGATTTTAACACTTTACATAATACGATTTCTGTCGAAAATTTCTAAAACAACGTTTGAATTCTCTGAAAAATATGTTACTTTTTTACCTCACGTAAGTCTTATTAAATGTATTGGACACGGTGGTAAATAACTGTCAATATATACTTTAACTTCAACTTTTCTTTGTGGCTTCCATTCGGTTAAAGTTTATGGTACCGTAATTTTGCCAGTATGTAGCGTTTAGCCGCTGAGATATAGTATATTGTAAAGTTTATTATGAAGCAGTGTATATTCTCGACTTTGACTCGACTCATCAAGACGGTCTTATAGTATAGTTCATTTTCTGACGGGCTACGTCCAAATCTGGACGAATTCTTTCTACTTCAGGCGAATGTACCTCTACAGTAGGTACTGAAGTACATTCAAGGCTTTCGTGTCTTATGACGTCCCTCATCCAGGGTTGTGGTGACCTTCAGCGCTTTTTCCTCTTGTGTTGTGTGCCTTAGGTCTCCGCTCCAAGCTCATTTCGAGCGTTGGCTCACATTTATTCTGACAATATACTTTGCTCAAATCTACTTCTTCTGGTAATGGAAATAAATTTTATTGCTTAAACCGTGTACATTGATGGCGTTATAAAAGGTTAGTATCAACAGTTTGTCCTAACGGACGTGCAAGACTGTATCACAAATGTTTGTCCTGGGTGTGAATCGAGCCCACGACCTACTTAGTGAGGAGACTCACAACCGACTGAGCCACGAGCCGACTGCTGCAGTTCTTATTAGGTAGCAAAGGCATGCGAGATGCTTGTGCAAATATTTGCTCATAAATTGAACACAACCTCCTACAATATTTATAGTCACGCCTTTAACTTGCCTCCATATACCTCTAGCTATAGATCAATCTGGAATGTTCGATTAATATCCAGTACAAAAACTATGTTTATCGTATTCCCATGATGTTGTTTTTATGACCTAGCTTTTTAATACCTGATAGGTATGCGTTAGACCACCATTTGGCCCGATGTTAAGAGACGATGCTGTTTTACAATGAAGCGTGCTTGAAGAAACCAATTCAGTCTGGATTTGAAGGTATTTAGATAATGTCTATCAGATAATACCCATTCTAGCAATTTATTCCATAGTTTAGATTTTTTTTTTACTTTTATAAGTTTACACATGACCGCCATCTCGCCTGATGTTAAGCGACGATACGGTCTACGATGGAGCGTGTTTACTTAGAAGAAACCGATTCACTCTCGATTTGAAGTCACCAAGAGTATAACTATCGGGAATAACCCACTCAGGCAACTCATTCCACCGCCTAGACGTTCTTATCACAAACGTGGTCAAACCTCTTCGTCCGTGTCTTTGGAATATCCACCATGAAACGGTGCCGCTTCTTCGAGTTACGAGAAGTACGATAAAAAAACGAGCAAGGTGGTATAAGATCATGCAGATCAGTCGCACACTCTCCGAAGTGTATCCGATAAAAAACCGAGAAGCTAAGATGACGAGAGAGAAGAAAGAGAAGCAGATGATTTTGTTACGAAAAATTAGTCTAACCACTACGTTCGCGTGCTATAAATATAAACTAATAACAACGTTCGAACGACGAACAAACAAACAAACAAACAACGGTTAAATCCATCGATATGTTCGATGGTTAAAACAGTAGATATTTTTGCGGAATTTTGACATTGTAGAAAAAACGTAAAGAATACTGTAGATAGAAAGCCGCAGTGTGTTTACTTTATTTTTTTAAGTTGTATGTTTCAACTAATATAAAAAATATCAATAGCTAAAACAACTACACAATACACAACAAAGTTTTACTAAGGTTAAAGCACGAATATATAAAAATCTCGCATTCATCATCGCAAATCTCTGACATAATTATTATTACCGCTGTCTTTCAATAATTACAAAGTAAAACGAATATAATAAGAATTATAAACCTTCTTACCTTAGCTTGTAGGTTACCTTGGCTTGTGCTATTTGTTCACAACTTAAAAAGTGTGTTTAAAATGCATGGGATTTGTATTTACGAAATTTTATACGTGCATGCGTAAATCAGTGAATGAAAAGACGTTCGTTTTGCTTAGGGCTTAAAAAACTTAATTTAAAAGAAACTAAAATTGACTAAGACAAATTTCAGATGCAAGTTATTAAAAAAAGGTAGAACACACCACACACCATAGATCTAAAAAAAGTGGTTATAACCCAAAAACACTGGCCAGTTACAATAAAAAAGAACGTTCTAATCATAACTCTTTATTTTTTTAATTTCCACAGCCGCTGCTGGGCGTTGCGGTCATTATATTCAGCCAGCTTTCTGTCACTGAATATAACGACTGGTAATAATATTCCGCCCACCAATTCTACCTATTCCGAAGATACGCATCGGTGGCCGGTCGAGAACGCCCCCGTCCACAACAAATGAGCTGAAGCCCCGGACTCAGGACCGGTGTTTTGAACGCACGCAACGCTGGCCGAATACCTGTCAGGTCTTTAGTCAGAAAAAAAACTCGTTAACGAAGAAAATGTTTATTTAAAATGAGTAGGTTCGAATCGATTGGGAATAATGACAAAACCTTATAATAAAAATTACCACTGTTTTTGTTAAAACACAATAGGATGGGTTATGGCAATTGATTCTTATAATGAATGAAATAATATTAAAGGAAAGGTAAGTGTAATACGCTATTGAGAAAAACCTTTTTATTGCTGTACTAGGACAAAAGCTGCACAAATAGCAAATAGCACCAGTATCTAAAGCGTGCTATCAAATTCTATTCAAATTCTGAGTCATAAGTTTTCACTTCAGTCTGGAGTCTCTATGACTGTCAATTTTTTTAAACTACTAAATTATATTATGCGTCAATTGTTCTTTAATTTTCCGCATAATATATGTATGTAGTACGACGGTCAGCCAGACAAGTTCACGAGCTTACACAGTAGACATGTACCTACTTTAAACACTTTATTTACTTATATAAAAACAGATTACAATTATGGATTTATACATACAATGGCTCCACACTAGGCTCTGGGCCCGTGTCGTGGGTACCTTTATAGACATTAACATAGACGTTTCAGAGCTCGAGTTACATTGGTGTAATCTATATGAAACAAAACAAGACAGGTAACTTGATGGTAAACAACACATCTGCCCATCTTACTAATGTTATATGTCAATGTTTGGATATTTGGTTGTTTGTTGCTCAATCACCTCCTACCGTATAAACAGATTAAGCTGGCATGTGGAATACAGATTATAGTCTGGAAAAAAAATATAGGCTACTTTTTATCCCGAAAAAAATCGACGATGGGAACGAGAACCTTGAGGGTAAAACCGTGGGGCGCACATTAACAACATAATGTCACGCAAATATTTTGACAAAAGAGTCCAAATCCAACAAACTGCTAGTACCGGCTGCACTGAGATGCAAAATGTTTTTCAGTAACATTGTCTTTCAAACCAGATCACATTTATATTTGAACGTCCCTGCTGGTAAAGTTGTGACTAAGAGCTGATTCCCCAAGTGGAATCGGAGAGAACCCTATCCCTATTTAAATAGGGTTAGTATTTAGTTAACCTGATATATTTTAAATGAAACGAATATCGATTAATGAAAAATAACAGTTGTTAAACTAATTACATACTACATAATACAACACATTAAACATGCAATAATATATAATTGTCAGTTCTTATCAGCTTATTACGAGTACATTGCAATTTGCAATAACGTATGTGGTTTGACGACTTCCAGCCACCCGAACAAGCCGGTTTCCGAAAAGGCTATAGTACCATAGACCACATCCATACGCTTCGGCAGATTATACAGAAAACCGAGGAGTATAATCGGCCACTATGTATAGCGTATGTGGACTATGAGAAAGCCTTCGATTCCATCGAGACCTGGGCAGTGCTTCAGTCTCTCCAGCGATGCCGCATTGACTATCGCTATATCGAAGTGTTGAAGTGTATCTACAGTAAAGCCACAATGTCTGTCCGATTACAGGACCAGTGCACAAAACATATCCAGCTACAGAAAGGCGTGAGACAGGGAGATGTTATATCTCCGAAACTGTTCACTGCCGCGCTGGAAGATGTTTTAAGCTACTGGACTGGAACGGATATGGCATCAATATCAACGGCGAATGCATCACTCACCTTCGGTTTGCCGACGACATAGTCATTGTGGCGGAGTCGCTGGAGGACCTCGGTGCTATGCTCAGGGACCTCAGTAGAGTATCCCAACAGGTAGGTTTGAGGATGAATATGGACAAGACGAAAGTCATGTCAAATGTTCATATCTCACCTGTACCGGTTATTGTTGGGAATACCACACTCGAAGTTGTTGACGAATACGTCTACCTGGGTCAAAAGATCCAATTAGGTAGATCCAACTTCGACAAAGAGGTCCAGCGAAGAATCCAACTCGGATGGGCAGCGTTCGGGAAACTTCGGCACATCTTTGAGTCCAGAATACCCCAATGCCTAAAGACGAAAGTCTTTAACCAGTGCGTGTTGCCAGTGATGGCTTATGGAACTGAGACGTGGTCCTTAACTGTGGGCCTCATAACGAAGCTCAAAGTCACACAGCGAGCTATGGAGAGGGCTATGCTCGGAGTCTCTTTGCGCGACAGAATCCGTAATGAGGATATTCGCAAAAGAACGAAGGTGGCCGACATAGCTCAAAGAATAAGCAAGCTGAAGTGGCAATGGGCAGGCCACATCGCTCGCAGAACCGACAACCGATGGGGAAGAAAGGTTCTCGAGTGGCGACCACGTACCGGAAGACGCAGTGTTGGACGGCCTCCCACTAGATGGACAGATGACCTCATAAAGGTCGCTGGAAACCGCTGGTTGCAGGTTGCGCAGGACCGTTCGTTGTGGAAATCTAGGGGGGAGGCCTATGTTCAGCAGTGGACGTCTTGCGGCTGATGATGATGATGATGATGTGGTTAGTTGAGAATTCAAGTGTTTCGTATCGATAAACGACCGTCAACATTCTTTAAGACTAATTCCATCCCGCGGTTTTACCCGAGTCCAGGACACCCAACAATGTCATGAGTATATATTTATCTAGAAAACCTTAGAGCCATTGCTTGAACAGATAAGGTTATCAGCATAATAACGTTTTGAAGTCTTTTCAGCCTCAAACTACGAAGAGCGAGAAGCACGCATAGACGTTCTTAGCACGGAAGGGTAGGCAACAATCAGTTGAGAAAAAATCAACCAGATATTGGGATGTAGTCGACTGATCCCCAGGGACACGTGGAGGTATTCGAACCATGCATCCCATTAGAACGATGATCCCATTAATAGACGATGAATCAGATGACATATAATATGATCCAACCGATTAAAAGCTAAAAATGAAAAAAGAAGAAGACTTTATAAGCTGACTATTATTATCAGTGTATAAATTCAGACCAATGGAAACTGTGTTGCCAGACATATTGCATGCCTCTAGAAGAAGATGCCAGTTTGTATGAGTCAACTATTAAAATGTTTTATACCACCTTATCTTACCTGCAAACAGCAATAAAGATTTTTGTATTTGTATTTGTTAGTGGATATTTGTCACACAAAACCACCTATGCCGCTTATATTAGCCAGATATAATCCTTACGTACTTTATTATTATTGACGATGCCCAGACACAGAACAAACTTGTATTTGTATTCATTACACAATTATTTATCCTGGTTGGGAATCAAATCCACGACCTCACGACTCTGTTAAACATAAACAGGCTAGGCTCTCGCATAAGTTTGGTAACTTGTATAATATGCTATTTGTGATGTAGTCGACTATGTACCTACTGAAACTTTTCTTTTTATGAATAGCTAATGAGATCTTCAAGACTCTCATAAGTAAGAGTTTCCCAAATTGTCAATTAGTTGCTTTTCAAGTGCTAATACGAGTATAAGCAAACAATTTTCGCAGTTTCTCAAAGAAATTGCATAATACGATTGATATCGGCGTCAGTAAACAGGAAACTTAACCTGACACACACTGATCATATTTTGTCTACTTTTCTACATTGTTACACACAGCGTGAGTAAAATAACAACTTCAAATCCAAACATTCAGTAGAATACACTATTGTGGTTCTCATCACAGGCCTATAAAACTGCTACTGTCTCATATCAGACGAACACTGTCAATATGGCAATTCAAGTTATAAGGATTGCCATCTTATTATTAATTTCTTTTAAAATATGTAGAGCATTAGAAGTGAGGCCTATGAATTATGACAGAAATATCAAAACTTGCGTAGAGCTAGCTAAGCAGCCGTATTTTGACATTGATATTTTGCTAGGGAAGCCATGGAGGATATATTATACTTGGAACGTGGAAATGCAAGCGAAGTGTTTGGATATGGTTGTGAAAAACGCAAGTATATCGGTATGTACTCATGGATTAAGTATATAATAAATAGTTCATTTTTTTCAAAAGCTAGCGTAGAAGTCGCAGGGCACAACTAAACTAACCCTTACTAAATGTATTTAAGTAAATACGTAGAGCATACTTACTTGCAAGTACTTATTTCGTTTACTTATCACACTCCACTTTCGTGCACTGTAGTACTCGTTGCACTAAATCACTTATGACGACTAACGCAAGGGTATCACTTAAGTTGCCAAACTCCCTATAAAAAAGGCCGCCGGACGTGGCTGAAACTGAAGTCAAACTTTTTACCATTTTACATGTGACTTAATTAATTATGTGTAACAACAACATTAGTTTTCATACTAAAATTTCACCGCTTCTTGTTCAAATCGTACCACTGTGAAGTTTGGAGACAGAATTTATGCTCTAAGTTTATATCTTATTTTAATTTAAACCCACCCGCTCCGCCGCCACGAAATCTCATAGATATTTAAGAGTACCAGCGCACAGCTCGCTGGTGACGAGAATTATTTCAAATTAATTAATTTTCTTCTCCACTCAGTCTAAATTGATAAAACCGTATCATCCACAGATAGTCAACAGAATCTACAACGACATGCATGATTACCTGCAAACTCAACCAGAGTGGGACGCAGCTACTCTCTACATCAGCATGGGGACGTCCAAGCATGAGCTGCTTCTGTTCGCTGACCAGGGCCCTGAAGGAAACTTCTTAGGAGTGCCTAATGTCGTCAAAACTGCCCGTAAGAATCTATTTCGTTCACCATAATATGTACAAGCTCCCAATCTCAATCTTAACAATAACGTCTTGACGTTTAATCGACGTAACCGGCATGCTCCGAAGAATACACCCCGATATTCACTATAACAAACAAGCAAGGTCTGAAATCATAATTACCACGTTAGAGTAACCAAGACCGGATCCAGCTTTGGCTCCAGGTTGGGGGGGTCACATGGCTACGTGAGTCACATACATGGTCGTGGTAAGCCACAAAACTGTCCAATAAGTACATGCATGTTTTTTAATCAGTGGTCCACCTGGGTACTGGACCCGGGGGGGGTGTCATGACTTTCCCTGGATCCGCACTTGGAAGTAACGGGTAACGGATAAAAGGATAAGGAGGCGTGATCCAAGAAAGACATCATTCGAAGATATGTGTTATTTACAAACCCACACGTTAGCCAGCGTGGTGGATTCTCATTATGGCCTTGACTCCTCGTGAAAAGGCCTTGAGCGCCAGCAGTGGGAACATAATCTGTGCTGCTCATGTGTATGCTAATATTTAATCAATAAGCTTATTTGTTTAAAAGAGCAGAGCATGTTTACAAAACTAAATTACAATGAAAACTACACTACATACCGAACTGACTACATAATCTGTGAACGTCTGAATCAACAATAGACTGATGAAAATCTATGTAAATATGATCAATGATCAAACTCACTACCAGTCGACAGTATTCCCAGTATGCTAGTGGCATAACCACACTGAACCTCAATGCTTATACATTGAGCTAAATAAACACCAAAACTTTGGTAAGGCGTCGCACCGACCAAGCTCTTTCACAGATTTATTGTAATGCCTTCCTTACAATAAATCTGTAATTTTTAATCTCTGATAAACTAAAATGACGGGGAGTTATAAGTTGGACACGACTCTCGCTGTGTGTCTGTTTGTGGCATCGTCGCCCACAAACGGATGAACTAGTTATATTTAGACATATTTATTTGAAAGGTGAATTAGTTAGGAGTTTTCTTAGCTACTTTATGTTCCGTCAAAATTCTGGCGTTTCAAAGTTATCTGGATTTTTGTTAGCTGCGGTCACAGATTTCTAAACAGATGAAACGAAACCTTCGTGAACGACACTGTGAGGCCAGTAATTAGTTATGTATGCGTGACAGCTCTCACCGACGTTGTCAAATTACTCACGTTGGTGTGCGTGTAATGTTCCCAGTCTTAAGAAAAAAATCCCACTATTGTTGTCTTAGCTTCGGAAGTCTTCGCGTATAATAAACACATAAAATAAATTATAATGTTAAAATAATTTATTATTACACCGATTATACATTATGCAAGGATTTCTTGATATGATAGAAATAGTAATTTCTATCCTATGAAGTTAAATTTTGATTTTGCATGCAACTAAAAATTCGATTATTCGTACAGAAAATTCGGAATAAAAGACAACGCCGAATAATAGTAAAAGTCAAGTGTGTGTTTATTTTGAGTATTCTATCGGAGCTTTTTGTAAAACTTTGAATATTATGCTTGACAAAAGGTGGCAACTACTCATTTAATATCGGTGAACACAGGAAGTGCAGAGAATGTTTGTCAACTGATTTGATGTTGGGGGGCCAGATCATTCAATTTGTTTAGTATCCAATCTTTGTCTGGACGCGTGTCGCAAACGAAAAGCTAACCTAGGTAGCAAGGCCAGTATTTGTGGTGACAACAGCGCAATCGCTGTTGTCAGGCCAATGCCAATGGATCAGGCCAATGCCTGATCCCAACATCTTTTTTGGGTAAGTATGTACGCACAAATTAGCACCGTATAAAACTTCGACAATGTCACTACTGACTCGACCAGATAACATGAGGTTAACTAAAAGGATTAGATCTCTCCAAAGAACTCGCCTAATTTTTTAAGCTCTACTATACTTACTTACAAGTATAAAAACTTGCTTCATAACTATGGTTTTCATCAACACTATTAGTATTTTTATAAACGCTAGTAATGACGTGGATTTGTGCTAGGCATCGATTCACATTAAATTAAAAAATTACGGTTATAAAAATAGGGTTTAAAATAGAATAATACAATCTACATAAATAATTTGGTCTACGAGTATCTTCAAAAAAATCATATAATCTATATTTTACCTTAACTTTAGGGAAAATAACTTGAATTTAGTATAGCAACACTAATCAATTTTCGTTGAGGTGTCGTGTTTCTATTCATTAAATGAAATAAATTGCCTAAATTATATAAATAGCAGTAAAATATTCAAATTTTCCTATGAAATGATATTCCTCTTTCCTTTTCTTATTTTTGGGAACAATGTTTGCAATGTTTGAAGACACAATACGGCATAATCTTAAACAAAACTTAAAATGACACGGGACTCCCGTACGAGAATTGAGTTTGTATTTGCTTTGGCGTTTGATATTTGCTTTCTGGACTTAAGGATCTGTGTTCTGCACGTTCCATCTGCCTTTTGTTTAAGAAATCTGTGGCTGCGGTAATAATCTTAGACGCAAAACGTGTACCTATTTGCTTTAGTTGCAATCATAGATGTGACCTAAGATTTGATAGGTTTGCTCTGGAAGTTTTTTTTTTGTTGAATGTGTAATTGTTGTTATAGTTATAACCCCTATTCGAAAAGCGGTTCCACTTCTGAAGTTCTTCATCAAACTGGTTCACGAGGGGAAGTATCTTCTGATGATAGACTGTCAGATAGGAGTGGCCTCGCTAATGTCGCGAGAGCGACCTCCGTACCGATCTGAGGTAAGTGCTCGAATTTAAAAAATTGCGATTGTTTCACCCGTTAAATTATTTAACTAAAATTTTCTCGACTATCTGTGTGGGGCGTTAATAATCTATGGATGCAAAGAAAAAAAACAATTCCGATTGGTACGTGAATAGTAAAGAAGTGGATGTAGTTATTTGTTTGTCTTTGACACAGTCTCGATATTTCTATTGTACTTACTCCTCCGAAAGGGCTCTACCGACTAAAATTAAACCTACGAAATGCTTTTTTCTATATTCAAAATGCTTTCTTTAAAAGTGAACCAACTTACTTATATCTACAAAATGTTTATTATTTCAGTTGGCGAAAGTAGCAAAGACGCTGAACCTCGGGGAGGGGCAACAAGCGTGTCTAGCCGACAAGAGGAAAGACGAAGAATACAATCTGAAATAAATTTTAAACATATTGTTTTGTTAGTATCGTGATATTTTTATTTACCTTGGCTAAATCTGGCTAAATAACTTACGATGACTTCAATGAAAACAAATTTGTTAAATCTAATTATAAAAATGGAATTAAGTTTTATTGATAAAAATTGAACAAGAGTTAAATGTGAAATCATGTTTAGGAGTTGTGTGTATTCACTTTTAACTGGTAGTATATTACCGGGATATAGAAACTCAGTTACTAACTTATGTAGGTACTAACCTAATAAAGTCTTGTGTAGTCGTTATAATCAGATATAGGAATAATACCTAAAAAAATTAGTCCTTCGGTTAGATTATTAAAAGATATTCCACACGTATTTTTCTTTTGTTTTACAAACGATATTGACAAAAACTCGTGTTTAGAAGTTTCGAGTGACGTCACTGCATTGCACGATTTTTACGAAGACGTCACGTCACAACCCCCTACTCCGTAAATTTTATGATCTATAATCTATATATTCGATCTTGGTCGATTTTAAATCATTTTATAAAATAAAAAATACGTGACCTACATTATATTTCCATAATCGACATAATGGACCAATAATTAAAATGTCCTAAAAACTAATATTTTTGACCCAGTCATCATTCCCGTAATATGTCACTTAGCTCAATCTTTAGTCGTACGTGTCCACTGTATATCATCAAATCATCTCGTCTCCTCCAATAGTTTTTGAGCCTGCGACAGATGTGAACAGCCACTGCCGGTTCAGTTGCTATTCTGCTGTGCTGTCTTTAATTAACGGATTATTTATTTATTATTCATTGCGATCTGTCAGAGAAAATTTGACCTAAGCGCATTTCATTACACGCCCCTATGATTTTAAAGTGTTAAAGATGCTTATCTTTAGCCTAGTTAAGCACTATTTGGTAAGGAAAAAACGTGTGGAATCTTGTCACTGACATGACAATGTCGAGCGACGAGCGCGTAGCGTCGGAGCGGTGGTGGAGCAGTGGAGCGGTATGTGAGCATTAGACGCTTTTTGGCTGAGTGAAATCGTGAGTTCGCTTCAGCAATATACGTAGGTTATAGAAGAATATCTGAAGCTATTCGTACGTATCTAACATTGTACGTAAATAGTATGTAACCTCTATTAATATTAGGCCAGTAAAAATAGAGTTTTTAATGAACTTTGCACTAAATTTCCGATCAAATTTTTTTTCTTAAGTTTTAGGATCACTTACTGAGCATAAAATCTCAAAATGCTGACAGATCCCAGTGGAGCTCAAGCGCCATCTTGAAACAACGTTTTCGATCGATATCTCGAAAATACATGCATTTTAAGGGAAAACTCACGGAGATCATTATCGTAGAAAATAATATTTTTTTGTATCTTTTGTTTCTAGTAAATGTTTTTGTAAAACTTACCGTTTACTATATGTGTGTTTTTAATTTTTTACTGTAGGTATCTAATTCTTATTCTAATTCAGGGTGTATTGTACACAGGATAGGCGGTTAATTGTGCCTGTGAGTGTACTTTCTGTGTTACTGTGTTTCGTCACCCATCCCACAAAGTCTCAAGACAAAAATGTATAATCAGTGCGTCTTACCCGTTATGACCTACGGTGCTGAAACGTGGACACTGACAGTGAAAATGGTCCGTAAGCTCAAAGTCGCTCAGCGAGCTATGGAAAGGCTATGCTTGGGGTTTCTCTGAGGATTGCATCCGGAACGAAGTAATTCGTCAGAGAACCAGAGTCACCGACATAGCTCAGCGTATTAGCAAACTGAAGTGGCAGTGGGCCGGTCACATCTGTCGCAGACCCGATAGCCGTTGGGGCAGACGGGTTCTGGAGTGGAGACCGCGAATCGGCAAACGTAGTGTAGGACGTCCTGAGACTAGATGGAGTGACGATATTCGAAAGGCAGCTGGTGGCGGTTGGAGAAGTAAGACCGAGGACCGGGCTGAGTGGCGTATCATAGGGGAGGCCTATGTCCAGCAGTGGACGAATACAGGCTGATGATGATGATGATGATGATGATGATGATGATGTGAGTGTACTTCGATGAATCGAACCAGATGAACTTGCCATCGTGGTTCGACTATGGAGTCGCACCACGAGGTCCCAAGGATTAGTAGTTCACGTGGTGGGATTCTAAAATCGAACCAACGGGAAAAAAGTTCACGTGGTCCGATTGATCGAACTACGCAGTGGAACCACTCGCTTTTAGCTTAAAGTTCTGTGTTTTTTTACGCCAGCGAATTGCACGGGCAAATGCTTGTGGAAATATAAACTCTTACCTCTTAAATACATCTATACTAATATTATAAAGCTGAAGAGTTTGTTTGTTTGTTTGCTTGAACGCTAGTATCTCGGGAAGTACTGGTCCGAATTGAAAGATTCTTTTCTATTAGATAGTCTATTTATCGAGGAAGGCTTTAGGCTATAGAAAATAATTCTACTATTAATTGAAGCGGAGCATGAAACAAAAATGTAACAAAATCGGGAAAAAATATTCCCCTTTTGAGAGTTTTCGTACGTTTCGTGCTTTGACATGACACATGACAGCATGTGTCAAAGATTGCGTCATTGAATTTCAGTAATCTGTGCCTTCAATATAAACCTTTGCTATTTTTTTTCTTCTAAATCTGAGTTGGTACGACCAACTTCCGACAGGTGGCGTAGCAGGTTGCTGAGATGCAGGTCGACATTCTCAGGAATGAGTGAACCGATTTCAGTCATTCTTTCACCGTTGGATATGTACGGGATCCCGATGAGTGCTATATAATATACCACGGGCGAAGCCGGGGCGGGCATCTAGTATATTATATCTATAGTAACCTGCGTATAAACATAAACATTTATACTATTGGTAAATACTGAATTCATATTATAAATATTGTCATACTGATACAGACGATGCCTTAAATGACTGTCAATAATTAAACAATCAACATCGGTCAAGATAAAAACCCGATCACTTTTACTTCTTGTTTTAATGTGTTAGTTAGCTCTATCATTTCAGACTAGTTACCTACTGAAACTTAATTTACAGGACCAGTTATATTTCATTTCACCAATTTAGCAAATATCTACATAGAACTTTCTAGATCTATTATGTGACCTAGAATAGAGTTTAAAACATGTGTTTTGATTTATAATAATAAGATTTTTAGACATCAACTCAAGTGCCATAAATTCAAAGTTATTAAATTTTAAATCTTATTATAATGTTGCTAAAGTCCGTATTGGTTATAATAAGGCTGTTGGCACGTAATTTTGTGTCCGCTCAAACCAAAGTTCCTCTGTCTGAGACCGAAAACGCAACGACGTGTCTTGAGTTTGTTAATAACACCACATTAGACATTGATAAATTGGTTGATGTTGACTGGAAGATATTTTATTTTTGGAACCCAGAAGTCGAAACTAGCTATGTCATCAAATTCAGCAGACCATCGGCAGAGGTATGTTTAAAACTGTGTAAAAAAAATCCGTATCTAAACGGCTTCATAGATTTTGGATAGCTTGAATGTATCTTACTAATATTATGAATCCAAAATTTAAGACGTTTAGGTGATTGTTGCTCAATCACGTAGCAACGGCCGTAGTTTATGGTCTGGGTCTTAAATTACGGGAACAAGAAATATGTAGGTACGCGGGTAAACCCACAGAGTGAGGTTTTCCCGATGGTTACAACCTTTGTCTTAAAATCGAGAGTGGATTGGTTTCTTCTATGTAAACACGCTCCATCATAGTGGATCGTCGCTTAACATCAGGCAAGTTGGCTGTCAAGTGTAATAATAAAATAATAAAAACCGTTTATTTGAGCAAATGCTTAAGATAAGATACATATTACAGATATTTAACATTAAGATAGTTCTTTATCAATGTACGGTATAAATGTAAGTAGGTACGTAGGACTAATTATCTCAGCAAAATCAATTGTACAATTAATGCGTGCCCTGTATCCCACACTAGGGTGGTCCTGTGTCGTGGGATACAGTGCCTCTCCTTCTACATAGTATGTAGATACATAATAGCAAACTGAACTAGGTACGTTTATCTTAAATTTTTTTTTTTTTGTTAATACAGGAAGGTACTAGTGTAAACCTGCAAAAGTTAAAACATTGGCAGTCAAAAGTACTACAAATAGAAGTGAAAACTCAGAATGAAAAAAAAGTACTATACCTTAATATAAAAAAAATTGGCAGTCATAGGAAGTGCCGATAGAATGGAAAACTTATAAACTCTGAATTTGATAGCTTACTTTGGAAACAACGGAAACCGGAACGTGAAGCCGGAGGGCGTGTCTTGATCCCATCCATCAGAAATGCTGACGCATTTCTAGATGGCCAATGGCCATGGTCCCGAGTTTACCCGAAGATTTCTTATCATTCCCGAGCGTGACGCTAGAATTACATTCACAGTCTACGAAAAATCTGTCTGTGGCGCGCCGAAAGAAGTTTTCACTTCAATAAATCGGAATTCGACAGATCGCTTTGTAGTGGTAGTGCTCATAGCAGAGTCCGCCTGGGGAAGTATCACACCCATGCCAGTTATTTTACCACCAAACAGTAATGGGAAAATATTACTGTGGTCCGGTTTGAAGGGCAATGTTTCCATAGAAATTACAAAGCTTAAAGATATAAAAAACATCTTAGATCTCTCGCTGATGAGCGCAGTGCAGTGCTAGGTAATGATTTGGACTCTTCATGTTCCAATAGCTGCGTGTCACAGTGCTGTATGTGGCAGGCATGTTGCTTACCATCAGGCACATGTCATCCTCGTCTCGTCAATTCTCATTTTTTTAAAATACTACTTGGGTGAAACTGGAGGGCGCTGTTAGTATGGAATAAATCATCAAAGCATATTCGTCTAGATAAGACTTCTCAGCATGACCAGCATGATCCATTTGGTACTATGGCCATGGTCCCGAGTTCACCCGAAGACTTCTTTCATTGTCGAACGTGATGCTTAAGTTCAGTTCACAACCCATGGAAAATCTGCATGTGGTGAGCCAAGAAAACTCTTCATTTCAAAAACTCCAGTGTCATGATGTTTGTTCCCAGTGAATTCACTAAAGTCACCGAATATTCATAAAAGTTTACTTTTGAGTGCAATTTGTTCCAACATGTAGTATAGGTTTTATCTCGATTATGGTGATCATGGTCTTAAAAAGAGAATATCCGCGCGAAAGCAAACGGTTCGCTAGTCATCTCATGTATCTTTTTCTCGATATATAAAAAAGTTATGTTGGTTTGTGTACGCTTCAAAAACTCAAAAAGTTCTGCTCCGATCGAGCTGAAATTTTAGAATCATATATAATCCGCATCAAGGATTGTTTTTAACTATTTTTTGAATCACAAAGTGCCACAGCGAAGCGGGGCAGGGTACAGCTAGTACCCTTAGTAGTCTTATCTATAAATTCATAATTACAGCTAATAAAAAGGTTTCAAGTGGAGCTCGATAAAGATTTGAAACCTCCAGCTAACTGGTCCAAAGCAGTATTGTTTATGGAAACGCATATCAATCTTAGTGCACTCCTACTGAAGACCCTAATACCCGGCATTTTCAGGATGATACCTTCTACTGCTTTTGAATGTGAGTTTTAATGGTTTCTTTATATTTTTCCGGACAGTTTGGTATACTAACTCTAACTAACTAACTTCCTACAGCTTTTTGCAGTGTATGATCGTTACTTTGTTCATATCGATCCGATTGTCATAGGCTTGCAAAATTCAGCCAACAATACCATACCAATGTCCGGTACAATGACGATCGCGCCATAAACACCGATTCTTTCTCAGACTTCTCTGAGGTTTGATGAAGACCTTTTGCAAGCTTTGGATTTTAAGGAGGTATGGTTTGCTTGGATCTGAGGTCCTAAAGGATGGAGATATTGGCCAATGTCATACTATCGCTCCAAAGACGTCTTACATTGTGACCACCTCAGTAACGAAATAATTCGCCAGACCTGAATCCAGGTTACTTAGGAAGTTTAAATTTTAATATCGTATACTTATTCCTAAGTACAGGTTCGACCGCATCTTCGAAATTGCAGTCAAGTGTAATAACCCAAAAATGTGTTTGGATGTCTGTTGATCAAACAGATTGTAAAAAATTTGGAAGAAATTTGAAACGTAGAACCTAGATTGTTATCTGAAATAGCACTAACGATATCAAATAATTTAGACTTCCCTTAAGAAATATTATTTTTGTAATTTTACGATCAAAGTCACTATCAAAATAACCTTTAAATTACAGATAACGTACCTACAGAACTGTTGATTTTCGGAATAAAACTGGTGGAGCCTGGATACCTGGGTATATCCAACTGCAAATTACGACTATGCTATGCGTTAGCGCCTGTTGATAAAATGCCTTATCACTATGAGGTATTTACTTGTATTAGCCTATCTTGTCCCAATGTTGATGAATGTCTCTGTTTCCGCATAATAGTTCTCGATAGATACCAGTGGCCACTTCCATGGACTTTGTCGAGAGCTATTGTTAGCTAGCGAAGACCATAATCCACCATCCTGACTCAGTGCGTGTTGGACGCATAAAGATGTTCTCGAAAGATGTTTTTTTGAAACGTGTCCGTTTTATTTATTTATAATATAATATGTAGAATAATGAGACGGACAAGAGATGTAGTTGATGGTAAGGAACACGGCTGCCCAGAACAACACACTGCTACGAAATTGTTTGAACTTGAACAATCTACATCGCTATCTAGCACTGTGCTGCGGCCAGAGACATAAAATGATTTATTTCTGAATATGATTCTAACTATTAGACCAGGAGTTGGTATGGAAACATTGTCCTTTGAATCATACGGGTTGAAGCACAATTTTTACACTCACCGTTAAAGCCAATAGTAATGACAAACTTATAATATTATAGGTACGGCACTACAGTGCTAGATAGCGATATGGGATCTTCAATTTCAAATGGCTGCGTGATAGGTACTGTACTCTTATGGGCAGGCGTGTTGCGTATTGCTTACCATCAGGTACATCTCTTGTTCGTCTAACGAACCTACGACCTTAGGATTATGAATCGGACGTTTTCGTCACAATGCCGACGGTTTACTATAAATCAATTAAGATTTATTAATATTCCTAATTGACATATTTATATTAATTATTGTACCGACAAAGTTATATTTTCTCAGCTGGAAAAAGCGGCGAAAACTCTCAACTTCTACAGCCCATACAATCGTTCTCACATCGCGCAACCTCTCAAGCACAAAGGTATCCCCTACTCGTCTGACTACGGCGCCGACGTCCCTGATGATAACCAGGAGGAGGACTTGGAAATAGAAGAAGACATGTCTAAACTGGAATTCTTTTGAAAACAAGAACACTGGAGTGAATATGCGGCTTTGAAATCAATTGTTATCAGACCCTAGGTTATATCGCCTCAATAAAATTGTCTTAGCTAAGTTTGCTTTCTCTTTTCCTTTTGCTTGAAATTATAGATACGGCTATAGCAAAGCATTGGCTTTGCTGTAGCTGTATTTATCTGTTATATTATATTTAATTAAGCGATAGACGGGCCATTTTCAAAGTTAAAAATGTATCTTAATCATTTATTTTCACCGAAAATGAAAATGAAAAAATGTTTATTGTGGCAATAACGAGAGACATAAACAAAAACACAATATATGGCATACGTTTCTTACAAGAAGAAAATACAAAAATAAATACATGTTGTGTTAGTGTGCACTGAACCCCACACTAGGGCTACCTGTGTTGTGGGATCCAGGCTTCTCCTAATTTTATACAGTAATAAAAGGACTGAAGAGCCATTACAAAATAAAACTATAAGACAATAAGCACTATAAGCATCGATATAAACCAATGGATGTGCTCTCCTACACTTCAGGCCCACAGAATTATGTCATCATTGGGAAGAGGGAGCTCACTCTTTCCGTTCTAGTCGATTGCAGGAAGCGGTGAACGCTGGACGTTTTTACCTATCAATATTCGTTGTTGTAAAAACAAACGAAGTTCAATTTAAAATTAAAATTAGGCACTCTACTAAATTCTTTGAGTGTTTAAATACTCAAAGATCTAATACATTAGAAGCCATCATCACTACGTTGTTCAGATAAATGAAAGCAAAATTTAATTATTTCTTAACTTAAACTTAAAGTTCAATAACAGTCACACTGATTTCGATTACATCTCTATACATACAAATGTTATGTTGGTTTGTATACGCTTAAAAAACTCAAAAGTTCTGCACCGATGGAGCTGAATGATTTATACTTTTACAATGATATATGATTTAATTTTCGCTCACAATGTGCACAGCGATGACAAGTTTAAGTATATGACTGCTCTGCACTATGACAATGACAATGACAAAATATTTATTGAGACCAAAACTCTTTGTATAGTACAAAATTATTGTTGGACCCCACTCCGAAAACACGGTCCAAGACTAAGTAAGACCTATGCAGTCGCTCTCTTCTGACTACTGAAATAACAATAGAAAAATATATACTATGATCTACCAAACTAAAAAACCATCAACATCAATTTACAATAAATAATTGGTGGAGCTAGCGTGTAACATACTTACAAGCGAAAAACGAATTGAGAACACTCCTTCTTTTTTGAAGTCGGCAATACAAAATCCTAGTCCTAAAGCTATCAGATAGTTGAAAAAAAATTAGCAGTCATAGGAACTGCCGATAGAAGTGAATACTTATAACTTCATAGCCAACGAAAAATTTGTGTGTGGTGCGCCAAAAGAACATTTCACTCCAAAAATATATAGAAATCAATCACGATCATATATTTTACTAAAAGTCTCAAACCATATACATGTTGTTAAATGTGTGTTTTAAAAGTGGCAGTTGGCGATATTCAGCGCCTTAATTAACTGTTATTATTTAAACATTATTTACACTACAAAGTAGTACCAAAACGCTATCCTACCACATGCAATATTTGATGCGAATGGGCCCGCGAAACAGACATTTGAATACAGACATTTCAAAGTTACGGAAAAACAAGACAACGAAGACAAGATTAGTAAACATTCGTCATGCAACGTCTTGCAGGAATTATCAACTTTTTTTTTACTTTTATAGGTTTACACTTGACCGCCATCTCGCTTGATGTTAAGCGACGATGCGGTCTACGATGGAACGTGTTTACCTAGAAGAAACCGACTTACTCTCGATTTGAAGACACAAAGATTGTAACCATCGGGGAAAACCCACTCAGGCAAGGTATTCCACGGTCTATACAAAAGTAGATTAAAATCTCTTCGTTCGTGTCTTTGAAACATCAACCATGAAACGATGTCACTTGTCGAGCTCCGAGCATTCCGATAGAAAAGAGAATAAGGTAGTATTAGATCATGCAAACCCTCTCCAGGTACACTCTCCGAAGTGTATCCGATAAAAAACCTGGCAAATTTGCGGCGATGTCAAGACTTTGAAGTCTTTCGCACAAGAGTCTTTTGGCACGTCTCTCGATCGATTTCAGAGTCTCCAGCGAATACTTAGCCGCTCCATCCCAAAGAAGTGAACAGTACTCTATACAAAAGCGAATCTGTGCTTGATATAACGTGAGCAACTATTTACACTTGAACTACCTTTGCACCTTTGAGAGGACAACTAAAAACTTTTTTAGTCGAGTTGAGCATTATTGGTAAGGAAGTATCTTATTTATTTATTCATTCAATGAGCACACAAAACAGAATGTAATAAACATAAACTATAATGGTTAGTAGCGCGTTGTAGCGTTGGAGCTGCGGCGGAGGAGAGAAGCGGGATGAACGTGTCAGACGCGTTTTAGATGAAAAATATCTGAAATGATATTACCGACAACGTAACAAAATACATGCGATACAGGTGACGTCCGTTGCAACATTACTGTTGTATACTAAAATTCTAAGATAAAAGTTTTCAATTCCATCAGTAGTCCTTGAAACTGCAATATTTGTTACTTTACTTTTAAACTCTTTAAAATCTGTCGAGATGTTTCGGAAGAGTACGAACACAAACTTTAAGGTAGGAGATTTTTATGCATTATAAGGTTATATACTACGAGTAGTAACACTAAAGGTACCTTCGCAATTTTAAAGTAGAACCTTAAAAAAAATTAAATAAAAAAATTAAAATTAAAATAAAAAAAATAAAATTTTAAGTGAACTCGATTGTTTTGGCTTAGTATCTACAGAAATAACCCTGTACCTAAACAATTTTTTTATTGATAAGCTTAAATTTTACCATCACGCCTTGTATGCGGTCAATCTCATAGTAGACCGCATCTAACGCGTTTATTATCCGAATTTCCCCAATTTTCAGCAGAAGTTTACCTAGTAGGTAGCTTACTTTAATGCAATTACGTATCGTCCGCCGTACAGGAACATGGCGAGCATGTCGGGCTTAAAACCACGTAAAGTTAGGTACTTAATTTTAATTTATGGGGGGCATTAAACAAATTATGAGGCCGTGGGACGGCCTCCCGCTCGGTGGACCGACGACCTGAAGAGAGTGGCGGGAAGCGGATGGATGCGGAGAGCCGAGGACCGGATTTGGTGGCACAATATTGGAAAGGCTTATGTCCAGCAGTGGACGAACATGGGCTGACGATGATGATGATGATTAAACAAATTATTTTGTATACATTTTGAATCTACCGAATTGAAACAATTTGAAATTTAAGAAATGTGTCCAACCTCTGTTGTTTATTAATACTGGCGTTCATAAGAACGTATAGAGGTGATCGATTCTACATTAAGTCGGAAACATGAGATTGTTTGCCACACTATTCCTGATCGTGTCATACAATGAAGCGAAAAAACAGAAATTTGGACAATCACGCCAACTTACCGAACAAAGCAAACCAAGACAGGAATACATTGCTAAAATGTTTGACGCCTCTGAAGATCGATGGAAAAATCCAGTACCTTTTGGTCATATTTTCAAGGAAGGATTTGAAGACCCTAGAAGTGGTTACATGAGACCAATAGATCTTCTGGAATTCGATACCGCTTATATGCAAGATGGGCCGGCTGCAAGAGAGTTTATTAAAAATAATCCTAGTAATTATAAAATACTAAATAACCCTCCAAAGCCTCCAAAACCATACGTTTATCAACATAAGGACACAAATGAGGCTGACGTAGAAAGAGTAAATGAAATATTTTCTAAAAGCAATATGAAAAATATCACGGATAATATTCGATCATATTGGGATTTCGAAGCTATACTAACTAGGAATATACACGAGCCACCAAAGTTTAGATTAGGCGGAGGGCAGACACCTCCACAGAAACAAGCCGAGGAAGGACCTAGCATTGATGAAACACCTGATTTATATCCGATGTCTTACCCAATGGAAGATAAACCCAAAGTGTATAATTTCACGTCTTGTGATGAATTTGGAAAGCGTGCTAAGTTTCATCCAAATGATATTGTCGATCTGGATTGGGTTCCGTTCTATATATGGACTTACGATATTCAAGGAAAGGTTGCCGTTTCTCGCATTCATCAGTTCTCATATCCTACTAAAAAGGTTCGTATTATGGGTGTCTCTAAATATCATAAAACATATGTGTGCATATCCGAGTAGGAGTAAGATATTGAAGATGATTTCACTTATTTCCATTTCATTGGAAAAAATTCAATTGTTTTCTCTAATGTCTTCATATAACCAAAATTTATTTTACAGTTTATAACAGAATTCAGAAATAAATATGGTCCATTTTTGAACAAGTCTGTGGACTGGCAACAGCCGAAGCTGGTATTGAAGTTTGGTTTGACGGAGATGCTCTTGATTGCGGTAGATAGAAGCGGGCTGTTTATATCAATTTCTTATTTAAACTTACCAGTTGACATGAAAGGTAAATATTTTCTTTAGTTATTATTTAACTAATAGTTAATTTTCCAGCAAAACTGGTAACAGATATATGTTGATCCATACGACTACTGCGTCATTATTACTAGTCCTACTAATATTATAAATAAAAAAATATATAAATGGAAAATTCTTTGCCTTAAGTAGTTAAGTATTTTCATCACTTAATCTTTTAGGATGATTTTTTGTACGGTCCTTAAGCAAGAACATAAGAATTTTATCCTGAAAATTTGCTTTTGGGTTGCTGGATTTGGGTTGGTGGTATGGGGAGGGAGGCCTAAGATGGGCTGTCAGTGGTGACCTGGGATGTCCCAACAGGTGTGGAAAGAGGTTCTGGTCCTAGTGGTGATGCCAACCTCGAACATCTAGACTTGGAAAAAATATCTAGATTACAGGCGCGAGACCTGATAATAGTGAAATTGCACGTTCTATCCACTAGGCTACCACGGATTACTAATTTACTTTTTACTAATAGGTAATATATGTTGTTTGCAGATTTTCCTGTGAATTTAGTCATCCCAGCGACGATAATGCGGTTGAAGATTGTAGACCCATACTTAGCTATGATGTACTGCGACGAACAATATGTTGTCATTATGGCGATTTCTGGCACCGAACCAAGTGAGGCTTTGTCAGTTTCATGAAAAAATTAAACACAGTGCCAATAGTTTTGTAGATACGAAAGTTTGGATGTCTGTAGCTCAATCACGTCAGAAGATATTTGACTGAAATTGAAAACACTGATAGAATAATGTTTGGAATAGTATTTAGGTTTTTTATCGCGGAAAAATAACGAGAACGGGAAGTACGCAGGCAAAACCGTGAGGCACTGCCAGCATAAAAGGGTCCAAAGTTTGTGTTTTTGTAGGTGTGTATGTTTGTAATATATTTGTTGCCCAAGTACCTTCGTAACGGCTGAACAGCGTTGAATGAAATTAAATTCTCTGTAAGAACTTACATTACCTAAATTAACGAGATTACTTAGTGATTTATTTGCGTGAATCGAAAATATAATCTAATCTAATAGTACCTATTATTAAATGAAAAGATTGAAAATATTATGTAGTCCCTATTTTTACAATACGGCCAGCAGCCAGATGTAACCTGATCCTGAGAATGTAGGCAGGCAGCAAGTTGACGTGTGTTTCTTCGAGGTAAACACGTCGACCATCGTCGTAAACAGGTGGCGGTCAAAGCCAAACCTATCATAGTTAAAAAAATCATGGTTGAAGGCTATTCTTTACTGGCAAACACAGTCGTCGCGCGGTGCCATTTTTGTGACTGCCACAAGGGCAGTTGGTTTTATATTTTCGGAGAAAAAAAAATGTTTTGTGATTTTACAGCCAGTCCAAGGATGTGTACATCTGAAGCAGCTGCTCTGAAACTGAGAGGGAAAGGTTTCCCAGTTAGACGAGATTTCCATATGGAAGTCATGGAAATACGGTTCGTACATTTCACAATTACATACTAGTATATATGAACTAAAACTTATACGGTTATCAGAACAAATAATGAGTCCAGCCATTTGCATAAACATGCATGCATACATGCAAATCAGCCCAGTAAATGTTACCCGCAGCTGAAACTCGGGGCATTCTCTCGCAAGGAGAGAGTCAAGGTCATACATAATCTACTGATCTAGAGCAGTTTCGTGCATGACGCATGACTTCCAAAGATTCCAGTTGGTACATTTTTAAGTTAGCAGCATTACGCACATGACTTCGAACAGACAGTGGTGAATGTAAGATTCGAACCAGGAGCTCCAGACTGGCCAGGTCTGGCCAGTCCTGGCAGTCACCGTTTTCCCGACTAGACCAGCTGCAGTTAAGTACAAACTACAAACAACCATTTATCAGGAACTATTTATTAAATATTTTTATTTGAAAAAAAAAACTAATTCTGATATCCTGTAAAACTAAGAATAACATAAAAATATATATATATACCATCCCGACCTAATAGAGTAGTATTTCATGTGCTTATAAAATGCATATTTTTTATCTACAGGTAAATACTAACTTAAAACAAAATAAAAAATTAAACATTTTAGTAAGTACTTACATAATTATGTAGAAGATACAGTCAAATTAATACACATAAATAAAAGTAAACCAAATGGCGAATTGACGAAGTGACTAATATTCACTAGAAGATGTTCAATAAAATTAACGCTCGCAGATTAGAATTTTATCAAAAAAGTAACTGAAATTATGAACATAATTATTTTTTAGCATGAAAACTTAGTAAAATTATTTTCAGTTTTTTTATTACTTATTATTTTTTTCAGAGCCAAACAAGAAGCGATTGCGAAGAAAGAAGAAGATAAGACCTTCGACCTTACAGACGATATGAATGCTGCCAAGGAAACATTCACACCATAAAAACCTCATAATAACGACTTTTTTTATTAAATGTTTGTAATAAATATATTTTTTGCTGAATGAGACTTTTTTAGAACGCAAATACTGTCAAATAGAGATTTATTGCAAAATTAATCACGAAAAAAATTAATTTAAATTAAATTTCATTTAATTTAAAAATTAAATTAAATTTAAATATCGTAATAAAGTCCTGAGCAACTTTTGCAATGAATAATTTTAATTTAATAAACCCGACTGCATATTTCCAAATATTTTCTGACACAATGTACTATCTAAGGACATGTGGGTGATTGAAACGAATCTAACGATATCTTAATCCCAATATCCATCCAGTCGTTTGGAAGATGCGCGGGAATAAAGAAATTTACAAAAGTACGAGATACGCGTGAAAAACATAACCCTTCTTTCAGTCGGGTAAAAAGTATGTGTTCAAATCGTAAGTAAAAGTTTTAAGTTAAAAGTTAAAAAGAAAACAGACATTTTTCGATTGCACAACAGATTTTAATTTTGTAGTAGTAGTAGGATGGACTCTTTGCAGAGTCCGCCAGGCGAATATTAATTACATCTTTACCAAATATTTTGCCATCAAGTAGAAATGTGCAAACATCACTGTATTCTGGTTTCAAGCGCAATGTTTCCAGAATAATTTTAATAGGCCAATTAAATCATGCGTAGATTATTAAAATTACTGCCAGACGTACATAGATACAACGATAATAAATCTAGACAAGTATGAGCGGTACAAGTCCCGTTCAGATAGTTCCTTACAAACTTGTGGGAATAAAACAAAAAATGCATGTACATACATAGGTTGTTATCTACCTACAGGTAGGTATATACCAACATATTACATATTCATCCATAACACCGGGAGGGCTCGTAGTTCGTAAATTACTACAATGATATTGCTGAAAAGAAGCTCCGCACATAACTTTAAAAATAAAATTATTTGGGCTAAAAATATAATTTTATGATTTACAGATTAAATTAATTTACGTAAGCGAGATCCAACATTATCAGTGGTATCCTAGACAATTTTATAGTAAGAAGGAAAGTACGAAAAAATATGTGGTAGTATTTTATGAAATTAATGTTGTCTTGCATTAGAGTTAATTTTTCTACGTGTTCAATAAATTCCAGACTTATTTGAAACTAATTTCCACTTACTCTCACTACACATACACATACTAAATCAGTGGGCACGCACTACTAAATCTAAATATGCACAAAGTCATCTCCACGACTTGTTTGTGCTTATTTGCGAATTCTTTTACTAAATGTTTTCAAAACAAAACGTTTTTCCATTGATTTATTGGCAAGCCTTGCTGAAATATTGTCAGTCGATGTTGGAAGTTCATAACAAGCAGATAACTTAATTTACCTTAATAAACTGCATTTGATGTTTTTTTTAAACATAATTACAAACAAAACCACAAAAAAACCGTATCAAAACCGCCAAAATGAATTCTCAATATTATGTAATATTTCTAAATCTGCTATTAATTTCTTCAACGCTGGCTAAACAAAGATCAAAAAAGTCATCAAAATCAGACCCTGTCATGAAGTCAATAAAGAAATATCAAGATAATATTATCAAGGCACAAGACATTAGTAAGAAGTCAACAAAGATGACGCAAAATAATTTTAAAGTCCCATCAGAACCTGTGATAATGTCAAAGTTTCCTGAAATACACGTGGCTACGTCTTCGGAATCTATATTAGGCTTAAGAGGAACTAAAATGAAACCGGAAATAAATCCAAATGATATAGAAACATCATCAAAAGCTCCACTAAATTCGAAAAGAAAAAACAAAAAAGAATCCAAAAACATCTTCAAAAAAAGCGACAGATACACAAGCGAAGGATTCAAAACGCAAGTCTATAAAACCGTCAATAGATGATTTTGGAACACCATCAGAGCCTGAAATAGGCCCAAAAGGCATGCCGTATAATAAATCGACATCATGTGAACAGTTTGGAAAATTCGCGAGGTTCAATCCCCATTCGATAGTGGGTATAAAATGGTTCGTATTCTACTACTGGGCGAATCCGATGAGTCCGCAGATATTTCAATTTCTAATTCCGAGTAAAAGAGTGAGTATTTATTTGATTTTCCCGAATTCATTCAATATTGTTAGATACAATCAAGTTACTTGTTTTGTGCCTCACCACTTCGCATAGCTCGACATAAAGTCAAATATTTTTCCACTAAAACTTTCCACCTATTTTATGTTGTACTTTAGCGTCTCGGGGGTGTTACCCGCGTAGTTTATGTTCTGGCTATTTTCTCAGAATAAAATTAACCTATGCATGTTTTCAGACTGTAATCTAAATGTGTTCAAAATTTTAATCTGTATTCTAGATTAACGCAATCGGATTGATTTTTACCTGAGGATCTTTACACTGGATCAATCCTCTTGGTCTTTGTCAGAATGACAAAGACTAGGATTGTTATTCCGTACCACAGATTAAACACCTCTTCTATACCCAAAGAAATTGGAAAACACTCTGTACCGGAATCGTCCCTACTGCGTTTCGAATCAGAATCCAAATCCGGTCAGACCTTTGGACGTGATTGAGCAATAAACATCCAAACATCCCAAATTTGACATTAAAATTATAATCCTTTTTTGTATCATTAACATCACTAATACTGTTGTAGGACTTATCATTCATTCACCACTATCTTGATGGACATCTTCCAAAGCATTTCAACTGGTCAGCCACACTAGTACTGAAGAGGGATTTGATGAACAACATCACGACTCTACTCGAAGAGAAAGGCGACAGGGGACAGTATATTGAATATGGAATTTTCAAGGGTGACTACTACTCTGTATTTTTAGAATAAGTGGGCAATAAGTATACGTCCTGTATGATAGTAAGTGGTAGTCGTTGTTTATGAGCGCAACATCAGTACCTAATGACGGCGACATTACTACTAAACATAAAATTCAGTCCAAACAAACACAGATTCTACTTGCAACACATGTATAAAACTCATTACATAGTATCCTGAAATCAGTAAATATCCTGTAGTTGTTCGTACAGAAGTACAGATGTGTACAATCCGTCTTTTCGATCGATACAAATTTTGAGGTGAGGTGTGAAGAGATGTTTTCATCGTATAATTTAATTGTGAATATCTAAGAAACATATTTGTTAATTTATACCATTTTAAAACTTTTGGTTGTGACTATTTTCAGACATTCCCAAAGGTAAGATTACGATGTCAAGAAGCATACGAATTAAGCAAACTGGCGATAGCAAATACTTGGCCGTTCTGGTGTGCAAGGTATGTATAATCCAACCCATAAATGTAGTAGAATATAAAGCTATGTTCTAACGCTAGAATTACCTACTATCCAATACGGGATATTTAGGTACTGTGGCTATATGGTAGATCTGGTATTTTAATGTTGTTTCCCACTCCATATTCACGGGTAAACTGACGAATGGAAGGAATCTACAAAAAAAGTCTTCCTCACTGTGATTAGCACGAGCACACTGAGTAAGGCTAAGAACTCATGGACCGATTTCCAGTGCCCGCCGCTGTTGCGAGCCCACAGCTTTTGTTGAATACAGATATGCCTCGTATATATGGAAAACACAACTCACTACGCGTTTTACGCAAGCGTTGCACGCGGCTCGCGCGCGGTCGCCCGCGGACTCGGCGGGTGGCACCCGCGCGCTCTGCGGTCGGTTGGATTTATTTGGACATTGGACTTCAAGTAATCGTTAACCGTCCGTCACCCGTCACGTACGCGGGCGATAATCTCACCTACGGCGGCTGCATAACAGCGAAAATCACCGGTCTCGTGAGTTTTGAAATAAACCCGTAGTTCCGCAACCACGGCAGGCGCGGGTGAAAATCGCTGCATGAGTTCTTAGCCGAAAACTTTTGTGCAAACTCTTGGAATGGATTCAAAGATAAATCAAACAAACCCTCTTTCTTATTTTTTTTATTACTACTGTTAGTCGAACTCTTACGTAAATCTCGACAAACACACTCAATGTATTAGTACTGATTTTGTCATTCGCGATACGATTTTCCTATTAGCTTCAATTCGTGTCCACATCATTTCAAAATCAAAAAGTAATCCCGTAGTGAGCCTACCACGTAATTAATTTTTAACACACTGATCTAGTGAATTCAATCAAGTTATTGAATCACTTTCATTTTTCTCTTTGTTCAATAAAGACGTCACCTTATTTGTGTCAAGTTGTCTTCAAAAGATCATACATATATCACATGATAATTAATATTACTTCATGTATCTCCGACCATATTATTTCAGGAACGAATAGCAGTAGTAATGTCCCCCATAAACGCGGTTCCTCCACAAAAGAAGATCCAAGACGAGATTACTCGTCTCGGCTTCATCGGTCGGAAGGGAAAGAGCTATCTCTACCAGGGGCATGAGTGGATGCCCATCCCAGAACAGAGTGAGAGAGAATTTTGGCTAATCCACCGTAAGTTGAAGGATCTTTAGCGTATCAGATTAAACAGACGAAATGATAAAATGAGATTCTGGAAAATAAATTGTCTTTAAGTAAATATTTATTTTAATGCTAAAGCAACAATTTTCTGTAAACGTTAGTTTTATGCTCCAACCTTTTTATTGAAATTTTTGGTCTTGTAATTCTTGAACTACAATCGAAAAGGAACACGTTAAATATATATATATATATATATATATATATATATATGTTGTATTTTTGTGTATTTGTCCGTCAACCATTTTAATCTGTATTCGAACTAGCTCTAGACTAAGTTAGTCCCATTTTAGTTTGTAAGAAATATTGAACACCAGAATGTGCAAAAGGATGTATTTTAAGTAACTACTTTTCACTTGTCATTTTGATTTAAATAACTACTTTTCAGTTCATCTGTGTACTTCTAAAAAGTTACTTGAGATTGGCAGTGGTAAGACTTTGTGCAGAGTCTGCTTGGGGAAGTAACACACGTTTATCAGATGTCCAAACAACACCGTGTTCCGTTTTGAAGGGCATTATTTCCAGAGAAACAACAAGACATAGAGATGAATCATCTTGTGTTTCTGAGTAACGAGCGCAGTGCAGCACAGGGCAATCATTTGGACGCTTCATGTTCCGATAGCTGCTTGACACTGTGCTGTCATGGGCAGGAGTGTTGCTTTTCCACCAGGCACATGTTCTCTCTTGTCATTCTCTACTACAAAAGAAAGATAATAATGTACTGCAAAGATAATATCATATGTACCTACTGTAAAGATCGTTCGTTTTTTTACGATTTGCATTTAGTAAAACGGACAGCATAGTGTCTACAAAAATTATTATCCCCACTAATTAAAGTTTCACGCTGCAGTAATTCCGCCATATTTCTCAAGTGCTTCAAATTTCCTTACAAAGTGGATTTAAACTAAATTACTCAAACAGCGGTCTATTAACATACATTAATTTTTAACATCTTTGTTGCGGAGTTCCCTTCAGGGCATTCTTAATAATTACAGAACAATTAGGCCTACAAGTGGTTGAATATTAAATCGCCTGGTAAACCGTATTATACTAGTTAAAGCTTTACTATCTGTATTTTCGATCATACTCGTAGGCTTAGGTAAGCAATTACATATTTATTAATTAATGTTTTAGTTAAAATTTGAGTAAGTACCCACGAGTATAAAATATCTGATAGATAGAAACACTTTATTGTTCACAACACAAAAACAAAAATGAATAAACAAAAAGATAAATTCTTAAATCTAGTGAAACAAATGGCGGCCTTATCGCTAAGAGCGATCTCTTCCAGGTAACCGAATGATGTAATGTAATTCTTATTTAAACATTACATTATAAGTTTTAGTGTTAGAATTTCAAATTAAAACAGTTTTGCACTAAAAGTACCAATAGTTTTTAATGTACCGTAAGTACGAGTATATATAATACACGGCACATAAAAAAACTACAATTCTTAATTATTTTTTTCTTTGTTTCGATTAATCTCTAAAATCACAAGTCCGATTAGGATTATTGATTGCTGATGTTAAAAGTAGTAACTTATCCTACGTTTATATTAGGGAAAAACAGAATTCTGTGAAACCAGAAAATATTACATGCATTCAAACACAGATCTCTAAAACAAAAGGGTCTGATCGCTCTTGTCTTGTCGCTCTGGTGGAAGTGTCATACTTTTGTCGCGGCACATCACTACGTCGCCATAGCTAACATACACCTCATCTGCTTACGATTAGTAGGTAAAAAAGAACCCTGCGGAAAAATCTGATCTGCTTACTTATTCTTTATCTAAGATTTGTATGTATTGAGATTTAGTCCCATAAAATGTTTTCAATGATTTCAAATCGCATAAGTTTAAAAACTGTTTACGAAGAGTTAGGTTACTGAGGCATAGTTCGTTCGAAGCATGGCCATTCAGCTAAGTTTACAGCGACGTTTACGAGCTAGACTTGTCTCGATGAAGCGGCAACGGTAAAGACCTGCCTTCGTTATTAATGTGAGTTAACCCGTCCGTCCGGGAAATAAATTCTATAATTTATGGCACTTTTTGTGATGACCTGTTTGAGGATCCGTAGTTTTGACCACATATGTAAGCCTTTTGAAACCGACGGACATTTAATATTAGGATATTCGTAATACCTGGAAAGCTAAGGTGAATATAATTATGTAGTTTTTGCATTACACTTTTATTTGATTGAGAAACTGGGTAATTACAAAAGAACGTTGTTGAGTGAGGCCTTGAAATTAATCGTTAGATCCATCGATATAATTAAAGAAACGCAGATGAGGTATGCCATAATCTAAAGATAAAATAAAGTGGCGAACATTTGTTTGAAAAATTTGAAATTGATTGTCAGCGAACGACATTCCTTGTTGCAAACCTTATAAGACGTTTCCTGATTTTGATTATCGCTTATTATTGTAGAAGCGCGTTTGCCGCTACATAGTTTTGTACCAAAACGATGGTTAGATCACACTAAATTATGTACAAGAATATTGTAATATATTTTCAGAATGCAAAGAACTCGTATTTCATTTCTCATTTTTGATTAATTACTTATTATTATATGTTATGGAGGTACATAGAAATGTACCGAAACTATTTACAGTTATATTATATGAAAAGAAATTAGTTATTTCCCTCAGAACAAGAACATAGTATTTCACGTCATTCTTTTTGAGTAAAGTAAAAAATTGAGTGCTAGTTGGCGGATGGCTTATGACCTAGAAAGAATCTAGGAACAAGTCGATCTCCGCACAATCTTTTCCTTCACCGTTATAAGTTAGTCTTTTTACTTCTAAAAGTGGTGCACGTGGGATTCGAATCAGGGGTTTGTCGGCAATAGCCGTTGTCCTGACTAGAGCAGCTTCCTAATTCAAGTAACTTCATAAGGTTCGTAAAAAACTCGATTAAAAGTCCGTATTAAATCGAGGTTCTCACATTAATCACAGCTACTTATAATTCCCCTATTCGTTCGTTGACATTGCACAATGCCCGTCTGTCACCGGATTATAATCGCTAATCGATCGATTTGTTAATCGCCTGTTGCGCCGCGCTGTATAGGTACATTTTGCTATTTTTTATTTTACGCTAAAGACGCAAAACTAGGTGTCCTTTCAAAAGTGCGAAGATACTTCAATTCTGAACAGTTGTTCACATTATACCAACCGCAGATTCGCTCCTATCTCCTGTATGGAGTACTTATTGTTCACACCTTTGGAATGGATTGGATGAAAAAGCTCATAGGCAATGATACACTCCGGAGAGCGTGTAACTGATTTGCATAACCTAATACAACCTTGACCTTTTTTCTACCGGACTTCTCGTAGTTCGAAGATGCGGCATCGTTTCATGGTTGATGTTCCAAAGACTTGTACGAAGAGGCTCTACTTTTGTGACAAGAACGTCTAGGCTGTGGAATGAGTCGCCTAAGTGGGGTTTTTCCGGTACTTCCGAGTGTGAATTGGTTTCTTCTAGGTAAACACGCTCCATCGTAGACCGCATCTTCGCTTAACGTCAGGCGAGGTGGCGGTCAAGTGTAAATCTATAAAAGTTAAAAAAAATAAAAATATCTGATAGATTTGCTCTTGTCCGCCATCTCACTCGATGTTAATCGATCGTCCGGTTTAAGATTGAACGTGCTTTATTAGAAGAAACCAATTCACTCTCAATTTGAAGACGTCAATATTATAACCATCTGGAAACCCCACTCGGGTTCATTCCATTACCTTGATGTTCTTGTCACAAAAGTGGAGTCAAACCCCTCATTCAAGTCTTTGGAACGTCAACTATGAAACGATGTTGCTTTTTCGAGCGTTTTCTTTAAAAAGGTTCACTGCAGTGGCTATGGAATAACCACTTCTCGCTAGAATACCGCTGCAGTTTGATTACTCTATGCGACCTTTTAGTAGGTACCTAAATAAGTGAGTTCAGTGAGATAAAACCGTGATGGCGTAGTACCAACAACTCCTTTTTTAGGGTTTCGTACCGCAAAATGATAAAACGGAATCTTTATAGGATCACTTTGTTGTCCGTCTGTCTGTCTGACAACATCCTTTTCTCAAGGACGGGTGTCGGTATCAACCTGAAATTCAAATCAAACACTCAAATCCACTGACCTTTAGAGTTGTGAAAAGATGAAACTTCTACGCCAACGCAACGAGAAGATATAGCCGTTTACGCTGCAATGTTCGACACTCGCAAGGGAATCAAAACATAAAGGGCACTTCCCGTGAACTCAGAAACTTGAAATTTGGTACGAAACAACCTCTTATAGCACTAAGAAGAGCTAGAGAAGGTTTCGAATCCCAGCAGTAGGCACATTTAAAATAAATATTGAACATTTCTCACACAATACCATGTAGCCCCAACATAAGCAAACTTTGTACCATGAGAGTCAAGAGAGCTGATGAAAAAGGTACCTACTTATATATTTATAAATACATCCTAATTATACATAGAAGTATCCAGTCACAAAACAAAAATGTCTGTATTAATTGCACAAATATTCGGACTGAGTATAGAACCCACGACCGCATTTGCAGGTAGACTTACTATCAACTACGCCACTAAACCAGATAATTTAATGGACTGTTTTGTTTTTTTGTATAAAAAAGATGTGGTATTATAGGGCATCAGGCAAAATGATGCTCGAGTGCGAAACTACTCGTATTATAGTTAAAAAAAGGAACGAAGTTCCTTCGTATAATAATAGAAGCAACGCAATCTGCAAAAAATGTTTAATGAATGATAACTCTTTATTGTTCACACCTTAAAATAGTACAGAAAATATAGGAACACAATAAAACTAGTGAAACAACTGGCGTTGATAGCGATTTCTTCCAGGCAACCAGCAACAGGCTGTTATTTACGGTACTTACCTTAATTTTGTTATTTACGGTACGACCTGAATGATAAAGTTGGCAACACTAGTCACGGGCAGTTTTTACACTTCCTTTATATTTTTGTTACATGTCATATTTATGTATTATCTGAGAGTATTTTAATTTTTAAAATACTCTCAGAAATTCCAAATGTTTCGGAAATATCCTTGTTGACCGAAGCCAAGAATGCTTGGAGAGCATCGTGCCCAAATACCGATTTCCCCAGAACTCCATCTTCGCAGCGATTATGGGACGGACCGATCTGTTTACAAGTGCGGAAACAATTACTCGATACGTGCTTAAGCTCTACAGATCGTGCTCGTCTCCTGGCTGTCGCTGAGTGGGAGTCGGGTTTGTGGCTACAGGCTCTCCCGTCGCCTCACACCGGAACCCTCATGGATTCCTCTACTTTTCGTGTTGCCACTTCCCTCCGTCTGGGCGCATCGTGTTGTGCACCACACCTTTGCCAGTGCGGTGTTACAGTCGACCGGCTCGGTCACCACGGTCTCTCTTGCACCAGAAGTGCTGGACGAATACCCGCCACGCCAGCCTAAACGATATCATCCGTCGAGCTTTTACCACTGCTAATTGCGCAGCTGTTTTAGAGCCGAGCGGCTTAGCTCGAAGCGATGGTAAAAGACCTGATGGGATGACTTTGATTCCGTGGAAGATGGGACGGCCCTTGGTCTGGGATGCAACCTGCGTCGATACTTTGGCGCCGTCTCATCTTTCACGGACACAAGTTAGAGCTGGCGCGGCAGCTGAACAAGCTGAAGACCTCAAGAGGCGCAAATATAGCTGTATTGATAGCGGATACATGTTTGAGCCTTTTGGGTCGAAACTTTGGGACCGTGGGGACTGAGTGCCAAAAATATTTACAAAGATTTAGCGAAACGTCTTTGTGATGCAACTCGTGACCAAAATGCTGGCCTTTATTTTGCTCAGCGCATAAGTATTGCCATTCAACGTGGCAATGGGGCTAGCATTTTGGGCACGATTCCTGCTGGCATCGGTCTTATAGACTAATATCGTGTACATTATGTAAATAAATATACCTATATTGTGATTCTAATTTGGGAAATAAATTTATATGATGTCACATTTTATTTTCAAATCGCACAGCAAAATCCCTATATCCTTCGTTCCAACAAGAAACGTTCTGAATCATAATATACAAGCAGCACAATCTGCAATAAAGCTTAATTTTATTATTTACGGGATCATCTGAAAATAAAGGTGGCAACACTGGTCATGGGCAGTTTTAGCGTCACTTCCGTTATATTTTTCTTACGGTTTTAGCCTCACATTTTGTTCAATTCGGTCGCATAGCAAAACCCCTATATCTTTCGTATGAACAAGAGACGTTCTGAATCACATTTACCAATAAATTAATTATCGGTCGATACCCAGTGATCATAGGCTATTCATTCTCCTCTCATCGTTCACATCATTTATGTTTACCCCATTTAGGCCAGTTTTACTCTATTAGGCCATTTCGCAGTAATTCCGGGCAATTTTATTAAACTTCTCAGCCAATTTTCGATATTGAGTGCGACGGATATTATAAGGGCTAATTACTATAATCTACGGATCTGGAGTAATTCGATCGTTTCTTGTAAAATATAAGCGTTTTAGAAAGATAAATCCGTCGTCGTCAAGCGGCGAGAGCATCCGTTTTCCTAAGTAGGTACATATGACGTTGTAGGACGTATGATTTGCTCCTCAATAAAATTTTGCTATGGTACATTTCTCTTCCGCTGGTTGCAGGTTGCGCAGGACCGTTCGTTGTTTAAATCTCGGGGGGAGGTCTATGTTCAGCAGTGGACGTCTTGCGGCTGATGATGATGATGATGATGATGATGACGTTTCTCTTAATATAGAGTTACTCATTTTCTAATATTATAAAGCTGGCAGGTTTTTTGTTCGAACGCGCTAATCTCAGGAACTACTGCACCGATTTCGAAAATTCTTACACCGTTAGATATTTCCGTGATTCCTAACTGCTATATATATGAGTGAGGCTACATACTATGTACAACGAGCGAAGCTGGGGCGGATCGTTAGTTAATATTATTAGAGTAGTGACTCCTGATTAAAATCTGATTTTCCTGATTCGTTATTCTAGATTTTAATGTATTTGTCTTTGAAATTGCAATACGATATTCAGCTGTTCCAACGAAGTTCAGCAATAAACATCCAAACGTGTTTGTAATATTAGTAGGCTATATAAATAAATATTGGTGAACGTTTATCACACCCACCACCTAGTCTCTCAGCTTGTGCTATGAGAGCCAAATAACTGATATAATACTTATCTATATACCAATTTGTACACACTACATATATATACTTAATACTAGCAGTGCTACGGTCTATATAGTTCCAATTTGTACACACTACATATCTGTGTACTAGACTAGAGGTTCCCAAACTTTTTTCACCACTTTCAAAATTTTACTATATTCGGTGCCCCTGTGCTCATTTCTACTGTATTCACAAAACTTCATAAATTCACACTAATTTGGGGTCATTTTTTTCCTATTTTTTTTAATAATACTTGAGTTGACAAAAGAACTATAAACATTTATTATTACAATCAAATTAACTCTGAAATATCATGTGTGTTTTAGTGAGATTCTTCCACTGAGATTTTTTGTACCTATAACCCCTGTGTTCCAAATATCTGTGTGTTCTTCTAGACTATAGTCTGTGTTCCAAATTTCAGCCCGATCCGTTCATAGATTACTACGTAATTGAGCAACAAACATCCAAATATACAAACATTGACAGTTAAAATATTTGTAGGATAAGGATAGAACTACCGATTCCTAATTATGGAATTGATATTTCATCAACATAGAAATTCTGGAAAGTATAATATTTTTTTTGTAATTGATAGGTATCATAAAAATGTGCATTGCTTATTCTGAGGTTATTGATTAGTCCTGTTTAGTTCCGTTGACAAAATTCGATAGTGCTTCCCCAGATATTTAGTTATAGCGGTGCAGCTAATGTGAACACAGCACACTACTCTATGCATGGTACCAGTCACGTGACATACACGTGCTATATCTAAATCGGCTTATAAATGTCACTTGTATGGTCCTATCTATGATAGAGTGACCTGATAAAACTGTTGACTGATTATTTATTTGAGATATCAAAGTTTTCGGATATAAGGCCATTTCGACGTGGAAACTTCTTGTCAGTGATTGAATTTTAAGCTAATTCTACAACTAAAATTAATATTTTTGTTTAATTTTTAGGATTCCGTAGCCAACTAAACTAGCCAGTACAAATATTCTAATTTCAGGATTTTATTATAGGCATACACATGGATATCGTGGGTATACATTATTATATTATGGGACTGCGGTATGTTAAAAACTATTGTAATTTAGAAAAAAGTCAACCCCCTCAGCTCATTCTTTCCAACATATGCTTTTCAAAGCTATTTTAAAACATACTTTATTTTTAAATTGGGCCTCGAACCCAGCAGGGAAATCATTAAATAGTCTAGGTACAATCAATTTCTTAGTACGTGTTCCATAGTGTATTATCTTATGTAACTTATTCTTATATTATCTACTAGCAACACTCTACAGTTTTACCCGAGTAGTCATCGTTCCCGTTATTTTTCATCAATAAAAGTAGCATTTCAATCGATCCGTTCAGCAACACCTTCGAATTTATAATGTTAGTAGGATGATCTTAAAATTCGATTAGCTTTTGGCAGAAAATCAAGAATACACTGGCAACAAAAACAATGGAGCAGCGGACCCTAGCTACTAAGTTGTACCCACGTTGTACCAGCCCATCTAACAACAGCTAGTAAATTCACGGTTCAAGTCAAAAGCGCTGAGTTCACGGATATAATTTATTACATCAATCTTTTTTTAATTAGCCTATGTTTTAGTTTAGGTTTAGATGACAGATAAATTGACTCTTCATTTTATTTCGTTTAAAATAAACAAAAGCTATCTTAAATTACACTATGTAATTAAAGTAGTGATTCGCGACCTCACTAAAAGCTATATCTTCCAAACAACTGTCTTTTCTTTTTTACTTTTCGTAGGATCCATCCTAAACACGAGATTTGAGAATAAGGAGACCGAGAAGTATAAAAGAGATGATGAAGGACATGGTAGTAAGTCTACTTAAAGATGGTCGTGGTCAAGTGCAAACCAATATAAATAGTTATAGTTAAAAAAAACAGTAGTCTTGGAATAGATTGTCGTTAAAAATATTTGTGAGACAAATACAGCTTTTTTAAATAAGGTAGAGCAATGGAACAAGCAAGACAAGTAAAGTTAGCAACTCATCTTTGAAAGAGGACACAAAGCCGCGCAGCAATTTTTTCCATAAAAGTACACATTGACGCAGTTTTTTTTGAAAACCTTAAATTATTGCCTAGCAGTGTATCGCACTAGTCTCCTGAACATAGGACTGCGGACTTTCTTTTTTTAACAGTGAGTTAAGATCATAATCAACTATGCTGGCTAAACACGGATTGGCGGGTGACACATCCTAGCGATGTTTTCTCTCATCGTCAAACCGTTTGGTGATGACAAATTTGCACATCTGACTTTACGCCTCTAAGTATTTAAATATTTAGAGACGCAGGCGAGGTTTGAGCTTATCACTGCTAAACGTTCTCGTTCCCTGGCTACCTCTTCCTTGGCACCTGGAGTAAAATGATCTTGTCTTACTTTATCTAAGTCTTGTCTCTTCGCAGTGTAATTTTACTATAAACATTGCAGTTTATTTATTTTTTTCTTGCTCGGCGTTTTATGTATCACTAGCTTGTATTTATAATCCTATATACGATTTAATACTATTTCAACTGGGTAGAAACAACTTCGACAAAGAGGCTGACAGAAGAATACGTCTGGGCTGGGCAGCGTTTGGGAAGTTACGTCAAATCTTTGAGTCGCCACTGCCTCAATGCCTAAAGTCCAAAGTTTATAACCAGTGCATCCTCCCGGTCCTAATCTATGGGGCGGAAACGTGGACACTGACAAAAGGGCTCGTCCACAAATTCCAAATTTCACAGCGAGCTATGGAGAGAGCTATGCTCGGAGTCTCTCTGAAGGATAGAATCTGCTACGAGGATATCCGATGGAAAACTAAGGTAGCCGACATAGTCTTGAGAATAAGCAAGCTGAAGTGGCAGTGGGCGGCCCACATATGTCGCAGAGCCGATGGACGTTGGGGGAGAAGGGTTTTGGAGTGGAGACCACGTTCGAAACGTCAAGTGGGACGGCCTCTCGCTCGGTGGACCGACGACCTGAAGAGAGTGGTGGGAAGCGGATGGATGCGGAGAGCCGAGGACCGCATTTGGTGGCACAATATTGGAAAGGCTTATGCCCAGCAGTGGACGAACATGGGCTGACGATGATGACTATTTCAGCTGAGGGGTTTACATAGAACAAAGAAGAAGCTAGAAGCTTTGTTTATTTTTGCCGGGATAAAAGGAAACCTGCGGGTTGTCTAGACTATAATCTAATTGTGCCTCAAATTCAACCAGATCTGATCAGACGTTCCAACGTGACTGACGAACAAAAATCAAACATAGACATATAAATGTAAGATTCCCTCGTAGATATAACCGGGGTGTCTTCAAGTCCAAAAATATTTTTGCTAGGTAAACACACTCCGGTATAGACTACATCGTAGCTTAACACCAGGTGAGATGGCGGTCAAGCGTATATTTTTTTTTTTTTTAATAAGGAGTGACGAGACGAGCAGAACATGTGCTGATGGTAAGCAACATGCCTGCCACATAACAGCACAGTAACATGCAGCTATTGGAACATGAAGAGCCCAAATCATTACCTAGCACTGCACTGCGCTCGTCGCCCAGAGATCTAAGTTGTTATATCTCTAAGCCCTGTAATTTCTCTGGAAACATTGCCCTTCAAACCGGAACACAGTAATGTTTGCACATTACTGCTTTGGCGGTAGAATAATTGACAAAGATGTGGTACCCCAGGCGGACTCTGCTAAGAGTCCTACCACTACAAATGTTTGTTATCGATATAACAAACATTTAACCGAATTGAGAACCTCGTTCTTTTCTGAAGTCGGTTAAAAGGGATATGATTAACTAACAGCGTCCTGCGCTTTCACACGCGTATTTCACGACATCATTCTATGAAAAAAATTGCACATGTGATATTCCAGTACATTATCTATTATATTACATCATTATATTTACATTCTTATAAATATTCGCGTTTATGACATTACTAGGGAGTAGGATACATAGTATATTTGATATTTACATAAAGTTACTTTCGTAACGATTTATTTTAATGAATTTTTTATTCTTTTTTCTTAGTTCTTACGACTTAGACCACACCATATTAGTCCACCGTCCCTGTAAGTTGTTTAGTTGCGTGAAATTTAAATTTTTGCTATTCATTGCGGAGAACGGTTTTTCTGAGACTCGCGACTTTTGGGGTCAGACCCTTTGTAGTGGTAGTACAGGCAGGCACAAAACCATTGGCTCTGCCAATGTGGTAAATATATTTAGTTATTACATTACTAGTGCTCATGATAGATAAACTGGGTTTTCTTACTAGTAAGGTATTTTGTAATCTGGTGGTGTATATTTTGTAAATGTTTTAAATTCTCAACAGAATGGAGAAAAAACATTCTTTATGTATATTTCCTGTGCGTAGTGACTAACTCTGAGATACATACTTAAAATATTATTTAAATGATACGACAGTTATGTTTTTGTTTTAATTCGAATTGCTCTGTCACGATTCGCAATAATTTGTTTTTATTTGTATTGTATTTACAGAAATAGTGAACAGACGGTCAACTTAAGGATAAATGTTAATCATCGCTTTTGGATATAGGCAATATTAAATACGTTGCCTTGTCAATCCCGAGAGGTGCTTTAAGATACAAATATACTTTTTTCTTGTAAGGTAATGGAAAAATGTATGGAAACTATTTCGCGCACTGTAAGTCCGAAGTATCCCACTATACTTATAAAAATAAAAACAGAACGCCTTGTGCACACGAGTGTACGTAATCACCAAAACTGCAAGCAGTGCAGATCCCGCGCATTCCAGGCGAGTTTCAGCAAATTGAGTTCTGAGCCCGACTGTACCCTCGGGCCCCGCACACATTTCATCCAACAATCATTATTTTATTTTGCGTTATGTTTTTTTATAATTTCTTGTTTTGTTGATCCTCCAAGTAATTTTAACCCCCGACACAAAACTGACGGCGTGTTATAAATTTGAATAAATTTGTCTGTCTATTTGTGTGTCTGTCTTTGGCAGTACCAGAACGGATAAACCGATTTTGATTTTCTTAGCTTTTGTTCAAAGGTAAATAAATAAGTTGAGTGTACTCTTAGCTATAATTATGTCTGCTAAATGCTTTTAATATTTGCTAATATTACAGTAATAACCTAGTACGCTATTATGGATAGTACGGATTCTTTGCAGAGTCCGCATGTAATGGAAGTAAAGATAGAAAAAAAAGAGAGATGCGCCTGCTTTTAAGGAACACGCTCGACTACAGCAGCAAGTTGCTACGCAGCTATTTCAACACGAAGAGTCTTAAATCATTGTCTACTATTGCACTGTACTCGTTACCCTGAGTTTTATTAAAAGTGCAAAATTTGTTAAGTAAATATGGATGTTTGTTACATTTTCAATCAAAACCACAAGGATATGAATAAAATTTAGTATCAAGATAGATAATCGTCTGGAGTAACACATAAGCATTTATATCCCATGAAAATAAAGGAATCGGGAGTTACTCAAGAGAAATCGACTTTTACTCTTCTCTTCTGCTACTTATAGGTATAAAATATTTTTTCCTGATCTTATGATTTCACTGGAAACATTGCCCTTCAAACTAGAATATTAGAATTGAACATTGAACTTTGAAACTAACCGAAGAAATGCTTGGTACATACCGTTATGCCTGAGCGACACGAGGCTAGTTTTTCGAGCTAGGATAGCAAGCTAGTACTTACTAGCTTCGTGTAGACAACGCTACGCTAAGCTTGCTAGCTTACTAACGCTGGCATGAAAAACTAGCCTCGTGTCGCTCGGGCATTAGAGATGCTAATATCTCAGTCCATTTCAGTCACGGGAACTATCTAATTAGACGCACGCGCACCACGCCCCACGGATTTAACGCAATTCCCATATTAAATCTTATTTATCTATTTCAAGCCTATAAACTAGTTATTCATCCCTTAATTTATTACAATCAAATTTAGTCCTACACGTCGTACACATAAGGTTAATCTTCTAAATGTCGATGTGCTAGCTAAACGGTAATGCTACACCGGAACTAAAAGAGGTCGCGTGGCAATTTTTATGGGAACATTTTTGATGTGTGATCGGTTATCGGGTTGTTAACGATATTTTAATTGCAGATCAGTGTAAAAAAGTTTTATAGTGCAAGGAATCTGTCTGGAGGAATACCATACCTTTACCAGTTATTCTAAGACCACGCAATAGGCACAAATCTAAAGTGATGTCATAGATACAAAATAATGTCTTGAATTTATAACCCAAAATATGAAAATAAACTAGTTTATTGACTACTTGGCTACTTATACTTGAATGCACGATGTAAAATAGTAAGTAGAGATGAAGTAGTAGATGCAAAATAGTAAGAGACACGAATATTAAATTATTAAAGCCAAAATAATGCCATAAATAAATAAATATTTGTGAACATTCCTCATTTCGCCTCGGAATGTAACGGAGTCATTTTTGTGCTGATTTTAATTTTAGCATTATAAATATTGTTTGAAAGATCACATAAGTCCTTATATATTCGAAGTCAATGGGCCCAAAATATGCTTTTTTAATATCTCGTAGTCTGTGCCTGCTATCGTATTAGCAATTTGTTAAAAGTTGAGGAGAAACTGTGAAGTGAAGAGTTGTTGTGAGAGAAGTTGTGAAGTCTCTACAAATTACTTTAGTGAACTTTTCACCAAATCAGGCGATATTCATGAAAGTAGGCTTTCATATGTAAGTTGGTCCAATTTCTCCCAAGCTGGAGCAAATTACTCTCTGAAATAGAATAATAATTGTTTTTATTTCGATTACTGGTTTTTGTACAACAATATCGGAGCGAAGTCGGAACGGAGGGTCTGCCGCCTCACTAAAGCTGTCTTATATATTGCTCACTCTTTTCTTTTCGCATGATATGATAGAGACAGCAATAGCAAAGCCATAGCCGATTTAGTTAGGCGGTAAAAGGGCTGGCCACTATAATGCAATAATTATGTGTAAGTAGGATAAATAAGGAAAATCAGATTCATGTATAATCGTAAACTTTTATTATAAATTGCTTCCATATCTTCTAGTGTCTAATTAATAAAACCGTGGAACTAGGTCTTCGTGTCCATTTCTAAAAAAAATCACATTTGAATATCAAAATTTATCATGACACTGTACTTCTTACCTACTTCCTAATAGATTGGATATGCGACTTTTTTGACCGTTCGATACAATCGATATGTACTTCGATCTTAAAGCCAAAAGTGTATTCTAAGCTTCTCTAATGTAAACAAAATCGCCGCCGGCATCGTTTAAAATCATCCGACATGGCATCAGTCAAGCGAGAGTAGCAATCATTTATTGTTTTAATTAGTTAACGTACACAGAAAACCGATTTTCCTTATAAAATAAACCACAAAAAGCTTCTAAGTACTTACTCTAAGTCACTCCAGACGTCCAGCAAAAACCTCAAAAGCCTTCGAAATGAACTACATTAAATAACATTCCTACCTACCTCATTACAACGCACCTACATCCCAGACCGAACACAAAGAGCGGCGCTTTACAAAATAATTATAACAGAAAAACTACAAAAAACCACTCGAAATTAGTTCCCGATGACAGTCAAAAAATATATGTATATTTTTTCCTTGTATAGCATAAAAAACGGGTAGAGCAAGCGCCACGGCTGACGCGCGGACTCTTTGCTCCCAGCAGGGTACCTCTGACTTTCGGTACTAAATTTCTATGTGGCATATTTATTCGGCATCGGGATTATTTTCCACTAGGATTTTATGATAATCATGGTTCCATAACGACTAATGAATTACAGTTAGGGCGACATTAGAGGCTGTGACGTAAGTTATGGACGGAAAGGCGGCTTGTTAGAGTCCTTGTTAACGCGATGTTCGGGAGTTTATCCGAACATTGAGGTTAGATTGTATCAGACCTCCCTGTGTCTTTAATGTGCTACAAAGTGACACTTTAGGACTTTTTTGCTTTACTATTCAGTTTTTTTAGGTATAATGCCGCCTAATACGAATTTGGACTAAAGGCTCAGACGAAAATTTGAATTAATTGAGAATAAATTAATTGTAATACGAGTAGTATTTCGAAATTTTGATCAAGATTTACTCGAGCTTAAAAGCTGTAATTTACTTGCACTAGTTGTCGTACCCGTCGAGTAGTTACGGTGAGTTTGGTAAGTTCTTACGTTTTATTTTTTAAATAAAGATTGACGAAACGAGCATGACATGTGCCTGATGGTAAGCAACGTGCCATTCCATACCATTGACAAAGTCCACGGACCTTCGGATCTATCTGTGGGGGCTAAAGTTTTTGAGTAGTAATAAAAATCTAATTTTCGTTAAATACGAATAGAAGATTATTTCAATTTTCAAATAAAAAAATTATTTAGCAAAATTATTGTTAAATGCGTTCATTCTTTTGTTCGAACAATTTTTGGACCATGATGCTCCGAACTTCGAAGGGTAATAAAGATTAAAAATGTTATGGTACAAGAAGAAGGGCAATAATTTAATTTATTAAAACCATTTTTACATTTGAACAGAACATCGTATCAACATCAACAGCCCACTAAATGTTCCCATAGCTGGGACTCGGGCCTTCTCTCGAAAGGAGAGAGTATGAACATCGTATATAAAGAATAGAAAAAAATACAATAAAGTCAATATATCATTTTACGTGGTAGTACAATCCATATTGATTATCTCTAGACATTTAACGGTTTCTATTAATGTGCGTAGTGTTACGAGTTTGTACATTATTTAGTGTAGTACTCATTGTAATTTGGTTCCGATAATAAAAGCTTTTTTTGTAAATAAAGAGTGACGGGACGATCAGGACATGTGCCTGATGGTAAGCAACATGCCTGCCACATAACAGCACAGTGACACGCAGCTATTGGAAAATGAAGAGTCCAAATCATTACCTAGCACTATCTCTAAGGCCTGTAATTTCTCTGGAAACATTGCCCTTCAAACCGGAACACAGTAATGTTTGCACATTACTGCTTGGCGGTAGAATAACTGGCAAAGGTATGGTACTTCCCCAGGCGGACTCTGCCAAGAGTCCTACCAATACTAAGCTCTGCCCTATTTAAAAAACTGGGCCAACGATCAAATAAAAAGACGGAAAAATATCAAATTGTGATACGCGCGACACCGGTACCATTACTAATAACTCTGTTTAAAAGTATAATCTGTATGTACATAAATTGTGTTTGTACGTATACATTTTTGAAGTTTTACTTCTGTTAATACTCACGGATTTCCACTGTTTTGGAAGTGATAACTTCATTAGCCACGTTGAGCACTTTTTTGGTAGAGGAATAACTTATGGGGTCGCGTCCCCAACATCAATGTAGCGGCGTAGCGGCAACTATAGTGCTGTGTTGTACTACAATTCTAAGTTTTACGTTTTCACTTCTATCGACAACACTATGACTGCCAATTTCTTATATTTTTTTAATTTCTGCAGTAGTATCTATGAAAATGGTGGTAAACACTTCATTATTTACACAGATAAATAATCAAAGAACTAGCCATGTGGCATAAGAGAATAATGATCATGACGTCCGTACCATCAATTTATTGCTACAAAAATGAGTTTGAGTTGCGATCCGTAGGGGTCAAGTGACAAGACGCCACCATACATCATCGTTGGCTGTCGACACTACAGCTACACCCGAACATTACCACAAACTTAACCATTCCAGCCGGCGAAACGAAATCACTAAATACTTCAAATCACGTAACACAAGTTAATTTAGAAAACGCGCTGATCACGCCCCCTTCATCAGAACAGTTGGACATGTGTCACAGTACGTGGAATAGTTGGAGTAGTGATGGAGTACTGGTGGATTACCCTCGGGGGAACAATTAGACAGTGTAGAGAATTGGAAAGTGGTGAACCTTATACATCAAACAAAGCAAAACACAAGCTTATAAGCATCGATGTAAACCAGTTAAAGCCTTCCCACACTTCAGGCGCATGGAGATATGTCATCTTTGGGAAGAGTGAGCTCACTCTTTACGTTCTAGTCAGTTGCAGGAAGCAGCGAACGCCGGACGTTTTTACGTTGTCAATAGCCAAAATAAGTAGATCCACAGCATACCTTGCCGCTAGCGATTCTAGGGGTCAAGTAGATTGGTTGTGTGTAAATCGCTTACACTACACGCATAGATGAAGTTTATTTGCAATTTCAAGGTGCTCAGGGCACATCCAATGGGTTATATCGATGCTTAGAAATAAGTACGCGTAGCCTAAAGGATTTGGATTTGGACGCGTAGGATTATGGAGAGTAGCAGGGATGTGTCTGCCCGCCTGAGGAAGTACCACATCTTTGCCAGTTATTCTACCGCCAAACAGTAAGGTACAACATTACTGTGTCGCGGTTTGAAGGACAAATTTTCCAGATACATTACAACGTAAAGAGAAAAATCATTTTATATCCCTGGGTGACGAGAACAGAGCCAGTAATTTGGGCTCTTCATGTTACATAGTAAAAGACTTGTGTGGTGAATAATGTGCTAATATAGGCTGGGTATGATGTTATGTGGGTTGTTTACCATCAAACCCATGTAATTATTTAAAATGTGTATTATCATAACCACGTTAATTTTCATACTAAAACATGTATTACTAGTGTTGTTAGTCTCGTCATCAGTAAGAATATATATACTATGGGCTGATTATGCTAATGTAATCAAATTTCATCTCACGCCTTTGCGTTTGACGTCACACGCAGTGAACATTTCTACGTCGATGTAATTTTATTCAAAAGATGAGACAGGTCTTTAACGTCATAAGCAAATTGTTTTAATTCTGCGCGACGGATAGATTACTCGAAGACATACGAAGTTACCCGAAATAATCAGAAGATTCCCCATTAGATTAAATTATTTTTGGAAGATTAACTTCCGGGATTCCAAATTATTCCACTCGTAAGTTTAGAACATTTGTATAAATAAAACTATAAATAAACTGTGCATCCTTGACATACAACTCTACCCATAAATTAAGCAGTCATAAAACTGAAATCAGTTATGATTTATGCGAAATAAACAAGTTATTTTGCAGATACGGAGCGGAGATGTCAACCCATATCATATCTGGCAGGATGACCCGAGACTATTGCTTTTGTTTTAAAGGATGAAGGCTATAAAAAGTAAATATATGAACCAGTTAGACGTATTTTTTCAAACTTTATAAAACAGAAAGGTCAAAGGGAGTGTATCATCACAATATGTTCTAATGCTATAAATATGAATCTTTATGAGGATTGATGTTTGCAAGGAAGGAAGTTAGATTTGTTTTGCCAAAAATCGCAAAATTGAGTAAAATATTTCAAGTACGGTAGCGACGCTGGAGTAGTATAGATTGACAGATGACACTTGACCTTGAAATATTATAGGAAAATCCGCGATAGAAACATTTTCTCCTTCCTCATGATGTTACCTACTTATTTTGATTAATTGTTGATTTAATTTAATGAATTGTTTTGATTCTATTGACCATTGAAAATAATCACTTACGATTATCCAAGTGCAGATGTAAAATTTTGTCATCTTCACTTTTTTTAACGGTAAAGTAGAACATTGTGAGGAATTCGACATGTTCCTAGGATCTTTCGAGTTCATCCGTCAATCCAGACTGGGCCAGCGTGGTTATTTAATTGCGTCTGTTTCTGAGATAAGACCCCGAGTCTCAGTGGGATCGTTTAGTGAACTGTTTATGCTGTGTTAACATTTCGTCAATGATTAGTAATAATAAGTAATAAATCAGGGTTATTTTGGTGTTACTGACGCGACCGCGCGCGCCGGCCTGCCGTCAATAATCCTCTATTAGTCGCAGACTATCAAGCCAGCGAACCGCGTGATTCGGTGCAAGTGTTCGGGGTTCCGATTATACCAGAAAAAAATGTATGTAACATAGTTTTGAAGTAATAAAACTACATGCCATTTATAAAACTGTTGATGTTTAAAAATACTGTCAGATCAAAAACAAAATTACCGTTTAAAATTACAATGAAATAGACATGATGCTAGTTGTTGACTTAAGGAAACTGGACATAATTTTCAGGGATCCGATTTATGGGTAAATGGGAAAAATGAGGTCCTATTACTAAGACTCCGCTGTCCGTCAGTCTGTCTATAAATATATAAATTGTACATTTATCAATAAAGAACTTTGACTTTGATTAGACAGTTGAAATTTTCAGATGATATATTTTTGTTGCCGTTATAACAAGAAATACTCAAAATATACCTTACTAATATTTAAGTACTAGGTCTAATGCTACAAGCGCAATTAGGTAGACGGTAACAGTAGACTCTTGAAATATTCACAGAATATTATATAATTTGTACTTATAACATAAACGCCTTTAGAATCCAAAGACACCAATGTGTGTTTCCGATTTGATATTTTAAAAAGTTCAATTAACATAACCGTTATGTCATAATGCCTAGTAGTTGAAAAAAACCAATACGATTATGATAAGATGGGAAGGTGATATCTGGAAGGTCCGCCCCAAGCCTTGATTGATTTTTGCCTTGTAAAAGAATGTATAATCCCAGCTAAACCTAAACAAAAAAATACTTATGCTTTCATTCAAAACAAAGTCGTTTTTCTCACTCGTCTGATTCCCACAGTTCTTGGTCAGTAATAAAACCTAAGTGCATTCATTTCGCTAGCCGCGCTCAATTCCATCCAATTTTTAATCAAGCTACCGCCCAGCGTCCAATACGGCAGATTATAGAGACCACGGCAAATTACAGTGCGGCCAGATTACTCGGTGAGTTAGCTACGTGACTGGATCGCCATCAATTAACTTATTTGACCAAATAAATGAACTATACAAGTCTCGTATAATGACTTTTGATTCTGATGTGGTAATGCGATGATGGAGCCGTGCGTTGAGCTCATGGTAGCGTGGTATTGAGTTGGGAATCTACATCGGTATGTGCAGTAGGTATTTACTGGTACATAAGTATGATATACCTAATTTATTACAGATAAGCTTCGTTTGAAGCTACATCTTACGTAAGTTTTAGTAAATTTTAACATTGTTTCGGATTATTTTATTGGTATTGGTATTATTGCAAATGTGCCCCGAAAGTTTTTGCTTGTGCAAGGTATAGGTATTTAATATTTATTTTCTTTGTGATGTTATATTTTCAATTTATTTTAGCATTACGACGACGACAATGCTTATACGTTGAGCTAAATAAACCACCACTGTGGCCAAGTAAAATGGTCGGAAAAGTATTTTATAATAAGTAGTTAAATTTTCTCTGAAAAATAAAACTATAAAAATAAACTCATCACAAGCATCGACTAAATAAACTGTTTCAAATATATTACAAACAATAAGTAGACCATTTATAATGGTTTGATACAAATTTCCCTTAGTGATTTAGCAAATAGAATGCTCAAAAATTTGTGGTCATCCTTTGTTTCATTTCAACCATAATATTTTAAATAAGTAATTGAAATTGAATATGCGTTGGAGGAAAATGAAAATGACAATCATTTTTGTAGTATTGGTTTAATCATTTTTTGGTAGTGCAGAAAAACTTTTATGTTTGGACTGTTCAGAACAATCTCTCACTAAGAAAGAGTCAAAGACCTAATTTACCACGCTGGCAAATTAAATACCTACTTTTTTTGCGCCTGATCTGGCGACCAGATATGTCCTGTCAGTACTAGATTAGGTCGGTACGAACAAGACATGCACCTGATGGTAACCAGCAACCAGCGCACAGAACAATGCCACGTAGCTATATAAACATTAATAATCTAAATTCCTGCCTAACACTGCATGCACTGTCACCCAGAGATATGAAAACATTACTGTATTACGATTTGGAGTGCAATGTTTCTATTGAAATAAACTATTTTCGTACAAAAAAATAAACCGACTTCAAAACCACAAATAGGCACTCAAAAGCAAAAAACAAATTAATATCATTATTATAAGCGCTACTCACTCATCTATTTGAAGTCGGTGCCAGTCAGGTCAAAAAGCTAGTACCTAGATTGGTACTATGTAGGCACGTGGTAAGTAGGCACAGGGAAGTAGTATCTATCCACTCCCTGTTAGACTCCTCCTTTTTGGAAGTCGGATAATTACAAGACAAAGAGAAAAATAAAATTATCTTGAATCTCAGGAGGAAGTATCTAATGCCTATTTTCAATTGGAAATAAAGAAAAGGCAGTAAAATCAAAACCGTTCCATTTAGTCAATTGAATGTGTAGTGTCAGTATAATACAAGCTAGTTTACTAAAGTTATTCCTGTTTGTTTACAAATTTGAATGAAGTGAAACAAACACGTTGTAATTAGTAGGTACATTACCTGGGTTAATATAGTAAACTACTAGGCAGCGGGTTACATCCAAATGAACACCTAGTGCTCATTTTGAATATATTTTTTGGATATTCATGGTTCTGGAGTGAATACCGAAAACGAGTAAAACGCCCTGAGGCTAGATGGAGTGACGATTTATGAAAGGCAGCTGGTGGCAATTCGAAGCTTAAGGCGTAAGGTGAGGGGCGAGTTATTGGAGAGGTCTACTATATGTTCAGCATTTGACAACTATGGGCTGATCATGATAATGATGACGAACAGTTGAAGTAAGCTGCGGGTTACACCGTGGGGCGCAGTTAGTCAATAATATACATAAACCATGCGCGGTCCGAGGGGGGGTCACAGGGGGCATGACCCCCCCCAAAATCGTAAACGTTATACAAAAAATCTAAGAAAATTAAAAATATCTAATAGTACATAGACTATTTTATAACGCGGAAAAACAACTAGAACGGGAACTACGCGGGTAAAATCTTGGGGCAGTACTAGTAAAGTATTTTTGCTCGATTTATTGTATTTCTACTTGTGACCCCCCCAAAACCTGAGGCTGCGTACTGGTGACCCCCCCCCAAAACCTGAGGCTGCGTACTGGTGACCCCCTCCAAAATTCGAGGTTGGGACCGCGCCTTACATAAACCCGTTGGTCGGGCTGAGTGGTGTATAATTAGAAAAGCTATGACCAGCGGCATACGAGTACAGGCTGATGGTGATGATAAATGATAAAAACCCATCTAGCATTATAAGACTGGGTGCGGAACGATGCGTTCCACACCCAGTGGTCAGTGTATCGTATAATTTCTGGCGGATGACACCCAGCACGTGCAAGTCGTTGCCACGCAAGTGTAGATACGATTCGCTACACTTGCTGCCAATTGCTAGAATCGATTTAGTATTTTTACGTATTTGGAGGGTTAAAAATACATATTTTTCTGAATAATACACATACATCCGAAAAATACACATCTCCAGAAATACAAACACTAAAATTTAATTCAGATTCAAAAATGTTCGTGCTCTAGCGGTCGCAGTTATAGTGTTTCTGCGTTTCCAAAACTTTATATTTCTCTATAGGATTTCATATTTCAGCAATTTAGTTGTCTTGTATTTATTACCTATTGTTTCTTTTGTAGGTATATAAGTAAAGCTGTGTACGTGACAGCATCGGAAATTTTTAATCGATTTTGGTGTTTTTTTACTTGGTAGATCATACTTAAGAGGTAATCGCATATATATTTTATCAAAACCTATTTAGCGGGGTTCGAAAATCGAAATCTCGAAATAAAAATTGCATACTTTGATGACATATTAATTTACTTCGAAACCTCTTTGTTTCACCTATTTGTTTCTTCATCTACTCTTACAATTACATCCAAGAAAATAATATTTACCAGCTAACAAAGTAAAAATGATAAATTTCGATAATATTCGACAAATTTAAACTGCGAGCCCATTTTTTTCTATTAATCGTCGATTTAAAATTGTTACACGAAAATTGACCATAACGTGTATAAGAGCCGCTGTTTTCACAAGTCTGCGGAATGCGCTTGCGCCGCCCACCGCGCTTCCTGCTATGACTTCCGGTGCACTAGGACACAGTGACTGGTGTTGCTACAGCTAAAAAAATTGCAAACATGTTCGCAGCAAATGCTAGTATTGACAAACTGGCCTAGAATTCGTACCATGGCATCTTAATGCGGCTGTTTAGAATCCTAGTACGTTTCATGATATTCATAGTAAGTCAGATTTCAATTACGTTGTTCTCACCCTATTCACTAGCAAGGATTTAACTCTGGATAATTTCATCTATAGTTTTAATCTTAGGGAATATTTGCTTCTGTCGCTTTCATTTATTCATTATTTCTATTATAAATACAAAAAACTTTTACACAGCCCTTTTACAGCTTTAATGATTAATTATGTTAAAGTTGTAATTTTAAATTTTCATTAAAGGTCAATGTAATTACCTACTGACAAATTTGTACCTACATAGTTGACGAGTCTGATTAGAAATACTCAGGATATTTAGTTATAAATATTTGAGGGTGTAACTAGTATTGACGATAAATGTATTCTATTCTTTCATGAACACTGGCAGTATCTCGGTTTTACCCGCGTTGTTCACGTTCATGTAACTTTCCCGCGATAAGAAGGAACTTATGTGCTATTTCAGACTATAATCTAGTTGTTTTTCGTTAAGAATAAGAATTTATTTATTGCTATACTGTGTTTACAAAGATCTTATAGTAGTAGCTTAAATGTACAAACAGTGTGCCCAATTACGGACGTGCAATATGTGTCACATAGTGACAAAGTACTAATTTATAACAAGTTTTTAGTTACAATACAAGTAAGAATAATAAAATTAAGACTATAATCTTACCTAAAAACCTATAACATTTTAAAAATCTAACCTTATTACAACTTACCTACTTATATAATGCTATCAATTATTTCGTTTCGTTTATTATTCATCAATTTCAACAAGTAGTCAAGCTTTCAATTTATAATATTACTAGCAGAATCCTGCGGTTTCCCTTGCATAGTTTGCGTTCCCGTTATTTTTCCGCAATAATAATAATTAGTCTATGTGTTTTTCAGACTATTCCTAACTATCAAGTTTTACCCAGATTCCCCCTCTTCTTGGTAGTTTTTTTTTGTGAAAGAGTAACAAGCAACACAAGCTCACAAAATTTCACGTTTATAATAATATTAACTAGGATATAATAGTAGCTTCGTACATATCTGGTTTAGTCATAAATGGGATTCTGTCCCGTTCTTACATCGTCCTTCCGGTGGATTTTTATCACGTTAATTGACCATATTATGTTATTATAAAAGCTGCGTGGTCAGGCCCCATTGGTTTTTTGTTCGATTATTTCGATTATTGCTTATTATTGGCCATAACATAATAATACCATTGTTTTGAGGTTAGTTTTTGTGGCAACAGCGTTTTGTTATTGCATTGTGCATGTTTGTCTATAAATTATGTAGATTGCCTTCTTGATAACTGCGTTTTATATTTATCGACATGACCTTATGTTAGTGTTTGATAAGCTTTAATTTTTATCAAGAGTTCAAGAAAATATTTACATCATAGAATTGATCTGTGTTAAAATTAATATCTTTTTCCAAGTAACAATGGCAGTTGTTTTTAGATAGTTTTTGGGTACATATTGAACTTTTGGCTAGCAGAAGGGCACAGAGATTATGGTTGAAATCAAAGAGTTTTACGTAGTATATTATATAAACTCCTTTGTTGAAATAAGTTAGCAACGTCACCTTTGTTAGAGACAATTGAATAATATCGAGTCTAACGACTAATCATAACACATCTAAGTATACTAATACACGAATTGATTACACACCGTGTATAGACACGGTAATGCCCGTCTAAACTGTTTGACCGATAAATACAATTTATTTACAAACAGTCTTTGTATTTAGAACATATTTTTATAATTTTTTTAGAACCTGACTAACAGTAGCCGGCTTTGGTGAGCCACTACTACCTAACTGACTACAGAGTTAGCGCCGGAGGTGCAGCCCTCAAAATAACCTAACCTAACTTTCCTAACATAGGTACATACTAACGCTTAAGAGCATACTAATATGAATCTGATACCTGTAAGAAAAATCGAACTAGCTAGGAGAGAACTATCTAACTTATATGTACATTGTACATACATACCGAAATAAGCACTCTAGCTGAGTGTTCTCGGATCGAACATATTTTAATGGAATTTCTTATTTGCCAATCACTTCTTTATCTATTTAGCCTGTGCTGCAATACCAATGTATAAAAAATATATTTCGAGATACTTTCAAACGTAAAGATAATAAGTAGGTACTTAATAGTATTCGTTAAAGATCTTGCCATAAAAGTCTGGGAGCATCCTTATAAATGCAAAAGTTTAGATGTTCGTTGCTCAATCTCGTCGGAACTTTTTATTACGGGAAAATACGAAAATGGCAACAACGCCGCTAAAATAGCGCTAATAGCTAATAAAATGCTAGTATTATATTTACAGAACACTAGTAGCGTTTACGCTACTTTCACCGACACCTAATTTTGTAGCTTTGTATTAAAAAACAAAACATGAGCTCTCTTTTTTAGGTATTTTAAGGCAAGAAATTTTGAATGTTTTCCTGATTTCACTCTACTCATTTTTAATAGTTTCTTGATTTATTATGGCATTGTGCAATAACCAAGGAGTTTACATATACTACGTATAGAGTTGGCACAAACGCTTTACACCAAAAGCACGGGTAGCATCTTTCGTGACCTTGTCGCTCATGTGGATGTGTCATACTATTGTCGCGGCAGATCTGTTGCCATAGAAAGTATGCACTGATTACGATTGACACAAAGGAACCGTGCGGAAAATCTAACTCTGTACGTAGTATATGTAAACTCTTTGGCAATAACGTAATAGTCTGGAATACGGCAATAATTGAGTGTTACCATGTCGTCTCACCACGTTTCCAGCACTCTATAAGACTTACGAGATCCAAAAACCTGCCGAATTTTTGAGGCAATCCTAATCAGTACAGAAAATTTCAACGTTTGGAAAAAAAAAACATATATATGATCGAATTGAGAAACCTCATTTTTTGAAGTCGGTTAAAAAGAGGCAAATTCAGGTTAAGTCCAGTTTTGTCATAAGTTAAAGGAAGAAAACTTATTATTATAACCCACAGTCAACGATAAATGATTCAAATGGAAACTTAAGAACCAGACTAAGAACTAGACATTTAATTTTTCTGTCTAAACGCTAAGAGGCTATTTCATACAGATAACCATGTATGGATAACATATTATTATTAACCAGTAATCTTACAAATATTATAAAACTAGATATCCTGCTGCTGTGCTGTGTGTGTCTGTACTGCTGTCATGTGACTCATGTGTCATATCAAAGCACGAAACGTACGAAAACTCTGAAGAAGGAATATTTTTACCGATTTTGTTACATCCTTGATTCATGCTCCGCTTCTATTAATAGTATCGTTATGTTCTATAGCCTATAGCCTTCCTCGATAAATTGACTATCCAATAGAAAAAGAATCTTTCAATTCGGACCTGTACTTCCCGAGATCCTAGCGTTCAAACAAACAAACTTCAGCTTTATAATATTAATAGTATAGATTCATAGTTTGAATATTTGTATCATATTTACGTCGGAACAGCTGAAAAGATCGGTTTGAAATTCGAAACAGTCAATATGATTGTCTGAAATAACATATTTATGCTACTTTTTAACCGATTTCAAAAGAGGAGGTTTCTCAATTCGACCGTATGTATGTTTTTTAACTTTTTTTTTTGATAATAACGAAAACTACACGGGTAAAACCGTAAGGCGTTCCAAGGACAGTAATTTGCTAGATATAAACCATAGGTAATGTTGCTAAAATGTAAGGTAAAGTGGTCCAAAACATCATTAAACTTTCCGAACGCCATATGCACAGGCGGGTGCTCTGTAGGGGGTCTGTTCAACCCTTGTAGACAATGTATGGCCTTAATAGCGCCCTGTGGTTCTTTAAATTTGACAAAATGTTGCAAAATTGGGGGTCTGTGAAGACGACAGATGACATGCCTGTCATTTATAAAAATGATGAATTGAGAAATAAATGTAAATTAATTCGTCACATGCTTTTAAGGAATTCAATACATTTTACTGTTTTATCCTATAAATATCTATGTTTATCCACGACTGCATCATTAACTGTAGCAGATTGGGTGCGTCAAGCGTAAGCTTATCGATTTTAGTGAAAAGTTTTGGTTTAGTGAAAAAAACGAGAACAGTTTTTCAGTCCAATTAAAGTTTCAGCCGCATTTGGCGGTCTTTTGTCACGCCAAACGTGACGGGAAAAGTATCAATAGCAGTCTAGTTACACGATGCGGTCGGTAAGTTAGTAACAAAAGGAGGTACAAGTCTTTACCATTAATTCTACTACAAACAGGAGTAAATCCTTCAAATTTCAACACGCCGACTAATGATGTCATCGTTGATATTTGGCAATAGTAATATATTGCCACACTAAAATAAACTAAATTGTATCTCTTTGAGTTGATTTGCCGTCGTAAAAATTTTTAGTCTACATTTTTTAATGTACATTACCATGGAAAAAATAATAATTTAAGCTCGCACAAAGTTTGAGTATCACGGTATACGCAGCCTATTAAGTCTTCCCAATGTTAGGGCCTTTTCTCACAATGAAAGAGCCAATACCATAATCCCCCTCTCTGATCAAGTCGGAATGGCGTATGTTGATTGGTTTCGAAGGATGTCTTTCTTGAAAAAAAAAATGGTTGGTTTCCTTGCGATGTTTGCTTTCATCGCTAAAGCCATGTCGTGGTGATACGAGTACATAACAAACTTGTAAATCTACACTTGAAAAAGTACTGAGATGAGATGATGAAAACCGCATGTTTTAGTCACACTCCCGTTTTTTTTCAAAACTAGAGTAAATATTTAAAAAGTGGCACTAAAACGCTATTAGTAGGAATAAAGTTTTTTTTTATTTCAAGACTGTTGGGCCTATATTGTAATTCAGTTGATAAAAGACGCATAAATGGTGTTAACAGAATCGACACGAATACCTATTACCAGGTAATTTAGTTGAGGCACCAGACAAACCGCATCGATGTTTTCTACATTGTAGGATATGTATTACGCTCGGCACCTGATTCGCGTCGGCAGAATAAAGGGTTCATAGCGGCCGACCGCAAGTCTGCGGTGGGAGGCGATGGTTCTCACAGCTTTTTTTAAGCAAACATGTACGTTTTTTTTAAACTGAGTTATGATGTTAAGCAAGGCGAATGTCATTATGGTTTCGTGAAGGAAAACGTCTTGAGAAAACGACATTATAAGCTGTTCAGTAAATAATTTTCCCATTACTAGGACTCGGGATCTTCTCTAGCAAGAAATTAGTCAATGGCATAATCCATCAGAATAGCCCAGTGAGAGTTGGCGGGTGACGCACAACCTCGAAAGAATATTGGAACATGTCCTCAAGGTTTTCCTTCATCTTTAGAGTCAGTAGTGATTTCAAAGGTGTACTTGGAAAACATACTAAGAGATGCAGACAGGTTTAATCCTACGATCTCACGATTGAAAAACTGACATTCTCACCGTTGTCTCAGCTTATACATAATTAAACACAAAAAAATCGTTTGGAATCGAATTAATATTCTAAAGAATGTGGATTCACACTTCACACCAGAGGGTCTACCGCCTAGCTAAAACTGTCTTGGCTTTAATATTGCTCTCTCTTTCCTTTTCGCTTGCAATGATAGAGACAGCTATAGCAAAGCCATAGCCGATTTAGTTAGGCAGTAGAGGGGCTGTACCAATGACCGCTGAATAGTAATACGCAAACATTACTGTGCTCGGATTTGAAGGATTGTGTTTCTAGATAGGTATGTAATGAGCAAAAATGTTATAATAAGTTCATCTTATTTCTCTGAGTGAGGAGCGCAGTGCTAATCAGTTCATCCCATGCTACAGCACTAGCATATCAATAGGTTTTTTCATAGGTTAGGTTCCTTTCGGGTCCTGCGCCCTCGGCGCTAACCCGAATAGTCAGCTCGGTAGTATAGGCGACTTGCGGCCAGCTAAAAAAAAAAAATCTAGTCTGTGATTTGGAGTCCTCATAAACAAATAGCTGATTGGCCCTCTGCTGTTATAGACAAGCGTGCTTATAGAATAAGTTTCAATGTATCTACGTATATTATTTTTTTACTTAAACATACATTTTTTTACTTAGTATGTGTGTAATGTGTAAGCTGCGTTCTGAGATTTCATCAATAATATGATAGTAATTATGATTGAGAGACAAATTCATATTTGAAGGGGAATCTTCAGCCATGTTGAGTGCTTTTTGGTAAATAAATTATCAAGAACAAAAATCTAAAATTTACATTCATTTACTTGGATAACTTAGGGCTTAGGATAGATTCATATGAAATATGGTCGAGTGTTTGAATTTAGTTTTGATATTGAATTTGTTTTTTTGGAAAATAAATTATTTAATTGTTTGTTGGGGGGTAGAGGCTAAAGGGTTCCTCTCAGAATTAGGGCGCAGGCTCAGGGAGAATACGGGTGACTCCCGTTCCGGCGCGTTCCTGGAGCAAAGGTTGGCCATTGCCATTCAGTGTGGGAACGCGGCGAGCATCATGGGCACTTTTGCGGCGGGAGCAGTTACGGGTTATTCGGAGATTCGTTTTTTCATTATATTATTGTATTTTTTACGTCTGTCCTCATATTATAATCAAAATTATTTAATTATTATGTAATGACAATACTCTCAGATGATTCTTCTGAGGAACTATCTATGTGAAAGGTCTGTGACAGTATCGGGGGGGTCGCGGGCGCGGGCGCGGGCGTGGTAGCTACAATATTTATAAAGTGTAATGTTTCGACAAACCGCCGCGGGGCCGGGCGGCGCGCGGGTGCTCGCTCAACCCTGAAATGAGTTCAGAGTGAGGCGTGGCCACGGTGACAGCGAGACATGCCAATAAATAAAATAAAGCCTCTAGAAACTAAAAGCCTCCTAAGACTTAACATCTTAAGAGACTTTCGCAAGACGGTTGGATCAAGGGTCAGATGCAGTAGGCTGTTATCTTCGGTACAGCACGCATCGTCAGAAGGATCACCACTCTGCAAACCTAACAATCGATTGCTTGGGCCCTGCCCGCTGCCGGCGGCGACCTGGATTTATGTTGCAATAAAAAAAAAAAAACTAAGAAAAATATTACTCATGAAAATAAATATTCTTTTTATTACATAGCTAAATCACTAAATCATATACAAAACAGCGAGTATACGTAAAATCCTATTACCTTTAGAAACCAATACCGGGTTTCATACGCGTAATTTCAATCTCGTTATTTCTTCGGGTTAAAATATAGGATATAATGATGTTATTCCAGACTTTTGTAACTAATTTCCTCAAGATTTTTTTAGTAATTTTTGTTTGCTACGCGCATGTTTTTGACGACACGCTTTCGAACGATGTTGTTCTTGAAACACGCCGGTTTCCTCATGATGTTACGTCAAATCCTGTGGTTTTGACTTTTGACGAATGTTTGGGTACATCGACACGATTCAAAATATGTAAAGGCGCTGGCGGACTGGACATGGGGACTGCTAGTATACTATAAATACTTGTGCAATATTGGTGCTGTTCAATAGTAAAATTCTAAGTTACGAGTATAAATGCGTGGTCCTTTGTATCAGCATTTTTATTTATTTTTTCGTTTGTCCGCTTTTCGCAGTTATATTGGCCACGCCCCGCCGCGTCCTCACGGCGGCGCTCAGGGACGTAAACAGTCCTGTTTAAATTAGGATAGGCTTTGACGTGTTTTGGAGGGATCGCAACCTCCGGTTCAGACGTTTGATAACGAGATGTAGGTTCTTCTGCGTAATACTTGTGTGTAGGCCGGTGTGACACGGTTTGCTGTTTTGAGAGATAAACAATTTATTTAGCAAAATATGAATCATTGTTATCCACGATTAACTATTTTAAATATGGTTTAAATTTGGAACAAATTACTATTTTTAAGCGGAAGGAAGAGGTGTCAATTTGGTTGGATTCTTTTTTTGTATGCATGTAACCTTTAGAGCATTTAGTCTTATTTTGGCTGAGATGTAACGCGATAGCTTTGCTACTGTTAATCGATTTTGATGATTATTTTTTGTTTGGTAGGTAAATCATAGTCTAGAGGTGGTTTTATATAAATTTGAAAAGAAATTGGTGCAGCGGTTTTTAAAATACATAGGTATCAACAAAAAAAAAAAAAAAAAAACAGTGTGTTTGGTTGATTCACTAAAATGTGATTTAATCGCGTGCCTGAATTTAACTGTAAATTGACAGTTTTAATTTTTTTGGATAAAATAAATTACGAAAAGTTACATCCATTACATATTTTCGTTATATTAAAATCAATAATTTTGTGTGCCATTTATCTCTAGCCATAGTGTGGAAATGCCGCCAGTCTGATGAGCGCTTTTGGTTGGCGATTTGACGTATATTCGACATTTTATAATTTGTAACTTAATTTATTGTGGAATTCTCATGATACATTTTGATTTATTTATTTTGGAATTATCATGTTATTTTATATTATTCTACCACAGCACAATTATTGCTAATTTCTACATTATTGAAGAATTATCCGCAAAGCCTTCAAAATGGTGCGTTAAATACGGGACTGACATAGTCAAATGTGACTCAAAGTCCCCAATTAAAATGATATAATAAAAAAATTAAAAAAAATGTTAAACTATTCAAAAGATAAACAAAAGACTGATGACCAAGGGTTTCTATGCCGATAAACTTATATTTTTAATTAAAGACAGAAATAATTGAAAAAAAATCTCCGTCACCTTGAAATACATTTTATAATTCGTTTCTTTTATTTATTACGTCTTTACTATTGTCTGCACACATTCTGGTAACGCCCTCTTTATAGCTGCATTGATATGACAAGGACATATAGTCAGGATTTATTATTTTAAAATTATTTATTGCTTGTAAAATATGACTATTGAAATTTTACACTTTGAATTTAGTGCGAGACGTAACGACTGTGGATTCTCTGATGGATGCCACCTGAGTCAAGTCAGGTGCGATCCAGGTAAAATCGCGGGGTGGTACTATTAAAGTATTTTATTCGACATATTATTGTGTTATTATTGGTTACCCCTCCAAAATATTAGGCTGCGACTGCTCCTGTTTCAATTCTGCAGCGAATAACTCTGGGTCAGGATGCTCCATCGTAGACAACCTTGTCGCTCAATGTCTATAATTTTTTTTTGTTATGTATTTCTGTAATAGTGACAGGAAGAGTAGTTTATGCGCCTGATGATACCTAATCAATACGTTGTCCATACAGTGATATAGGGGTATAGTGATACGCAACTATATGAATCTGAGCACAAATCACTGGTTAGCTCGTCATTTGGATTTATAAGGTGCTTTTTCTTCTTTGCACACTGCTTACCAGTTGACAAAGGACAATCAACTGACAAAAGTTGTACTCCGGACGGACTGCAAGTGTTTCTCGAATTTTTTTTTTTTTTTTTTTTTTTTAATAAAGAGTGACGATTTATAAATGGCAGTGGCCGTAAGATATTATGCTTTATCCAATAATCCTTCCTCCAAAGCGTTCGACAGTCCGCCGCCGACCGGCACTAATGCCCGAGTTACACGACGCTAGTTTTTCAAGCAAGGCAAGCTAGCAAGCTAGTGTTATCAAGCTAGTACTTCTAGCTTCGTGTAGACAACGTTACGCAATGCTAGTTTTGTCTACACGAAGCTAGAAAGCACGAAGCTAAAGCACGAAGCTAAAGCACGAAGCTAAAGCTTGCCGTGCATGAAAAACTAGCGTCGTTTAGCTCGGGCATTAGGTCTTAGCTCACCGCCATAAAGGAACATTACAAAACACTTACCGAAGCTGCTCACACGGGCGTCTCACAAAAAACGACTACCGCTACAACCCAATAATATCGGATAATAATAATATTATCGGTTTTTGTCGATTACCGATTATTTTAATCGGTGGCGGGGTCGGGTGTGCCGGTAATAGTCGTAATCGGCCGCTAATCGGTGCACAATTTACGAAATTGTCGGTCCGTGTCGGCGACCGATGATCGCTGTCGATGGATTAGTGATGTTTTACGTTTTATCGATATTTTTAGAGAAGGCAATCAACGTAACTCTTTGACGATTTACGGTAACTCAAGCAAAGTTGAATACAATGACGAGTTTCCAGAACAATACATATGACTGTCAGATAGGTACAGAAATAGATAAAATAATACATACCTATGTTTATCCATTTTTTGTCAAATTTCATCTATCAAAAATAAATTAAATACTGACTAGTAGTACATTTGTGAACTATCCCGTTGGACCGATCTTTTCGACCGATTTTTCTTTCCGTTGGATATCTGAACAGATTGGACAAAAATTTAGAACACATTAAGAATATTTTTACAACCGGTTTTTTTTAAATAATGATTGTCGATACGAGCAGGACATGTGGTTGATGGTAAGCAACATGCCTGCCACATAACAGCACAGTGACACGCAGCTATTGGAACACGAAGAGATCAAATAATTACCTAGCACTGCACTGCGCTCATCATCCAGAGATCTAAGATGTTATATCTCTAGGCCCTGTAATTTCTCTGAAAACATCGCCCTTCAAACTGGAACACAGCAATGTTTTCCCATTAGAGCTTGGTAATAACGGAGACGAGAAATATGCGAGTAAAACAGCGGGGTATTAACAACATTGGCAGTATTTTTTATGTTATCTAGGTTTGGTTTCGCATCAGAGAAAACAATTGTCCTTCCACTTTGATCTCATTGTGGAACATTACTCTATGGATTCGTGAGAAAATGTTAAAAAAAAATTAATTCAGTTTAAACATGAGTTTAAACATGAATACGATTAACAATTTTCGTAATTTTTTAATTCAAATAAATGTCATCAACATCTGCCGTTTTCAAAATGTACAGACTTCTATAGCGTAATTCTACAGCGCTATTACCTGTCGTCGATATCGATCAAATTGAAACGGTTATTTCAATGAAGAAGGATGTAAAATTGGCAGCAGCCTGCGTCTGCGCCGCCGCGGTCTAACCCCCGTATTGATCGCGGTAATCGATCGTGTGCCGTGTAATCGCCCGCTCGACCCGCGACCATTATGTCATTATATCCACTCGACAAACTGAAACGTTTTGGAAGACAACTAAAAAAATGATATAGTTTTATCTATTTTAGTATGAAAACTAACGTGTTATTACACATGGTTTATTAAATACATGGGTAACTCACGTTTGATATAGTCAGTCCAGTCCGACTTAAGTTTAGATCGCGTCCGGCGATCTTTTTGAAGGAGAGTGCGCGCGCGTTATTGCAGTTGGTTTAGCACTGCAGGCAGCAGTTTTATCTATTCTACAATAGTGAAATCCTTATTTAAGTCTGTTAATAATTCACGATCGAGGTTTTGGAAGTATGCGCGAGTGCGTATATTTTGAATATTGATCGCGTTTCTCTCCTGGAATCGATATTTTATCATTCCGTACTGGATTATTGGTGACCACTTTACACACAACACCATTTGACCTCAAACTGAACAAATCTTGTACTATGGAAGTCAGATACTCGTAGCTGATATAATATTTATATAGTTTTAAATTCATACTTATTAAACATAAAAACACCAAGACACAGAACAAATACTTGTATTCATCACACAAATATTTGCACAGGGTGGGAATCGTACCCACCCTCGGCTTCACAGGCAGCCTTCTTACCAACTAACCCACGAGACCAGTCAGCTTATTGTCACAAATAAGCCTGATATCGTGCTGGTAGAAGAAGCTTAGCGCCACGCTGTGATCGTCAATAACATTACGAAAACCTTGTGAAGACAAAGCAGAACAACTTTAGCAAGTGCCTAAGGGGTGTTTGCAGTGTTTGCTTGGGGAAGTACCGCAAAACAAGCAAAACCAGCGTTACTGTGTCGGAATTTCAAGAGAAATATTACCACATAAATTACAGATAAAAAGGTAAATCATATTATACTTGTGGGTGACTCGGCAGTGATTAGAATTTTTGACTTTTCATATTCTTTTGTCCTCATTGCAGTGCAGATGCTGGGCAGTACGATTAGATCACACAGCTAGTAAGATTAGATTAGAGAGCTAATAAGATTGTTGGCACATCTGTGGCTTGTATTTGGCACAAATCTTTGTGCCATGTTCATCTCTATAGCGAAGTTATGCTGTCAGCGTAATGGGCATCTGTGTGCCTGGTATCGTCTGGAGCGGGTTATATCATTGTGTGAATGATTATTGTTTTATTTTGAAATGTATAATTTACCCAAGAAATATTTTTAAATTTTTAGTAATATTTAAATTGAAAACATTATAAGCACAGGACAAAATCGCGATCTCTAAATTATAATTGAAAGTTTTTAATACGAGTCCAAATCGCAAAGCTTAAAATATCTTCTTATTTCTTCGCCTTCAAGTAGCTAGTAGCTGCTGTTGCTTGTGCTGTTATGGCCAAGCGTGTTAACTATAAAACCATCGCGGCCGTGACATGCTCGCTCCGTCACATTATTCTAAAAAAATCAGTAGAGGTAAGAAGATAGAATTGAAAACTAATAACCCATAAGTTGATAGCTCACTTTGGAAATTACGCGGGTGAAACCGGAAGGCTCGGCCATGACCATAGCCGTCTAGATAATCCGAGTTTACCCGAAAATTTCTTTTATTTACGAAAGTGACGCTTGAGTTCAATTCACAGTCCACGGAATATCTGTATGTGGTGCGCTAAAAGAAGTTTTTACTTCAAATAAAATACCTTACTATAGAATTTATTTATTAATGAAAAAAAACAAACTAAACTGCAGTGAATCACTCCAGACAGCTGTTATTTTTTAAAACCGTGACGTCACCGCAGGTTTACGAGGCTTTAAGTTGAGCGCATTCGTGTGATGTGGTTTCCGACCACAGCCACGCTCGATGCTAGGGTAGCCAAAACTTTTCAAGACATATCATTTGAAATATTATTTAAAATATGTTTTATTGTAAAAACCAGAAATGAATAGAAGATGAGGAAGAAGAAGACTTTAATCAGTTGACTTTTTTTTTTTATTTACATATTAAGACAACAAATTGTCTTGCCAGACATATAGCATGCCTCTCGCAGAGGCCAGTTTGTATGGGAAAACTTTTAAAATGTTTTGTATCATCTTATCTTACCTACAAACAGCAATATTTGTAGGTGACAAGATGAGCAGGATATGTGTTTGATGGTAAGCAACACGCCTGCCTAAAACAGTGTCACGCTGCTACTGGAACATAAAGAGTCCAAATCGTTACCCAGCACTGCACTACGGTCATCACCCTGAGATACGAGATGATGTATCGACACCCTGTAATTTCTTTGGAATCATTTCCCTTCAAACTGAAACACAGTATTGTTGGCATGCTAATGCTTGGCGGTAGTAAAACTGGCAAAGGTATGATACTACCCTTAGCGGACTCTGCAACGTCCAAAGAGTCCTACCAATACGTCTAAATACTGCCTGCCCCTGCGTTTTTACAGACTCTATTGTACAAGATTAAAAGTAGCCTATGTGATAATCCACGTAATGTACTTACCCACATCTTTATACCTGTTCGGCTTCGTGGTGAAGTGCCTAGAACGTCCGATTCGTAAACATTCTGAAACGTCAGGTTCGATTCCTGCTTTCACTTCTGAGTACTATTTTTTTCCAAGTGCATATGTATAAATTTGTCGTCACTACTGTCTTTAAAGGTGAATAAAAACATTGTGAGGAAACTGTCTTGTTTCTAGAATCTTTCAAGGTCATGCGACGTCGTACATTTTAATTACTATTATTTGGTATTTTTTATCATTAATTTGTTTCTATTTTCCCATAAAACTTTCTCTCAACATCATCAACAGCCCAATCCACCACGCTGGCCCAGTGCGCGTTGGTGGATGACACATAACTTCGAAAGGTTCTAGATACATGTCGGTTTCCTCACGATGTTTTCCTTCACCGTTTTTAAGTTAGCGGCATTACGCACATGACTTCGAAAAGACAGTAGTGCATGTGGTGTTTGAACCCGAGATCTCCGGATCGGCAGGCGCCGTTCTCCTGACCAGACCATCCGTTAAAACTTTCTCACTTGTTGCCAAATGACTCGTATCTATCCGCGAAAAATATGTTTTTGGTAACGTTTCGGTTTCCTTACAAAGTTTTCTTCACTGTTATAGTGGCTATGACAAACTTGTATCATCTGGATTTGGAAAAATACTCAGAGACGCAAGCGACATTCGAACCTGCCTACTCACGATTGCGAGCCGGACATTTCTAGGCCTCTACGGCTTTCAATGTATGTAACCATACACAAAGTAAAAAAAATAATTGAGCGTGATAATCTCAGGAACTTGTGTCTACTACCATTTATAGGTAAGCATCTACTGTCATAGAGAAGCCCTGTTTTTTTTTAATTTCATTGTATGCTTACATCACTGCCAGTCACTGCCTAACATTGAACTGTGCTTGTCACCCGAAGAATTTTCTGTATACCATGTAATTTATCTGGAATCATCATACCCTTAAAACCGGAATACAGCATAAGCAGCCTATTATATGTTACTGTTGGAGCTCGGGGTCTTCTCTCGAAAGGAGATATTCAAGGCAATACAGCAATATTTGCAAATTATATAAATTTGGTAGTAAAATAACAGGTCAATGTTCACACTTTTGCCCGGGAAATACTTCTACTTCACCCAAGCAGACTCTCCAAAGAGTCCTACCACTAATAAACTCTAAAACGAGTGCAAAATACCCCATCCAGTGTGTGTGAGACTGTCGATCCTGTGTAATCTGACACGGGCCACAGTCGCTATCGTGTACTAACTGAAAATAAAACATATTTCACTGTCATCACTAACGAATACATCCAAAACGAAAAGGACTCGGAACGATTAATCGAACTTTAAAACTAATCAACTCTATTTAAAAAAAGAAGGCTCCGAAAAGAAACAAGACTTCAAAAAGGAGCAAGACTCGAAAAAAGAGCAAGACTTCAAAAAACAAATGAATGGAGGCGGTCAGAAAGCACCCAGCGTCAATAAATCAAGAGTTGGGAACCGAACCCGCGATCCCGTGTTTTAATAAACATAAGACTATAACGAATATATTCATTCATGAAGTTTTTTACGTTTTAATTACGGATAGGTCGTGTGAAGGTTCTTATGGTAAATGTACGATTTCGTTTATTTTGTACTTACATGTACACATTACTAATAGACTACAGGCCTGTGTCAAAAAATGATGGGTCATTTGAACCAACAGAAGACCTATGTAGAATGATATAAGGGTATAAAATAATAAGATTCAGCACTATGCCATCACTTGTAAGCTGGCAACTGAGTGCAGGTGAAGAAGAGAAGGGGGTTGCAACCCTCGATCTTTGTCGCATGATTTTTGAACGTCGTTGCGGAATAATGGATAAGAAGATACCTCTTCGAATTAATTTTACAATATGTACATGTACAGTTACAATACCGTAACTGTATAATATTGTATTTTTTTTTTTGTCATTTTTATTGCCAGAAAAACTTTTGATTTTCCCGCAATTTTCAGGGTTTCATTGGGTTTTTGGTTGTGTACAGTATCGTATATGGAATAAGCAGCCGACTAAATGTTCATATTTATTTAAACGTAGTCAAAGCCATCATAATTCCCCACGCTGGCCTAGTGTGGGTGGATAGCAACACATACAATACATGATTATATTTTATCACATATGCATATGTTTTAATCAATAAAGATTAAATAAGCAAAATTTGCATTCGATCGCCGTCTGCCGCCATGGCTAAATGGTGTTGTGTGTGCAATGTCACCACCATCAGAATCTCGCTGATATGAAGTGACAATACGATCTACGATAGAGCGTAGTTGGCAGAAAACAATTGACTGTAAATTTTAAGACACCAAGATCTAATCCATCACAGAATACTCAATAAAACAACGCATTCATCATTACCTTAAACAAATGTGTTGTTACGAGTGGTTCATTAGTCGTTTGCGACAAGAAAATAACTAATTCATTTCAATTTTCTCAAAACAACCGCTCACAATCTCATTTGTAACAACATTCGCTCCATGTAAAACCTGTATGGAATAAAAAACAAAAGTAATGTCCACGGATCGTGATGGGCGGCGCAAGCGCAGCGGCTATAATTATGGGGTAGCTGCTCCTTGCGCGCTTCCCATACTCAACCACGGATTTTACTTATCTCTTCAGCTTACATAGAAATACTTATAAAACCTGTTTATCCTTAGCGGATATTGATATCTTTGGAAAGATAGCGCTTGGGAACATTGGCGCAATGCACGAACGTGTTTACACCATTGATTTTGCGCTTAGAAATATTGGCTTATTACACGAATATTGTATAAATTGATGTTTTTTCAGAACCAGAATCAGATTTTTGAATACTGTACAAAGATGTTATTTATACAGTAGAAATCTTTTTCTACGGTAGAAATACAGAAACAACAGTTTTACCCTTTGCGGGCGGGCAAAAATAAACCTCTATGGTTGAGGTTACAATACAATCCTTTTTAGTTGGTCTGAGATACAATCAGAAAATTAGGGAATAAGTAATCTAATGAATATATCTAACAATAAATTACAGTTACTTAACTCAGTCTCATCTGTGGACCTCATAACGAAGCTCAAAGTCACACAACGAGCTATAGAGAGAGCTAGAGAGCTATGATCGGAGTCTCTTTTTCGCGACAGAATCCGTAATAAGGATATTTGCAAAAGAACGAAAGTAGCCGACATCATAGCTCAAAGAGTAAGCAGGCTGAAGTGGCAATAGGCAAGCCACATCGCTCGCAGAGCTGACAACCTATGGGGACGGTTCGGTTCTCGAGTGCCGGCCACGAACCGGAAGACGCAGTGTTTGACGGCCTCCCACTAGATAGACAGATGGCCTCACAAATGTTTCCAGAGAAATTACAGGGCTTAGAGATATAACATCTTAGATCTCTGGGTGACGAGCGCAGTGATAAGATTATATAAGAAAACACTTTATTAAAAACCACAATTTAAAAACACAAAATAGACTTAAATTATTATAAAAAAAAGATGACATTTCAATTGGCGGCAGTGCAGTGCTAGGTAATGATTTGGACTTTTCACCACCAGTTGTGGCCAGATAGCTGATAGTATATAATACTTATATAGTTGTACATACTTATTATTCATAGAAACACATAGAATATTCACAAGATAATATTAAATAATATTCGTACTCGTATTTAGCCAGTTTCAAGCCTGTGAAGCCGTATCTGGTAATACATAAGGCGTAGCGTAAGCAATACATCAACGCACTTTAGCACATAATGACCACGTTTATCTATCGTACGCTATTACGGTTATTTTTCATAAAAATGTATTTTCCATATCTGAGCGGAGATCTGGAGGTAGTTAGCGGCGGCCAGTGGGCGGCTGCTCCTGGGCTATAATTAGAGGAGGCGTTGCTTCCTGCCCAGGATATATGGAGGTTTTTGTACTTTCTCAGGCCACGCTATCGTGTGTCGTAAATAATCGGGTGATACAGGCTGCTTCGAAAGACTGGATCGGATGAATGAAAAAAATATAAATAGACAAGAACCAAAACAGCCGACTTAATGTTTCTCGCAAGGAGAGAGTCTGATCGGATAAATGAAAACAGAACCAAAGTGTATGAAGACCAATGGAATGACCGAATGACCAACCAAAATGTAACAAATCTAAATAGACAAGAACCAAATCAGCCGATTTAATGTCTCTAGCAAGGAGAGATCTGATCGGATAAATGAAAACAAAGCCAAAGTTGATGAAGACCAATGGAATGACCGAATGACCAACCACAGTGTAACAAATCTAAATCCGCACGGTTCCTTGGTGTCAATCATAAGCAGAGTGATGTGCCACGACAAAAGTATGACATTTCCACAAGAGCGACAAGGCAAGAAAGATGCTACCCGTGATTTCGGTGTAAAGCGTTTGTGCCAACTCTATACGTAGTATATATAAACCCTTTGGTTGAATGTATTTGATACTAGCAACACACCACGGTTTTACCAGAGTAGTTTCCGTTGTTCCCTTTATTTTTTTGGATAAAAAGTAGCCTACCTATGTGATAATCCAGGGTGTAAGCTAACTCCATACAACATTTTACTAAAATCGCTTCAGCTGTTAGACGTGAAAAATTAACAAACACTCACGAACTTTCGCCTTTATTATATTAGTAAGCCAAGCAGGATCCCGCGATTTTACTCTCGTAGCTACAGTTCCTCTTATTTTACCCCGATTAAAAGCACCTAAAGTGTTATTCCAGACGATATTTTGTATTAAAATCATGTTAAAATTTTAACCCCAACTGACTGGGAACGGTCAGTTGTTTCGACGTAATTCAGCAACAAATATCCAAATTTTCGCATTTACAATATACTGATATTCGTAGAATCGCAAGTTTTTTCAATTCATTTCATTCATTTATAGGTGCTATAATTAGGATTTATCTACATTATTTATTTCAACATTTATGTTTTAAACATCCTATATCTGTAACGGTGAACCTCGAAGCCAAATAGCTTCTTAAGGAGGTAGGTATTAAATCAGAATTATCGATTTAATCGAGTTAGGCACTGAAGTATTCTATGTATTTTATACTTACTTCTTAAGTCAAAGTCAAAGTTCTTTATTGATAAATGTACAATTTACACGTCAGTACACGTTTTATATTTAAAACATAGGAGAATTTTATCGCGATGAATTCGTTTAACTTCACAAATTTTGCAAATTTCATAACCGATTCTTCCTTTGATTAAAACCAAATGCTCAGAGAAATTCTATTCATTTATTTCACTAGTATATAGTATAGTTTTTCCCGCGAAAATTATTTAGTTGATAAACCTTCACTTGTGATTTGAAAAGTGGTCAAGTGCAAGTCGGACTCGCACATGAAGGCTTCCATAGCAGCAATTAACGTAATAAAAAGTTCTTGTAGTTCGTTGTATGACGTATTAAAATAAAACTACTTAGGTACTAGATCTCATTCAAACCAATTTTAGTTGATAGTTTACATGGTAATTAATGTACGTCATACATTTATTTTAGTTTTTAGAAAACAAAAATTGTTAGAAACCTAAATATCATTTTTGAAGACCTATCCATACATAACCCACACGTATAGTTTTGATGGAAAAATATTGATTTTCAGTTCTAAGTATGGGACACCCCCAAAATGTATTGTTTTGTTCAATTTTTTGTATGAAAATCTTAATGCGGTTCACATAATACATCTACTTACCGAGTTTCAATAGTATAGTTTTTATAGTTTTGGAGAAAAGTGGCTATGACATACGGATTGACAGACAGACAGACAGACATGACGAATCTATAAGGGTCCGTATTTTGGCATTTGGCTATGGAACCCTAAAAATCTGACAGCAATTTTACTGGTGTAAGTTTAGAAATGGAAGGAATAAAGTGGCTTTGCACTTTTAGTATTGTTACTATGATTAAACAAGCTTATGATGCTAATTCTGAATACTGAATAGTGGCTAGAACAGAAAAACATAGTTTCTAGGTAAACGTGATCCAAAGAAAACCTCATCATATATATAATCGATAACATTAGACGATCGATGCGGTGGCTAAGCGTATCATAATAAAATAATAGTCCAAGATCCCAGAGCCGCCAGACGTCACGTATTTTCTGATGAACGAAATGTGGACGATTGAGTAGTAGTAGTTAGTACGTACTAAGAACACATGCTTACCCGCTAACTTACTTAGACGGGCAATTTTGAGATATGGGGTCCAAAAGATACATTACTTACTTCACGTATTTTCTAATAACTGGTATTCACGTATGTTATAGGCAATATCTTTAAAAATAAGGCCCCAATACTCCGAGATACTTTCCGTCGGCTGTTATGCTTAACAGACGCTTTAAAATTCCCAAAAAAATGAATTAACTTCACTTAAATTCTCATACTCCATTTGTATATTATATGTTTATCAGACAACTATCTTAACACTTTTTCCGAAAAGACAGACCGATCTAAGGGGCCAGTCATCTCCTAAACTCATAATCTCGTACATAAATGTGTTTATGTACCTTCTGGACCCCATATCTCAAAATTGGCCGTCTAAGCAAGTTAGCGGGTAAGCACGTGTTCTTAGTACGTACTAACTCTACTCAATGGTACACATTTCGTTCATCAGAAAATACGTGAGGTCTGGCGGCCCTGGAATCTTACTCTATAAGGGCTATGTAAAATGTGTTATGTGCTAAATAAGGTGTTATGTGTAATTGTGTATGGGAGAGGCCTAGAATAGGTCCATTTATGGTCTAGTTATCTTGTTGCTGATGAAGAATGAGTTTATTTATCCCACTAACATTATAAATACGAAAGTCTGTGACCATGTAAGGATGTTTGATAGACTTTTTCTTAAAAATTACTGATGGGATCTAAATGAAATTTTGTACATAAATCGAGAATAGTCCCGATTATAGGTTAATTTTTAGTCCCGGAAAATAACGGGACCGGGAACAACGCGGTTGAAACCGCGTGGGGATGATGGTTAATTATACTTATGAGCTCGATTTATTCCAATCTATATTAATATTATACTAAAGAATTTATTTGTTTGAACGCCCTAATCTCAGGAACTGCTGAAACGATTTCAAAAACTTTTTCAACGTTAGATATGTACGTGATCTTTCAATGTTAGGTTAATTATAGGTTACATGTATGTACATGTACCACGTACATGTACCACGGGCGAAGCCGGGGCGGGCCGCTAGTTTTGGACAAAAGCCCCAACCGCTATTCACTTTTTTTGTAGCATTTGCATGATGAGACGAGCAGGACATGTGCCCCATGGTGTGCAACATACCTGCCGCATAACAGCACAGTGACACGCAGCTATTGGAACATGAAGAGTCCGAATCATTACCTGTACTGCGCTCGTCACCCACAGATCTCAGATATTATATCTCTAAGTCCTATAATTTATCTGGAAGTATTGCCGTTCAAACCGTAACGCATGTTTGCACATTACTGCTGGGCGTTAGAATAACTGGCAAACGCGTGGTACCTCCCCAGATGGACTTTGCAAAGAGTCCTCTATACTACCTCTATACTTGTTTCTGTCTAGAGACATAACATGGCAATTATCCTGATATTAGTCTAAGTCGTTCTATCCTTTCTCTTTAGGTCCGAGGCAATGTCTTTTTACCCGACTGAAACAAGGGTTATGTTTTTCGCGCGTATCTTGTATGTTTGTCAATTTCTTTATTCCCACGTAATTGTTCGAAGGATTTCGACAATTCAAATATCGTTAGATCTGAGACGAAGTCTCAGGCACCGAAATGTCCTAAGATAGTATTTTGTAGTATGTAATGTGTTTTATGTCTTGGTTTTTTGCAGTCGGGTTTTTAAATTAGGTAAATTTATTCAATTTGGATTCAACGGTGTCTAGTTTGGTCCAAAGATCATCCAACGAACGGCAGACGTTTCCAGGCCAATTCCATCTTACTCTTTCCGCCTATTACAGGTACATAATTCTGTATAGATCAGCTAAAATTAATATCCTTCCAGTCTCCACCTCCAAATAATTAAAAACAGAAGTCAACACAAACCTATTCGAAAAATAAACTACAGAAAAACTGCCCATTGGAACAGTAGATTAAATTCTGATTAAATTTCATTCTGCCATGCAGTATATAAAACGAAACTAGGAAGAGTGAGATGTGGCAAAAGTTGGGGGGTTCTGTATAGTATAGTGTGTTTCTTCGTTAATATAAAAATCAAGATACGGTTTGTAGTGGTAGTAGGACTCTTTGTAGAGTTCGTCTGGAGAAATACTACAACTATGCTTGTTTTTCTACCACCAAACAGTAAAATGCAATTTTATCTGTGTTCTAATTTGAAAGACAATTTTCGAAAAAAACAGGTGAAATACAAGGCAATGAAACATGTATCTACATCATGTGTCATATCAGAGTGACGATGCGATGTAAGGATAGTACGATGTAAGGCTCAAACATTCAACGTTGCAGACTTTTCTGTATCATAATAAATAAAATGTGTTAGACAATATAAACCGTCCTCTTGGATCAGAAGATACTGCTTGCATTTAAATAGTTTAAAAAAAAGCAAACTGACAGCAGATGCAACTTATAATATACTATGTAAATGATGAATTATTACATTATTAAGATATGATAAATTATTACATACTTTGGACGGGACCGTCAAGTCACCTAACTTTTATTACCCAAGGAACCTTAAAAATGAAAGTCCATGACCAAGCATTTCTTTAGAAGCTCTGATCGCTTGGAGCCATGGGCGGAGCTGTGAGAAACAGAATAAAAAACCAAATACATGTAGGTTGAAGCAAAAAGGTTTCGTTAGGTAGCTATGTAGTTTCTGTGTACTTATTGCTAGAAAGTTCCAATGTGAGAATATAATTAAAATTTTGCAATTTAAAATGATTCTTTGCGAGGTTTAATCTGAGTTCTTTGCAGTTAATGAGTCGGTCTCCTATTTCGATCGTTCAAATAAAAAAATAAGTCTTTTCTCAAGAGAAATGAGAATACAAAGAAAATAAGTGTAAGCACGCAATAATTCGCTAAGAAGTCTAACCATACTATCAAAGAGTTTACATATACTACGTATACGAGTAGAGTTGGCACAAACGCTTTACACCGAAAGCACGGGTAGCATCTTTCTTACCTTGTCGCTCTTGTGGAAGTGGCATACTTTTGTCGTGACACTTCACTCTGTTGGAGGTGTTTAATCTGTGCTGTGTTGCCATAGAAAGTAAACACGTCATCTGTTTACGATTGACAAAAAGGAAAATCAAACTCTATACATAGTATATAAAATACGTAAACTCTTTTTTTTTTATTGAATTAGCCACTCCACAGACTCCGGGGTCCGTGATCTTTGTCATTACAATTAAAATCTTGGATAAGGAGAAGAGAGGAAAATAGGAGGAGTTGGTGGCCATTTAATCACTACCAGTTGGGATTCCATAGTAATCGACTCGACATCAGTGTTTGCCTTGTCATTTGCCTAAGCTGCCTCCTCCCGGCCCAGAGCCTCCACAACGGCCGCATTTCTGTCCCTGATGGCCATCTGTAGGTTAAAATCGCGGATGGTCTTCGGTGATGCAGCCCACGCTCGCCGCACGAACCGACCGATGGCGTCGTCGGTGTCGTCAGCGTAATATGAAGGTCCCGTGTGCCGTGAGATTGCCACTACCGAAAATCAAACTCTATACATAGTATATAAAATACGTAAACTCTTTGCATGCAATAGATAATATTTTGAACGCAAAAAGTATTAATCAGAAATTAGTTACAAAGTGTACTACTTAGTCTGTGGGTACAATGTTTTCTACGGAAGTGTTGGACTAGTTAACTTTACCACGGTTGAGCAAAAGCCTCTTTTCGTGGACGTCACTTGTCCAATCTCTTGTATATGATTGAGTTCAAAACATCTGATAATGTCACCAAAACTTAACTTGATTGATTACAAACAATTTAAAGTAATATTTAAAGATATTATTAGTGCCCTGCGGTTTTACCCACGTAGTTCGCGTTATTAGTATTGTTCGTTTTGCTTAGTTTGGGTCAGATGGTGTCGTGTGTGAAATGCCCGCCAACATTTAATTATTTATTTAAAAAATAGCCTATGTGTAATACTAGATTCTGTGTTCCAAATTACAGACCACATTCAGACGTTCCAACGTGATTGAGTCACAGACATTCGCTTTTATAATATTAGTTGGATTATTTTTAATCTTACGTTTTAATTTAGTTAAAACGTATTAATTTTATTTCCAAACTATATTTTAAACACAGACTATTAACTTTTTTGTTTTAAAACTCTATTCTTATAAACTTTTTTCGTAAAAAGCCACTAAAGTCACAGATATAAATGATACCTTCCGTTAATACGGGGTGTGGTTAGAGTGCCCGAGGCGAGCGAGAGCGGTCGTTATCGAGAAGCTAAACACGCCCGTGCTGCATTATTTGTGACTACCTTCTTGATATCAGGAATAACGATTTAGTTAGTATGACTATTTGCAGAATTTGCCTGGGGAAGTTCCACATCTTTGCTCGTTATTTTGCCGCTAGGCGAATCGTGCTGTGTTAGAGTTTAAAGGGCTATTTTTCAGAGAAAAAATACAATGCAAAGAGATGAACAAGTATATTGATTATCATCATACACATATTTTGGTTGTAGTGTCCCTTGACACTGTTGATAAACTACAAACCATAACAAACACATACACAAACCGGAAAGCGAACAGTGAAATAACGTTAATAAGTTGCAAATTAAAAATTAATATAAAATATACACTATCTACATACACGTAAATTTAAATACGTAATTGTTATTTATAAATGTTTGTTTATAGTAGGTAACAATACTCACAAATTATTGTTTCGTGTTAATTTTATGATGGTATGTATTTATTAATAGCATATCGAAAATAACATTTTTATAATTTAATACTACATACTTAGTAAATTTATTAAAAATTGTGTTTTTTTATATTTATTAAAATTTTAAAAGCTGGGCTTACAATCATGAATCGCGACCAACACTTTGCGGTTTTTGACGTCACATTAGCCAGGTGTTTTAGCGGAAAAATTCAAGATTACTATATTGTATATCTTTATATATAAAAATGTTATGTTGGTTTGTACTCGTACGCTTCAAAAAGTTCTGCACCGATCGAGCTGAAATTTTAGAATGATATATAATCCGCATCAAGGAGTTTTTATGTAATTTTTGCATAACAATGTGCCACAGCAAAGCGGGGCAGGGTACAGCTAGTATATTTTATATACTCACCAAAAATACTAACATTTGTATTTTTTGTAGTGGTTAACAAGCGTCAAACTTCAAACTTCAGAATAAAATAAAAATAAAAGCAATTCCGACAAATTGTTAACACTCCTATTGCATACAACAATTGACCTTTGTATTAAACGGATAGTAAAACCTGCAGAAGTTATAGTTAAGTATAAAGTGCAAACATTCGTGTTTCCAGGTTTCCAAACAGCAACGTAGTCAATTTATCTATCTGGGTGATAAGTTCGGTGCTAAGGAAGTGATTTGGACTCTTCATGTTCAAATAGCTAGTTAAACTCACGCGTATTGCTTTCAATTAAGCGCATGCCATGTCTTGTAATCTATATCATTAAAAAAATGATATTAGTTGCTTGAGTACAAAATTATTTTCTTTTACTGAAAAATATAAATTCCGTGTCTTCAGTTCCAAAACAAATCGGTATCTTCTATATCGTTTAACCATCAGGTAAGATAGCGTTCAAGTACAAACCTAATAAATAAATATAAAACATGGAACCATTATATAGCGTAAACTTTAAAAACGTTTTTAACCGACTTCAAAAAGTTTCTCAATTCGATGTATATATTTTTATTTGTTACCGTATATTCTTTCACTTTCATCTATACTTATAATATTCTTTTTGTTAGAAAGAACACATTTTTATATTGTTCCGTCAAAATTTGAACAATATTGGTCTGTTGGTTCGGAAATTACACAAACATTAAATAATAACGACACGCGCAGCGCGTTCGGTACATACTAACTTCTAAGTATTCTGTGTATCACAGACGATCCACAGAATATCTAGATTCTAGAAAGTGCCCACGTGATCGCGTCGCGTCGTCTTGGATGACAAAATAATTGTCAAAAATATATTTTTGTGTGGAAAAACAAACATCATTCGGTTATAATTACAGACTAAGTAGAGATACACAAATCGACTTCAAACAAGGAGGATGTTCTCAATCGGGTTGCATGTTTTTTTATTTGGTTTTGTTTTACGCGATAAATCCGCTAATTGTTAGTTCATTTTGATAATTCCTTTTTTGTTTGGTAAAAAATACTTCAGAGGTGATCTTAGATATCGAAAACAGGGAGGTAATTTTTCAAATATCAACAGAAAACTAAAATTACCTGTCATTGAAGTAGATTTGTGTTATTTTGGAGAAAACATATCAGCATAATAAGTAGCAGCATAAACAACCCATTAAATGTTCCCACTGCTGGGCGTCGGGGCCTTCTCTCGCAAGGAGAGAGACAAGGCTATAATCCACCACGCTGGGCCAGTGTCGGTTGGTGGATGACATATGACTTAGAACTTAGATTATAGGTAGATTTCGGTTTCTTCGCGGTGTTTTCCTTCACCGTTTTAATTACCGGCATTACGAACATGACTCTGAAAAGATAGTGGTGCGCGTGGTTTTGAACCCTGGGTCTCCGGATCGACAGTCGCCGTTCTCCCGACTAGGTCAGCTGTAACTTACTAGACCAGCCGTAACTTATTAGAAAACGTATTATTTCAATCCAAATACTGTTTAAAATTTAAAGGTAGTGTTCAACAAGCTTCGGTGACCGAAGCAGACCGTTGTTAGGGTTCTGTACCCAAAGGGTAAAAACGGGACCCTATTACTGAGAGACTTCGCTATCTGTCCGTCCGTCTGTCACCAGGCTGTATCTCAAGAACGGTGATAGCTAGACAGTTGAAATTTTCGCAGATGATGTATTTCTATTGCCGCATTAACAAAAACACTAAAAATAAAATAAATATTTAAGAGGTGCACCCATACAACAAACTTGATTTTTTACCGTTTCTTGCTCGATACTAATAATAACGTACCCGTCACAGGTAGACGCTTTAACTATTCACTTGCGTTGGACCGGCTGAATGTATCGAGTTAAAATTAAAGACACATTCTTGGTTTAGCTTAAGTAATACATAGAGTACTTATACAAAGGAAATGTTTAGCCTATGTGTTCTTCCAGACTGTAATCTAATTCTATTTCAAATTTCAACCCGATCGCTTGATACGTTCCGCCATGATTAAGTAACAAACATCCAAACAGTAACATTCATAATATTTACAGGACAACGTTGGAACGGCTGAACATATTTGGATGGAATTCGAAACACACGTAGTTTGAACTCAGAAATAGCAAATCGGTTACTTATAGGTTACTGTGACGTAGGAAAGACTAAGCAAATTTGGTAGAAAATTTAAACAGAGATAACTCATAGTCTGAAATACCACATTTATGTATTTATTACCTATAAACCTGAAAAGAAGCATGGGCCCCAAAACAAACAAATATTAACTATCACGTCAAAACGGCACAACGATATGGGTTGACATACGAAACACATATAGTTTAGAGTCAAAATTTTCACATGGGCTAATAAGTCTACATTTTCATTTAACTCCATATATAAGCATATATTTTCGTAAGGAACTTGATGTGATGGTAAGGTAAAGCCAAAAATGAAAATATATGCACCTGTTTTGGCGTAGATAATATAGGTGATTTGCGTTCACAATCAAAATAACAAGCAACATAATATTCTCATTAGACGGCGCTAATGCCAGTTTAAATCTAAAAGCACTAAAGGCCATTTAAATCGATGTTTTGCTATTGTGGTATGTATTTTTTCTTTCATCACTAGGTGGCGTTACTGGTATTCTAAATTGTACTAATAAGTACAATTTCGAATACCAGCTGCAGCAATTTTGCTGCTAAAAGGATTATGATGCCGAATTTGGATTCTTTCGTTCTTGATTTTTTTCTGTGTTACCTACAATTAAATTCATACATTAACATTTCACTAGGAGTTGGCTTAGATTTACGGGTTCAACTTGCTTGAATATCATTAAAACTCAAAATTTTAATTATTTTGATTCCACACAGGCTTCGTTCAAAATTTTACGCCGGCGAAGTCGCGGGTAACAGCTAGAAAACAGCTTGCGGATAAAATGAAATAGGTAAGTAGGTATCAGATCATGCACATTAGCTTCAGACTTTTCATAATGGATCCTATAAAAATCCTACAATCTTAACACTTGCAGCTATGTTCGATACTATGAAACCTTACTAAGTATGTTTGATTTTGTTTAAAAAAAGAAAAATAAAGATGATAAAATTAAATAAATTTTTGTGTAGAAAACAAATTATCCAAATATTTGACGTACGATACTTCCAATTAATGTATAAGTCAGTAACATCTGCTTACGCGAACGAAGTAGCGGGTTCAGCTAGTTTTAGAAATAAATTTAAAATTCGAACGTAATCGGAATCATCTTAGTATCCTATTTCTGTCGTGTATAAAGTGTATCGTTAATTTACCAGCGTCGTTGCTCGCGGCGCAAGCGCACTGCACTTATACGGGAGTCGCGTCCGCCCCCGCTTTAGGCGAGGACGCACCTCAACATCTGGACCTCATTTTACCTATATTTACTGGAATCAAAAAGCTGGTTTTGTCTTTCACTTTTATAACGGACAGAACATTTACTAAATATACTAGTAGCGCCCCGTGGTTTTACCCGCGTAGTTCCCGTTCCCTTTCATTTTTTCGGGATAAAAAGTAGCTTATGGTTTAATCCAGGGTGTCAGCTAACTATGTACCAAAATTTATTAAAATCGCTTCAGTCGTTTAGACGCGAAGACGTAATAAACATACACACTTCCAAGTTGTCGATTTTATTATATTAGGAAGATAAATATTGGTGGACATTTCACACACAATACAATTTGACCCCAAACTAAGCAAAGTACTATGGAAACCAAATAGCTGGTATAATACTCATCTCTATACTAATATTATAAAGCTGAAGAGTGTGTTTGTTTGTTTCTTTGAACGCTAGGATCTCGGAAAGTACTGGTCCGAATTGAAAGATTCTTTTACTATTAGATAGTCCATTTATCGAGGAAAGCTATAGGCTATAGAACATAACGCTACTATTAATAGAAGCGGAGCATGAATCAAGAATGTAACAAAATCGGGAAAAATATTTTTTTTGAGAGTTTTCGTACGTACGTGTCTAAGATTGCGTCATTGAATATCATAGGTTACATACCTCTTGAATAAACCTTTGCTAATCAAATTTATTTTTAAATCTGAGTTGGTACGCCCGATTTCTGACAGGTGGCGTAGCAGGTAGCTGAAGAGGTGTTTTGTTTGAAAGCGATATTCTCAGGAATGACTGGACCGATTTCAGTCATTCTTTTACCGTTATATATGTACGGGATCCTGATGAGTGCTATATAATGTACCACGGGCGACGCCGGGGCGGACATCTAGTAGTTTTATATTAACACAGCTAAATTACAATGCGAACTGCAGTACGCTATATAACTAACTAGTTACACTAAACACATCTAAATCATCCATAGACCAATTAAGATCTAAAGATGATCAAGGTCATCAACGCCCACTACTAGTCGGAAGTGTGCCCAGCATGCTGGCGGAATTACCATGCTTACACGTTGCTACTATTTGCCTTCATTGGAACTTCAAAGAGTTAGCCTAATTATCTAAAGAGGTAAAGTTTTTCTTATAATATAGAGTGACGAGACGAGTAGAACATGTGCCTGATAGTAAGCAACAGGCCTTCCCATAACAGCACAGTGACACGCAGCTATTGGAATATGAAGAGTCCAAATTATTATGTAGCACTGCATCGCGCTTGTAGCCTAGAAATATAAGATGTTTTTTATCTCGATGCCCTTTATTTCTCAGGAAACATTTCCCTTCAAACTGGAACCCAGTGATGATTTCGTTCCTTAAGAAAAGTAAGAAAAGGAACAATATAGGAAATATTGTTCCTTTTCTTACTAGGGCGCTGTTCCTACGACCTTATTATTGTGTGTTGCACATTTTCCATGCCACCACGGTTTTTTAGTATTAAATAATAACTTCTTAGACTAGGCAATCATAACAGAGTTCCTGTTAAATTGGTCGTCAGTTTATTTCGTCCCTTTAAATTATAAATCGTAGTCAGGTTTTTATTTTGTTATAATTTCGCGAAGACGCCGCGGGCGAAGCGGCAATATGAATATTAAGTTTTTTTTGGTTCACACGGGCGCGCGTTTCCATGATATTCCGAATTGGTGTTTAATACTCCGACTATAATACTTTTTTATTGAAGTGAAAACGTCCATATAAGCCTTCCCTGTAAGCATTTTTAGTTGGTTAAATCTTATGAGTTCGAGTCACGAACATGATAAGTTATTAACTTAGCGGCGGAGCAGCGGAGTAGAACTTGCGAGTTACAATCTTTTTTGGATAGGTGCAACCTCTTTACTTCGGATCACCGACATACGTAATAGTAGTATAGTTATCTGTATGAGTATCTGTAGCTATAGACGTATTTTATAACATTAGTGTTATTTTGAATTTAGTACATTTTTATTTTATGAGGTTTCACTTCTATCGGCGGTTATATACTGTTATTTTTGTAAAATGATTTTGTTACAAGAAACCATAGAGTATAAGTTTACTCTTTTCAGAAAACTGATTCATTGTTTCTGTATTGTTTTTGTGTTGTTCTAATTACGTGGTGCGTTACGTACAAATTGATGCGACGATCAACCACAAACCACTACCTATATTGTGGTCACGTGGCCGAGTAACGGTTCTTGACGTGACCATCTAGATTCTACATTGAAAGAACAAACCATCAGATGTGCCCTAAGCACCTTGAAATTGGTAATAAATTACGTCTGTATGTGTAGCGTAAGTAGTTTACAAATCACCAATCTACTTCACCCCTCGTATCGCTAGCGGCGAGGTATGCTATGGTTCTACTTATTTTGGTCGCTGACAACGAATAGTGATAGATAAAAACTTCGGACGTTCACCGCTTCCTGTAACCGACTAGAAAGGAAAGAGTGAGCGCACTCTTCCGATGACATAACTCCGTGCGCCTGAAGTTTGGGAGGGCGCACCCAATGGTTTATATCGATGGAAAGAACACAATAATGAAGAGGACGATTGTAAAACTTGCGAAAACAAGATAAATATAAAATTGAGTTTTCATTTTGAATTAATATTTAGCCATTTATTCCTATAATAGTGATACCAACCAGATTATAAAACCACGGCCTATTAAATCATATAGTGTTTCTTTCTACTGTGACCAAACACTGCTACAGTCCTGTTTTAGTTCACGGACGGAACACCACAATGGACATGTCCATTTTAACGGACCCGTGAGTCTTGAGACTCATCCGACTGACGGATGAATGAAATTTATGAGCGCTCCGATGAACCAATTAACTACGGACACTTAATTGGAATAAATAGGCGATTGTGCAGGCCATTCTAGTTTTGGAAATAACAATAAAGTGCCTTAGAATTTGCCCCAACTCAGACTAAAAAGGATACCTGCTATATTTGATTTGGGACCTCAGTAAAGACCGATATTTTTTTAATCATGGGACCTATGTCAGTTAGCCTAAGGCATGACTACTGGACTTTGGGCTAGACAGGATCCTACTGACCTGATTTTACTAACTGAACCTAACTGTACTTACATATTACGTAGGGCATCCTTTGCATGCATGGCTTAAATCTTTCCATAGCGTCACTCATTGGGAACTACATACATATACGAGTATGTCATATGACGACTAGGTAACGCAAAGGCACCTCAGATGGCTTCGACTTGAGCCACCGCAGTCCAATAAGTATTTTGCAACAAAATATCAATTGTCGATTTGTTTTACTATTTATTTATTTAATCAAATATAAGTATTTTTAATACAAATGGTTAAATATTTTTTTAATTGTCTTGTTTAGCTTTATTTGGTTCAGATTGCTTAATATAAATGTACATATTACAAATTTAAAAATTTACGATTTAACTTCATTTATTTGCATAATACTTACAAAGTTACTTGATGCAACGATTTTGAAATATATAAAACAAATTTAGCAATTGCTGTTGGGGTCATATGGTACCATTATGAGCATGAGCGTCAATTGTTTTCAGGCGAATCATCAATCCGAATGTTGATGGAGCGCGGTGGATTATGGTGTTGATTCACTACTTGTGAGAGAAATTTGCGGGTGGCATCTATGAGAAGATTTTGTGTGCTGTTTATGAGGTTATACTTTTACATTGTAATTGTTAAATTTGCAAGTGAATAAGGAATTTGTTTCGTTCGTTCCTCGATAAGAACACACTAAATATGTAATTTCGTTTGACCCTTTATCCCAAAACTTTTTGAGCGCTGATTCCCAAAAAGGCTGATATGATATCTTGTCCAGGTATTCCTTCTAAAGGTCCGACAATGACAGATGAAGCTGGGTTCCCAGCGGCCGTGGGCGTGGCAGCCGCTTCGAGACACGACACGCAAAAAGATTTTACTTTTTTAAATGACTCAAATGTGCATACCACTTCATGTAGGTTATAGAGGCTGTGTACGTGGAATGTGTGTAGAAACTGGCTGTCTGCTGAGCACAGAGAATAAGCGGATCGAAAGACTAGCATATAAATAGATGGACCATCTGATGGTAAATTATTACCACACACAAAACAAACAGAATGTAAGACGCTTACGTTTAATCTGGCCTTACTAAATAAAACAGTGTAAGTAAAGATACGGTAAAAGCTACAAGAAGCTTGCCCGTACGATATACCCAAACACATATCGTTTAAAAGCTCCCAGGGCTTAAGAGTGTGGAAACACTGCTGCTGGCAGTATATTCCACATTTTTGTAGTTCGTATTATATAAGAGAGCTTTCAAAGCGCTTTGTGCGAAGATGCAGAATATCTACTACAAAAGGATAGAACTTGCAACTTGCATTTATATTTCGCTCACAGTTTATTCGAATTCCGCAAATCGAAAAAACTTCTCGAAGGAATATTGCAACAGTACAAATAACAGACCAAAGACCACCATACCAACACCACCTTACATTTTTTCTATCGGACTGCACGTTGCTCGAATTTGCGACATCGTTTCATGGTTGGGTTTCCAAACACTCGATGATCTGAATGATCTAATCCCACCTTGCCCTTTCTACTATCGCACTTCTCGTATCTCAAAAAAGCGACATCGTTTCATGGTTGATATTACAAAAACACGAACGAAGAGTTTGACTCCATTTTCGTGATAAGATCGTCTAGGTTGTGGAATGCGTTGCCTGAGTGGGTATTCCCCGATAGTTACAATCTTGGTGTCTTCAAATCGAGAGTGAATCAAGGTATCTTCTAGGTAAGCACACTCCATCGTAGACCTCATCATCGCTTAACATCAGGCGAGATGGTGGTCCAGTGCGAACCTATCATAGATAAAAAACAAAAGGTTTTTTTGACACTAATTTTCTGATAAGAACGTCTAGGCTGTGGCTGTGGAATGCCTTGCCTAATTATTTTTTCCCGATCTATTTACGAAAATCAAAACTTTCGCAAAATCATAAAATTAGGATAAAAAAAGTAAGTTCCATGGTTAAAGTATTTTGAATCGTAAAAAATAAACTAAAGCAAGATTCAGTGGCCACAGAACTCATTAATGTTCTTCCATAAAAATATATTAATCAAATCCGACCACGCCCTTGGCAGTTAATACCAAATAATTTCTGCTACACCATTTACAAGAGCATAAAGAAAAAAGTATTATAGTAATACAATTAATTTTATGCCGTGGCATTTTTAGTGAAATCTTAAATAGTTTGAGAGATGTGGAATGCGTGAAACCCTCGGTTCGTTAGGTTTGTTTATAAATGCATACCTATTAACATTAGTCCACTTATAGTTGACTCAGATTTTTTATAATAAAGATAGTGCATGACGAGATGAGACTAGATGGAGTGACAATTCACGAAAGGTTTAGCTGGTGGCGGTTGGAAACGTAAAGCCGAAGATCGGGTTGAGTGGCGTATTATTGAAGAGGCCTATGTCCAGCTGTAGACCAATGTGGGCTGTGTGGGTTATGATGATAATGACGCCTGTATTTTACCCATCTACTTGTAGACTTCCCGTCAGTTGTTTAAGAACTACTTTGAATGACATAAACCGTGATAAATAAAATTATTCAAGATTCTAAAGTTGTATCTCGCGCGGATCCATGTCAATAATCTTTTTAGGGCTCCGTACTATAAGGTAAACCACTGGGAAACACCCACTCAGGCAACGCATTCCACAGCCTAGACATTCTTATCATAAAAGTGGAGTTGAACCTAGATTCGAATGAGAGAATCCGAGTTTATGCCATGAAATATTTTTTTCTATTTTAGTACTTCCGCCTTAGTATTGGTATTGTCACACACCTGTTGCATAGAAGAAACCCCGTTAGATTCCACGGATAGATACGAGACATAAATAGTAGAACAATTATTAAAATCTCGGATCAAAACGAAATAATCACAATATATCTAACACGTTATTAGCTATGATTACGTGTCACAGTGTCATCATAGCGGGATTTACTATTCGATTACTGGTAATCTAAATCAGCTGAGATTGTTTCTATTAAAACTGTGATTACATTGTATTTATTGTGTGCTTATGGGTGTTTATTCTTGAACCAAACTATGCAATATTTCGAATCTATGTATTAATATGTAAAGCAAAAAAAAAATTACTCCCTTTTGCACGGACAGAAGAGATGCAATATTCATCATCATCTCATCTAAAAAGTGTAGTTGGTGACAGTGGTTTTTCGAGCAGTTTTCACAAGTTGCTTCCGAGTTAGTTATATATCTTTCTTACGATTTTACTTTTACATTTTTATCAATTCAGTCGGCTTCGTACCGAAAAAAAAACAATGTATATTATACACGCACGCAAACCTAAATAGTCTTTTGTTTGTTCAAGTTTGAGATCAAATTGAGAATAGATTAATATTTCTAAATGGTCGAATATCGACCACTTTGGTTACTACTAGTAACTACTTATTTTAAGTGTTTTAATTTTCGTAAAAAGGGATACAAGGGTTTTGTTTCAAGAATAAGTTTTGACCGCGTAGTTTCCGTTCCCGTTATTTTCCCGTGATAAAAAGTAGCCTATCTGTTCTTCCAGTCTATCCTCTACCTGTGTTCCAAATTTCAGTCCGACCCTTTTATACGCTACGACGTGATTGAGCAACAAACATCCAAATATCCAAACTTCCAAACATTGACATTTATATTAATGGCAGGATTTATGTGGTTTACGTGGTAGGTTACATCTTTTGTAGGTTACAGTCAAATGCAATCTGTCTTCGATATTTTTAAGTTTTACATCTTAATCTTGTATAATCTTTCGGGATCGACTATTTTTTATATTTTTTGTGGCTTTCAAACAGCTCAGTAGGCTTAGTTGCATAATTTTTACGATATCAATACTATCCTAAGACATACATTTACAGGTTTCTTTCAATTAAAAAAAAATAATAAAATTAATTTATTTCAAGTTACAAAGACTCATACACTAAATACTTAATCATTCATAAAATTAATTTCGTCACATTACATTATAATTAGAAATCATTAAATGTATACCTTTTATCATTAAATTTAGCATAATTCTCAAAATTAATTCAGTAAAGATAAAGTTTTGGATAGCCGAAAAAACTACAAAATCCAGCTATTTAAAATTATTATTATAGATTGCTTATCATAATTTACACCACGTTTAATCGAGAAAATTTACGATCAACGAAGCGATAAAGGTGAAAACGGCTCGTCTCTCAAATTAAACATCAAACAAACACGAAAATTCAACACGTAACCGATCATTAATTAGTTCAATTGTTGTCCAACGTAGGGGAAGCACACTACATTTCTAACAACATCTAAACACTTTTTGACGCGCGGCGCTACAATCAAAAATTCAAAAACTTATATTAAAATTTTGTAGTTCCACTTTTATCACAACTCACGAGTTGTAGCACGATCTATGCAGCAGTAAAATTCTATTATTTTATATCTTTATAGAGCACGCAACACCGCAAGCAATACTGGCTGGTAGCATGTTTTATGTGAAATCAGATATGACAATTTGACAGGTTATTATGTTTACTTGTTTACTGTTTATTAAGGTTGTTAATAGGATGGTTTATTTGGTGACATTAGATTATTTATTCAGGAGTATACAGTGCCATCGTAAATGTTTTAGATTGTAAACAGGACTACGATTATTAATTTAAGGTGCAGAGAAGTGGGGTTTTCGATGTGTAACATCTTTCCTCTCGGTTGCAGATATATTCTTGTGATGTTATGAAAAGGGACGAAAATGTGTTACAAATAACCGGGAAAGCGCGCGCTTTTTGATTTGACCAATGAGCGCAGGATTGCGGAGAGATGGCTGTTGATATGGTGCCGTTCCATTTTACATGAGGTTGGTCGTCGTGCTATCGAGTGTTTATGCGTAACGAGAAAGAGATAGACACCTAGAGAACGGAATCTTCATATCAAATAGGATAATAGTGTCTAAGTTCTTTTTTTAAAGGGCAGAGCCTCAACAAAACTAAAATACCATTAGAACTACACTATACATCGCATTACATTGTTATTAGAGAGTTTTATTCTCCAAAAGTTTTCGTTTATTTAATTTGTGGTTGTTTCACATTTTAAATAGTGACGTGGCCGGTTGGCTGAATCCAATGTAAGTATTAACTTTACGAGATGAAAAAAAACTGCGACTTGCACTTAAGACTTTTATAGATAGCGTGCCGTGAAGTAATGCCAAAACAGGACGAACTGGTCTTTCAGACTTTAGTTGTACCATACTGAAATCACAAATTTATTTATTTATTTATTAATTCAATGAGCACAAATGAGCAAGATTTAGAAATAATACTGTGAGAAAACTCCTGAAATAATGAAAAATGTGCTCAACCTTAAAACTACACTTTGAATAACCCACTCCGAACCACTCCCGGTGCAAAGGTGTCTATGACACTCTTCATGTTCCCATGTTGAATAGTAAAGATCAACCTTGGCTCCAGGAACGAGTTGGAGCACCCGTATAATCTGGGGTGCGTGGCTCGGGAATCTCCACGTGGTGCACCCTGGGTATCACACCACAACTTGCCTCTTGGCATCTTGTTGTGTGGTGGCGAATCACGGCCGGGGCTGGGAACTTCTACACGCGCTCCTCAACCCCTTGAGCAGTGCGTGTAGAGGTTGGGAAGAGGGATTTAAAGTCTTGGGAAGGTTACTCGGCTGATATATCCGCCAAGTAAAATTCCTAAGTCTTCCAGATGACTGTCCTCCACGAGCACTCTGATTAGTAGAGTGCTTAGTAGAAGGACAAGGGCCGCGATGTGGTCATAGAGGCGGAACCGCGGCTATCCCTAGTGGCGGTGGTGAGAGCAGACCTCTCGCTGTCGACCATTTTCGCCACGATGCTTGACAGTGAGCGGTCGCGTGAGTTAGAGGAGAGAGACCTGAAAACCTCTCACTCCTTTATTGAGGTGGAAGCGGACACAGGGGTGAGCCTGAAGGCACGCTCAGGCCCGCACCCCGTCTCCACTGGAAGGCCTGGGGCTTAGGACGTTAAGGGCCGGCTGACACCATACCTAGGGATAGGCTTTTCTGAGGAGGTAACGCACTGCTGGTTTCCGGCGCGTCTCTGGATCCAAATGCGGGGCAGTGGACACCCCCCGTGAGGTGGGCCCGTAAGGGCGGTAGCAGCTGAGTCAGGATCGTTGATGGGAGTGCGAAAAGTGATCCTGCGACCCTGACCCCTGGCCATACCGGAGAAACCTGTGGGGGTTTTAGTCGGTAGGGGGCACCATCGACATCAACTCTCATCGTATCAAGCCCGACATACCCACCATGTCCCTGCATAGTGGGCATACGTAAATGTACTTTCACTAGATATAAAAGCGGTCATCCATATTCTCCCTGAACCTACGCCCTAACTCTGAAAGAAACTCTTTGGCTTCTGCTTCCCAAAAACTTAAGGCCTTCACGGCGACAGGCACAAATTCGTACTGCGACACTAATATGCTGTTCTTCTACTTATCAGCGGCAATCTCTGCCGCGGCTGGCGGTGAGTGAATAGTACTAACCAGGTAGGTTGCTGGCGGAGCTCAGTCAGTCAGTGCTACAACAAGCGTCCCAAATTAGTAATTTCCCGTTCTTCTAGGGCACCAGAGTCAACCCATCCACAGCCTGGGAGCCACCGCCGTATGCAACGAGTTGTTTTCTAATAAGGTGTCTAGGTAAGGAGAAGGTAGCGCATGCAACCTTGCCCCCAGATTCAGGCTGCAAGAAGCCTCAGAGTCTGACCATATCCATCCCCGAGGCATAAACCAATGGTTGTGCTTGGATCTTGGATTTTGATCTTAAAATAAGTTAGAAAGTAATTTATTATCATATTGCTCTCTAGTGCTATTTGCTTCATAATAATTAATAAGTTTTATTAACATTAGCAGTCCCCACGATTATTCCGCGCAGTTCTCGTTTCCGATATTTGTCCTATGTGTTCTTTCAGATCATAATCTATCTATGTTCCAAATTTCAACTTAATCCTTGCAACCATCCGACGTGATTGTCCTACAAACATCAAACCACCCAAAAATCCAAATACCAATTATACATTTATAATACGAGTATTAGTAGGACAATATTCAGGGGTTATAACATCTCTATAAACATGGCGCTCCACACGTGCGCGTCTGACATTTGCGTGCGCGCACCCTATCGGTCAGCGTGTGATCTCGCCGACCTCGCAGGGCTGTCGGCGCACGGTAAACTTGAATTAGAGGTTTCTGATCGAAAATGTCAACATGATTAGACGGAGGGGGAGCGGCTTACACGCTACGGATTCAGTAGAAAAAAACTTTAAACACCCGTGACTTCCAAACCGAAGAAGGTTCTAGAAGATCCTGCTTTCCTACTTAGGTATATTATAAATGCGAAAGTTTGTTGGATGTTTGTTACGCTTTCACGCAAAAGCTACTGAAGAAATCTGGATAATATTTAGTTCATAGATAGATATATAAAAGTCTGATATAATATTTATACAAATTTTTATCCCGGGCAAATAACACGATCTTAAACGATATGGGATGTGGGTGAAACTGCGGGGTACTAGTTAGGTAAAATCATAAAGAAAAAAACGGCAATTGTGCCAGTTCTGTTTATACGTATGACGTAATCTTCAAAACCACAACACCGATATCAATAAATCTTACACTATTTGAAAGGTACAGTTCTCCAGATGGTAATATGCTATATTTTATTAGTTAAACTATAAAATAATCGATATTCAACCCGGGTAAAGTCGAAATAGTTTTATTTATAAATATGCAAAACATTTTTTTGACAATTATAGACAGTCAAGCACCACCATTCACCTGATGTAAAGTGACGATACGGTCTAGAACAAAAGGCGTTTGCCTAGAAGAAATAGTCATACAATCATTTTGAAGAGACCTATATTGTATTCAAAGACACACTAGAGACAATCTGTATATATTGTAATGCTGACCAAGAAAGAAAGACTATCTGTAGCTTGGATGTACGTATCTTCTTTATCGTATGCTGTATGACAACCATGCTCCTTTACATGCAGTAAAAATAAAGCATCTTCCGGCACCTTGGTTAACTGATGACATAAAGAAGCTGATACATCTTAAAGCATTGGCCAAATCTAAAGTCCATAACAACCCTTGTGATCATAACAAAGAGAAATTTCATCAACTTCGGAATCGCTGCAATAGAGTGTGCAGGGACGCGCAACGCCAACATATCCATAAATCTGTTGAGAACGGTGATCCAGCCAAAGTCTGGAGATTCCTCCGTACATTGGGTGTTGGTAAGTCACAGCAAAATCTTAACCCTCAGAGTATTGATCTTAACGCCCTTAATCAACATTTCTCTTCGTCGTCACATATTGATGCAAATGACAAACATGCTACTATCAATCACCTCTCGTCTCTTCCAACACCTAATTACGCTCCTTTTGTTATTCATCAATTTGCCGCTTGTGATGTTAAGAAAACGATCCTATCCATTTCCTCTAATGCGGTCGGCAGTGATAGCATTAGCCGTAACATGATCCTTCCAATCCTTGATGAAATCCTACCCATTTTGTGCCATCTCCTTAACGCCTCTGTGTCATTGACATCTGTACCGTCTTCCTGGAAAGAAGCTCAAATTGTACCCATTCCCAAAAATCTAATCCCATCTCTCCATCTGAATTTCGCCCAATATCCATTCTCCTTTCCTCTCTAAAGTTCTCGAACGTCTGATCCACTCCCAACTTAGCTTCTTTCTAAACTGCAATAACCTTCTTAATCCCTTGCAATCTGGTTTCCGTCCCGGCCATAGTACTACTACTGCTCTTGTTAAGATATCTGATGATATTAGGCTGGGAATGGACAACAGAAAGCTTACTGTCCTCACCCTGCTCGATTTCAGCAATGCTTTTAACACTGTTGATTTCGATATTCTCCTGGCATTGCTACGTTCGATTAACATATCTCCAACGGCAATTGATTGGTTTCGTAGTTACCTGCAGGGTCGCCGGCAGCGTGTTCATATAGAAGATAGCTTTTCTTCTTGGTGTGAAACGCGTTCGGGTGTCCCTCAGGGTGGCGTTCTTTCTCCTATACTTTTGCTTTATTCATAAATTCAGTCACATCTCTCATTTCTTCTTCCTACCACCTCTATGCTGACGATCTCCAAGTTTATGCACAAGCCTCACTTGACAATCTAGATGATGCTATTAAGTTGGTAAACGATGATTTGCGCCGCATTGAAAAATGGAGTAGGTCTTTCGGTCTCACTGTCAATCCCTCGAAAACTCAGGCCATAATTATTGGAAGCTCGCGGCTTATATCGAGAGTCGATTATGGCACTACTACTAAAGTTCTATTCGGTGGCGTGACAGTACCATTTAGCGCAGAAGTAAAAAATCTTGGCATTATTTTCGATAGTTGTTTTACTTGGGATCCACAAATTCGATCAATAAAACGCAAAATATATGCCTCAGCAGCATCACTTCGAAGAATTCGAAACTTTTTGCCTACAGCCACCAAAGTTGCGTTAGTACAATCCTCCTTCTTCCCATCCTTGACTACGCTGACGTCTGCTACCTGGACCTTAGACGGGACCAATTCGATATGCTCGAGCGTCTTCAAAACTTTTGTATTAGGCTTATTTTCGGTCTCCGAAAATATGACCATGTTTCTCTTTTCCGATCTAAGCTCGAGTGGCTCCCTATCAGTTTACGTCGGGATACTCACATCCTATCACTTTTATATAACACACTTTTCACCCCTCTTCCCTCCGTATTTAAGCTCCCGTTTCACATTTCTTTGCGACACTCATTCAATAAATCTTAGGTCGTCTACAAATCTCCTATTATCTACCTCAGTTCATACAAGCTCCTTTTACGGTTCGTCGTTCTGCGTGCAGGCTGTGGCCTTATGGAATGCTCTTCCTGCGGCCATTAGACGTGCGCAGAGCGTCGCTTCGTTCAGGACTCTGATTCGGCAGCATTTTCTGACAAAAGTTGTTCACTGATTTATGTTTATTTTTCTTGGATTTTTGTGTTTCTTATTGTATACATACATTATTTCTTATATATATATGTATTTGTATGTGTATTTATATATTTAAACTTATTTATTTATTGTACTTACACCTATTATATGTATTTTGTTCTATTATATTTAATTTATATGTAATTAATACACGTGTTTATTTATATTGTTAGTTGCACCACTGCCCAAAATCTTACAAATCTTGTTTCTTTGTAAATCAAAGGTTATCTGGAAGAGATCGCTTTTAGCGATAAGGTCGCCTTTTGTGCCCATTATGTGTTTGTTATTTTATTTTACTTATTGTCAACTATGTTTGTGGTGCCAATAAAGTGTTTTTGTATTGTATTGTATTGTATTGTATCGTATCGCTCTTGGCAGAACGGTCGTGGTCACGACGAGGCGTCCACGTCGGTGGTAGGGGTGGATACAGCTCTCCGTACGATCTCCCGCCATCTCTCCCTATTCGCAGACTGTCTGGCGCAGTCAGACACGTGGCTTTCTATCACACACGTGGTACGTATTACGAAAGCAAAATCCAACAAATTTTTAAATCAAACTGTTTTACTGAAAATAAAGAGATTGACGATGCAGCAGCACTAAAAGTTAGCTGAAATGTGTTAGCTAAAAACATAACTCATAATTAGACACACACAAGAAATTCATACTTATTATTCAACCACATAATAGATTAATAAATAATAATTATTTTCATCGCAAGAAGTAAGGAATGAAGTTAGTTTCTACCTATGTTAACTAAAATGTTGACTAGGCTAACTCTGGGTGTCGCTTGTTGGTGACGGTGAGCGGGCATTGTAAAAATTTACTATCATAATTTTTCCCTAAGTGTGTTCCATAATTGTAGATTGTGGGCAAAGCATAGCACACAACGAGCTATGGAGAGAGCTATGGTCGGGCGGCTTGGAGTCTCTTTGCGCGATAGAATCCGAAATGAGGTTTTTCGCTAAAGAACGAAAGTAACCTACATAGCTCAGAGAGTAAGCAAGTTGAGGTTCCAATCGCAAGCCGCATCACTTGCAGAACTAACAACTGATGGGAAAGAATGATTTTTGTGTGGCCAATACGAACCGGAAGACGCAGTGTTGGATGGCCTCCCATTAGATGGACAGATGACCTCACAAAGATCACTAGAACTTAGACTAGATCGATGGTTGCAGATTGCGCAGGATCGTTCGTTGTGGATATCTAGGGACCTATGTTCAGCAGAGAACGCCTAATGGTGATTATGAATTATTCCCTAACGCGTCAAAATAAGAATAAATTTTAAAAACTGAATCAAAATGGAAAAAAAATGTGTATATTATTGAAGCACGATTACTTGTTCTAAATAGTGAGAGTACAAAAGTGTTTGACGAAGAATACAAATGCATTTAAGTACCAATCGACAGTAGGTACGTATTCGCGTCAGATATCTAAAATTTAATCAATCCAATTTTCATTTCCATCTTCCAATTTAGATTTTCGAGACCTCAATATTTGCCCGTCAAATCCTTTACACTACGTAAACCTTGTACGTGCACATTGGTAGCTAGGGCCTTGATTCACGCTGATCTATATGCGAAACGCTTGCAATTTCCAGTATATCCTGACCCCAAAATTCATTGTTATTCTGGGCAATCGTCGATTGAATTATATTGGTTGTGTGTTTAAGTTTTTCTTATTGATCGTTATGAATATGACGCCTGTTCGTCGCACCGCAAACACGAATTCCAATTATAAGTCGGCGATTAGCTCGTGGGAAAGAACACGTGGTGATTCCCCCATACTCTGTCAATTTTCCTTTATGGCACCTCGCAGTACTTTTGGTAACCTACTAGATATTTTTACTTGAATGTTGTGAACTTGGGAGCTTCTGGCCAAATGATGACGTAACTTTGGAACGATAGGTTTATGGAAAAGGGTTTTTTGGTATAGTATTTAGCCACAGACACAAGGGCAGTGGTTCCTTACCTTTTTTATATTTTTTCTCCTGTGACCTTTGAGAAAACTTTAACTCCGCCTCCTCCATCAGCTCGCTTGTAATATGGCGAACCGACGAACGCGCGTACACCGTCACGAAAAACCAACACTCTGAAGTCAGCTGGTCAACATTTTGATAAACATTAAAACTTCAGGTTAATACTTCTTGCGTTGTATATATTATCTATTCTATGGTTGAAGTTAGACTTCTTAGCACAAGGAATAATGATAAAAAGCACAAACTTCTTTCGTGCGTACAGTACACAATTGGTTTTTATATATTACTCGTATCCTAATTTCCAAGTTCTTTGTTACCCCCTGTAAAATAGCTATATAATTGGGCTGACGTCAGGTTGAAAATATACCATTCTTATTACGAGTAGTTCGTTAAATAGATTTTTGAAAAATATGGGACACGTTATTAACAATTTACAAAGATACAGATCATAAAAAACTTCCGGAGTGTGGGGGTTGTGACGCCACTCTATCGTAAAAATCGTACCATAACGTGACGTCATTCAAAACTTCTAAGCACTGCATCTTCGGCTTTTATTTTTGTGAAACATAAGAAAAAATACGTCTACACTCTCTGTCTGTCTCTTCGTCAGAATATGTTTTTTTTTATTTTTGCGATCCTAAACTTTCTAATGAAAGCCTTACACCTCAGATCTAATTTCTACCTCTAATTTCAAGTATTCCACGAGCAGTCCAACCTTTGTATGAAGCACCCATTTGCGAGTATGACTCATGCGCCAGCGATCGCTCTCCAAGACAATTTTGAGGAAAGAGAACGACTCGCCACAAGGTACCACCGCAAGAAGAAGCATAAAGTTTATAATAACCTCTTACCAAGTAATACCTTTTCCAATCTATTATTCCGCAACGCCGTACAGAAATCATGCGACAAGGAGAAATGATAGAGGGTTGCAATCCCCTATCTTCACCTGCACTCAGTTGAACAGCTTACATGTGACGCCGTAGTGCTGAATCTTATTATTTTATACCGTACTATCATCCTACATAGGTCTCCTGGTGGTTCATATAACCCATACATTTTGTTCACGGGCCTGTGGTCTATTATGGTCAATACGCTACTTGTATACTTATAGATTTACAGATATACCTACTGCTTACCAGCACATCCTGCTCTGCTGTCCGTCACCACTTCACTCTTCTACGCCGCTGCAATTTAAGTTATTTATTGCAATTCTTGTGATGCCAATAAAGTGTTTCTGTATTGTATTGTACACCAGCAAGTCGGTGTCACGAACTCATGAGATTTCCTCCCACCAAAACGTGCTCAAACAGTTTTCATTTCAAAATGTTTACTTGGATATGTTGACTTACACATATATTATGGAGTGACAATGTGAGCAGGACATGTGCCTGATGGTAAGAAACATGCCTATAACAGCACAGCGGCGCGGAGCCATTGAAACATGAAAAGTCCCAATCTTAAATACTTTATATGTTTAACTTTGACGAAGTGTACATAAATTGATTAAAACGAATAGACCTAATACCCAAAATACAGGCGTGTTTCACACCTAGTTTGGGGAATAAGGGAAACACATGTAAATGTACCGATTATTTGAAATAAACATTTTTTTTATTATTATATAATCATTACCGAGTACTGCGCTTGTCACTCGGAGACATAAGGTGTTCATCTCTTAACCAGTAACTTCTATGGAGACATTGCCCTTCAAACCAAAACACAGTAATGTTTATGCAGAATAGCTGGAAAAGGTATGGTACTTTTCCAGGCGGACTTTGCAAAGACTACTGCTGTAAGGCTGCTGCGCTACCTACCACTACAATGTTTTCGAATTCCTATAATTTCAGTTGATAAATATGTAGGTAGGAAGGAGTACCAACATGACGCTACGGAATATGTCGTTTGGCAGTAGATGGTACCAGGGACTGATTCCGTAGCAAAAAATGTTACGGAACATTTTCATTTTTTTGCTTTACAAATATATGATATGCGAGATGGATTGTCGTAATTAATACCTAGGTACTTGAGTACTTCCATATCTTCCAAAATGCATTCATATAAACATAAATAACTCTAAAACAAACAAAAACCGAAGTGAATAGGATTGATGAGTCAAGCATAAAATTATGTTCCGTCATTTAATTATCGTTTAAAATTAAGGATTGTGTGTATACTCCGTGCATCCATGCCCAGTAACGAAGGCTCCTCTCACCGCAGCGTTTTCTTGCGAGTTCTTATTTTCTTCAAAAAATCATCGAGAATAGCTATGGCCGCTGCGCTTTAACTTCATGATCGGTCGACTTCCGGATGACCATCATGGACAGGAATGCGGTCGTGGTGGGGCTCTGAGCCGGGAGGAGGCTACGAGAAAATGGCAAAATCGTACTATAGAGAACTAGAATTGGCCGGACGAAATACTCCTCCTGTGTTCATTTAATTCCCCTAATCAATGTTTAAAAAAAAAAATGACGGACAATGACCTGATGGTCACGGAACTCGGAGCGGGTGGAGTTGTTAAATTTCAAACAAATCGATCAATGATCGAGTGCTAAAAATAAAAGTTATTAAGTTTTTTAATAGATTTTAATCTTACCGACAATTCCATTATAATTTTATGTACTAAATACAGTTATATTAATTAGTATGTACCAAATATTAACACTTAAAAGTAAGTACATACTCATACTATTTTTGTATATCATTAAAACCTTCCATTTTGTTTTGGATGTAAAATCAAATCATTTATTTACAACATTTATTCAAGTTTTGCTTAGATAACTTATGTACATATAATGACAAATAGGGATGTAAATATAATTTCACAAGTCACACAAAAACGCATCGATTCATTATTTTGTAGATCAGAGTCACTAATCACACCGACAATACCACATGTCAACGTTAAATATAGCTTTTACATACCGATCCCGATAGGCTATTTTTATTTAATTATGTGGATAGGAGATAATATAACTTTTTAAAACGAAATACTGAGGACCTATAAGGATTATCTCAGCGAAAAGTCATCTCCTCAAGTCTTCTCGATTAGTTATTGGTATTTTGTCATAGTGAATTCATTTGTTTTTGTTAAAGAGATATATGGCTCACGGCCTCAAATGGCCTCTACAGGTACAAATTCGCGCTGAGACCGCGACACGAGACTGCGACAGGAGACCGCGACAGGCACTTGACTCTATAGAATTGTATGGACGCCAGTTCGCGCCGAGACCGCGACACGTGTCTCGGTCTCCTGTCGCGTCCATCCATATAGTGGCAAGTGCCTGTCGCAGTCTCGCGTCGCGGTCTCCGGGCGAACTACCTTACTGCCTGTTAAACTTTGGGCTACCACAGAAGGCGCAGTCCCTTAATGAATTCATTGTCTGTTATGCATTATAACGAACGAAAATACGAAAGGAGCAGGTATGCAAAACTAAGTTATGAATGCTCTCTGACTTGTATTTTCTGTAGTCCTTAATTATTGGCCCAGGACCGAGTAGGATGTCATGATAAAATAAAGACCGATATCTAACAGAGGAAAATGGTGATGTTGAATTTAACACTTCATTTTGAACTCCCAAAGCAGAAATGTGTGTTTGTTTTTGTGTAAATATCTGTAGAACCCTAGCTCCCGAATGAATGAACCGATTTTGTTTTTTTTAATGAAAGTAGAATTTTTCGGAAGTGTTTTTACTATGTTTCATCAAAATCGGATGAGCCATTCGAAGTTGTCAACACTTTTGTTTGTAATGGCAACACTTAAGTTTTGTTTGCAAATGTACCTATACTTGTTTAATAGAATTGTGTAGTTTCAAGGTTAGTCTATAAGTAGATATGTGTCTCGTCTTAGAGCTTCATATTACTTCAGATATTGTGAATCGACGTTTTTATGTTGATTCTAAAATGCTGAATTTATGAAGTCATTTGAATATATCAAGATACAAAACAAAACAGAAGATTATTCGTATCGTACATTTATCCACTTACACATTTGGAAATTCATTTCAAAAATATTGTGTTCTTTATTTACAGTGTACAAAGCTAACAGACAATCACTATTGAGTCAAAAATTAAGTAAACAGGGCCATAGAGGCATTCGATAATACTTATATTGTTTAAAATAAGTACAAACATAGATAAGGTCTTGTTTATTCTGTAGGTAAAACACCTGGAGCCAATTTATTTGCTTTAAAGTGTCTCCTTCCCAAAGTGCGGCAAAGTAAAAATAGTGGCTCTCGTTCCCATCGAAACCTTTTTTATGTATATTATAACTTATAACACAAGATTGGTAATGTGTTGTCACAAAAATAGGTAATATTATTTTAAACCAAGACCACTATCAAATCTGTATTTTTGTTATTTTTAAACATAAATTGAGAAAAAAAGCTAAAATACATACTAAGTAATATAAATTTGATGTTTTGGGTATATAACTAGTTAAAAAATTAATTAATAATCGGCAATAGATACTTTTAAGATATAATTTAAACATTTCAAATGTCCTTGATATATAATACGTAAGCATTCCCTTGAGAAAGTGTGTCATAAATTAAATCGTGTATATTTTTATAAATATAAGCATTTTAATGTCACTAATAAGTACTTTTAATGTATAACAATAATTATCCCTACGACTACTTTACTAATTTGTATTTTAACTTATAATTTCGAGCTATCTATACCCACTCGAAGGTATATACATATATGTATAATATTTGTATAATTATGATATATTTATGCCACCCAGTTAAAATACAAAATAGATTTGATAAGTTGTGATAATATTTACAATTGAATTTCAAATATATTAATATGTACATTGATACCCTTACTATTTTTATTTGAACTCGCCAAATAATGCACAAAACAAGTTGTACTTACTTACTTAACTATGGTAAATTAAACATTTAAATACCAATAAATATACAAAAAAAATGCATTAAAATTGCTATCTTAAAATAGGAACCAAAATTATTTATCTTTTAAATTACAGTAAGCCCACTGTCAAATAATTTATTTAAATTAAGTACATATTTAATATACTCTATTATATACATTTATTATTATAATATTCACAGAGCCACAGCATATATTCACAAATCTTATTTTACTAACAGCAAAGAAGACAAGAAAAAACTAACTAATAGTCAATTCATTAGACAATTACATACAACTTCTTATCACAATTCTCAAACATGTGTGGCCTGAAACTTATGGTTAACTCAAACCTCTCTAACTGCCATATTCCAAAGATGTACTTAAAGCTCTCGCTAAAGTCGTACTATCTGTCAAATTATTTAGTCAAATCGCTATAGTAATTTTTGACATTTGTGATGTCAAACTGATTCAAAGAAACAAAAGAGTTTAAGTAAAGTTTTGCAATATGACGGTTATTTTGTTATATTTGAAGTTCGAATTTACACAGATTCAGTATTTAAAACGATTGACAACTAACTGAATATGTATGTTGCATACAGCAATACAAAGAAACAGTAGAAGCAATAGGAAGATAAATCCTGCCGAAAACTGTTTGTATCGATAAGTTGATATCCTCCTTGCCATTCTTTAGAAGTAAATAAAAACCACAATAATACACTGGGACAACACAAAAATCACAAAATGTCACTGCACTTATCATTAACGTTAAAAAACGTAGTCCACTTAATAGCCCATCGAGCCGCATCAGTCGTGGTAGTCCCGCGGCTCTGGCTTCAGCTACCAGACCAGACCCTCGGGGTGGAGAGGGGGCGGACCGTCTCCGAAGGTGAACTCGGGGGAGGACGGCCGCGGGAGCACCAGGTGGTCCGGTGGCGGGAACTGATCGGGGAACTCTCCCCCTGGCAGCGCCTCCATGCCGCCTGCGAAACGACCTGCTCCCGTTAGTAACACCCTGGTAATGTGATGTGATATTATGAATGATGATATATCTCATAAATTCATCCGACTAAGTTCTAAATAATTTAAAAATATACTGTTGGTATTAGATTCTGTTAAATTGGGGACAAATGTAGCCTATGCTATTTCAGACTTTAGAGAATCTTTGTTCCAAATTTCAGCCAGGTTTATTGAGTTTGTTTGACCAGATTGAGTAACATCTTAAATTACGCATTCAAAATGTTAGTAGGAGTAGGAACACAGTGACTGGTTCTCTGTTGTTTATAGAAACAATTCAGTCAAATACTGGTGGATAATTGATACATAAACTACTTCTAAGTTGCCCTGTGTCTTTTTTTTGACGGGACCAAAGAGTTTACATATCCTACGTACAGAGTTGGCATAAACGCTTTACACCAAAAACACAGGTAGCATCTTGCTTGCCTTGCCGCTCTTGTGGAAGTGTCATACTGTCTCGGCACATCACTCTGTTGCCATAGAAAGTATGCACGTCATCTGCTTACGATTGATACAAAAGAACCGTGCGGAAAATGTAACTCTATACGTAGTATATGTAAACTCTTTGGACGGGACCAATAGGAGTTATCCTCAGATGTCCGGGGCAGTACCGGCCTCATCTAATCCAACTTTGGGCTACTGCAGAAGGCTCAAGCCTCACTAATACAAATTTACTAATTATATTTACCTACAACTGTGTTATTGTAGGCACAGTGACATTGTCTACACGGCGAATACCCATCCATGTACTAGGTATTATATTAGGTACTATTACGAATTATGTTTCCGCTATCAAATGTTGGGGTATTTTGTATTGTGTTACTTTTTTATTTTGAATTCTCTCATGAAATTTCGTTACACCAATATGGTTGTTGTTTCTATTTTTATACCAACCACATTCCTATTCCTATAAATCATCTCCATGATGACCAGATCGTTAACAGTGCACATCCACGGAAGATTTCCAAATGATAATGACAATACAACAAGAAAATGCATTTGCCGTGAATAATAATAATCAAGTTTAAAGGTCTTATTATGTCACTATTTTCTGGTTTGAGTATCAAATGATTGACAGAAGTAGTCATCACATATATTTAATGACATATTTGTTTATTCAGCCTTAGGATACTTAGGTATGCAGGTACAAGTTTCTGTATTCTTTTAAGCTCTCATGATTGTTCACTAGCATTATTAATATTAATTACGCGAATGAAGTTATAAGAACTCAAATTATTATACTAACTACTTGAGTACCTATGCAACGACTACTTTACTGTCTGATTTATTATTATATTAAATTAGCCTATTGTCCCAAAGTTGACCAAGGGCATATATTCTCTCCGCCCGATGGCCTCTATTATTAGGTCATCGTTTTGTGGGTAGCCTCCGGCTTTTTACACTCTGTTATTTCTGTGTAAGCTATTATAAATATCAACATACATTATTTTAACGCGATCGTTATAATTAATCATTTAGTAAAACGAATCATCCACGCATCAAATAGTCTTTAAGTTAAGGCCTCTTTATACATAATGCAAGCCATATGCGATAGACAAATTAAGCGATGGGAGGTAAGACACCTGTGCCCAACATTGGGACATTGAGTTGAAAATAAATAGGTATAATAGACTTATTGAAAATAAGCTATAAATTAAAGCCGTCATAAACTTTACCAACCTGGCTGATTGAAGGGCATAGCAGGAGGAGGATGGAAGAACGGCGCATCATGGTGGAACGCTGGGCCATAACCAAACTCGAACTTCCCATCTGCAGTCGCGAAGTACGGAAACCCCGGCGGCCCTTCCTCGAGACCCCCAGGGGAGAGGTTCATGGGGAACCCTCGCATTTTGCGTGAGGAACCAAAGAATGGACCTCTGCCCATTGACGTTAGCTGCTTGAGGCGACGCTCTTTTGACCGCTTGTTTTGGAACCAGACCTGTGAAAGAAAGATTTTGTTTAGTGTAAATTCAAAATTGACTTCCAGGGTAGATAAACAAAAAGTGAACATAGCTTTCGGCAGTTATTTCCTGGCAATAAAAGTATAACAAGGCATGCGTGGACTTCTAGAGTTTTGAACTGGCCTGCTAACCTGATCCTTAATCCTATTTTATGCAAAAATGACATAAAATGAAAATCTGTGACGAATTTATAACAACTTTATTTGCCTGTGACGTTGTTCATTTGCTTTTTTACAACTTGTGGCGAGTTTACTTTTAATGTATGGAGTATACAAATTGTGACGAATTTACTTTGTGGAGAATCGACAATAACCCCTACAAACTAAACAGTCTGATTTGTCAACCCTGTTGTCTGTTTTTCACCCAACGCTAACATTGACTGACATTGATTGTATCAAGATGATTAAACTTACTTTTATTTTGCTCAGGACAAAATAGAGGCAGAAACACAGCATGTGATTTTCGGAAATACTGTACTTTTGGGATTTTTTGCACTGTTTTGGCAACCTATCCCTATCGACTAAACACAATCAGATCTGTCAACCCTCTGGACATTTTTCAATATATATATCCCTACAATGTCTACGTTGTCTCTAGATTTTCTTTTCAGGAATCCTTGCTTGCTCTAAAGACATGATTTGACGTGTGTTATATATTGTTAACGATAATAAAAATTATGTGTTACTCCAAAACCACCGTACAGTTTGATTTAATCTAATCTATCGAGTTGTTTACAATTCTATATTTAAGATACCTAATCAGTATCGGTTTTACGTAAATACGTAAAAACGCTAGTTTTTGCCCAGTTCTAATTAAACAATCTATTTTAACATCTTTATATAACGCCATTAATGATAAAGTTTACGTCACTTAAACCTCAATCACAGCAAATAGCGCAAAAACTAGGAAATTAGCATCAAATCGATTTTGCATCCACCAGATCGTCACGTACGTCTATGAGGCGAGGAAAATCGATCCGAAATGTGTTAATTGTTAATTGAAAAACAATTAACAGTTATTTTTTGTTTTCCTTTGTTTTTTTTCGCGAGTTCGTGGGCGATCGCACGCGTCTTTGATTTCTTGGTAATCATAGAACATTTTTCTTTTGCGCTTCTTGGTCGTTTACAACTTGCTGTAACGTTATCCTGGGTTACAAGGATTAGGTGAACTAGTGTTCAGGCTATACGTACAAGCAGCCTACTTTATGTTCCTATTGTTGGTTTCCTATCATAAGGAAAGACAGGGAAAGGGAGTGGGACAAAAGTTCTCCTTAGGGAGGGAGCGTTCAAATATTACGTAACGCAATTTTTGAAGATTTTGACCCCCCCCCCTCTACTGTAACGCTCCGTAACGTTTTTCTGTACCTCCTCCTCTCTAAACGCTACGTAACACTCAAGTGATATTTTTTAACCTGAAGTCGCAAAAAGTTATGTTATAGTTTCTATTCTTGGTATAGTTTTAATTGCCTTATAATAAAACAAGAGATTTTTAATTCGAATGTGAACGAAAAGGGTTGGCAATTTGGAATACATATGAGTCGTTCACGAACGAACGAATCAAATAACCTGGGTCGCGAGAACCATAAGAACCATTGGATCAGTAAGCTTAAAATGATTCGTTCGTTCGATTACAAGATCATGTTACGCGTGAAGGTCGAATAAGCCGACGAACGGCCCGAACTTTATTTGACCGAACCATGAGTTATTTGTTATTATCGTTTATCTTATCTATTGTATGCTGTTTATTTGTTGGCGTCCGAACTGTTCATTTTTCATTTTAATCTATCTCCATTCATTATAGCTACATAACATAAAACCAGTTTGCGTATTAAAAATCTTACTAAGATCAAAATCAGAATTAAATGGTTGCCAAACGATCGTCATGAATCCCGAAACGTAATTCATAAACTGTTATTAGTTTATGTTTATGAACGAAACGAAAAGCAACTGAACGAGTAGTTCTATTGACTAACATATGTAGCACTGGCTCAAAGATAACCAATGGTTCGTTTGAACGGGTCGAACGACTCGGGTCTTTTTATCTATGGTTCAGGTGCGATCCGGTCTCAAATTGAACGAACGACACATTCTTAATTTGGAAGATTAAATTTCCTAATTTTTTATGTAAAAAAAGAAATAATGTTACGTAACGAGTTGTAAGAAAGACCCCCTCTCGCCCCTGTAACGCATCGTATCCCCCGGCCCCCTCAAATTGCGTTACGTAATACTTGAACGCTCCCTTACTGCAATTATTGAATGTCCTCTAACCGCATTAGCAGATATCCTCGTGATTTTGTAAAATTTTAAAATTATGTACATGAACTCCTCCTCCAGAACCTTTGCCTTTTTTATGTTGTCCTATTTTATGATGTACAATGCTTATTATATACTTATTTTTAGGCAGAAATAATCACGAACTTAGATATATTCTACACCATTGCCGTCTCCAAAAAATTAACGCTTTGCTTTCTCCTCCTTATGATATGTATACATCTCGTTTAACCTTATTGTTATAGTTAAGGCTTCGCGTGTACCGGATCTAATCAGTAACGCGGATAACGGCTGTGGAAGTGTGGATATCGCGTTATGAACTTATCGTGTATGCCGACCATTACGCTCCAAAGAATTTGTCAGATCGGCACTGACACCGTTTTGTGGAAGGTCGAAGAATGACCTCACTTGAAACTGCATAGCTGCAACGCCACCTTTAAAGTTATGAGAGTTAAATATGAGTTATAAAATCTATGTAAATAAAACGAAATTAGTAAATCTGTGTAGGTACATAAAAAGGCCAACATTTATGTCTTTAGTTCATACGTGTTTTCTGGCGTATGTTTGACCCAACGCATAAGCATCGACATTCAGCGTGGTAATGCCGCCAGCATTCTGAGCGTGATTAAACTATTATTCTACTATCCGACTATTTTCGCACGAAAATTATCTTTTCGTGTTCATTATTGTCAAGACGAATGTTTATGAAGAAAAATAAAAGGGTTGTCTTCTTATTCTTTAATGTCTTCTTGTAGCGCAATTATGTAGTAACTTCGCCTTGCATTTACCTCTAATACTTGGTAATAAACTTCAACTTTTGTAGTGCAGATACATTTTATAATCCCAATAAATTCCATCTTAATGGATATTGCTACCGTTCTGAATAATTAAATTATTTTATTACTTAAAATGTAGTGGTAATTGTAGATAGAGGTAATAAAAATTACAAAGGCTCGTACGTAGATACTATCTACGTAGGGGAGATACGGGCAAGACGGGGTGGCGGGCAAGACGGGGCAACCGTATTATAAGGATTTCTAATGGGCCGATCACGATCGTTCTAGCGCGTGACGATGCGGTGCCATGATGGCTGTCAGTGGGTCCGTTGAGTGATTCGCTGCGACACGTATTTTTTTGTTTATTGAGACAAAAGTGGTTTTTGGCAGTTTGATTCATATTTTCGAAATCCATTTGGTACGTGTTTACTACGCGAATAATACTAGATTGCATAAGCTGCAAAGTTATTCTTTTGCGTCAACGATTAAACTAGCAGGTAAGAACTCGTTTATTTCTGTATTGTGTATTGTTTTCCGTGTGTGTTTTTTTTAAATGTAGTTAGGCGTTCGAGGGCAAGATGGGGTATACAATTCTACATTTTGCTCGCTCGTGGTTGCTGATTATATCGCAAATTTTTATCACCAGTGTCACTCCCTATGTTGAAGCAGCGGCTATATCACTATGATGGTTTCTGCTACCCCTGCGAATACCAAGCCCGGATGTTCTACTTGGCTTGTTAATGACGAAATAGACCGAAGACCAACAACTCCACAATAATCCAAATTTTCTGTTGCTAGTCCACAGCAAGTATTGCCCTTTCCAGCAACTATAATCAAGCAAAAGCAGCTATAATTACTGCGTCACCCTACAAAACAGAACTGGCAGAAATAATAAAAAATCTTTGGAAGAGAGTAAGCTAAAAAGGAAGAAAATCAGACAATAAAAGTCGCAGAAGTAAAAGGCGCAGAAGAGACTAGAGAGAAAGAAGGTAAAGCCATACCAAGAAGAAAGTAAGAGGCAATCGCAGTTCATCAAGTAGCAAAAGCGAGTAACCTTGAAAATACTCCTTGCTTATATTGTAGTGAACTATATTTGGATTCCGATGAATGGAGGGTTTATTATATATAACCTAAATATATTAGGATATTGGGAGGATTGCTGGTTCCATATGTGACAATTGGTTACATTGCTCCTGTTCTGGCTTGGATAATGATGACGATGAAGCAACATTTACCTACATATTTTGCAAAGAACAGTAAGGATTGGCTATACCCCATCATACCCAATGGTACCCCCGTCTTACCCTACCTAGAGGGCAAGATGGGTGGGTGGAGTTTTTTCACTTTTATATTGTTAAAAACTTAATTAAGTTAGAATTGTTCGTAAACTTATAAAAATTTGATAGACTGATTAACAAAGAAAATAACAGTAATTAAACAGAGTATATAAATACAATAGTTTCAGTTTTATTTCCAATCAAACGTTAAGTACCCCGTCTTGCCCGCATCTCCCCTACTTATCTACTATATATTCTGGTAACTAAAGTAGAATCAAATTTTACATTTTAATCTTATATTTTATAGTTTAATTTTTTGTAAAGGTCCTTTAGATGATCTCTACTGTCTACTGATGATTGGTTAATATAGAATGTTTTGTATTCAGTAGTAAAAGTTGTAGAAGAAATATCTCAATATGCAAGTATTAATAGCCATTTACTTCACGTATTTTGCCTTTTTTTTGTAGCTGCTCATTAGGAGGACAGCCTTCTGATCTCTGATGCTTTCACAACTGTTTATGATATATGACTATTACAACAATGATATAAGCAATTCTAATAGGAGGTAAAACGTCCAGTGAACAGTAATAATTAAATACTGGTTTATTTTTGCAATATCATCTAGCCCTAAAGTTAGTAAAGCTTGTACTACCTATAGAAGCCATGTAGCTGATATGACATACTATATTTTTTAAATGCATAGCTAAGATATATATATATAAACACTTGGATTGTTTATTCTATTGCAATTGCTCTCTTTCTCTTTAGTTTAGAATCAAAACATTCTCATTAACATTAAAGTTAAGTTAAAAAATATTAATATGAAAGTACCGAGCGTTACTGAAACTCATATCCATTTCAATTATAATTAATTATTAATTCCCTACACATAGTTTAACGAATTATCTAAATGCTAATTGCATGCTGTGCTTTGTCTCAACGATAAATACTTTTAACAATAACAGATTAAGAACAATTAGTTTAATAAGCAATGTAATATTGTAATTTATCAACACAAAGCCAAATTAAATAAATAAATAAATAAAACGAAAAATATGGCAATAACGAAGAGATAATTTTTATTGTGCTACTTTTTTATTTCTTCCAAAAAACATAGTCCCAAGTAGAAGTATTGATTGTACTATATGTAATGGACATCTGTTGACAGGTTATTATTATATAACTTTGAACACAGGTGGTAGGTCGACCTGCCTGCATAATTATAGATAAAAGGATGATAATATCGAGTTGAAGTTTGCTTTTAATTACGAAGGACTCATTAATGAAGGGTTCCAGAAAGTTGTCAGTTGTCATCAAGCTTTATAATTAACACATTATTTCTACCATCTGGTAGACATCATCTAGACATCTACTCGTAAATTTATTGATTTTAACAGAGCGTTACAAATGATAGAAAAATAAACTCTTTATTGCACTTAAAATAACAAAAACGTGATACAATAAAACCTTAAAACCTTAAAACAAAATAAATCGCTATACAAAATACATTGATTAAAAACGGTTTAGTAAAACGGCAAGGCAAAAGGTAAAAGGAATAAATTAAAAACATAGCAAAAACATTGATAAGTCCCTCAAGAGAAGTCTCTAGTATCTATCTAGTTATCTACAAAACTATAAATAACCATTTTTGTCATACTTTAGAAATCAAGTTGCAGATTCATTCTGTGAGTAATTAGCTTGATTTATTGCTTCTGTGATTAATGTTTTGTTCGTTTTTCAGTTTACTCAGTTTCACACGCATCTTACCTACACTATTGAACGTTGCATTTATTTACTTTCAGCTGTTATCTGTTAAGTCTCTTCAAAATCAGTCCAGCTGTTTTAGAGATATTTTTTAGATATAAACAGACCGCGAGAACAAATTTACAATTATTTTTTTGTAAGGAATGGATGGAAATGGAATTACAAACTGAAACTTAAAATTTGTATATATTTTATGTAATATGATTTTAAATTTACAATTTTTTTTTATAAAGATGTACAAAAGTAACTTTATGGTTGCGTGTAACAAACACAAACGTGGACTACAACGCAAACCAACACCTAAATGAAAGAGGCGTGTTACCGCCACTAATCTCTTAATAATCCATATTCATATGTGTCGTTTTACTTGAACCATAGACCCACATCGACGAAGTCTTTGATCTTCCCCGCTTGCGCCTACGCATGCATTTGCACAGAAATCACCCAAGGGTCTCATTATTGAAATCGCACGATTTCGATCACATGTTTGTTATTTATACTATATGGCGCACGCAATGCGTGAGACTTTCGTCCGCACGCGTGACTAGGATAGATAAAAGCTAGTATTGTAAATATGATTAGTTCGAAAACAATAAACTAAAAGTCCCTGGCTGTACAAACAAACAGAGGGGGTATGCAGCAAATGCTTTCGGCACATTCGGCCAGGGGCCAGTGCGCGATAGTTTCTTTAAGCTAGCGTGCTTTTTTTTATATTTGACTAACAATACATTTATATTTATTGTAATAACGTTCATACCAAATAATTTGCAATTAATGATAATTGTTTGATGTGGTGCCAATAAAATGCTATTCATTTGCGATCAGCGGGACTTTTATAAAATCCTATCACATGTGTAAACCTGTTTCTCCCTGAAAAGTTAGCGAACGACAATTATAACTATGGATAAGAATACCTAAGCATAGATCGATCGAAACGCACAATGGCCCAATAAAGAGGCTAGGTGCGGCAAAGGCCCAAACTAAACTAACTAAGTATAGATCGATGCTCGTGTCGTATACAATAGCAGTGAGAAAAAAAGAGCGAGCGTTTGACATGAGAATGAAAATGAGACCCCCTGAACCTGCTCTTACAACGTCTCTACTCACTGCGCACTAAACTATGGTAGAACGAATTCTTATTGCATAAACAACATGATTTATTACTTACTCTAATGAAATCGAAGTAAATGTAGCATTGATGATGCATTTATTAACTACATTTATGGTTTGGTAGAAAAATAAATTAATGTAGATAACCACATTTAGCTGTTTTCTACGGTTTCACCTGTCGATTTTATTGTGAATTTGAACTTATGCCAAAAACTGGGCTTTATTTCTGGCAATACATCGCGCAAATGGTCCCCAGTCTGATGGGCTATGGCAATAGCGAAAGCTAAGTTAACGACTTCAAACTTATGTTTCTTTGTATCCCCATTATTATATATTTTTATTATATAAGATAAAATAAGCTATCGAGATTTATAATAGTTATTCTAGAGAATCACGTATTCAAATAAACAGAAACCTTATTTAATCTAACCTTTGCGTGGTTTTATTTTTATAACACAGATTTTGTGTTGAGAGAACACTGGAAACAGTGATAGTACTTATTTGAGATCTGCTTTTAAGAAAGCCCTTTTTAGATTATTTCTCAAGTAAGCTGCTCGTGCTATTATGAGTTATCGATTGCAAATGTTATTCCTTGAAATTCTTTTACAATTTCCATTGAGCGATAATTCCAATTTTTATGGTAGAAATAAATTTAATTAATTAATGGAAAGAGCTTATTGCAGCTATTTGATATATTAAGACCATTTACAGTTCGTTCCTTTCAAAACGGACTCTAAACACCCTTTAGTTGAACGAAATCAAATCGTTTTCGGTGCGAAAGTCGCAGATACTAGTAAAGCTCATATTGAAATTGTGAATTATTTCAATTTTAGTATATTTATAGCACTTTCAATAAAAAAAAATGTTTCATTTCGAGTACCTACTTCAGTAAGTAATCATATAGAGTAATCATTACTTGCTAACCCTACTTAATGCAAAAATGACATAAAATGAAAATCTGTGACGAATTTACAACAACTTTTTTACCTGTGACGTTGTTCATTTGTTTTTTTTTTATAACTTGTGGCGAGTTTACTTTGTGGAGAATCGACAATAACCCATATCTATTCAGGTATAATTTTAATTACAAACTTAAAAATCGAAACAGAAGACAAAAAAAATAGATATAGATTCGAATGAACTAAGCTTTGCAAAAACATAACAAAACAAAAAAGTGTGTAAAACTTTTTTGTTGCACTTGAGGTAAAAAATCGTATGAATTTATTAGCAACATTGTAACACGTTAGTGTTATTTTATTAATTGATCAATTTGCTTGAATCAATTAAATTAATTCGTCCATTAATCAATTTTACAGAAGCCAACATCAATTAAATGTATAGGACTATTATAACGTTTAGATGAGACAAACAGTTTTAAAAATATGTAGTCTTATTCTAAATCTCAGTAATGATTAAGTGCTCAAAAGTCTTAATAGACCGGTTTTTCATTTAAAACATTCATGACATGAAACTGTAAAGCGACATATTTTTAATGAGCAGAACTTTTATAAACTATAAAATTACAATGAAAACTACACATTTCACTCTAAATTATCCATAGATCAATGAAGGTCTACAGATACATTTTCACCACAAATCATATAACTCGCACAACCCACTCTTCTACCCCCTAACTAAATCATGTCTGGCTTGGTTATTGCTGTCTCTATCATTTTAAGCGAAAAGAAAATATTTTTTAGAATGTAGACCCTCCGATGCGGTGCTCCATCGCCGTTCCGATGCTATGCCACTACATTAGAATGTTGGTGACGTAAATCCATAATATTCCCCTAATAAAAAGTCCCAACTCGGACAAAGAAGTTTTGACTTCAAAAAAGTAACTCATAAACATAAAGGTGAATCCAATATCATTGATATAACTCATTGCATATGTTGTGGTCGTCAATATCCCCGTTGCACGTCGATCACATTTAAATATGCAAATAATATAGATACTAGATTAAAGGCTTCAGATTTTCTCAAAAATATCATAGAAAATAATACGCGTAGTAAGAGTCAGATGAACGTATCTACAAAAAAATCAAAAAACGTTTTTTTTTAGATTTCGGGTCTTAAAGTGGTCCTTTATGAACTGCCAAAACGACGTAACGATATATTCAATATTTCACTAATTCCAAAAAAACGAAATAGCATAAGAATTATTTTCCATTGGAGCAGAAGAACGTATCACTTCTTACGTTATATTAGTTTTAATGATCATGCTAACAGTTACTGCTACTGCAACGTATCTGCAATAACAATATTTTGGACCATACAATATTGTGTGTTTCAGAATATTGCATGAACCATATCGACGTAAAAGCTTATGCGTTGTTTTGGTTGTTACAAATTGTGCGTTGGTACAAAGTTTAAAGAGCCAAAACAACGTTTATCTAGTTACGGCAAATTTGCAGAAACATTTTGTAAATATACAATCCATATTAATAACCATAACGATGTAATTATCATATACGTTATTTTGGCGGTACTATTATCTTTGAGAGTTATTCTAGTCCATAGAATTTTTATAAACATACGTTAGTATGCTAAACGAGCTGCGAACCCGCGCGCGCACTCTCCTTGAAAAAGATCGCCGGACGCGATCGAAACTTGAGTCGGACTGGACTGACTACATTATACGTGAGTTACCCGTGTATTTATGTAAAATGTGTAATAACCACGTTAGTTTTCATACTAAAATACGTTAGTATGACTATTATATAACATATTATTAAACTGAAGAAAACAGCAGAAATTTGATATTCTGAAAAAAATAACGGATCTCAACGACATTCTTGAACAGGTAAGTTATTTTTCATTGTGTTTGTTTTTAATACCTACAAGTTGAACGTGCTGTCCTGGGTTTGATTACCAGGAAGGACTAACCGTAACTTAGTTTGAGTTCTGGTACAATAGGCCGGCAAAACACACAAGATATTATAATTAATGCCTACTCAATTTTTAATGTTAAAGATGCTGAAGTAACTCTGTTGTTTATCTGTCTTCAAAACCCGAGAAAAGACATTTTAAGCTACTTATTACCACGTGTTGTGACAGATATTATACAGCCACAATTAGTAAGTTGAAGTAGTTTATTATTATCACTTGTATAGTCCTATGCCCGGACCGTGTTAAACTGCGTCCGCAACAGCGATAACTGACATCCACTCGGACCAAGTCGCGGGCGGATGCTAGTATTAAATTAATCGTATAATAAATTATTATGAGTGTTTGTTCATGTTTTAACGTTACAATACTTACATCTAGCTAGCCCCTAAAATATTTCTAGATTGGTAAATAATGATAAAATGTTATTTAACTGGATTTAGTTTGTTTTTTACTCATGACGGTAAATTATTAAGGATATCTGCAGCTGTGATAGTAGGTATATTATTTTGACTAAGGTATACTGTTTTGTTTTAGGAACGATCTCATTCAATCGACACCCCTGCTGAAATTGAAGAATTCAATAATAGCTTAAATCCTTATGTTTAACCAGCCCCTACTGATTTAACAACAACTTCTGAAAATGACTCCGTTTTTGATGAACCTGGACCGCCACCAACTAAATTATTGACTACATTGGAATATGTGTCATTGATTCAACCAACCCCTGCTGATTTAACAACTTTAGATAATGACCCTGTTTTTGATGAACCTGGACCGTCACTTACTAAATTATTGACTACATTGGAAAATGTGTCACTGATAGACTTAAATGAAGATTTGTATTTATCACATTCGAGCAATGATGGAGAACCTGCACCAGATTAATGCATCATATCATCATCAAGCATCTTTTCACCTTCAGAAATTAGTAACAATATTCAAATAAAAGATGTTATGAACCAAAATGTTCATCAGTCTGAAAATGGAGAAACTCTTGATAAAACTATAGAAAATATTACTACTGTAACTGAATCTGTTATTTCTGGTTATCAAAATCGTAAACGCAAATGCAGAGGTCAAGCTGAACCCAGCGTATGGAAAAAGAATTTGAGAATAACTAAGAGGCAAAAAGGTAAACCTCAAGTAAAGGTGTTTTAAAACCAGGAAAAACATTGGGAGAGTCAAAGTGTTTGGGGTTGTGTGGAGAAAAAATGTACGAACTAATTTAATGAAGAAGAGCGATTGAAAATCTTTTCATCGTTTTGATTTTAATTATAAAAAAAGTGTTTATTATTTTCTCTCACACAGATGTTTTAAATTGTAAATACCTTAATAAAGTATATATAACAGTAGTAGATTATCTATGTGAGAAACTGGTGTCTGTACTAGGAAAACCTGTATGACAGATCACCAGCCTCTCCAACAACGGTGGTGATAAGGGGTAGGTACACATTGATTTTAAATGTAGATGTTAATCGTTAGATGTTAGGTGTAAGTGAGAGCATAAAATTAAAAAAAAAGATTTTAACAAAATTAATTTTCAGAAATTAAAATTAATATTCAGAAAGGCAAAAGGCTGCGCCTATTGACCAAATTCAGTTGAAAAGTGCATATGACAAACCCCTTTTCTATTTCTGCTGAAAAGTACGAGGACTTGAAAGATTTATGCAGACAAGGCCATCCCAATGCAATACCACGGTTTCTATGAAGGATTTGCAGTTGGAGGGACCGACACAGAAAATGACGAAGATATATAAAATTGTGTATACGGATGTCTGATGTTGATTATGTTTTTTTAATTATATTTTTCAGAAGTAAATACAGACTTTATAATGTTTAATTGTTTGGCTTTTATTTATTTGCTCGTAAACATACTAAAACTGAACTTCTAAAATGACATATGTAAATAAGACAACGACTAAAAGTATAATAAATTAAGGGCCAGACTAACGTATGTCAACCAATACTCAAAAAAATATATATTGTGTATTTATAAGCGTATATAAATAAATAATTAATACCTTTTTGAAATCCCTAATAGTAGGCCATTACATTACATAATTTTTTTTCATTGTCGAATGTATTTAATATCTAATAAAAAGCTGACAAAGTTTGAAGAGACGAATTTTCGCAGTTTTTTTGCTCTCCTGTAAAATTTATAAAATGGTAGATACGTTCATCTGACTCTTACCACGCGAATACACCTTGTGTATGAAGTAGAAAGTCTTATAAATCTCGCTGGACTTTCATGTGAGCTTTCACTCCGTGCCGGTAGCATCAATGATTTACTATTTAATAACTAAAACTCTCGTAAAATTGATTATTAGGCTGTAAAGTTACGGGATTTCAAATAACACCTTCATTTTGAATCCGTCATAAAATACTTATAAAATGACGGCATTGAATTCGAAAACAATATGGAGGTTCGGAGAGAAAAAACTTACTAACATTATGAGCTAGCTGCGCCCCGTGGAGTAACCCGCGGCTTGACAGTTTTTCACGATATTTTATTTTCGCCAAATACAACTCATTTAATTGAATCATTTGATTAAGTACTTATATCATGGAAATCACTAACAAAAGGGTTAAGAATAAGCCTATGTTTTAATCCAAGAAATTTAATTGTTACGTGCTCAATTTCATTCCAATCTATTCAGAAATTACCTACAGAGATAAGTACCTACAAACATAGGGAGTTAAAGTTAAAAGGACTCTTATTGGAGAGCCGCTTAAGTTGCAAGGAGTATTACCACGGCAAATAACCAGGCAGGTTCCGAATCACCTTAGTTAGAAAGAATCCAAATTGAGCACCTATTTTCATAACTTTTTCAATTTAGATAAAATAATACCGGCAAATACATAACAAAATTGGTGCGATGACACAAACTTCAAAAACATAGCTTTTTTGGGCAATACGTTACCGCATATACCTAAGTCGTCATCAATACCGGTACTCATTATTATTTACATTTGAAAATAAATTTTATCGATCTAAAAGAAAAAAGGCGGATGATGCATGTCCTGCTAAGATGTCGTTCTTGGAGCTATATCGGTTTCCTGATGATGTTTTCTTTCACCGTTTAAGCCAGTGTTGATAAAAAGCTTGTTTTCCAGTACTCAGAGAAGTTAACAGATATACCACTTTGGTTAACTAGTGTTGTAGTTCGATAATGCATTCAGTTCCAATGAAACATTATTATCATGTTATGTCATCATGATAGCATACACAAACTCCTTGTTTGCGTAGCCTCCACAGGACGAGTCGATCTTTGTAAGTTATACAGTCTACAAATATATCATTATTGCATAAAAAATAGCCTCATATATTAATAAAGATGGCGCAGTAGATATATTAGCGATTTTTTATAATTTATACATCTTAATTCATTCGAGATTTATGAGCGAGAAATAATTTAGACATTTTTATTTTACGATTCGCCTTGATTCCAGTAACATGTCGTTACTAAGTGAGACAAACATTAGCTATGTTGCTCTAGAAATAAACAGTTTTATTATAGAATCAGATAAATTAAGTGCCACCTTAAAAATATCTCAATCTTCATATATGTACAATTTTCACGACAATTAGTGAAAACAAAAATAAAGAGCATATCAATAGTAATACACATTTTCAAAGTTTAAAATGAATATTTTAAATAAAGTTTATTTGGCGCTAACAGAATTAACTGAAACTGATAATAATGCGCATAGGGTGTAGTCATTTCCTCGCTGGGGTGGGATGAAAATTTACGTGTTGCACTCGAGTGCAAGATGTTCACCTTGTGCTCTATTCATTCTCTCGCGAACGCTCAGGATTCTTCAGAATTCTTCGCTTGCTCGGTCATGAAAATTGCGAAAAAGCAACTTTGAACTCTTGTATAACAAATAAGTATTGTATTGTGTGCAGATAATCCAACAAGTTCCAAATTTTAGACTGATCCATTAGTTTTTACAACGAGCAACAATCATCCCAAAATCCAAATATCTAAACTATCTCATTTCATTTTATTAGTAAGATATGGATTAGATAGGTGTTTGGATAGGTATAACCTACTCTTCTAATCTAAAAATGTACAATTTCATCAAAATAGCCCACACTTTTTGGACGCATGTTATTATGACATTAAACTCAATATTATAGATATGTCATGACATTCAAACAACAATAAATAACATTTCGACATTTATCCAGTAGTTCAAAATGACCTTGGGTACAATCTCTAGTTTTAAAGTACAGTCAGAAAAAATAGCCAATCGGAATAAAGATTTTTATTATGATAGGTTATCCTATTTAAGCAATTTTATGGAAATAACTACCGCCTACAGCTCGATATTATAACTGACACAAAAATGAAATTCAATCAAAATTACTATAATTTTCTGAATAAAATGCAATTATTAAAACATAACTATATCCTGATATTCAATAATCTTTTTGCAATATTATTTAGTCAAGTTACCTCTAATAGTAGCTTCTCCGTATTTTATGGCTAATTTTCTGACCGTACTTTGGTCAAATTTTAAACGTACCAAATTGACCTGTTCCGTTATAGAATATTGAAGCTTATAGTTATTACTTTTATTACTTAATCGGTCTGTAATAGATCAAACCGTCAAAAATGTTGCCTGTTGTAAAAAATATTATGGTTGACCTATTATAGTCTGTGGTCCGATAGCTTGCCTAATTAGGTGGTTAACATAATTATTAGTATCAATACAGAGTATTTACCACTTTATGATGTTGATGGACAGTTACTTGGTATTGGGAAAGCGTGATTCGGAAATCGGTAGTAAAATATATAATTAGCCACGAATCGAGTTTAGTCTGACTTGCCAGCAATCCGTGCAAGGTTTGGAGAAAGATTGAGAAAGGGAAAGTTACTCGTTAATTAGTTTCTATGATTTTATTTTGTAATATAACATGATCAAACGAGCAAGACATGACAACAGTTTAATGGGAAGCAAAAACACTATACCTACACACAATTTCTTTTTTCAGAATTTTTATGAAATCTTCGACAAAAAAAAAATGGGTACCTATTTAAAAACCCTTTGCCAAATTTCATGAGATTGACATAAAAATGCATGTCACGCACGACTATTAATATAAAAATGTACTTTTTCTAATCTATTTTTTACTATGGAGATAATGCTAACATAGTTCAATCTAAATTCTAATATTTCGCTCTAAGGGACATTAGTTAAGCTTTTACGCAATTAGGCCATTGAACAAAGTTATCTAAAGTCTTGAATAACTTTTCAGGTTTGGATTTTTGAGTCGACACCGGACCATAAAATAAAAATCTAGATTTTAATCCTTCAAATATGTATCTCAGGCAATGCTCCCACATTTCTGATACATATTATAATATTCAGAATAATAAGAAGAGATAAAGATGGTGAGAAGGAGAGTATGCACACTGTGATGGCGATTTCTAAAGTAAGTATCACTGAAGAAGTAGTTCGTACACTGTGTACGGCTCGCGAACGTATCAACTGATTTGAAAATAAAAGTTGAACAATGCTCAAAAATAAGGACAGCTTTCGTCAAACATGATATTTTACGAAATCGAATCTGCCGTTTGAAAATAGATCTTACCAGTAAGGCTTTAAATATTATAATCTTTCAAGTGAGTGGTGCTTGTTTGGTACTAGTTTTTTATGTAGAAAATTAGATTTTAGTGATGGCTTTCAGTTATTTTTTTTAGCAATAATTATATTTTAAGTATAATTATTTTTTTAGGTTTTGGCTTCAATAGTTTTTTTTTAGTCAGTAGGTGTGTTTTGTGAGTTTTCAATAAAAAAATCTTGAGTAGCCCACGTAGGTGCAATGAAAGAATCCCAGAACAAATTAATGCTTAGGAAAAAGTTCTAGAGTTGTTTGTATGTAAATAGATAAGTGATTGCATATTGTAGTGATTACCAAACATTTGGTAAGTTAACAAGGCATTAGAGTATGGACGCCGAGCGACGGGTGACGGCACAGGGCCGCGGGGCGTCTTCGGAACAAGCCGCGTGGTGTTAAACACCATATTTCATACTACACCCTGCAGGGCGCGCTCTCAATATACACCAGCGGACAAAGTCGCGTCAGAGATTACCAACAAGTAGTAAGTAAATAAAGCTTTACTAATAAATAGGTTTTAATAACATAGATTCATCAACGAACAACACTAACTTAGATTTTAAAAACAATTATTTATTGAGTTAAATCAAAATATGAAATCAACTTATATCTATACTAATATTATAAAGCTGAAGAGTTTGTTTGTTTGTTTGTTTGTTTGTTTGCTTGAACGCTAGGATCTCGGGAAGTACTGGCCCGAACTGTAAGATTATTTTTCTATTGGATAATCCATTTATCGAGTTTTCGTACGTTTCGTGCTTTGACATGACACATGACAGCATGTGTCAAAGATTGCGTCATTGAATTTCAGTAATCTGTGCCTTGAATATAAACCTTTGCTAATTTTTTTTTCTAAAGCTGAGTTGGTACGACCAATTTCCGACAGGTGGCGTAGCAGGTAGCTGAAGAGGTTTTTTGTTTGAAATCGATATTCTCAGGAATGAGTGAACCGATTTCAGTCATTCTTTCACCGTTGGATATGTACGGGATCCTGATGAGTGCTATATAATGTACCACGGGCGAAGCCGGGGCGGGCATCTAGTGTATACTATATATCTATTTAGAAACTTATTTAAGGGTATTGGGAAATAAAGGCTTTTTTTTATTTATTTTTTATTTTAAAAACCTAGATTGATAGATCTTAATCCTGTGTAAAGGCACAGGAACTAACAAAGCTTTTTTATTAATGAAATGATAGTTGGTTAGAACTTAGTGCTAGCCAGTGTAATCTACTCGTATGTATAAATGTTTTTGAGTCAGATGGTATTGTGTGTGAATCGTCCACAAATATATATTTGAATGAAGAAATGGAATATTCCTAAGTTACACCAGCATTTATTGATTAAGAGTGATAATTGTGTTTATATAGTGCAGCAAGCTTCCAATATTACGGTACAGGTGCATGAACCATATGCACTGGTAAATAACCACATTAAATATGCGGCAATTAATAGTACTTGTGTTGTAAACAACCGAAATTGTAGTTTAAAAGAATGTGCTCTGTTGATTGATTATTTACTATTATTTGGGATTATGTTCGTTTGTTTTTAAACAAAGGAGAACGTACTGGAGACTTAAAGCTGAGGTTAGGGCTGAGTCGCGAGCCATGTGAGAGGCGTATGGCCAGTGGACTATGATAGGCTTATGAGTGAGATGATGAGTTTTTAAATATAAAGTGATAAAGACGCAATCGATCCATGACACATTTTTAATCAATGGAAAAGTATTTAAAGTCCTTTATGTTTACTGAGTATGGTTCTTCGATAAGATGAAAATGGTATGAGTTTGGATTCTGTCGCGTGTCGTGCACGGCGCACCCGGCAAGGGGCCGTATTCTTGCCGCCTGATAACTCGTAAAGTTCCCTGTTAAAGACCGCCACATCCGAGCGAGCCTCATTGAAACACCGGAGCGGTGCGCGGGGTGTGGCGGCTACACACCAGCCGTGTCTCGTAATGTCTAAAACTTGGACAATACTTTAACTGACCTTGTTGACCTCTGTAATCCACTCACTATTCGATTCGATTCTCATATAGGGCTGAAAAGAAACAGTGTCTTACTAATACCTACTAATAAGAACAAAAACATACAATCTAATTGAGCACCACCTCTTTTTCTGAAGTTGGTTAGAGATTAATGTTGGCTGGTATGTATGTATATTTTCTAGGGATCTGTGCAAGTTGCCCTCAATTTGGCTTTGACTCTAGTGGGGGGTCACATGGCTCCAGGTCACATAGTCGTTGTCCAGTCACAAAGCTCTACGATACTAAATGCATGCTTTTGGTCCACCTAGGTACTGGACTCAGCCCAGGGGGAGTCATGACCGCCTCCCCACATGAATCCGCGCTTCGGTATTGCCCACTTACGTTGGGCTAGCGCAGAAAGCTTCTAGCCTTAACTTTACCATTCAATAAACTATTTTCGTACAAAACCAAAATAGGCACTCAAAAGCGAAAATAAATAAACCGACTATTTGAAGTCGGTGCCAGCCAAATCAACAGGTAGTGAATAGATACACTTATCTGTGCCTACTTACCATGCCTACATAGCAAATCTACTAACTTTTGAACTGGCACCGACTTCAAATATGAGTGAGTAGCGCTAATAATCATTTTAATTTATTTTTGCTTTTGAGTGTCTATTTGTGGTTTTGAAGTCGAAAATTTTTGTACGAAAATAGTTTATTTTAACACTTTTTAGAGTAAAACAAGTTTTCATTAATCCATTTACACAATTTCGTATTGACAGGATCGAGTTTCATAACTTTTGTGAAATCTACAACTACGTCATCCAAAAATTGTACGCAAATTTTAGTTTATGGTTCATATTTCAAAAACCACCCGACCGATTTCGATAAGATTTATATGGGACCATTTGGGAATCATACCCATTCGAACACGAAAAGAAATTTTAAAATCGGTGTAGGGGTTCTCGAGAAATCAGGTAACATACATAAAAAAAAAAACACATAGGAGTCGAATTGATAACCTCAACCTTATTTGGGAGTCGGTTAAAAATACCGGCCGAATTGATACCTTCGTCTCTTTGAACTCGGTTAAAAAAAACATTCGTAGCGAGTTTCGATGTTTCTTCGTTTCATACGTATGAATTTAGAATTAAACAAATATTTCATCTACTCTCTGTTTGCATCGATATATAGTGACAGGACGACCAAAACACGCACGTAATGCAAAGCAACATGTCTGCTCATAACAGCACAGTGACACCTTTCTATTGGAATACAAAAAGTCAAAAGCTCTGGAAGGCGCTCATCGCCCAAAAAGCAAAGAGGTTTTAGTATGAAAACTAAGCAAAGAGGTATAAGACTGATTTATCTCTTTGTCCTGTAGAGTCTCTGGAACACCCAAAAGTTTGCACAATACCTATTTGTTTTCAATTCATCCATACTAATACACTTAGGTATGCGGTTTTAGAAATGTAAACGTTAAAGTTCGTAAACTACCTAATATAATACCTAACTAGGCTAAAAGAGAGAATACATTCGAATATGCGGTAATTTCAATAAAAAGATACATAGGTATTTTATTAATTCAGATAAGACATTTATCTATTAATCTGATTTTTTATTAGAAAACTTTCCGAACTGATTTGCTTTTCCCCTTCCAGACTCATATTTTAAATGTCATTAGGTTCCGCCGTGTTAGTTTTTTGCGAGAACTTCACTGCAAATAGCCGGCTTTTGAGTAAAAACGGTCATTTTTCAAAAGTTGAGAATCAGTGAGGCGGTTCGGCTAAAGGCTGATTAACACACGGACATTGTTCGTGCCGATACTACATTAATAACAAGTCTACCTGCTTGACACACCAACTGGTGCATAAACTGTGGTACGACACAATATTAACTTAAATTAAAATAAGTTTAAATGTATATATCTGTACTGTACCCTCTGTTAAATAAAGTTATTTGGATGTACTATATATACTGTTTGGTGAACTGTGATACGTATTTGTATTGTATTGTTAAGTAAACTGCGATTATATTATATACTAGATGTCCGCCCGGCTTCGCCCGTGGAACATATATAGCACTAATTGAGATGCCGCACATATACAACGGTGAAAAAATTTTGAAATCGATTCAGTAATTCCTGAGAACATCGCTTTCAAACAAAACACCTCATCAGCTACCTGCTACGCCACCTGTCGGTAATTGGTCGTACCAACTCAGAGATTAGCAAAGGTTTTAAACCCCCGACAAAAAAAGGGGTGTTATAAGTTTGACGTCGATGTCTGTCTGTCTGTCTGTCTGTCTGTCTGTCTGTCTGTCTGTGTGTGTGTCTGTCTGTGGCACCGTAGAGCTCAAACGGATGGGCCGATTTCGATGCGGTTTTTTTTATTTGAAAGTTAATATCCGTGCGGGTGTTCTTAGCTATGTTTGGTTAATATCGATTCAAAATGGCCGCCTCCACAAAATGGCGGACAATATATTTCTTCACAACCTACCTCAATATGGGTATCAAATGAAAGGGCTTGACTAGTTGAGTACTAAACGCTATAACAAATTTAAAATCCAAGATGGCCGCCACCACAAAATGGCGAATTATATAATATTTTCACTACTACCTCAATATGGGTATCAAATGAAAGGGCTTGATTAGTAGAATACTTTGCACTATGACAAATTTCAAATCCAAGATGTAGTAGAATGTTCTACAGATAACAAATCTAAGGTAGTCGGGGGTTAATCAAAAATTTTAATTTTGTTCTTGTATATTCAAGAGGTATGTAATCTGTGATATTCAATGACGCAATCTTAGACACATGCTGCCATGTGTCATGTCAAAGCACGAAACGTACGAAAACTCAAAAAGGAATATTTTTTCCCGATTTTGTTACATTCTTGATTCATGCTCCGCTTCTGTTAATAGTAGCGTTATTTTCTATAGCCTATAGCCTTCCTCAATAAATGGACTATCCAATAGAAAAAGAATCTTTCAATTCGGACCAGCACTTCCCGAGATCCTAGCGTTCAAACAAACAAACTCTTCAGCTTTATAATATTAGTATAGATATAGAAGTATACATTTGTACTATACTATTTGGTAAACTGTAAAACATATTTGTACTATACTGTTTAATAAACTGTGATACGTAAATTGTACTGCACTGTCAAGTGCTACTTAAATTGTGATACATATTTGTATTATACTTATGTAAACTGTGATCCGTGTTTTTACCATGCTGTTAAATAAAATGTTATATGTATTTGTATTATACTTTAGGTATACTGTGATACATATTTGTACTATTATAGTAACTCATAAGTAAACCATGCAACATCCAATTACGTAAAAACTTTTACGTTGGAAGAAATAGCTACTGTGATAATTATTAGGTCAGTAGGGCCTTGTGCCTTCTGCAACAGCCCAAAGTTTGGTAGGCAGTGGAGGCCACTGCCACCTGCTTTCTTGCTAGCCCAAATATCAGTGACATGAGACCGATCACAAAACAACTGTCTCAAGCCAATTGCTATCGGATTCATAAAAACTAGAAGAATAAATTTCAATTTAAGAATTTATTTTTAATTTTTTGTAACAATCTTGAATAATTTGATGTTAACACTAAACTTATGGTTTTACTCGTATAGTATATTTTATGAGGCACTTTCAGTTTGCTAAAAAGTAGATAAATAAATTGTATTATTTGTCAAAATTAAACCCAACTCATCTTCGTTATATAATAATCAAACGCTATCATTGTTATTAAGTAACTTATTTAGTTACCGAACGAAATACTTTGAAATACACTTCGCGAGAGACTCGATATTTGATTGGAATTGGACATCAATCCGATCGAATTACGTAAGGACTAATCTCTTGATTCAAACTGTCGACGCCAGATAATCCTACACAATCAATATGCTATCTACACAAACACAGCAAAACCTTAGTGTCTACGTTGCTACGTTGGGGTTTGCCGCAGTATTCAACCTAACCAGCACTTGGCCAGCGTGGTGGATTATAGCTTTGACTCTCTCCTTGTGAAAGAATCCCCCGAGTCCTATCAGTGGGAATACAAAGTGGGTTGTTTATGTAAAGAAACTGTCGATGCTTGTGACTTCAAACGATCTCCTAGATACAAATATTTCATTTATATATATCTTGTCCGAGCATTAAGCAAAAGCCTCTCTTCCCTCCCTCCCATGCAACAAAATTGAACTAAAATCAAGTTTATAAAACTTGATTTAGCTTGAGCTGACAAGGCGGTAAGTCATTGTTTATATTGTGATTTCGATACGAAAAGTAAAGCGTACGTTTATTAGAGCAATTTTCTCGAAGACGCTTAGCAGAGTTTTAGAATAGAGAGTTTAGACGAGTTACCTAGAAAACTGAGGAGATATAAATTTAAGGTGAACTAGGCATTTAGGCATAGACCCGTATCTATAGGAGTTAGGTTTTACAAAATAATTATCATTTTTTTAGTATAGAGGGGCCTGTGGCAGTTGAAGTAGATGGAAACCAGGAAGATGCATTACCTGAGTAGGTTTTTATCGATGTTTACAATCTTGGATTCTTCAAATTGAAAGTAAGTTGGTTTCATTCAGGTAATTACGGTCAATCGTAGACCGCATCGTCATTTGTCATAAATACATATACAAGAAAACTGAATTAAAAAAGCTCCTGAACTAGTACAAACTGTGTGTCAGGAGCCGATGGCCACATCTAATTACAACAGTAAATTATAACTAAACAAAATTATATCGATCGAGTTATATTTTCTTTTTGAATCCTTCTCTAGAACAAGAGCGCCGACAGTATTCGCTCTATACTTAGTGGAAAGTATTTGCGTAGTTCTTAAGCGTACCGAAGTGGCTCACCTGACCCAAGCCTTACTATGAATACAGCGCCAGCGTTGAGAGCCCCCAGCGGGACGCCGGCGCCCCGTCGAGCGCCACAATCCGTCCACGTAACGAACAAGCCGGTTTTTTGTTCCGTGCCGTTCCGACATCAGCTTTATTGTGTCATGCAACTGGCCAAATTTCGACCTCGCTAACTAAGGCAGCGGTTTCTGAGTCGTCTTTTTAAGCTACTATAGATTTACTCTTAGCCGCCATCTCACTTGATGTTACGATGCGGCCTAAGATGGAGCTTTGAGTGTACTTACCTAGAACAGATGCACTCTCGATTTGATGATCATCAAGATTGTAAGCATCGTTAAAAACTCACTCAGGCAAAGAATCTGTCTGGTTTTCATCGTTTTTAAAATTAACTATATGAATATTGCTGGTGGGCAGATATTGACTTTGATAAACATTTTCCACACAGCACCAGCCCAGCCCCTAACTAAACAAAGCTACGGAATCCAGATAGCTGATATACTTAGCACTTAAATGTATAGTTGTAAATACATCCCTATTGTGCATAGACATACTCAGACACAGATCAATTATTAGTATACCTCTATTTATCAGACACATTTGTATTTATTACAAATATTTGCAAATACCTGTTTTTATTTTATAGTGAGTTTGATGTGTATTTACGAATAGGCATATAAAATCACTCAAATCAGGACTCTACATTTTACTACTCAAAGTTCGTAGCTCTTCGTAAAAACGGATATGGTTCGCCTACCAATCCTACACAATAATAAAATAATTATTTATTTTTTTATTATAAATAAATACGACAACGACGATAAAATCACACATGAATAAAAGTTAAAAATATCATAAACTTAACCGGCCAATGTAATTCTCATAACTCCGTGTGCCATCTGCGATCGAATATTTGACTTGTCCGTTCAGCGTACTGAATATTAATGGATACAACCAATTTACTGAATTAATAACTGGACAAGTGAAATTGGCGTGTAAGTTTGTAAGTACAAGCAATTTGCGCGGTAATAAAAATGACGGAAGCGAGAATTGCGACATGCGCGCAAAGTACGCGCGCGATACGCATGCATACGCATATTCCGACACACTTACATTTTATTTTTCATGACATGAAGTGAACTTCAAAAAAGTTTGATGAAGAACTCATTTTGGCGTGGCACAGACAAAGTTTTCGTGGGCTGTGAATTGAATTCCATCGTCACGTTCGGTAATGATAAGAAATCTTCAGGTAAACTCGGGACCATGCTCATGGCCACGCCCTCCGGTTTCACCCGGGTAGTTTCCCAAAGTAAGCTATCAAATTCTGAGTGATTTATCTCCTTCAATTTATAGGGAAACGATACCTACCCTTGTAATCGGAACATAGCAGCCAATGTATGCACTGTGCACATTACTGATTGGCAGTAAGATTACTAGGAAAGCCAGTCAGGCGTACTCTGCAAATATTTACATCTCTGCAAGCCACCAATGGATTTGTGATAATTGCTTTTAATAGTACCTAATGGGATTACGTTTACCTAATCTTAATGAATTTTAGCAGCGTCGTGAAGTTCTAAGCCGTAGTTTCCATAACAATAGGTACCTATTCAATTAACCAAAAACCAAACTATTAAAAATATATTCCTTAGGAATCTAAATGCTATCTGAAAGAAATCGTCATAGGCGACCGACGATTAAGAACTTCGTCCTAATTCTATGAAACAGTTTACTGTAAATTACTTTATTTTGCAAAACAAAACACACTCAATCTTACTCAAAAATACATCAACAACTTCCTCAAAAAAGGAACTGGTTTTGAAAAAGGAACAAACAACATGGCGTCACTGAGAAGCGGCCACAGGGCGCGTTCAACGCTCATGGGCCATCTACGTCCAATTGCCGTGGCGGCCGTTGGTTTAAAGTAAATTGTTTCCACGCGAAATTGAACATGATGAAAACTGTTTGTTGAACGCGTGGAGTTAATCGGACATGATGTTGTTTAGGTCGAAAATTGTGCTATAGTTTTTGAAGTGTATCTAGTCTTAAAAAAACAGCACCTGGATGACTGAGCTTGCCTGGTTTAAACACAGATAAAACTATGTTTTCTAACAAGCAAACAAAGCTAGATCGATTTATCGTCCCCGAAACTATACTAAACTTCATGAAAAGAATTGCAGAAAATAATAAGAGGAATGAGAATAGGCATGTCGACAGGTCTTGCAATTATATTAAATTATTTGAAATAATTACAGTATTTAAATAAAACAAAAAATGTATTTACCATTGGATAGGATAACCCATTCAATATCAAGTAACTTTTGTTAAGAAACCAGTTTCCTAAACGCAATATATAATATAGCTACCATACAAACTTTACGCGCGACGCATAGAAACTACGGCAATGTGACGTCACGTTTTTGTAGTGATTTGTATGAAGCGTTTTTGGGAGAGTCCAAAATTGTGATTTTAAAATCATGATATCACGAGAAGTTTTTAAGATAACAAAGTAATTCTTTCACCTATGTTTTAGTTATTGAGCAGCCTTTTGATGGCACATTAAATCAAAAATGAGTCGACATGCCTATTGCTCGTTTAAAGGTGTTAGATAGGTCGTTAATTTATTTGAGTAATTTTAACCGCTTTTAACCTCTATTCATTACTTTTTTCTCGCGATTAAAAAATAGTCTAGATATATGTGCGTGACAGTAATCTAACAGCGATTCAAATTTCAAATAGCACTTTGGCACTGTCCTATAAGGGGCAGGCGTATTGCATACCACTAGGCGTATGTCTTGCTCGTCCGTCACTTTATATTATAAATGTAATTAATAATACAACGGTAATTACCGTTGTATTATTAATTACATTTATAATGGTTATAAACGTATGGTGTACGCTTTGTTAACACAAAACCAAGCAATATTTTCATCGACGTGATATTCCAGAAAATAATCTAAGTAGGTATGAATGTGGGTTTTCAATTACAACCCATTCCGCTTAGCATATCGACGTGATTGAGGAACAAATATACAAACACCTAAACATCAAAAATTTCTCATTTATATTACATTTAAGATAAGATATAATACATTTGTTAGCCAATAATAATTGAAATAATTTCTAAATCGTTTATATCTTATTTAGTTAAAAAAACTGTTTATAACAATTTAAATATTAAAATAAAATACAACGTAACGCACGTAACTCAAACGATATGTTTTCAATGTCCCTCTTAGCTAAATGTACCGTGCAGTCTGTCACCGATTTCAATCTGTGTGTCGGGGGAGTCTTGTTTTTAGTTAATTACATCGTATTTTTGGACCTGGCGAGACAGATGATCGTTCCTCGATGAAAAAACGTTTTATAATTACGTTTCAGAGATATTTTTAGTTTGCCGTGGTAGCTTTGTGGACAGAACGTCCGAATTAACTATGATGTTGTTGGTTCGAATTTTTGCACCTCACTTCTTTTTCCAAGGTCAGATGTAGGTTCCTACTAGTTTTCATTTACCATTGCGTTAACAGTAACGAAATCATCGTGAAGAAATTAGAGTGGTCCGAGAAAAGACATAATTCGTGGATGTATGATGAGGTGAATCATGATCTTAACTCCTTCTTTGTTAGTAACCAGGATCAACACACAATTGTACAGTGTTACGCAGTGAATACGAAGAGTCCACAGCACTGTGAAACACTGCACTGCGTCCAAATCGCCGTGAGATATAAGAGAACTTATATCTTTGCCTTGTAAATTCTTTGGAAAAATTGCCTTCAAACCGGAACACAGCAATGTTGCTATCCTACTGTTTGGCGGTAGATCGACTGACAAATGTGTGATACTTCTCCAAGTGGGATCTACAATCCAACTACAAACGCAAAATACAGTTTCCTCCCTACATGTTCAGTTTTTGAGGAAGGTACGAATACATTTTTAGAACTGACGTAGATATACTTTGGAACTGACGTGTATATATCAAACTAATAATATTTAGTCGATTTCAAAGTCAAACAAAACAAGTAACGGCCTAGTTAAAAGTGACATGCCAATTTTAATAAATCTTCGTTTTGTTCAGAGAATACAGATCACATTTTCTAGATCTAATCATTATTGTTTACGTGCATCGAAATAATTGAAAGAGAAAGTAAAAACCACATAAAACATTCATAATCCACGGCCCATTTCTTCTGCTAACAAGATTTCATTTTTAATTCTGATAACTCAGCAATAACGGGGTCTCAATAGGCGCCCAGCCAATCACAGGTCTGTATTCGTAAATCGAACTGATAACAGTCCTTCGACTGATAAGCCACGGCTTTGTTATTGGTCACGCTTTTCAAAATGGCGTCTTTATCTCCATTTTTGTTTTAGTACAGCGTTTTATGTTCGAAATGAGATAAGTTATCTGAAGTTATGTAAACTTTGTGAACATTGAATGGTTATCGATGTTACTGATAAATGTTTTACAGTTATAGTATTGCCTACTTGTTCCAAAATCCGTATTGGTCAAGATTGGTCGACTTCGCAATCGCTATACTTACTGTAGGTTCAAATATCACCTCCACCTCTGATGAGTACCTTTCTAATTTAGTTGTATAAGTTTATCATTGAAAGTGGCTTTAAAGGTGTTAAAACATCGTAAGGAAGAGGAAATATCCCAAGAAAGACATCAAATTACCAACACCGCCCTTGGCCAGCGTGGTGGTTTATGACCATGTCTTGCCTTCCGAGAGAAGGTCCCTAGTAGTAGGAACATGAAATGGCCTTCTCATGCTTACATACTCGTATACTGCTACTTTGTTTAAGCTACAAACTCGGAATAGGTACTTCATAAAAATGTTACATACCTAATAATATAATTTTAAGATCCATGGGCAAACAAAATAATAACTTAAGTACTGAACAAAAAAAAAATAGCTACTCTACATTACAAAAAAAGTACTCGTACCTATTAACATTATTATCACGAAAGTTGGTAGGTAGGTATGTATGGATATTTGTATTGATATGTGGTTTATCTAGTAATTCGTTTTAATTTATTATTATTTGGTACTTTATTTATTTAAATTTTTATAAAATAAGATCATGTTGCCATTTCTAAAAAAAGGATAATCCTTTATAGATGGGGTTTAAATCCATTACATATATAATCTCCCATTTTAGAAGTTTCTTAAATTTGTGGACCGTGATTAAAATTTTGTACTTAGTTGGGTTATAGATTGGAATAACACATAACTAAGGCTACGTTACCCATAGGTATCGTTAGAAGATTACAGAAACGGACACACAGGTAAAACCTCAAAGAGCTACACTAGTCTTATATCAAGCAGCAATGTGAAAATATTTCTGTATTCCGACTTGAAGGGCAATGTTTCCAGAGAAATGAGATAAATTATCTATCATCTATGGGTAATGAGCGCGGTAGATACAGTGCTAGGTAGTGTTTTGGAGTCTTTATCTTCAAATTACCTGATTGGCACTTTTTTGTTATGAACAGGTATTTTACTCACGATTAGGCACTTGTCTTGTTCGTCCTGTAACTTTCTATTATTAAAAAAAAAAAAGTCATTTATATAGACTGCGGATAGAAGTGAAAACTAATAACTCAGATTTTGATGGTTTACTATGGAAGCTACGCAGGTGAAACCGGAGGGCGTGGCCATAACCATGGCTATCTAGATCGTCCGAGCTTACACGAAGATTTCTTTCATTTACGAACCTTACGCTTGAGCTTACCTAATTCACATTCACGGAAAATCTGCACGTAGTACCCTAAAAGAAGGTTTCACTTCAAAAATATCTTTTCTAATCTTAAAACAATAAAATCTGTCTCTTTCACAAAACAATTAAAGGTGAATTTGCGAATTCGCTTTCAGTAGACATCAGGAAGTCCCATAGACAGCAAAAAACAGAGACAGGCGTCCTTGGCACGGCATAATGGCAAGTAGGAAGCGACGAGAAGACGTCATCAGGCGGAATCGAAGCCGGCCTCGGGGGTGGTGGACCGTGGCAGATAGGTACCGTCGCTGCAAACTACTAGATTTTACCGCCATAGATAGCGGAGGCATAGGACTACTACTAGGAGGCACTTCAATAAGGGTAACTTCAAGTAAGGATATATCGGAACGAAGTTCTTTGTGGCAGGGTTTCAGAAGATAAGGATTTTGCGGCGCGATCAAACTGACAAAAATGTGAAACTAAAACCGTAAGAAAAAACATAACGGAAGTGACGCGTAAAAAATACCCGAGACTAGTATTGCTAACTTTATTTTCCAGATGATCGTAGCATAAATAATAATATTGTGCAATATTTAGGTTAAGGTATATAATATTGGTGCCTTCTAAGTCGAGAGTGTTTTTTTTTGGGTTAGAATGTTTCATCGTAAGACCCATTGTTGATTAGCATCAGGGGAGATGGCTAGCAAGCGTAACTTTTCTAACAGTAAAGTAAAACGAGTATCTCTGAACACTAGTAAAATATTAGTAATAGTGCAATTATTTTTACCATCAGCTGGTGACTTTTTTTAAATATCCTGATATTTTCTGGCGTTGACAGGATAGTAACGAACACGCTTCGCCTACTACGCATTTTATTGACACAAAGTTTGTATAGGACGTTTACGAAGACAGTCCCGCTAACTTACTCGCTGAATACGTAATAAGCGTACCGTAACCCGTAGAAATATTCAATATTCTTTAGTTTCAAGACAATGTAGGGAAGGTATTTTACGTACCATAAGGTCGTCCGTCCACGCTAAGCTGTGCGAAGTAGCTTCGTGGTGAGGAGGGAAGTATCCACCAATAGAATAACTTTATTTCCCAAGTCTAGCTTATTGCAAGTTAAAATGGGGTTTTTAAAACACGGTAAACAAAAACAAAAGAACGTGAGTAAGAAACGATAGAGCATATAATAAAAAGAGTCCGCTACGCATCATACTGTTTAGTTACACGTTATTCAGTCATTTAATTAGAAGGCTGCTGTCGGAATTAGAATTAGTAGTGGTAGAGCTATTTGATCGTCAAAATATAGTCCAAATATTACTGTGACCTGATAGGCAATGTTTTTTACTCATTTTGCATCGTAGAACAATGCTACTTATTATCTTATTCTCTTTGTTTTTTTGTGTAAGTTATCTCAACTTGAGAATTATTGTGTGGTTTTATACCTTATGTGTTAGATAAGTTTATAAAATACAAACATATTGCAATACCTTACTATAACTGTCACTCTATGCTACTTTACACCGCTCAACTTGATCGCACATCTAAGGCGGAATGACTAATAGTTCCACAGCTTTGCTAGCTTCCTCGTACAGTGGAAGCTAAACCTAAACGGGTTGTTTGTTTACAACCGTCCGCTATTTAAGTGCGCATTTAGACTTATGTGTACATAGTAAAGCTATCTATGAATGGGTAGGATAGTCTAACAGTCTATTCAAGTTACAGTTTGAATCCATTTTAAAATGCAAACGACTTTGTTGTGTACGACAAAAAAGATGCAATGGGGTGATGGAAGTGTATTAGTTGGTGGTACTAACATTTATTTAGTACCTACTAGCGGCGCGGTGCTATGTACCTACTTGTTTAATTCATAGTACCTATTTTTCCCGCAGTAAAATTGCTCTATTCTGGACTAACAAAATCACTCAGTATACCTAACTAACAATATGTTATAATTAATAGCAGATCTATCTGTTTCCAAATTTCATTCAAAATCATTCAGCCGTTTCAGTATGATTGAGCAACAAACATCTAATCAACTCAATCATGTCATTTGCGTCATTGTCGTGACGGTCGCATTGAAACAAGTGATTTATTAGTGAGTAGAGAATTCATTGTGAAGTTATTCAAATTTGCAATAACGTCAATAACGTCATTATTTAATTTTAGGGATTCACTTGAATACCCGCACGGTGAATCCATGATTTACAAGATTTAATTTCATAATACTATATTTCAGAAAAGACTCCGTAATTTAAAATACTTTTCTGTATTTTTTTAAATAGATACATTAAAAAGTAAGTAATTAATAACAGTAATTAGTAATAAATGTTTGTAACAGACTGACTACTTTGAATGTTTGTTGTTCAATCACATCGTAAGACTTGAACGATCAACAAAAAATAAATAAAAAGTAAATTTTATTGAATCTTCCGTAATTTGTTTTGGTAGTAAAACGATGCAATATTGATCAAATTGTAGCAAGTAATCCGCCACGATCACGAAAATCATCACTTGAAGTCGAATCCAATCGATTCTCAACAGTTAAGTTGACAATCGATAAAATGTTTTCGTTAAAATACGACTTTACTACCATCGGTCACCCGCGTAGTATCGATATAGTCACGTCACTGACGATCAGATTAAACGTGCTAGGAAAACGATTGAAAAACAACTGACCTCATTTCACAGCAAAAAGGTTCTATGCAAAAAGAAAACGACATACCAGAAAATTGTAGTTTTGTACTTTTTTACAGAGTGGGCAACAACTAACATGATTAGCTTAGCTACTTCTGAACTTGCCAATATTACCAGTAGGTAGTCCTAATGTTGTCAGCAAACCGATAAATTTACTGATCACAAAGTACGTCGTAGCATGTATTAACATAGACTATAAAAATTTTGTTCATTTTTAATATATGTTTCAAGCGTATTTTTTTAACATCGATTAGAGGCAAATGACATTTTTTTTATAAAAGGCGTACCTAGAAAAAGTTTATAGCAAAACCGATAGAGTAGTCTTTGTGATAATTCCATAAAATGCTTTCTCTTTTGTAATTACTCTTATTAATAAGTTAGCTTTGGTGATAATTGAAGTTTACATTTCCGAAACAAAATCATTTACGTCAGATTTAAAACCTAACATAAGTTAAATTTCGTTTCTTAGAGTATTATGTAGGTACGTTGGATGTCTTAAAGGTCAAAATATCTACAGCCATTGGTCATGTAAACCTCACGTAAGTACTTACCCACAAATGTTTACAATAATGCCCGAGCGACACGAGGCTAGTTTTTCAAGCTAGGTTAGCAAGCTAGTGTTAGTAAGGTAGCAAGCCAGTACTTCTAGCTTTGTGTAGACAACGCTACGCAACGCTAGTTCTGTCTACACGAACCTAGAAGTACTGGCTTGCTACCTTACTAACCATAGCTTGCTATCTTAGCTAAAAAAAACTAGCCTCGTATCGCTCGGGCATTAAGCAGTTAAGAAATCGCATAAACGAGTTGCAAAATGTAAAAAAAAATGCTTTCTGTCACGTATTTATCGAAACTGATATTCTTGTCCCTGCACTAAGAGTTTGGGTCATTACAAAATCGCTGGCGCCAAAGAAATTGGAAAATTAAACTGGCGCCGAATACTTTTTTTTCATACTTAGGCATACAGCACACCTTATGCCGTTCCCGATGTCAAATTAGAATTGATAAAAGTTTTTCGCAAAGAGTATGAATCAGTTTCAGAAGTTTTATAAGCAAAAAAACAAGTTTAGTAGGTAGTAGTTGGGAGTAGGCGCTACTTAATCAATAGGCAATGATGTGCTACTGAGTTTGTTACTTTGAATGATCTGTCAAGTAATATATCAATACGACAGAGCTCGTGGGATGTGATCGATAGACGTCTGGTAACTAATAGATTTTAGATGGTTTGCACTTCCTCAAGACTTCTACAATTTATTTGTTACTGTCAGTATAAAGTATACATAATAGTTCCTAAAAGTTGTTATATTCAAAAACTTATATTGACGTCTGACGCTTACACTTTAGTTTTCATTATAACAAACATTAATACTAGCAAGTGAACCCTAACACTAAGCTTAACTTCGTATTAGCTGGTGTATGTATGTGTAAACGCAAGATGAAAAAAAAAACTATAATTTACATATTCCTCTTAGTTATATGTGAATAGGCAAAATATAAATTAAATACATTTATCCGACAAAATCGCATGTCACAGTAACTAATTAATTTGGCTCAACGTACCAAAGTAACTCTTTGTTGCTGACTCCAAAAGATGCCACTCTTCTTCTTTGAATCTTTTCCTGTCGTGGATAGAAGGTTGAATCTCGCTTATATATACTCACTGTATATTTTAGCTTAAAATTATTATAGAGATAATTAATTATGTAGTGCCTGTGTAAAATGGCACTGTGAAACAGTCACATGTGCAGGGTCTCATTTTCATCAATAAAATCTTTAGGCAGATACAGTTTCAAACGTGAATTTTCTTTCTCATACGGCTTAGCACTAAAAAATATGCCACATAAATTCATGAACCATAAAACACAGGTAACATTAATAGATGACATAAAAATTGAGTGATGACCGGCCTACGGCGATCGGGTATTAAGCTCTACGCAATATTAATGTGCTACATTCTCACCCGGAGCAATAAAATAAATGATGTCATTTTTTGTCCAAGTGGGGTGCCCTTTGGGCCATTGTCCAGACCGCGTCGGCAACTTTGGCTCCCTTTGTGGCTACACAGAGCAACCACGGGGCGCCTGCTAGACAAAAGGTTTTTGGCGCCGTTTTTGAACTTTTTTTTCTATCTTTTTTTTTGGCAAATGTAAGTCTTACTATGCGTATTATTGTATTATAAAATGCGGGTTTGTCATAATTATTAATTTATAGTTTTCGTCGATCTTTGTCGGGCACCTGCTAGCGGTACTGTGCAAGGTGCTTCTGTTGAGCGTATCATAAATCATTTATGTATCGTTAGTTAGTTTCGGTTGTTTATCATTTTGTTAACGTCATGTAATTTTTTTGTCTTGACTATTAGAACTCAATTGTCGTTTGCGTTATTCTACATATATGAAATTTCAAATTAACTTTAATTAGTATTGATTTTGATTCTACAGTTTTATGTACATCCTTATATTATTCCTGTGACATTATTAGCTATAATGTAGTAGTATGATAATCCAAAAACATTCCCAAACTATCAAATAAATGCACTAAATAAAATGTAAAATTCAATCATAAAAATCGTGGTCATTTTGATCTGTGGTGAATGGTGGGTGGACCATTACATAACGCTTTATGTAGGCAAGATAATATGCAATAAAAATATTTACTCCGTCGACCACAAATTGCTTTTGGTACTAGAAACCAACAGAAATAAAGACACGGAGTTTAATTCAGTAAAAGAGTAAAAGGCGAACGTCTCGCTTGTTTCCCAGTGTAATCGGCCATAACGCCGCGGTTGCGAGATGGGCTCACGAGATTCCGTCGCATTTATGCACAATAAGCACAGTAAATGTCATATTTTTGATGCAAATCCCGACCACCGTGGCATGTTTACGAGAGACGACGCAAACTTACACGATAAAACGCCTATTTTATTGTTACCACGTACTTATCGTATGTTGTTTTAGTAATGACGATTAAGATTTACAATTTATTGCAGGAGAGGAACGGTTTTTAGATAAAGTGAAATGTCGATGGCGGATTTGGCGAGGCGGCGACTCTTGCGAGTGTTTGTAAGCCGCGAAGATTAAAAAGTAAACTTGTTTCGTTTTGAATCTCCTGTACATAAATATGTAAAGTTATTGGGTATTAACTTTTTTGTAAAAGTGGAGGGAAGAAAGTTTTGCATGAATGTCAGAAAGGTTTCAATATTACCTACGACTGAAAGAATAGATGAGGCTAATATTTTGTATTCGATTTGTAGGCTAATAAAATATGAAGTTTATATTTGTATGATAAACAGAGTTAAAAAAATAGTTTACATCTTTGATAAAAATAATGGTTTACATACTGGGAGTGAAAAATGCGGGTATGATTTTCACTAATCAGGTTATTGATAAAATGAGAAAGACGCATCAAATTGATAAGTAAATGGTATGCTTTAAAATTATGCTTCGGTTATGCTTTAAGATATGATCGACGTTGGAGCGAATAGTTAGTAAAAGCTTAGGCTAGCTAGATTTTCAATAAAGGCCATTTTCTACCAACTGGCATCGCTCTACTCTTTGTATGCTCTTATTTTGTTTTTTTTGACGTGACAACGTCTTATAAATTGGTTTGCCGGGTGACACTTCAAGAAACTGCGTTACGCTCCGCTCACGTTATGCGCTCACAACGAGAGCGAGTGAGAGGCACGCGTCCCTTCCACTCGGGCATGGTTAGCCCGCCTAAGAGCGAGAGAGACAGACATAAAAAGTGAAAGGCACGCGTCCCTTCCGTAAAATTATTTTACCACTCAAAGTCGTTGTCACGTAAAACTTTCGCCCGTATACCGACTTTACAGGCAACCAATTTTTTTCTAAAATTGACGTGTACATTTATCGATAAAGAACTTTCTTTGACTTTGACTTTGACTCTATAAAAGAAGGCATCAAGTTAAGATGATAGGTATATTTATAAATTTTATGATGAGAGTTGTATATAAAATACTAGCAAATTTAATTTTTAAAATTGCTAGTAGAAGACGCTAAATCAATTAATTATTGTTATTAATTTACGACCAACTCTCATTGTTCAGTACGATATTGCTAAAAATTACTACCTTTTTTTGAAGGTTTTGCTTATTTTGTTTTGTTTTCAAATTAACCGTATCAAGAAGCTAACACGTCTACGAGTATCTATCTTTGATATGTCTTTTTGTAGAGCCATCTATAAACAGAAAACGAAGCTTTTTCCTTAAAAAACTTATGTTGAACCCCAAATTTAATTAAAATTAAGTTAAAATTTTGTTTTATTCTTTAAGCAAGGTAAACAATTCCAACATTATCTTCTCATAAGTTTACACTTCCGAGATCTAACTAAGACAATACTTCATCTCCGACTCGATTCTGCTCAATGAATTAAATGTTGGAAACAATCTGTCATAAAACGTGGAACGGAGAAAATAAAGGCTCGTTCACACGGGCCTTACCGCTTGCCTCGTAACTCGTACAAGTTATAGTATTTGGGACAGTTCAAAGTGGCCGACGCGCATTAAAACTTAAGATATGGCCGTCCGGCCCCGATGTGAGGCTTATTCAACTCGATTTCGTCATTGACATACACTGAGATCTCTGTTAATTGTCAATTTCAAAAATGTAAAAAAAATCTAGAATGTGAAAATGACTTCGATTTTTTATGTTCTTTTTATCGTTGAATGAAGTTGAAATGACGTTATAAGATCTTGGGTATCTTCAACTATGCGCTTATTCACTGTTGCCAGATTTGGGGGATACCCCCCAAATTTGGGGGGTTTTGATAGCCATGGAGGGAAATTTGGGGGGACAAAATGTTTGGGGGGATTTGCTTGTGGGGGGAAATTGGGGATTTTTCATTGCCGAGTTTTGCAGTTTTTTTAGCGAATATGGCACTTATCCAAGTAAACTTACAAAAATTGGATCGGCATTTCTTACTGAACTTGTCGAAACACTTTATGGAGCAATAGAAGCTATTTCTAAAATAGCGTTATATTGTGTTTTAAGAGTTAGAAAAAGTTTATCAATTTTGGGGTTTTTTTTTTTGAAAACCGGTGTTTTCGGGGGATTTCTGGAACATTTTGGAGAGAAATTGAAGTGGTCGTCAGCGTAAAATTATGTTTTAGAGGTAAACGAATATATAATTTACTTTGGGGGGTTTTTTCAAGAAAATCCGCTATTTGAGAGGATTTCGAGACCATTTTGGGGGAAAATTGAGATGGACTTCGGACAACACTGCGCTTTTTTATTCTACTATTATAAACGTATACACCTATTTTTACGTTTGTACTTAGGCAATATCCTTACTCAATTTCGTAAAAGACAGGAGTTAATTGAATGTGTAGCACGTCATTTAACACTCCAAGCAATTACAAACTAAATTCGCTTCAGTACATCAATGAATATTTACGACTGGCATTGAAAAAATTAACAACGTCCCTTCACTGACCACAGACAACAAATGAGTACAGACCATAGATAACTAATGAGCATAGACAAGAGCGCATTAGGGTTTCCACAACGCCACAGACGGAGACATTAATCAGGCGACGTGTGTCAGTAGCCGTTGACATAATAGCGTGTACGTACACACTGACAAACAGTTTTTATAGCTTGTAGTGCTATCAATCAACCGCTGACATAGATGTGACGCGGGCTTCCGTATGGGGATTACTTTCTCTCCGTCTTTATTATGGGGAGTATTTTTTTAGATTGGCAACGCTGATGAGGTTAAGCTCGGATAAAACCCGTTACATATTCTGATGAGCCAACAGAATAATTTACCAGTAATTAACGTGACTTAACCTTCTTTAAGAAGTGTATTTGAAGTAGGTAAAGCTAATTCAAAACTTTATAAATAACATGAAATATAAATATCAAAGGAGACATAAAATTACTACTTACCTTTTAACATTAGTAAAGAATGTGATGAAATAAATATACAGTATAATATGACTTAGTGAAGGAAATGTTAATTTATTTTGTAAGTAGGTACAATTTACAACGAGAAATTAATTGTTAAAATAACTCAATTGACTTAAAAAATGAGTTAAGCGACATAAAAAACAAGTAAATATTAGGCTAAGATCAATAAGTGATATCATTAATGATGTCAATTTAATACAATGTGTCAGTTATTATGTGTATGTAAATTGCAAATGCCAGGTCCCATTTACTATGCCGCAAAATGACATACATTTTAATATTCATTAACATTTTTATCGCGTAAATGATAGCGCTGGGAACAGTCTTAAGGAATAGTTAATTCAATGATTGATGTAGTGGGTTAATTATGAATTCTAATTTGATATGCGTGGCGGATAGCTCTTTGATATTGTATAAAATGTAATTTCGACGAAGAACGATGACAGTCCATAGTGCCTAAAATTGATCTTCAATTTATGAGTGAATTTATTAACCCTTATGACCGGTATTTGAAGCGGATCCAGTTGTGCGTGTGTGGTCACCCTTATTATGAGAATGTCATCGAATTTTGGCGCGAAATGAAAAATGTGTGTTTGATGTCCGTGGGCTGATTGATGATTGTTAAACAAAGTGGAGTTATGTAACCAGTGAGTTTACAGGTGAACTGTATAATTCGAAAATAGAGTTTCTCACTATTTGAATTAACGGTTGTTCGTTTATGTGGCTATTAAATATTCATGGAACCATTGGAATCGAATGTTTAAATATGCAGCTTACAATTATTTACAGACAATTTGATCTGGTCACTTGTTTACTGCATTTGTTTGTCTGGCAGAATAATAAAGTGAAATTCATTTCACACTTGGAGAGTAAAAAAGCACTACTATGTGTTAATGTTGTTAACTAGAATGTTCAGTGGTCGCCAAAGTAAGCCCAAAGCATGCCTTGACACCCGAGTTTTAATGCTAGTTTTCGATAAAGACGCAAAACAAACAAGTAAATCGTTCTGTAGGTACTGCTGTTACTGTACCTACGTCAATTTAATAACTAAACAAATCACTGTACGCACTAGGCTAGTAGTTAGGTATATTATTTTGAACTTTGTAATAAAGTTTGATATCCAGAAAGCATTTAACAAAATTTCGAAAGTACAATGTTTACTGCATGTTAAACAGTCAAACAGATTAATTCTCTATTTTTTAAATAACATTTGAAAATCCCTTAATTTCTGTCTTATATCCGACGGAAATCAATTGCCAACCCTAGAACTGCACTAACAACTCGAGCTGTCAAAATAAAATATGAGCCAATAAGGGCGCGTCGCATGGCGACAGGGCCGTCACGCTGGAGAAATTACGATGTATGAACTTATTAAAATATCTACAGTTTTTTTTCTCGTTTCGCGGTCGGGTGACAGTGACACGTTAAGGTACGCTGCCGGCGGGAATCGTGCTTTCATTTTGTTATTTTCGGTGATGAGTTTTCCTGCATTCTTTTGTGACTGCTAATTTGGTCGTGTCAAAACTGGAGACACGATATTATACTGGTTTTTTATTGCTTTAGAGATACGTGTGTGTCGAGCTAGATTAAATTTGAGAAATAGTAACAAATATTGCATGACATATCCCAAACAACACTAGAGCTAGGCAAACCCAAAGTATGGAAAATTTGCAAATTGCTGATAGGAGTCCTAACTTGTATTAGTATCATTATAAATGTAAAGTGAAAAAAGAAACATACAAAAAATGTAGGGTATGTATCTAATTAAAATGTTTGAAAAATGGTTTCATGGAGACCTGAAAATGGCACAATTATTTGTATTTAAGAGAAATGATTACTCTAAAATCTATGTGCAATAAATTTTCAAATATGTTTAAAAAAAATAAGCCTTGGGCGCTCAAACGCTTTCAAAATAAGCGATAATTTCGTAAAAACTAGAACTCATTAAGCCTAAATTTCTTTTCGGCGAACCTAGTTTGCGAATTTTCTGCCCAATTTACTATACCAGCCGTCTAGACAAATTACAAATGACTATGAAAGCCGCGTGAAAATCAATTCTAAAATGTTCCGAGATACCGCAAGGTGATGTATTTTTTCTAAAATTAGTTTCTAACCTAGCTATGCCATGAGGTTTTATCTGTGCTTTCATTTTTAATATTTTAAGTCAGGTTTGGTAAAACAAATGAATGTTCGAAATGAAAGTAAACGTGTGTATGTGTTTATTTTACGATGCTTTTGGTAACGGATTTTTACTTTTGATAAAGTTTTTTTGGTTTCAGATCGACTCTAGTACTAGAGAACTAGAACTTTCGCAAGGTTAGCGTAGGGAAACAAGGCAAATGGTTTGGTAAATTTTATCTTATAGCTTTGAAATCTTTAGACGACAGTGAATAGTGTTATTGCTTTTACGTGTTTTGATGGACACGGATCTATACAAAATTTGATACAGCTTATTTTTGCGTTTGCAGTCTATTGATAAAATATACCTAATTGAACAAAAAATTTGAAAGTCTATCAATATTTGTTGAAACTGTTTTTTTACGATTATGGCTACGTTTGGTAGAAATTGTTTTTCATTTCTTTTTCTCATCTGATAAAGATGTTTAAAACAGTCATACCACTACAACGATTTTCATGAGCAATCAACAAATATTTTGTCAAATTTCGTAGGGTAGTAAGGCGGCATGTTCAAAGATCGGCTTAAATTCACACGATCCAGCGTTAACTAGCTAATTCCGGATTATTGGGCAAAAATCAAGTTTACAGTTATGGAAACATATGGTGGCAGGATTTGACACGCGCGACTTCCCAAGCCTTGACAAATGAAGACAAAAAAACTTGTTTATGGACTCACTTAACATACTTGACGTTGTTTAGATAAATATTATTACACAGAAGTGTGATGCGTAAATATTTGTAGAGTATAGGGTTGCTCTATGTTGAAATAAAAAAGTGTGGGTTGAATGAAACGTAGTTAAATATCGAGAAACAAAAAACCTATATCTCACGCAAACATTTACACCTTTATTCAAACAAACCATCTCAAAATTATAACATTGCTGTGATTTCAAAACAAAACCTTGGCGACTTAGTGGATAGAACGTAGAATTTCACAATCATTTGATCGTGGATTCGAATCCAGCCTACAAAATATAGGATTTTACCAAGATGTAAATATTTATCATCATCACTGTTTTAACGGTGAAGGAAAACATCGTGAGGAAACCAACGTGTTCCAAGCTCTCTCTTTATGAGAGAAATCCCCAAGTTCCATCTCTGAGAACATTATGTTGTAATGTCGAAGTGATAACAGACAGTTTGGTCTTTAGATCTAGTTTTTTTTTCTTCATTTGTTTTTTCATCTAAAACATCGTTTAGTTTATACGTCTATACTACTATTATAATACCTACGCACTGTTAAATTATACTAGGACTACATACACATTACGGAATTACTAACTCTTAGAGAAGAAAATTATGAAATTCAGGCGCTGAAATATCATTAATCATTGTCAGTATTTCGCAAAGGCCCAACGATTAGTTCATCCTAGTGACGAAAACTACTACACTTACAAACAGACCGCAAGACGGCCGTAAAAGAGCTTTTTTGCCGTTCAGAAACCGGGGAACAAAAACTGAAACAAAGAGGAAGGAGGGCAAAAAGCATGACGAGCCGACGGCCGGGCTGCGAGCTGTGTTTGAAGACATCTGGTGCGCAAAATATACAGTAAGCCAACTCCGTATGTTACTCATCTACAGAATTGGTGAAAGAAAAATGATAATGTTTAATACCACCATCGAAACAAAAACATCTAAATCTTTTGTCTGTGTATAATTCCAGAGTGGATTGGCTTCTTTTAGGAGCGCTCCATCGTAGACCCTAACGTCGCTTAACATTTAGTTTGGTAGTGGTCGAATGCAAACCTAGTAGGATAAAATGCAAGTTAGAGCATAATAATTGTAAAGACTTTTGACACCTTATTTGTTTGTTTCTACGACAGGTTGTTTTTGGAGATCTAACTTTGGCAGTTGGCTTCTGCTCTCTGGTGTTTACTTTTAACTGACTAGTATACCTACATAGAGTTTCAGGACTGACACATGTTTAGAAGATGTATGCATTTGACAGCTCTTGCAGTGTAATCGTAGTAAAAGAGAGTATTATTTTAATTTCACAACTTGCTTCTTAAAAAACAAAATTATCACGTCTACAGTGCAGTTATTTAATATCTAAAACGATCAGGATCTTAATTTAGAAGTTAATGTTTATCATACTGTTATTATATCTTCGAACATCTGTCTTAGTAACTGGTTGATAATCTGTGTCGAATCGCGTGTGGCGATCTGTGTTAGACAAGGTTCGGTTTTCGTGGGTGCACCCTGATGGATGCAGTCGTAGAGCATTGGGCGATGAACTCGGGTGTGCGAAATCGTTGAAGCGGGCACCGTGTAGGATCGGACGGCCAATTTTGTCCGAAACTGATTGGTCAGAGAGCAGCAATATTAAATACGTAGGTATATTTTGAATAGTTTTTTTCCTACAGCGTCTATTGATGGCAAGATTATTCGATGGAACAGAGGGGAAATTCAAGACGTTTCATAGGCAATATAAATGAGTGCAGGCTTAAAAACACTATACTTTTTTTATTTTACACACATATTTGCATGTAGTAGTAAGTCTAAAAGGAGAACGAGCAAATTGTTGCGTTTTTGTATAGAGTTGAAGATGAAACTTCTGTGGTTCGTTTACTAAATTTTAATCTTGAAATTGATGTTAAACTGGTTTTTACTAAAGGAATTTTTAATTTCTAGAATAGTAAAAGAAAATAACGTAGTCTTAGAAAAAAAACTGAGTATTTCATTCAAAAATTCTAAACATGAGGCATACGAAAAAACTTTTCACAAAAGGTTTAAAAAATGTTAAATATTAATTGAAACTGCTGATTTATCAAAAGACCAGTTTCAATTAAAATGTAACATTTTTATGAAACCATTTTCTAATTCATTTATGTTTTCTGCCAACAAATCAAAAATTTAATTGGCAACAAATTGAATCAGATTCGCAATTATTAATTAAGTCGAGGTTGCTACGCTGGGTGCGTAGAAATCACAACACGGTGCGTAAAATCCGAATTAGGCTCGACACATTTTATCCTTCCATGTTATTTCAAAGGCTATAAAAAGTTTTACTCTGGTAATCTAAAATATAAATTGAATAGTTGCTTCAAAAATATTCACTGCGTTAAATACGTTAAAGAATCGGAAGGTTTTAAATTGAACAATGATATCTAATGGGGTGCTAATCTTTTGCTGTTTTCTACCTTATGGACCTTATGTTTTATGCCTCTGGGACTTAATCACACATTTGTATTTAAATCCTGACCTTTTGGTTTCATTATAACACCAACGTCGTGTCTGTCTATAGATTCAGAGACAATTCAAAATTATTTAAAGCGCGTCCCTTTTTGTTTACAATGAGCTCAGATTGGGTAAAATAATTTGAGTGTTTTTTGTCAAATTTATTTATTCTTGAAGTTTATGTAGCGCTGTGTCCCACTCCCAACCCGTACCTGATAATTTAGACATAAGCCCCTTAGTTTACTCTGCAGAATCTAAATTTCAAAATGGTTGAATTAAATCATTTATGAGTTTTGCGTAGAATAAAATGCCAACGTCTGAAGACACTCCTGTATCAGTGCACACAATATCGATCGCACTTATTTTTCGAAACGCTAAGGTGTGGTGAAAATCTACGTCTACCCTAAATTCTGCATTATAAGACTGACCTGTATAACTCTCATCGGGAGTCCCGTCTCCTTCGCCAACTGTTCTCGTATATGCCTCGTCGGTTTTGGTGTTTGCGAGAAAGCTGACTTCAAGATCTCAAGCTGTTTCGCCTTGATTGTGGTTCTAGGGCCTCTCCTTTTCGAGCCCCCGTTGCCATCGTCCGGGGACTTGTTCTCTGCTTGCGAGTCTCTGGTCTCAGGGTCTCCGTCTAACGAACCCTGGGGGAAGAAATACAACTGAATGCGACTATGTGGTCGGGCTGGTAGGCCGTGGGGTTGTAATGGTCGAGAGTTATACTGAAGATTACTTAAATGACTCCTACTTATTTTAGATTTGATCATATATATTTTGTTTTACAACTCATCTACAGAGATAATCTTTACTGGAAAGCAAATAACTGCAAGAAACAGCTTTTGTCTGAATTCAACTGATGCTGATGAATGGTTATTGTTACCTTATGTTGAGAATATATTTCATATACAACAAACTGCGAAACAATACCTACGTATAATTTTTCGTCTCATACTCTTCTTTTAATGCTAGACTAGGAAAAAAGAAGATAACTGAATCACCTAGTTTTGTATCTCAAAATATAGTGAGAACACGAGAGTTTGTTGTCTTGTGAATCACGACATCCTGGTTAGTGAACCCACATTTCCATTTCAACTCTGTCAGGCAGATGGGGGGTCATCAGGGATCATTGAAGGGTTTCTCCAAACATTGTCAAGAAGTTCTTATATTTGTGTCTGTTCTTTTTCCAATAGAAGATGAACATGATATTATGTATCTTGTCTTTCTTTTCTCATGTGTATCAGTCTCACCTGGTCCTCAGAGTCTTCGTGTGGTTTTGTGTCTCCGTTGTGCGAGAGCTCGGAATGTAGCGCAGGGTGCGGCGCGTGTGCAGGACTACTTGAGTTATTCGCCGCCCGCGACTCATCTTCTTCTTCTTCGTCTGACCCTGATCCTAGTAGGCTGTCCGCTGTGGAAGAAAAAAACATTATGAGATATCATAAAGAAGAGTGGATAAGTTACTTATGAGAAACATTTTTGGTCACGGTTTTGTACATTTTAGCGATGAGCGGACAATAGTAGATGACTCTTTTTCAATTGCAACACTAAATGCGTCCCTTCTCTTTTTCTCCCTACCACAAAACACTGTAATAAATAATATTTCTAGACAATTGAAGCTCAACATTTCGTGCATCACAACCGCAACTCTTACTACTAAGCAATACGATTTACAGTTGCTATGAAGAAATGTCGATCGTCATTTGATCGAACAGCCATACCAATAATAAGACCTTGGTACTGGCTTAGGTTCTCTACAAAATTACTTTATAAGACTCTGCTACCAAACTTTCCACTTTTTTTCTTTTTCCCTTAAATTAAGGCTACCTAAAGTTTTGCTATCTGGTCTGAAGTTATTGTCAAATTAGATACTAAACAAGTTGTCAATAAAATAAACTTTTATACCTACGATAGTTGACTGTCACTTTTAGTTGAGTAGATACTGAAACAGTGCAAATATTTGTGAATTCAAATGTTTGCACTGTGTCTGGGTGTTTCTAATAAATAAGTATTGTATCAGCTATCTGGCTGCCATCACACAAGCTTTGCTTAGTTTGGGGTCAGATGGTGTTGTGTGTGAATTGTCCACTAATATTTTATATTTTATTTTATATAATAAGCTGTGTATAAATTGTTTATCACTGTCGGTAGTAATGTTGCATGATATAATGAAAAAGTTTAGAAGTTTAGTAAGTAAGATCAGTTACGTAGTGCATAATAATAATCGAGAAACATAATGACATTCGATAAGGAGAATAAATAGGTCATCTGAGGCCTAATTTGATTTAAATATTTTGATAAACATTATTACATTCTACGCAAATACCTACTAATAAATAGCTAGTAAATAAAAAGGCATAAAGCCTTTTTATTTTTAAATATATAAATATAAATTTTCTTACTGGGTGCAAGTTGTATTTCACGGACTAATTTTAATGCAAGACTAGAAACAAGGATAGACATACATAATGTTTAGCTTAACTTGACGTTACTTTCTCCAATCATGTAAGTTCTGTGTTAACATTCTATCTTACAACAACGTATAGTCAAAACTGGATTAGGTTCTACTCGTTCTTAATTTTTTTATCATAGCACTCGATGGGTGTCACTAGTAAATCGTCACTAGTAAAGTTATCCAAACGCACCAAAAACTATTAAGAGAGTAATAACCCGTTAAAATGAAGCAAAATTGACTTATCAAAAAGCAATTGCACGCCCTTTGCACGCTTTAACCAAATAAAAATGTAATTTCGTACCGCTCCCCAGAAGACTCGAGAAAGAATTAGCCGCAAAAACAATTACTTATGTATGTAGGTAAGGGTAGAGATGAGGTCCCTACTGTGAGTCTTCGAACTGTCAAGTTGAAAATTGTGTGAATTGAAAGTTATTAACTACTTTTTTTAATCACTTGTTTGACCTAAAAATAACATTTTATACAAAATTACCTACCATTGCTCGGGAATAACGCATACAACTATGAATACCATATAATGAAGTAGTGAATAAAAAGATTTGAAGAATTTCAAATTATTTTTACGATGATACTAATTTAGGTTTTTTTTTTCATTTACTAGCTATTTATTAGTAAGTATTTGCGTAGAATGTAATAATGTTTTTCAAAAGATGCAAGTCAGAATTAGGATCTTAGATGACCTTATTCTCCTTGCCGAATGTCATTATGTTTCTCGATTATTATTATGCACTACGTAACTGATCTTACTTACTAAACTTCTAAACTTTTTGATTATATCACGCAACATTACTAACGACAGTGACATTTTATACACAGCTTATTATATAAAAAGTTTACTTTATTAGACAACTTGTTTCAGTATCTACCCATAAAATGACAAACAACCAAGAGACTAACAACAATACTTTTATATGAAATCGTAAATGAAAATGTATTATTATGGTAGGGGCATAAAAACCGTTTACACTCGGCAAACACTCGGGGTAGCAGGTCGGGAGCACTGCAAATTTATCTTAAAAGTTTTCGAGGGAGACAGACTCGTATTTTCTGAACAAAGCTGTAAACTACCGATGTTTTTTTTAGTTCAAATTTTTCACATTACACTGTTCTAGTTTGGCGTGTCAAGTGCTTGTCTTGTAAATATTATTAAGGGTTGTCGTAGGACCATGAATGTTTAGCAGACTAGTGTGTTTCGAAGTACTCAAATCGAGTGTTAAATACACTGAGGTAAGTGTTATACTAAATACTTTAGATTACATACTCGAAATAGGCATTTAATGTTTTTCCGCGCCAGTTTTTCCGTTTGCCAATATAATTGGTGCTAATTTTATATTCTTGTTAAGGGTTCACTTATATTTTTAACTGATATCTGTACTAGTGTTACAAATAAATACTCGTATTAGCTACTTACTATAATGATATTTATAGTAGGGATATTTATATACATATTTTCATTATTTTGGTCTCGTTACCAGCTTCATTTTAATTACAACCACACATAGCAGTTGGACTCAAATGACCTGCGTAAACTAAAATGTGCAAACATTACTGTGTTCCGGTTTGAAGGGCAGTGTTTCCAGAGAAAAACTGGGCTAAGAGATAAAATGCCTATACCTCCGGGTGACGACCGCAGTGCGGCGCTAGGTAATGTTTTGGACTCTTCATGTTCTAATAGCTGCTATTATGGGTAGGCATGCTGCTGACCATCAGGCTGATGTCCTGCTCGTCTTGTTACTTTATACTATAAAAAAATACTATTACTCGTCATGAGCGAGGCTATATGTGTGAACCTGTCAACAATTTCCATTATATTTGCGACATTAGTTGGGCTGCTAAAAGATCCCTTTCAAAATTTGCCTTCGTAATGATATGACTGCATTATATCTCTACTATTAACTCGCACGATTAACGGTAACATTAACATAATAAGCTATACCACAAAAAAATCCAATCAACCTTTCCCAAAGGAACCTCAAAAAATCCCTCACTTTCCCTCCAAAATGACTTGCATTAGGAAACGCAAGTCAGAGCAGTGTTGGCTGCCGGAAAAGTTACAAACGATTAATAAAAGTCGAGGAGATACAAACTTACGTAAACTTGCCTGAATCATGGAACTAAAATATACCCAAGAAATTGCTTATGAAATGGGGGAATACGATAGCAGCTCCCCTAATCATATGTAGTAAGGTTATTAGATAACTATTTTTGGTCTGTGAAGCCTTCTTTGCAAACTGCAAACTCATCACAGTTGTTTAGTTCTAATTAACTAAGCTACGGAGGATTTGAGGCTTGGGGCAAAAATTAATGAGATTAATTTACATTAGAATTATAATTGTTTTGATTTGACCTAATTTTATACATCGAAATGTTTACAGGTATGTATAAAGTTTACCACAGCACTTTAGCTTATGAAAACGATACATTTTTCTACAAAGATCGTGCAAACAAATTTGTCAGCCGCATATCTTAAACTCAACAAATTTTCGAGATTAATTCAATTTAAAAATATATATTTATCCTAATAGTCAAAGTCTATTTTTTGTACAATAAAATCCTAAAACTTCTCAATTAAGTACCTACGTGAAATTTGTTTTTTGAGAAAATAATTGAAAATAACGAATTCTCAAGTGCCTACACAACAATACCCTAATAATTGCCATGTCAAGAACACGCTTAATTTTACCCCATTTTTAGAACAAAATTCGTTCTACCGCCATACGTCTACGCCGACATCTCATCTCCGCTCGTGACAGATGTTACATCGCCCTAACATTGTGCCATTACACGAACCGTGTTATCTTTGCGTTTGACTAAATGTGTGAACTAAAAAGCACCCAATTCCTCAAACTTTGTTTCCCCACCGCAAGCTCCCAATGAAACGCAGGTGACCTTGAAAAAAGTTAAATTAGAAAAGTGAGATAGCTTTATCTTTATAACTAACTAGATGAACTGACAGATGTCGTTTTGTCAAACTTATTGGACTGACTTGACAGTAAGAAACTGTTTGGAAAAGCCAAAGTAGGCAGAAAAGGTTTTGTCAAAGTTTTTCTTTGAATCTTCCTCAGACTGAAGTCTGTGGAATATTTTTTAACCCAATTCGTCCCGTAATTTTTAAGTTCTACACTTAGCAACTTTTTTTGTGATTAATATTTTACGTATAACTAAATTTGTGTGGGTAGGTCTTTAGGGGTGATTGCGTGCTAACCTGAAAAAATTGTTAAATGGTTTTAAGCCTATACGCAGTTTCGCGAACTTCAGACCCAAAGGTTATATATGTAGAGTTCCTTTTACGAAGCAAAAACTCAAGTAATCTGTAAATCCCAGAAAAAAATTAACTCTACACAAATTCAACAAAGTAAGTTATGCGAGTTTTCATGTTATATCGAATATTAGATTTAGGTTACTTATTCGTCTCATTTCCGTCTCAAATTAGTTTCAAAAAAAAACAACATACACTCGCTCCCTCACTCACAAATAAGGTGGTTAAATTATTTTATTTCCAACCCTAATACTGCCGAAGGCATAGCACTTGCCTACGTCGCTTCGCAATGGATTAAAGTTGTTTTACTTTTTTAATTTTATTTGGCAAATGTTCACTACATTGAAGCATTTTAATGGACAGAAAAATAAACTACTCGGTTTTGTTTTATTGTATGATTTTGGACTGATTTAATTTGCTAAAGTTGATAATTTTATGCTAAAAGATTCATGTATAATCACGTGGAGAAGAATTCGTAAGTCAAAACACTTCTTTAAAGTTAATTATGATTGTTAAAATAAAACTACTATCTATGGTTCTCAAAAAATAGAACAAAAATAGAAAGAAATATACCGGTACACATATTTAAACGTGGCTTTTTAAAACACATATTGTCAGAGCTTTTTAAGACACATATTTAAAATTCTCGAGATATATTTTCTTAGTAAATTTCTGAAACAGACATTTTGAATAAAAACAGCTACCTACAATTCGAGAACATTATGTCGTGTATTTCTGTCTGGTAACCCAGTTTTTTAAGAAAGTCAAAACTGTAGACATTACGTCACGAGTCACGACCTGTATCCTAATATTATACAAAATTTGGTGTATTAACCAAATGTTCGTTACTTTTCCATGCAATACCTACCTACTGAATGGGTGTGGACGATTGCTACAAAGACATGTAGTATAATATATTGTCTCTTGTCTGGTTGGTTATGTCATGATTTTTAGTCTTGATTCGTAATTTAGTCGAATTTTATTATTTCACATTATTAAACATGGTAACACTTGTGTTGAATTCCGGTAGTGCCAACCTACCAACTATTCGTTTCTTAACTACCATCCTGCAAGCAGCTATTTTACAGTGTACCAACCTACGAAGCTTAATAACATTAATATAAATAGCCTGGTAGTTGGCATACAAGATTCAATTCTCTTCTTCTCATCAGGGCCGAAAGATGGTCGGCAGCAATAATTGATGGCTTTGTGAAATCATATTGTACCCATGTACCTTTTTGGAAATAAATGATAATACAAGTACAAGCGAATAACGGAGTTTTATATAAGTTATTGTTGGTCTGGTGTAATATATTGGCTATTTTTAGCATTTGTAAAACAATGGGACCCGTAACTGAGCAAGTAAAACCGCAGAGTGATACTAGTGAGACGTAATGCAATTAAACACACCTAATCTGTACAAATAAATAGAGCGAATCGAGTTTTTGTATGTAAAATCAATAGTTATTTACTAAGTTTACCTTCACCTATCTAACAACATTTTTTGTGTTTGTCTGTTTGTTTAATACGGCTAATCTCCGAAATGGCTAAACCGATTATGACGAAACTTTCACCTAGCCAAAAGCTGTTGTTGAGAGGCATATTTCTTTTTAGATACGCATACACTGACTCTTGCCTGAGGAAAATAAATATAGTTATGTGAGAAAAAAAACTCTGAAATTTGGATAAAACCGTAGGCACAGCTAGTCTAAAATAAAACTAAAAAAACATACACTGCTTGGTGCTAAATAATTAACTTTAACATAAACCCCAACACAGATACAAAAGTGCCATACAGTGTTACTATGCTCATAAAAAACAACACTGCCTTTTTCTCCCAACACTAAACGGAACAGTTAAACTAAACGCTGGCAACAATAAATTTAATATGCGAAATATTTATCACAAATACTTCACACTTCTCTCATAGTTTTCTCTGAATTGTAAAAGTCGTATATAAATCCTTGTTTATGTTTTGACGACTCGAAATTGATAATAAAACTGTACAAAAACATACATACTGACTTCGTGGCTTAGTCACAGAGTCACAGAGTCATAAGCGTGGGTTTGATTCCTACCGTCCTACCCAGTACAAACATTTGAGTGATAGATACTTGCCAATTCTTAGATAATTTTTTTACATAACACTTACGACCGTTTTCGAAATAGATACTCAAAGCTCATATGAAAAAACCAATGCCAAGAAAACAGTTAATTTATTAAGAAAATCAAATCGTTGCAAACTTCGATGTTTGTGACATCAAACGTAGTCAAAAAGGTAAGATTTTCAGCTTTTTCATGAAAATGCGTAGGTTTTCACTTTGACCACCATCCCGCCTGATGTTAAGCGACGATGCGGCTTAAAATAGAGCGTGCTATCTAAAAGAAACCAAATCAATCCCGACTTGAAGACACCAAGATTGAATCTAACGGGAAAACACACTCAGACAATACATTCCACAGTCTGGACATTATAATCACGAAACTCGATGTCTCCTAGTGGAGACAAACTTCCTCGTTCGAGTCTTAAGCATAGAATAGATAATGTTTAAGTAATATTTTGTAATATGTCGGTTAGAGACAAGTTATTAGTTTCTTTGTAGCCTCTTTATGGTTTTAGTGTTACAAAATGCTTTCCCATATAACTAGAAACGCTCTCTAAGCTCTAAGCACTAGCATAAAACCGGTCAAAGTGGGTAAAATCTCAGGTGCCTTAATGAGTCCTTCGGCTTTGAAAGTTAAATGAGAAGTCGTTTTTGTACCATCTTTCTGATCAATAATTCACATGGTTTTATGATAATGCAACCTTGTTATATATACTTAGCTTTTCGCACTTTTAACGCCAGATTCGAAACTAGTAAAAGGTGAACTATGGTGAAAGTGAAAAAATGACTTTTGTATTACTAACTCTCAAAACATCACAAGCTTAAAAATGAAAAGGTTTCCTATCTAAGCACAGGGAAAAAGTGTTCAGTGCTAAACTCTTTTCCATTATCACTTCTTAAGTATTTAAAGTTCTTAAATTCTTGTTTGTACGTTTTCGAGAGATTTTGGACGTTTTTTGTAGTGGTAGGACTCTTGGCAGAGTCCGCCTGGGGAAGTACCACACCTTTGCCAGTTATTCTACCGCCAAGCAGCAATGTGCAAACATTACTGTGTTCCGGTTTGAAGGGCAATGTTTCCAGAGAAATTACAGGGCTTAGATATATAACATCTTAGATCTCTGGGTGACGAGCGCAGTGCAGTGCTAGGTAATGATTTGGACTCTTCTTGTTCCAATAGCTGCGTGTCACTGTGCTGTTATGTGGCAGGCATGTTGCTTACCATCAGGCACATGCCCTGCTCGTCTCGTCATTTTTTTATTAAACAAAAAAAAATTAACGGATATTTGTTTTGTTTGCGTCATTTTCTGTGACAGTTTGTGTAAATAATGTATAGGCTTGCATCTATTAGATCTTATTGTTCTTGATATTTCTCTCTGTTGCATGTTAATCTGTGTACAACTCTTAAATTTATGAACTAGTGGGATTCGGTATTTAACAGTCGCGAATAAATGTGTTAAGTGATTATTATACTTTTGCTTTTGCACAAAAGTAAGTGTGAGATGTTTCAGAGTAAGATACTTGCCATCTCACTCATTAAGTTTTATTTCCACTGACATCAAGTTTCAAGAGATCTTTTCAGAATGCAAAAAAACTGCCTCAAAGGGTTTCGACTTTGTCAGACGTACCTGTTATGGCTAATTTTGTTAAACAAAATAATAACAATTTGATACATACATATTCACCCATTTATTGTCTAATTTTTAATCTTAGCTACCTACTACCAAATTAGTACTAATTAGTAATAAATGCAACTGTTTAGATGCTTAGGTGTTTTTTGTTCCATCACATCGGGACGCCAGAAACGGATCGGAATCGAAATTTTCGAATTGAACAAATTTTGAGCTAATTTAGATTATATATTGGAATATCACACACCTATGCTTTTTAATGTGTGGGGAATCATTGGGAAAAGGAACTACGCAGCTAAACTGCAAGGCACTGTTAGTAGGATACTAGGATATAAATATTTTTATTGAAATTGAATTATTTTAGTCACTTTTGTGTGCTACTTTTTCAAGTCTTCATGCTTTACTCTCGTAATCAATCAAACATTTAGCTAGTATCACTACGAATATATAATACAATTACAATTTTTCACATAATCCAAAGTGATTGGCCTTAGAGTGATCGGTAAACTTAGGCATGTAAGAGAGGTCCGTGGGTACATGAGCTTCACTTCTGTACACTAATATGTAGTTTAGTGCCGTGGCCGAGAATTCGGAACAATATATTTTTATTATTATCGAGCACGCCTAGGCATGTAATATAGACTAAAAAGTATATGCAGATTAGGTACACATCAAATTTAAATTGCTTTTGCAACGCCTATCTTACATAGTATTGCTCACTGTCACGAAAGATCTCCTAATGGCCATGTTTTATACCTACATTTAGATTTTTTACTGTCCACGTAGAAACAGAGTTGCCATTTACCTTCCTTTTTTAGATCGTGAAAATGGTATGTGAATTGAAACTAGAAAATTGAAACAAATGTTACAATAAATATACGATTTCATTATTTTAATGTATATTATAAAAATGAAATCAAATCTTTATTAAATATTATAATTGGTTCATTGGCAACACTATCATTGAAGAGTGAAATCTGACAAATTTTTCTATAGGTAATTACCCTATTGCCTTCTTAACTTTGACGTCACAAATCAGATTTCAACAGATAATGTATATATATGTGTTACTCTACTGTGTTGCCATTTCAAAGGAAATAAATACTATTGAAAAGTTTCATGTACCGTGTGTACGTACGTGCGTAACTGCGTGCGTGTGTTCACTGCATAGCACTGGACTGTTATAGGCAAGCATGCTGTTTACTAACAAACAGACGCCTTGCTCGTCTTGTCACTTAAGAGACGAAGAATTAATAGAAGAATTTGAATTCATTTAACAATTTTAAAGGTTTTTGGCTCAAGTAGGCGCTGACTCGGTAAATGTTTGCAACTAAAAGTAGGTACTTACACTAAGTATAAAGTATATATGCAAGTATTTCTTGAAAGATCTTAGTTAAAAATGTGTGTATAAAAGATTTGCAAAAAACGCTAATTAAATTCTACATTTAACAGATTTTAGCGCGTTAGAGCCTTTTATGCGAGTTTTACTGTTTTAAAGATACATTTTTTTTATCTAGTTTAATTATTAGATACCTAACTTATTCACAGCGAACGTTTTAATAATCGAGGCTATATAGATTTCAGAGTCAAACAATACCATGTTTTGTATCATTAGGTTGCATGGAAATTACAATAGTGCTGCTCTAAAACACAACAGTGACAATTTTCATACACCGTTACGATTTGATATCGTTGCCTGTTGAACTAGTATTAAGAGTAGCTATTTTAGACGCAGACTTTCAGAACCCCTAATTCCAAATACCTGGGAGGTCGTTTACAGAAGCGACCGTAAACAAACTATCCATTCAATTGAAATACATCACAAATACAAATCGGGCTCGTTACGGGGTCAAATCGAATAAAAAAATAATTTAACAGCAATTTTTCACAGCTATAGACGGATGGGCGACTAATTTGTCGAACGCTGCGCGTGAGCATAGCTCCGAACGATGGAAAACCAGTATAACCTGACTGCTTTTAGCGTAGTGACGAGTATTGAACAGGGTTTAAATTATGTTTGACTTTATCAGTTAACTGTTTTTAGCTTCGCTGAGAAGCGTATGCGCATCCATTGTTAGATGGGATATGGCGCTAATGGCGCCGGTGACGGTAACATATGACTTTGGCTAGTGATGGGATATACTATATAGAGCCAAATTTCGGTTTATAAAAAATACTTTTTTAACGTTAACCAACAAGTAACAAGATCATTCCCAATGGCCTAGTGGCTAGAATATCCGATTCTATAATATTAAGTAGTAGGATTAATAGGATTGTTAGCATCTAAATGCTATCTACATGTATCAATGTCGCAAGCTATCTAGAGGTATTTTAAAAACATTGAACTTTATTTATCAGTATCATTCTGATTAGGTTCGTACGCGAACTAATGACACTAGTCATGGAAATTAAGTTTTAATTACAAATTATTCTTTTACTAATTAGGAAATAAGAATATATATCATCTGCCTCTACCCTTACTAAAACAATTATGGCTATTGCGCTGTTTTTAACCAACTTCAAAAACGAGGTATCTCAATTCTTTATTTAGATACTATTTTTAATGTAGTAGTGGTACACTTTTGGTATTCAAAAAAAAAATTTTTTTGCTTGCACGTTTTGATACTAAATTTCATTCAGTTTCTCGTGAAATAAGAAACCTACCTAGTCTAGTTTTAGCGAACACAGAACACAAACCTGACTCGCCTAAAATACTGCCTGCTACGCAGTGATTTGGACCCTTCATGTTCAAATAACTCGTGGCACTGTGCTTTTATGTGTAGACGTGTTGCTTACTACGAAGCAAAAATCTTGCTCATCTCGAACCTACATTATTAGAAAAAACCTTTATGACAGGTGACATGACCCATTTACATTTACAAAAAAAAATTCAGTACTTATAAAAAAAACATATATTAAACATTAAAGATATTTGTTTCGGATTTTAATTATTTTTTCGGCGTGAAGCCGAAAATATATTAAACAAACCTTATCACATCACTAAACACTCATACTTATAGATATACTATAGCTATTATAAATCGCATTTCTTCTGTTCGTGTGTGGACTTATGGATCAGAGTTATGTCTTATAGGTCACCGACACTGACCTTTCGGTCGTTAGTTTTTCTCTGTTTTTTTTTTACTGGTAATTTATATATTTTAGATTTAGTGACTTAATTGCACGTTGGAAGCTACTAAAGAAGGCGCTCTGTTTGGAGAAATAGTTATTTATTTAAGTACGTAAAAATAACGCCAATAACAAATTTGAATACAGTTCAATATTGATATTTTTTAACGTTTTAATCGCATTTACGAATGTTTTCAGTAACATTACATTATACGAGTACAATTAGTACAATATAATACAACAATACAAGTACCTACATTATGCGAAATGAACTCAGATCTGTGGATAATGTCTATCCTATAAAAATGTCTATCTTGGTCCATGCGGGTTTCCTCACGATGTTTTTTCACCGTTAGACACCACGGTGGCGAAATGGACTCGGATCTGTGGATAACGCCCATCCTATAAAAAAATCTATCTTGGTCCATGCGGGTTTCTTCACGATGTTTTTTCACATTCAATTAAATATGTAAGTTAATCTAACACAATTTGTTAAAAGTAAATAATACGTACTTACTACATATTTATAGATACCTACACCATTTTTTGCTTGTAGAATATCTAGAACACGATACACAAGCCGTACAAAGAAGCTTTTAGCCTCCAAAAGTCGTGACCAAAGTAGTGAGGTAGCAATAGGCCACAGAATAATCATAGTTTCAACGGCGTACACAAAGTGTTCTGTGACTACACTATCTACATATAACCTTATAGATACAGTGCTGAGGTTCATCACAAACACATATCTACGATGTACCCAAGATATATAAAATATTTGGGCATGATGACATATCTACATAGATATACGATGAATAAGTAAAGTTACTAGCATCTGCACGCGACTTACCTACGCAGGTTCATTTAAGATAGATAGATACTCTTTCATGAACACACCAAAATAACAATAATTTACAAATTGAAATAAGTTAAACACTTAAAGTTTCACGACAGACGGCCTTATCGCTAATAGCGAATAATTTTAAAATATTTTTCCAAGACACAAAACACAAAAAGGAAATTACCTTGAGTATTTCTTACCTCATCGCACATCGCAAGAAAGAGCAAGTTTAGGATTTGTCGCTTTTTACGCTAAAATTTTAGAATAAACTCTTTCTAAAATCAGATTTTGGTCTTTTGAAAAAAATATTTCTACCAAAATGTTCGTAATGGAATTGTCTATCCGTTGATGTAATTAAGAAATCCAAATAATGGCGGGTTTTCGAGTAGATGCATGATAATTACAATTATTTTTAACCGACTTCAAAAAGGAGGTTTCTCAATTCGACCGATTTGTTCCGTTTTTTTTTTTTTTTTTATGTGTTCGCGTAAACTTCGTCGTTTATGAACCGATTTTGATGATTCTTTTTAGTTGTAATTATTCCAAGATTACCATGATAAGGAAACCAGGATCTGATGATGGTATCCTAGAAAATCGAGCTTTCGAAAATTGTAAAGATGACTATTGCGTTAGTTAAGTTTTTGCTTGACCTTTTAAAGCAATATAGTTTAAAGATGGTCTGGAGTCGATCTGATGAGGGAACGGGAAGACGGTCGAGGAACTCCTCGACGGTACACTAGTTACCTTGTGTTTGGGCTCGATGAATTTGTATTGATAAGAACTTTTTACATAGATGGCCGTGACTGTCATTAGTGGTCTGATGATGAAGATGGCGAATTACAGTCAAGGGAATTTCTTAACGGTTTACAGGAACTACCCAGTGTTTGGGTTTAATATGTATTGAGATATCAACACGAAATCGTGTAAATGCATTAGACTTGTTTAGCACTAATAGAATAAACTTTTTACAAACAAATTTCACACTATGAAAAGCAAAAATAATATAATTATTAAATTTCATTCACTCATCTATATGAAGTCGGTGCCACCAAATCTAACATGGTGAAATACATTTACTTTTTACCTCCTCGTACATAGTATATCTGCTAACTTTTAATAGCCTGGCACCGACTCATATGGATGAAGTAGGCTTATATTAAATTATTTTTCGCTTTTGACTAGTGTTGAAGTCGGAATTTTTTTGTAAAATAGTTTATTCTTTTATGGTTTTGTTGTGATGCTATTATTCAAATTCAAGGTCAAATATAAAAAAGTCCACCATTTTGGGGAAACTGTAGAAATTTAATGTATTTTTAAGTTGATTTTGTTTTGGCTAATGAGTAGATAGCTCTGAAAACTTTTGTTTTGTGGTTTTAAGCTTTAATTTTGGTTTTAACCCTGCGGTTTTAATCGCGCTGTTCCCGGTCCGGCTATTTCCCGTACCTAATTAAAAATTTGCTCATGAGGTATTCCAAACTAGGTATATCCAGTGTTTCGAATTTCAGCTGGATCCGTTCAGAAGTTCCGATGTGATTGAGCAACAAACATCTAAACTTTTAGATAATATTGGTACATATCTTCTATATATAAAAACGTTATGTTGGTTTGTGTACGCTTCAAAAACTCAAAAAGTTCCGCAACGATCGAGCTGAAATTTTATAATGATATATAATCCGCATCAAGGATTGTTTTTATCTAATTTTTGCATCACAATGTGCCACAGCGAAGCGTAGCAAGGTACAGTTAGTAATCTATAATTTTAGTAGGATAATTCTAGAGCAAATGTTATAAGTAAAGTTATCCAATTGATAACAGAAAAAAATCAGAGTTGCAAAGTCACGTGTTCTGTTCTAGAACAGAATATTGTATAACTAATCGTACCCCAGGTAGCGGGATAGCTAGACACAGATTAATTATTCAGTTGGTACATGAGTTGCATTTTGTATGGCCGCTGATTCAGAGCGCCCTTTTTTTTGTCAACATTTTTTGTATATTGCGGTATCTTTCAGAAGTCACTTGTACCTATATAATATCTACTTAGTACTAGCTACGGCCGCGGATTTACCTGCGGCTTGGCAGTTTCTACCATACTTTATTTTCGCCACATACGATCAACGCAAATGAATCATTTCATTAGGTAAATAGGTATCTCTACCTATCTAGAAGATTCACTAATTTTAATATGATAAAAAGTTACCTATGTATAATTTCACTCAAATCAGTTCAGCCTTTACAGACATGTTAAAATAGCCATGTAGAACTGTCACAGTATGAGCAGCACTGTTGCTTACCATCAGGCGGATGTCTTATTTATCCGATCAATCTAATTTATTAAAAAAGTAATAAAAAATCCATCGAAAGTGATTAACAATATCTCGTCTCACTAGGCTGAAATCACAATTATGACATCATAGGCTCAAATCCCAACACTTTTGAGTGTTTTTCCAAATACAAATACAAAAATCTTTATTGCTGTTTGCAGGTAAGATAAGGTGATACAAAACATTTTAATATACAAACTGTTGACTTCTAGAGGCATACAAATGTCTGGCAACACTTTCTTCTGAATTTATACATGATAATAATAGTCAGATAAAGTCTTCTTCTTCTTTTTCCATTTTTAGCTTTTAATCGGTTGTATCATATTACATGTCATCTGATTAATCGTCTATTAATTTCTGGCTTCTTTCCAGTTGTGCTATGTAAGTGTGATATGTTTGGTGAGCACAATTACGCCAAAGTCTTGTGCTTCAGCAGGATGCTGTTATGGTAAAGATCCAAGTGCAGATAAGTAAGTAAACATATATCTACAAGATTATCATCACCTCTCTGATTAGGCGAAGGAAAATATCGTCAATAAGCCACCGTTTTCCAAGAAAGACGTTTTTAGAAGACATTGCTATATATACTTTTGATTCGATATTATACCTCTAGAGACTCTCTGAAGTCAAAGTTTTTTATTCATAAAAGTACAATTTACGCGTCAAGTTATAAAAAATAAAAACAAAAGAAAGAGCATACAAAATGTTTTCATTTTCAAAGTTTGAAATGATCACTACTCAGTATTATAATAATTATCGTACAGTGAGACCTCTTTTTGAGATGAGACCGGGAGTCGCAGCAGTGGAAACATAGAGTTCAACTTCAACTTTTTTTATGGCCTCCATTCAGTAGAGTTACCGCAATTTTGCCAGTGTCCAGCATTCGATTATTGATAGTCCTCTGAAGTTTATTCTGTAGAAGAGAAGTCTTTCTGATGGTCGGTCTACTTCAGGTAATCTTGAATAATGAAAGAAACGTGTGGTAAAACATAGAGTTAGTTGTTTATGTTAAGTGCGTTTTAACTTTAAAAACGTCAAAAATACTGATCTAACTTTACTATTTAACTACAGATTTTTTGGGTAAGCTTAGAACAAACAATCAGGATACGAAAATTTACATATCATGACAATTGCCTATTTACCTACTAGATACTAATATCAGACTAACTAATTTATCAAACTGCAACTTCGTCCTTCGTCGTTTATTCTTAACCGATTTTGATGATTCTTTTTTTTTTTTTTTATGTTGTAAAGGAGATATTCACCATGATAAGGAAACCAGGATCTGATGATGGTAAAAAATCGTTTATTCTTATTTTTCATCATTAAATTATATTTTTTGCTGATTTTACAGTTTTAAAAAATGGTCTGGAGTCGATCTGATGAGGGAACAATACGGTCGAGGCTTTTGACGGTAACTTTTTTGGGCTCGATGAATTTGTATTGATGAGAACCTCTATTCCATTGTGGTCTGATGGGATAAAGGACAGTCAAGGGAATTTCTTAATCTTTACGTCCCAGTGTTTGGGTTTATATTTTGAGCTCAACATCAGTTAGTGTTCGTCCAACGCGATTGAGCAACAAACATTCACATTTATAACACTTAGATAAAATTAGTTAATCCAAGAAACAAACTGACATAGTTTCTACTAACTTTTAACTAGCCTGGTAAAAATGGATGAGTGACTCAATTATATTAAAAATTACCCTGTCAAACAATCGTCTGATACAGTTAAAAAAAACACTAGATAGGGAGACAATACCTATGCTTTAACTTTTTTAAGAGCCTCTATTCCATTGCAGGGGAATCTATCTACGTCCTATATTTTAGCCAAATAGTTAGATTCGTCCAACGCGATTGAGCAACAAACATTCAATTTATAAGAAACACATTTTAAAATCAAACAATCGTCCTTACACAATCCGAGCGCTTTCCCACTGACATCAGACGGGCCAATGGAAATGACATTTTAAAACCACTCCAAACATAACCTATAGGTTTTACATATTGACATATAGCGTCGTTTCGCACGCACGCTTTCTGCGCAACGTCGATAAAAGAGGGCGTGGCCGTCGCGTCACCAACCACCAATCACGAGCCGCACAGCCACGTGTGCGTACGATACCCTTCCATGTGTGCCCCAGTCGTACCTGTGTGCGTTCACGGCCCGTTCCGAAACCCCCTCTATGGGCGTAAGTGCTCGTCGGTAGCACCACAAAGAGTTCCCATATTTTTATGTTCTTAGATCCGTATCGCGTAGGTATTCTTATTTTTACCTTTGAGATGGTGGTCTTGAATTAACGGTAGGACCATAAACACGCTATTATAAACCTGTAATACAAAATAATCCGTGATTTTTATTACATTTTCGGCGTTAATAGGTTGTTACAGATTTTTTGATAACGCCTACATAGTTTCTGTGTGGAATAACTGATTGAATTGTTAATGGGCCGTAATGGTTGAGGTTTCTGATGGAAATCACGCAAAACAATAGTTTTTAGTTGTGTTATCTCGGGATTTTATTGCCACTAATGACGGCACTTAACGCAATTTACATAATCCTCACATCATTATTAAGTGGCGGCCATATTTAGAAATGCGTGAAGGAAAATATACGAAAACTATTGCAGTTTTGTGAAAGAAAATTACCTTTTTTGTGATACCTACACTAATTATTATTATTATTTGTGTTGCAGAAATATATCACATCAAATCAACATCATAATATTATTTATGCAGAAAAACTCTACCTACTGTTGGCGACACAAAACACAATTAGGTAGATACTATAATAAAACAATGCAACGAACATAAAAAAAGAATGAGTACAAAAGGTGACCATACCGCTAAGAGCAATCTCTGCCAGATAATATTAACCCTGCAATTCGATTGTGTACCTAGTTATTTACAGTTGGGGCATTGCTGAAAATTAATTAGGTAAGTAGGTACCTACAAATAGTAACGTAAGTAAGTAGTAAAGTACAAACTACAAATAGTAAAGTAAGTAGTACCTACCTAAATAATACTTACAGTAGAAAATACTATACGGAGTAGGTATACTCGTACGTACTATTTTACGGCTGCTAGGAAGAGGTTGCTTGAATGTTTTATAGGTATCCTACCTATAGGTAAGTACTTACCTAATTCCTATCGCTTACGTGCGGTTAACGACTTGACGATAAGAATTTGTACTAAGCTCTTTTATAGTTCGTAGCAAAACAAAACACCTACCTTTGAGTACCCATAAATGTTTATTGAAAAAATATATAAATAGGTTTAATAGCTACACATCAAACTAATGTCTATTTGTAAATGTTTAAATTTTAGGACAAAATTATTTTAGTTATCTCGAAACTGGCTGAAACATTAGCTAATCGAAAAAATACCTATTCACGTTCCACACAAACGAATTCCAAACAGAAATTTCCAATTTCAAATTTCTAAGCCGCAAAATAATTCGAACCTCACATCAAAGCGAGTCGTTCCAAATTCAAGTGCAATAAAAGGCCGTTTTCCGTCAGAATTCGATTACGAACATACAGGGGGACAGAGGAAGTCGATTATACAGGGGGCGGTTTTAAAATTGATTTTAGAACCGGGGCGTGTATTTATACGGCCATAGACAAATAGGAACGGTTGTGACGTCATAACGTTTATGACGTGAACAAATTTACTTTTTATTCTAGTTATAGTGGTAGAACTCTTCGTAGAGTCCGTCTGGGGAAATACCAAGTCTTTGCCAGTTATTTTAGCGCCAAACAGTAATGTGTTTCGGTTTAAAGGACAATATTTCCAGAAAAAATACAGTGGAAAGAGATTAATATCTCATATATCGAGGTGGCTAGTTCAGTTCTATTTTACATAATTTAAAAAAAAACTTAAATTTGAAATGTTTTCATGTTTAGTTTAGTTAGTTTAGTTTTGTTATTATTTTGTAGTAAAATAGTATTTAGTATTGCTTTGTACCTATTGTATATTTTCAGCCCTATAAGGGTAGGTTTATTGAAAACATCGTTGAACAAGATAACAAACACTTTCCGACCCTCCAGCCTTAGTGTTTGATATCGTGAGGGTACTCTACTCCCGGACATTCTCACTTTAAGTGTTAGCTCTGCCGTAGATTAAATACCAGTCTTACATTGTAAACGATCGACGGTCACAGAACTAGGTGAAGTGTTGTGGTTAAATATATGAACGTATACCTACCACAGATTTCTAAAACAAAAGGCAGATGGAACGTGCGGAACACAGATCCTTAGGTCCGGAAAGCAAATATCAAACGCCAAAGCAAATACAAACTCCAGTCAGTACGAAACTGACTTCCGTCTCGTACGGGAGTCCCGTGTGATTTTATGTTTTGTTTAAGATTATGCAATCTTGTGTCATCAAACATTGCAAACATTGTTCCCAAAAATAAAAAAAGGAAATTTCATAGGAAAGTTTGAATATTTTTACTGGTATTTATATAATTTAGACGATTTTATTTCGATTGATGAATAAAACACAACACCTCAACGAAAATAGGTCAGTGTTGCTATACTAAATTGTAATTATTTTCCCTGAAGTTAAGGTAAAATATAGATCTAATTTTGTTTTGAAGATACTCGTAGACCAAATTATTGATGAACATTGTATAATTAAATTTTAAGCCCTATTTTTATAATCGTTATTTTTTTTATTTAATGTGAATCGATGCCAAGAACAAATACTCGCCGTTACTAGGGTTAATAAAAATACTAATATTGTTGATGAAAACTATAGTTATGAAACGAATAGATAAGAACAAATCCTCGCCGTTATAAAACGTCTCGTCTATGACCTGTGGATTCTAACTTGATCTGTGCAGTGCTGTTAGCATATATATTTTTAATAATACGAACATATTTTTTTCTTACTACTTGTTGAATTAGAGCCTCCCAGAGCAGATTGTGTTTGATTGAGTCGAAAGCTTTATTGTAGTCGACAAATGCAATGTATAGGTCTTTCCCATACTCTTGAGATTTTTCTATTAACTGTTTTAATACATGTATATGATCAATAGTTGAAAACCCTGCTCTAAAACCAGCTTGTTCAATAGGCTGTCCTTCATCTTTATTCCTTGATATTCTATTTAGGATCAGCTTTGAAAAAAATTTGTAAATGTTTGACATGAGTAGGTCTATAATTTTCAATTACGTTTCTGTCTCCTTTTTTGTGGAGCAAGTTATCAACAAGAAATCCTTGCATTATATATTATCGGTGTAATAATAAATTATTTTAAAATAATGTTTTATGCGTTTATTATACGTGAAAATTTCCAAAGCTTGACAACACATAATTATTAAGGCACATATTGGTGGGATGCAAGGTGCTCCTTAATGGGGGTCATTACTCACGGCGCCATGACAGAGTACTTGAAATCATAGGTGAAGCCATGAGCCTTTCAGTAGCTAGAGCCCAAAAGGGATTGACAACAAACAAAAGACAAATTAACTTTGTAAAAGAAGGCTCAACATCAAACTCCAGGAACAAGCCTTACTCAATCCTGTGTACAGCACCTGATTGGACTATTTTAATGGACACGTATGAAAAGCACTACAAAATCCCAGAGGATGTGGGTGTTTCGTCATCCAGACCGGACATTTTCCTTTTTTCTAGAGCTACAAAACGCATAGTCCTTGTAGAACTTACCGTACCGTGGGAAACTAATATACCTAAAGACCACGCGATGAAACAAAATAAGTATTACGACCTCCTAAACGAATTAACAAAAAACGGCTATGTAGTTAGTTTATACGCTGTAGAAGTGGGAGCGAGAGGTATACCAGCAAAATCTCTATAACCTGTTGAAAGACCTTGGCTTATCCAGAAGTGCAGTAAGTTCTATACTAGAACGAGTATCTAACGCTGCACTAGTAGGCTCATATCAGATTTGGCTGGGCAGGAGAGAGAGACGAGTAGTGAAGGTGAGTGTTGATGTACGTCAGAAAGGGGCCCCTTAAACCTACGCCCGAGTCACAAGTCTCGGGAACTACTCGGGTTTTCTCTCTCTGCCACACGATGGACCCGGCACCCGCACGGTGAATCCATGGAATGCTAAGAAAATCGTCTCAACAATAGTGGGACTTTTTTCTTAAGACTGGGAACATTACACGCACACCAACGTGAGTAATTTGACAACGTCGGTGAGAGCTGTCACGCATACATAACTAATGACTGGCCTCACAGTGTCGTTCACGAAGGTTTCATCTGTTTAGAAATCTGTGATACCTACATTAAATTAAAAAAAAACTTAAAAAACCTGCTACGCAATTTTTTTGTCTCACGTATGTTGGCAAATAAGTAAACAAGTATTATGCGTTTAAGAATCTTTCTTACCGACCACAATAAAAAAGGAGATAGCTTTGTAACGGCTGAATCGACTTTGATTAAACATAGCTAGGAGCACTACCGACTAATCCACCTTTAAAACAGACAAAAAAAACAAATTTGAAACAGATTCATAAGATTGAGAGCCATGATGCTATAGACACACGTCAGGCTTATGATATTTTTGGTTGGGAGAAGCATAATCTGCAAATAATTATAGAATTAAATACTTTAGAAAAGAAACAATCTATAATCGACTTGAAGGCTCTAAGATTATGACAATTATTCAAATCTTTTCTATCCTACGGTTGCCTGGAAGAAATATATCCTAGCGATAGCGGTATGTAATTGCTACTTAAGTTAAAGGATTTTCTGTATTTGTTTATTTTTAACCGAGTTTATAAAAGGAGGAGGTGGATGTTTTATGTGTTGCATGTAACTATGTTACGCGATAGCTGCACCAAATAGGAATCGATTTTAATGTGATTTTTGGTAGATAGTTCAGTGGTTATAACTTTTAGCATACATTTTATCGGAATTGGCGTAAGTAGCGGTTATCAAAATATAAATTAAAATCTAAAATTTGCAAACATCGATGATCCTTGCTATCTCATTGGAACAGTAAGAATACAACTTAGTTGATTTCACACATGCATATTTAGTCGCAAATCTGAGTTTCATATTAAGTAATTGAAACGAAATGGAATAATTGATAATCGTAAAAAAACCTCAGGCAACGTCTCAGGTTTTGGTAGGGGCAAGTAATATGCGCAACGTCTTCGTAATACGTAACTTTCTTGGTATAATATCAGCCGCATTATTTCTCCACTGCAATCCAGACGTAGAAATAAATAAATAAACATGCGCGCGCGCAATCTCGCGGGTCACGATCTGCGGTCACGGCTCCCACTGCTACAGAAATAACCTCAGTTCCTATACCTACTTATATACCTTCCCTTATACTCTTACTAGCGAACCGCCCCGGCTTCGCTCGGGCCCAATGACATTACATTAGAAACCTTTAAAATCATCCGGATTTTTCTGCTATTTTATGCATATACATATTATAAACTTTCCTCTTGAATCACTCTATCTGTTAAAAAAAATCCACATCAAAATCTGTTTGGTGATTATAAAGATCTAAGCATATATAGGGACGGACAGACACGGGAAGTGACTTTGTGTGATAGTGTATAGTAAAAGTAATAATAACACTGGTTTATCTATTTACGTACCTAGCTACGAGTCATTTCAACAAATTCGTTAGATACTTTTTAACAGACTTCAAAAACGAAGGAAGTGTTTCAATTGGACCGTATTGTTATTTTTTTCGCGGATAACTTCCTATATGAACCGTGTTTAATGATTCTTATTTGTTAATTTATGTTTACCGATTAGTTTTCCAAGATTTGTTTGTATTTTTTTCTTTTAAATGGTATATTTTCCAGAAATTAAAATTTATCAAAAACGGAGTTTCTGGAAAATTAAACAGGAGTATCTATAAAAATGTTTCTATATAGACGTAACTGGCAATATAAATGCAAATTAAAATTAATAAGCCACCACCACTAAACTATATATAGAAATTATTATGAGCATATTACTTACATTTACTAGGTAGGTACATCAATTTCCCAGAGAAAAATAATTTATTATTTATCTTCTGTTTTGTTTCCAATTGCTATTATCAACCATCTTCCGTGTCGCACTATAGATTGCCTACTTGAGTCAATGTCTAACATAACTACCTAAGTACAATTTTATGACTACGGTATAGTATTTGTAATTATTTCTGGTCAGATAAATTCTATAAAAATTAATGATAATATCATATGTAGAGACCTACCGCCTACAAAACTGATTAAATACACATCCTCGTGTAAATTTCCATCTTATAGGTAATGTGTTTGTAATGAATCTTTGATATGCAAGAATGTTCCTTATAAGGTGGTAAGTAACTATAAAAAAACAATAAACACAGGCAAGGTCATCAGGTTTTCATATTTCTAACGCTAATAACAGTGACTTAGGCAGTATACTAATAGTGAAGTGGGGTTACTAAGAGTCAATCTCTATATATACAATCTATAAATTGAAGCCATTAAAAAAAATACTTAACTTAACATATGCCTCATAGTCGCTACTACGTTCCACATCTGTAATACGGTTAACAGAATGAAGTTATACTTTTTTTAAATAAAGTATTACGAGACTTGTGCCTGACGGTAAGCAACATGCCTGCCACATAACACACAGTGACATGCAGCTATTGGAACACGAAGAGTTAATTTAGCACTACACTGCGCTCGTCACCCAGATATCTAAGATGTTATATCTCTAAGCCCTGTAATTTCTCTGAAAACATTGCCTTTCAAACCGGAACACAGTAATCTTTGCACATTACTGCTTGGCGGTAGAATAACTGCCAAAGGTGTGGTACTTCCTCAGGCGGACTCTGCCACGAGTCCTACCACTATTGGTACTATTGGTGGTTTGAAATATTTATCTTGCACTCATAACTAAGTACGTTCCACATTCGTGCTTGTGTCCTTATCTTCTACATTAAACACAGCTATGAGAATGAAGTGAGAATAGTACTAGTGATCTTAAATATTTGCCTCGCACTCACAACTACTTAGGTACGTTCCACATCCGACTTTTATCCTTTCTACCTTAGCTTTAAAGAAAATTTTAGCAAAAAAGAAAACTTGAATAAAAAAATATAGCAAAGCTGACAAATCGTCATTTAACGACGCACTTGACTCTAATGACGAGCATGCATACAAAATTGCACAATGAGCCGCGATGCAAAAGACACGAACCCGACAGGTGAGTAGAAAATTCAACAGAATAATAACTCCTCCATATTAACACAAAACACTTCGCATCTCACGAGGGGTCGCTCTCTTGCCACAAATGCCTACGGTCAGGGAGAGAGATATATCTGGCAAATAAACCCCTTTAATGTAGTCATGTGATTGAGTAACTGAGTAACGTTTATTAGCGCGACCATCTCGATTTACCGCTGCGCGAAAATTATAGTCAAGTTCACATGAGAAACGTGGTATGTACTTACTGCTTATTTAAATTTGACTGGCCTCGTGGCTTAGTGGGTAGTAACTCTGCCTGCGAAGCCGAGGGTCGTGGGTTCGATTCCCACCCAGTGCAAATATTTGTGTGATGAATTCAAATGTTTGCACTGTGTCTGGGTGTTTCTATTTATGATAAGTATGTATTTAAAACTATATATGTATTATATCAGCTATCTGGCCGCCATAGTACAAGCTTTGCTTAGTTTGGGGTCAGATGGTGTTGTGTGTGAATTGTCCACCAATATTTATTTATTTATTTATTTATTTAAATGTAAAGTACGCCAAAACATTGGCGAAAGTTAGGACATGCGCAAAAAAATCAACTAGGTATTAAAAAAGCTATTCCTTTCGAAACGGAACACAGTAATATTTACACACTTCAAGTATGCAAAGGTGCAAAGACTACTACAAAATGAGTAGGCAATCAAAGACATGTTTCTCTGTAGGATACCAGACTCAGTGCGAATCCTGCACACGCGTTGCTTCGCAGGCCGCATGCGCTTGCAGCCCGCGCCCGCTGCGTGGCCAATCGCATGATGGCATTACAAGACAATATTATCCAACTTTGTATCATGTAGATCTTATTTTAAATTTTAATGTACACCGACATGACAAGGTTAAAGAATTAACCGAGACTATTACATAAGGGGTTTTTTATTTGGTTTTGAAGTGATGCGCTTGGCACTTTTTAGCAAAGAAACACTTTTTGGGTTCGCGTCTTTCACGTGAAAATGTGACAGCGTAGCGTCTGAGCGGCGGCGGAGCGGAACATGCGCATTATACTCTTTTTGTATGGATGAAATTTTGTGGGCTCGCATCGCCTACAAGCGTAATAGCAGTAAAACGTGACTATATAGGTAACGTATAGTACTACAATTCACAAATACTAAAATACTAAGTTAAAGATTGTAACTGTTATCGGCAGTAAAACGGTCTAGTCATAGTTATCAATTTCTTTATTTCATTAAACCAATGTTCATACTGTTGTATACGAAAACAATACGTAACGTAGGTGTACGGAATCTCCCATACGTTGCGTCACTAGCAAATTTTGTGAAAGTAATCGGATCTTTCGTGACTTCGCGTCGAGTACACTTTTATTTATGGAACTTTGGTTCAGAATAGCGTATGTTCTGTTCCAGAGTAAAATCTGTCTACCATATCGTCTGTAGGTACATTAGTAAGCGTTATGTAGACGCTAGTAATACTTAGGTACATCCTTCGTTTACTGTTCATACATGTATGTACAGCTTTGACTATAGGTACTCACATATAGACAATTTAAAGTTAATCATCAACAAAGTGACTTTTTAATATTAAAAGGCATTCGTTTGACCTAAATTCACGGTATAGATAACGTGTAACACAAATACTTGTGCACAAAATAAGTACCTAATACTCTTTGTAAAAGGTATATATTAAAACCTGTAAATAGGTATATTGTATAACTTGTAAACTGACACTCGTCATTTGATGACTACCAGATTATGGGTAGGTATATATAACTAGTGAACGAAAGAAAATTGGTTCGCCTAAACCATTTTACGATTGATGCACCTCTGTAGATTTATGACAAGAAGCCAACATAATGTGGGAATACATAATTTCCTCACATAAAGCCTCTACTGAACAGTAGACGGGCGCAGGCTATTCAACATCTGAATGCGCTATAATTAAAAGGGCTGAGTCAAACACGATCAATCTCGGCTCCATCTCCCCACATAAAGTCAAAATAATAGATGGTCTCTCTAATGTCGCTTTTTTCTCAACAACCGGCCGGCGTACACGGCGGAATTGACAGGTCATCAGCGCAGGCGCAGCTACAGTGACGAAGCTCTTTCACCGCGCAACGACCAAACAGTAACGTTACGCACCAAAATCCACCTTAATCAGTAGCCACAAAAGACGATATCCCCGTGAAATGAACACGCGTATAAGACCTTTGTTATCAAGAAGTGCCTCCCGTTCGGTTCTTTTTTCAAAAGATAATCTTCAGCGGCCGAGGCGTGAAGGCCGAGCGCCACACAACATGGCGTCGACAGGTTTCTTCCCGCTTTTTTATTTCTTTGTTCCTTCCCATTATTGTCTATGGATGTTTCTTTCCCGCCGTTCGATTTTCAAAGTTTTTTTTTTAATTTCGCATTATTAATGCCGCGGCGTTTGTGTTGTTGTTTATTTACATACAAACAAAAAGGTTTCGTCAGCGAGGAGGTTGTCTATCAATATCTAGCTGGGAAAGGCAGTGATGAAGCGTTCCAGGGGAGTCGTTAATCTATTCTCGGAACATTGATTTTAAAAATATAAAACCATGGTCATCAAGGTATCGCAGAGGTATTCTTGGTCCAGTTTGACGTTTCGCAGAAGAGAATGATTTAGTGCGGTTGTAAAATTTTGAAAACAATATAATGGAGGGCCGCTCCACCCGGTAGCCTGAGAACGTTTAACGGATTTCAAAACTTGACTTACTAACTCATTTCCTTGTATTTCATCCTTTTAGGGCAATATAAACACTAATTACTGTAGTCACTATACTTTCATCTAAATATCTGCAATTGTGGTTCTTTACTGATTTCCTACATTAATGGTTAAAGTTCTAGAAGACAAATTGACAAATGAATAAATTAAATTAACATCGACAGGAATGTATTCTGGTAAACAAACATGAATAAAAGGAAGACCAATAAAGGTTCAATAGTAATAATAAAGTTAACTTAACTAGAAGATTTTTCGGTTTATGCATAGGTAATCATACATAAGTTTATAATAACAATTTACGAGTACATATCTATGGGTTGAAATTTGGAACACAGATTATGGTCTGGAATAGCATGCATATAGACAATTTTTTTAATTCGTTAAACACAGAGAACGTGAACTGCGCTGGTAGAGCCACTGGGTGCTGGTAATAATGCGAGTAGTACTTATGTTCTAAAGAAAATATAATTTGAACTCAATCACGCAGTACAAATATCACAGATTAAGATGATCATTTATCTCAACGACCAGTTGACCTCCCGAAACGCTTTCTATACGGAAACTACACGCTCTATTGACATCCGTCACTTGAGCAGAACTGTAAAAACACGAAATTGCTCATAAAGTGCCTAAAACCACTAAACTAGGCATGATTCAATTGTACGACAAAAACTGAGGCTTACCGAAGCAAACGAATCTTAGAAGTCTGTTGTGTCATCAAGTGAGTAAAAAAGATGAGAGATTTGGATATTTGGTTTATGAATAAGATTTCAACCACTTGAAAAACTTTTGAAAAGCTGGTTATTTTATTAGACAGTAATTATTTATTGGGTTGTTTATTACACAGATCTTCTGTATTAATCGACAAATGTTTAGAAGTTGTTGTGTCGTTGCGAATGAAATGTAAAAGATGAGATTTTAAGATTATGAATATAAGTACGATCGGTTTAGGCTTACGCAAATACCATACCCTCTTCTAGTGTCATTGATTGTTTTCTTGGTATTAAAATATATTGCGGCTACTACCCCTGCTAGATATATCTTAGATATTTATTATCTCTGTCAATAATTCTGTCGGACAAATCATGTTTGAATTGATTAAATTACGTAGAAGACAACCAATTTTAGATTCCCACACAGTGCAAATATTTGTGTGATGAATTCAAATGTTTGCACTGTATCTCGGTGTATCTATTTACAATAAGTATGTATTTAAAACTATGTAAGTATTTTATCAGCTATCTGGCCACCATAGTATAAGCTTTGCTTAGTTTGGGGTCAGATGGTGTTGTGTGTGAATTGTCCAACTTATTAAAAAAAAAAAAAATGAAGCGTTGAATAATCACATGCCAACAATTAAATATTATTCCAGGCTATTGTCTGTGTTCTAAATTTCAAACCGATCCATTTAGAGATTTCGACGTGATTGAGAAACAAACATCTAAATATTCAAACTTTCTTAGTTGATTAGTAATCCCCATTGAAATTGATTCATTTGGGACAGATATGAAGCAGACGGCTATTTTAAAATAATAACCTACCTATACATATATACCCCTATACGCAGCTGTATATTATGTGCATTCAGTACAATCAAATTAGCTTCAGCTATATAGATTCTATCATTGATAAAATAGTATTGCACAATGAAAAACAAATTTGCAAAACAAATCTTGAAAAAACACACTTAAGTTTTAATATGTACATAAGTATTTAAAGATAAAATTCTTAGTCCATATTTGAATAAATTAAATCAGATCTTTTATAATAAACTTTTTTTAAACATCCTAGTAAAGGTTGATGGATTTTGACCCTAGAAGGTTAAACATTGACCGGTCCATTTGAAATAGCCCCACTGCACAGTTGACTTGTATTACCGACCTGAGCTACTGAAAATCTTTAAATAGGCTAAAATTAACTCTATTTTAATGAGCTTGAGTTCATTTTACATTGTCCCCTTCAATTACATAAGATTCTTACAATTCTTACTGACCAATTAAGGTTTTATGAGATACGATTGGTTTTGAATTTTAATTGTGAAGCTGTAAGGTTGAAATTTGCGGTGTGTTGACTGAGGAAGCGAAGTGAAATGAGGTGTATCGGGTTCGATTCCCGATTCAAGCAATTAAAGTGTAAGTCGCGGGCACGGTCGGATGCCAGCACATGTTGTATGAATGGGCCGTTTTGGTGGAACAAGCGTTGGATTGAGTGTCGGATATCTTGCAATTGACGGCCATTCAGAGAAAAGAGGTTCGTTGACTTTCCATTGCGAACTCCTTAGAGAACAGACAAAACAATAATGCATGACAAGTTTTCATACGCAAATTGAAAAAAAAAACATTTAAACATATAGATCTGTGTTTCAAATGAGTAATAAATTAATAATCATAGGTAAGCCAATTAATTAATTACCTATTATTAACGATCACTTGTGAACAAAGCTTGAGAATGACTTCATACGCCTCTGAACAGCTTTGGTCGAATCTAGGTAACGATTTTATTTATGTAACTGGTGGATCTGAGAAGGAATGTCGTTAATTTTCACTTTACTATCCCAGGATTTATCCATAAATAAATATGTGAAGTATAAATCTTGGACCCTATTTTAATTGCAGAACAAAGTTTACGGGACTAGCTAATAGTAGTAGTAGATAGGTTTTTGTCGTCGCCTAGAAATTTACTAAACTAAATACGCTATGAGTATACTCAAGTCATACTAATATTAAAATGTATTATGTATAAACGAGAAAGTTTGTAAGTACGGATGGATGTTTGTTACGTCGTAACTTATGAACGGATCGGGCTCAAATTTGGAACATGATAGGTTTTAGTCTAGAAAAAAAATAGGCTACTTTTAATTCCAAAAAATAAGGGACGACGCCAACTACGCGGGTAAAACCGCGGGGAACTGCTTGTATTGAAGCTCAATAAACATGACTATATGTTTGAAAAGCGTTCAAAACAAAGCAACCTTTCATCTTATGAAAGACAAACGAGGTTCAAATATACCCCAGACCAACAATAACCCCATTATAGCATGTTAGCCGTAAATAACGAGATCGCGGGCGCAGGGGGTCCCATTAAACGGACCTTTCGGACCTTAGCGGTGACTCGACGCGGCAACGATGAAAACTTCCGATTAGGAAATAATGGATTCGGATGTTTTCGACCAATTTGTTATGTAAATCGAGTAAATAGACACACGCATGAACTTAGCGAGTGGAAACCGGTGATGAAGTGTGGGTTTTCTATTATGGGGGGTAAGAAACTGGGCGTTTTATTCCAAAAGTTACCATCTAGCTTACTTGTGAACTCGATTGTGAAATTGTGGAGTAAAGTCAATTCGATGTAGAAATTATTGAAGTTCGTGACGTCAGCTGTACTCAAAGAGCAAAGAGAAAATTGAACTCGTTCAGTTTATAATAGGTACTAACGCTTGGGAGCTTTTTCACGTAAGCAATAGGTATTTACTTATATACTTGTTTTGTAGAAACGAGGCAACTAAAATAAAACTGATAGAAACTGAAATTAAAAAGTAACGAAAAAATTACCCTTGTACCTACACGAATAAAAAAATATACAATTTTTGCACTGCCACGAAAAAAAAATTGTCTATGCTACTTAATTGTTAAAATTAGACACTACGAGAGAAGAGAAAAAAAAGCTGTTCTTACATTTAAAAATTTATGTCATTGCCTGAGAACAGCACACACAAACTATAAAGGGAGAAAATGAGGAAGAGGGTCGCTGGTAGAGGGCAGATAAGGAGTAATATCCTCTCCCCCTCGACACTGCAATGACATCTTTTTCTCAGAATTCATTGCACGATTTTCTGCTGAATCGTCACAAAAATATCATTTTTATAGCTTGCACGAAAGATAAATCAATTTTTAAATAAAATAATCAGTTGAATGAGATTTTCATAATATAGTTAATTTACCATTATTGTATAATATACGAGTTTATGTACAATAATTACCTATGTGACGATATCCTCCCAACGTTTGCAACTTGCAGTCAAATACATTCAATACTACGAATATTAGCATCTCATGGTTGAACCAGTGTGGTCCTGATCCCGTTATTTTCTGGGGATGAAAAGCCTATGTGTTATTTCGGATTATTTATATAAACAGCAAAATTAATCCAGATCGATTCAGTAGTTTTTGCTTGAAAAAGTAACATTCATACATTATGTACACACTTTAATATTTATAAAATTTGGAAGGTGTAGGACTAATGGCATCTTGGAGTTTTACCCGGATAATAGATAATCATTCCTGTAATTGTACCTGGTTCAAAAATGATTCTATGTATTTATTCTTTGTGACAGAGAATAGTTATTTGTTATACAAGAGTGCAAAGTTGATTTTTAACCATGTGCTTAATTTTGATGACCGAGCAAGCGAAGGATACTAAAATTGAATCACGAGCGCAGCGAGTGATTCAAAATTAGAATCCTGAGCGTAGCAAGGGAATCAAAAGAGCTCAAGGTGAAAAATCTTTGCACTCGAGTGCAACACGTAACTTTTCATACCACCTCAGCGAGGAAATGACTAAATGCAAATTTTAAATGTTTTCGCGCTAAGCAAATTAAAAAAAAAGTTACACCAAGGAGGTTCCGAGTTCAGTTTTAACATATTAAAAAATTTAAGATGCATTCGGCACCAAGGAGGTAGAAATAAATAGGTTGAATTATGTTTTGAATTCAAAACCGATGTTCTAAATTCAATTTATGTTAACCTTTAGAGGTAAAACGACTTTTGCGCCCTGATATCGAGGAGCAAAAGTACTCTTTCCGAGCTGGTGGGATGAAAAAATATTTACCTCTACCTACCAATATATTCATCCATGCATACTTTTTTAGGGCTCCCTAACCAAATGGCAAAATACGGAACCCTTATAGATTCGTTGTCTGTCTGTCTGTCTATCCGTCCGTATGTCACAGCCACTTTTCTCCGAAACTATAAGAACTACACCATTGAAACTTGGTAAGTAGATGATTTATTTTAAGCTATTGCATAGCTTTTATCGCGGGCCTGGGGACCGAATTTTAGTGATCGTGCATCTCTTTCTTAGGTTCACAAGAAAGACGGATGGAAGACCGTAACGCCGTCCTCCCCATTCGGTCATTAGACTTTGAATCTTATTTGTATTAGATTTACAGACTAAATGCTCTTAGCAGTGTTGCCAACTTAACGGATTTCCCGTGATATTTTTTATGGTAAACAAATGTCACTAATGTTGCTTATGTTGATAAAAATGCATGCAACATGCAATAATAGCTTTACGCGGCAGTCCCCGATTGCCACACTTCTTTTTTTAGGTGCGTCCCATATTTACAACTGAAACTTAAAAAAAAACTATCCAAACTATACGTGTGGGTTATCTATAGATAGGTCTTCAAAAATGATATTGAGGTTTCTAACATGTTTTTTTTCTAAACTGAATAGTTTGCGCGAGAGACTCTTCCAAAGTGGTGAAATGTATGTGTCCCCTCCCCTCTAACTTCTAAAATAAGAGAATGACAAAAATAAAAAAGTGCATGATGTACATTACCATGCAAACTTTCAAACGAAAATTGGTTTGAATGAGATCTAGTAAGTAGTTTTATTTGAATACGTCAACAATTTTATATTATGTTACTTGCTGCTACGGAAGCCTTCATGGGCGAGTCCGACTCGCACTTGACCACTTTTTTATTGATAACAGGTTTGCACTAGACCATCATTTATGATAGAGCGTGCTTACATAAGAGAAACTGATAAGACACCTAGTATATATTTCAGTGAACTCATTTTAAGAATAGTAATTAGAATATTCTTAGAGTCCTAGATTTAAAATTGAGGGTACAAAATCTCAAGGCTACATCGAATGTACCTTTATTATTTTTTAATCAATCTACCCACGCTTTTAATGCAAAGGGAACGTTGCTCAATTTTGGCTAATTATATTGTCGAAGGTTGTTTTTGAAATTGTTTGACAGTAAAATTGTTTGTCTATGAAATCGGTTTGGGTCTCGTGCAAGGTGACAGCTCGTATTGCTTGCATTCAGTTACTGGAGTTGTGGTTGGTGAATGACCCACATAACAAATATCGCCATTCATAAAAGCCTCCACTCCAGTCACAATGTTTGTGTTGTTATCTACAGAAAACTTGACTTATTTTTACGTAATTTGCATGTGTTTTTGATAGATATAAGAATTGGTTGCAAAATTATTTTACACTCCCCTACCCAATTTCTTATGTTTTAATCCTGGTTTTATAGATAAAGTTAAATATATTGGTAAACACTCCTCACATTACACCGTCTAGTCCCAACCTGTATAAAAAATGTATCTATTTTCCACAAGTTTAAGATGGTGCTGTGTGTAAAATTTCCGCCAATATTTATGTATCGATTTAGTTACTAAATCAGGTTTTTCAGACAATAAAAAAACAGAACATGTCATTCAAAAACCGCCAAAAATATTCAGCCAGTTAAGACTGTTAATTAAAAAAAAGCCAAGTGTATTGAACTGCAAGCCCAAGCGGGTCAGATTAACGCGTCGCATTATGCGGCTAACGCAGGCTGCGCGTCAATTTCACGCCATTTACAAGAACACAATACACGGAATTAAAAATAAAATCAGAATGAACAGGATCGCTGCAATACTCGGAACCGAGAAAGTGGCCTAAATCCGACGGGAGCCAAGTGAATCACTTCAACTTTAAAGAGATTTACGTTATCTCACTTTAGGGGTTTGATGTTTGGATATTTTTTTCTACTTACTTTTTAGGTACAGCATACACGCAAAAACCCTCATTCTTTTCCTTGGTAGACATTCCACATGGTGGTGGAGACACCTGCAAAGTCTACTACAGCACCCGAGTCTGGTGTAATTACTCGTATAATAAAGATCTCTTTACAAAACAAGACTAAGGCACGAAAGGTAAGGTAAATTGTTACCTATGTAGAGGTAAATATCATGTCTCTTTTATCGTCATTTGATTATTTTGTGGATGTTAAAATATATTAAGTGTCACTAACAGTACGATACGTATTTTATTAATGTAATAATTTAATCTAATACATTTTGAATTGTTTAAATTACGTACGACCAATAAGCGTTGACGAATCACAGGTAGTTATTATGGTCATATGATCGAGCGATCTAGATAGAGCTTAGAGCACGAGACACGAGAAGAACTTTATGGCACAAATTATTAAAATAAGATTAAGAAAATAAAATGGACCTATTATTTCTGTTTTCTAAGTTCCAACTATGATTGATTTCGTAAAACACCGTTTCGAAGCTGTCATATTATTTTGTATTTGTAGGTACTATTGTTTTGAAGAAATAATGATCGGATCAGGATAGAGATCAATAGCAAAAATAACACCCAGAAAAAGAAGGGAAGAAAAAGAGCCCGGCATCGACTAGAAAATCTTGTTGAGTTATTCTATGTTCATGTCATTTTACTTTGGAAAACTTTTCAAGTATAATGGAGGAGTGTTAGTTCCCCCAAATTGTGGTAACATACATTATTCTGTAACGGAATGCCGACAGGAAACATTATTTTCCGAGGTCAATCATGGCCACCAATTATACTCTACCGTCGCTTGACAACTAATAATTACTAAATAAACCGACCAAAAACCCAAATCGGCCAAATTACGCTAAACGCAGGACTTAACCCTCGAAACGTCGCCGACAATTACTGTTAATAAATAATAATTTCAATAATAAGCGTATACAAAAAGTTCGATTTCGATCTAGCTTAATGTGACCTCCCGATTTAGGTGAAACTGTTCCGAGAGACGGGTCGTTAATTCTGGTTTTATGTTTTGAGAGTCGGCGCACGTCTCATAATGGCGAGGGGCAACAATCGCCCAGCACTAGAGTTTCCGCCATTGTGCACGACCGGTGACATTGCGCGCCACTGTCGTATATCACATACCACTGAAATAATGTATTACAGTTTAACTCTTTTGCCACAGGACGTTGTGATGGCGCTGACTCTAGTGATTATATCGATTACTGTATCGACACCGGCTATTTGGTTAGTCGGTCGATTATCGATAATTTGCCTTCGGGGTACGCTTCTGACGCTGTAAATCGCTCACCGATTAGTTTTTTGTTGTCTTTATTTTCTACGTACGTGATCGTTGGGAATCGCCCGTGTCTGCGTCGTGTCATTAAAGAAAACTTTTGAAAGATCATGTCCTCTCTTTTGCGCAGTGAAGGTTGTGCAAGCGAGATGACATATTTTTTAAGACTTCAGCTAAATGACACGGCTTATATTATTTGGTTGCAGACATTTGCATACGACGGTGATTTTACGTGGAGATTATAGTGATTACTGAGGATTAGGCGAGCGGAGGCAATGTTGAAACTTGAAATACTTGTATCACCGACTAATATTGCTAATCATTTTAACAACATACGTAATTTAACATAATCATGCAAACTAAGATTAGCATAAGTTGTCCACTTAATGTTCCCACCGCTGGGACTTACCGAGATAATCCTAAAAGTAGTACGCTGGACAAGTGCAGTTTAATTTAGGTTTCTTGTAGAAAAATGATAATAGAATTTGGAGAAAATAAATTATATGCAAATAAATGTAAAAATATAAGTAGGTAATATACAACTTATTGTCGATAACGAAAGAAAAGAACAAATTTTTGTTTGGAATAAAAGACAAACTTTTTTTTGAGCGGACGAAACAGCGTAGCGCAGCTTATTTTATAGGTTATGGATAGTAATTTGAAACAAATAATTTTAATTCCACTTAACTTCAAGCTCTGAGTAATGTTTCCAACGTGAGTTCAACTCTAGAATAAAGCGTATAATTTTAATAAGACAACTTGTGGCAACACCTAACTTGGCACAAGAACCGTGGGCGCAAGACATTTTATTATGTGACCAAGACTTACACAACGATCACTCATCAAAATCTCGTATTCCCCATATACGTTCAAACATCCGCTTAATAGCTATTACCACGTATTATTTCGCAAAATCTTTATAAACATCATAACTATAAACACAAAAACAGCGTCAGTAACGATTCCACGTGTTTTACTGCCTATAATTCTATTCCCTGTATAAAATAGAAATTCTGGAGTTGTGAGCTTTCAAAAAGGCTACATTAAAAAGTAATAAAACTCAAACATAAAGTTTAGTGCGACCAGTTTACGACCAGGCTACCTATCGATCTTTTTGACGATAAATAAAAATTAATGGGCCGCGGTGGCTAAGATAGGTAGACGTAATAACTGGCGTAGTTATCCGGAGTACTTGACTATTGAAATGCGCTGAATGGAAACTCGTTTTTGGACTTCGTGAGAGCATTTTCATGATGCAACCGAGAGTTAATGGCGTCTTTATTTGATCGACTTCAAAAAAGATGTTGGGTTCTCGGTTCAGTTGCGTTTTTTGAAGTGAAGATTCTGATGCGCTTCTTGAGCCATGTTGAAAACTTTTTGTGATATGAATTTGGGTTTGCGGTACTAACATGCAAATGTCGAGCTGCGGCCATGACGTAGCGATGTAGCAACGTAGCGCCGCGCCGGCGCCGGACCGACGGCGGAGTAACGTACCGCGTCTACCGCCTAACTAAAACTGTCTTAACTTTGATATTGTCATCTCTTTTCTTTTCGCTTGAAATGATAGAGACAGCAATAGCAAAACCAAAGCAGATTTGATTAAGTGGTAGACCGGCGGAACGTGCGAGTTAGATGCTTTTGGACGAATGAAATCGTATAAGAACCCACAAGATTTCATCACCATCATCGATCGAATCACCTCATCACCTAAATACGTGATAGCAAACTATCTGTAGCTTTATAGGAGACGTACCTTCAATTTTTTATTTTTTTTATTTTTTTTATAATTTAGAGTGACAAGACGAGCTGGACATGTGCCTGATGGTAAGCAAAATGCCAGCCACATAACAGCACAGTGACACGCAGCTATTGGAACATGAAGAGTCCAAATAATTACCTAGCACTGCACTGCGCTCGTCACCCAGAGATCTAAGATATTATATCTCTAAGCCCTGTAATTTCTCTGGTAACATTGCCCTTCAAACCGGAACACAGTAATGTTTGCACATTACTGCTTGGCGGTAGAATAACTGGCAAAGGTGTGGTACTTCCCCAGGCGGACTCTGCTTGGAGTCCTACCACTACTAAAATTTAAAGTTAAAAACTAAAATTTTATAAATTACTATGCAATATTAGTTTTGTTTAATACTAAAATTCTGTGGTTTTAAGTTTTTTTTTCGGTTTAAATATCTTATTTAAGCCCCATTAGTGTAAAGTTGTAAATTGTAACGATTCTAATAAATCGTTGTTAATAATTTTGCACAAAAATCATTGTAACCAAAATTGTGCAGAGAGACGATATCGTTTGATCTTAGTAGAAACTAACTTTTATGCGTAAACACAAAAAGATCTCAATACACAGATGTGCCCTCACAAACTACAGGGCGCACGGAATTATGTCATTGTTGGGAAGAGTGAGCTCACTCATTCCGTTCCAGTCGGTTGCAGGAAGCGGTGAACGCCGGACGTTTTTACTTATCACTAATTGTTGTCAACAACCAAAATAAGTAGAACCACAACATATCGCGCCGCTAGCGATTCTAGAGGTCAAGTAGATTGGTTATATGTAAACTACTTCGACACACATGGAGACGCAGTTTATTATCACTTTTAAGTTACTCAGGGCACATCCTCTGATTTATATGGATGCGTAAACATACATTGTGATCCATTTAATGTTTTAACTAATAATTAATTTAAGGCAAAACTTACGAGCACACGAACAAAAGTCATTAAAATTCCTATAAAAAATGCCATAAATTGTCTCATAACTTCCAATTTTTAGCAAAAAATAATTGAAACTGATTGCAAATTAAATTTCTCCAGGACAAAATAATGGCATGTTCTTCTTTGCCTTATTAAAATGGAACGGGCTTTATTTAAAAAAGGAACATAGACGTCGTTCCTATTTTAAATAGAGTACTTTCTGACTTTATTTAAAAATGGAACTTAGATGGCGTTCTTATTTTAAATAAAGTATACTGTCCCCCATAGGTCATAACTTTATCGAATCGGATGCAGAATCAGGTGTAATGGGCTCGTCACCCCTTGATGCTAGGGAGGAAAAGGGGATAGGAAAGGGGAACGGGGAGGGGACACGAAATGGGATTCTATCGAAATCCTCCATTCCACTCCATTCGCTACGTGACTCTACATAGGTATACCAATAGCTCTACTCTGTCACGTTTTCACTTTTGTCAACCTTAATCCCAACAAGTAAGATTGAAAATTGAAAACCGAGACGTTTGTTCGTTTTGTCTGCGTTATTTCCGCGCTAAAACTTTTTGCGCGGTTTTTAATACTCGTGTTGTTTAGTTTTCGTGAAATTCTTTTACTGCAGTGTTTTTGGCGGAGTTTAATAGTTGGTTTACTTCGGCAACTAATTACTTTGATTTTTTATGTAGGTATGATGGAAAAAATGTTTCAGACAATTTGATTACACCAGTTATTATGAGTTACGAAATATTTTTCATGGTTGATGGTGGAGTGGTGGAGTTTGCCAGTTTGCCAGTTATTCCACCGCCCAGCAGTAATGTGAAAACATCACGGTGGTCCACTTTGAAAGGCAATGTTTGGGCATAGAGACAAAACACCTTGTATTTCTGGGTGATTAGCCCAGTTCAGTTGTTAAATAATTAATGAGTCTCTTATGTTCCAATAGTTTCAATAACAATAGTGTGTCACTGTGCTGTTATGGGCAGGCTTGTCGTTTACCATCAGGTACACCTGCCTGCCTGCTGACCTGCTTGTCTCGTAACTCTATACCATTATTTTTTTATATTACTACTTACTAATGCATATCTTTATACATTGTTACTAATTTAAACTCAATGAACCCTTACATTTCTTCAATAAAAACTAATATTTACCGTTCTAAAATACCAGGGTAGCATAACCGCAAGGGCGATAGAGCGAGCCCATTCCAAACAAAAACAGATCGGAGCGCTATCGATGCTGCGCAAACAGCTAGAGGCTGCCAGTGTTTGTACAATGTACTTACCTACTGGGGAAAGAATTAGAGGAGGGAGATTGACCGTATGGTGTTTTTGGAACTAAAATTACATACTAATTGCATTATGTATAAGTGCATCTCAATCGAAGATTTTTAAAACGAGTAATAATTAAAAATCAACCGTATAATCACTTAACATCATAACTTGCACTAGCATGATGACTTATCATCAACATAATGGTAAGATTAGTACTTATCATCTATAATACCTAATTTTTATATACAAAATAAAAATCTAAGAAATGCTGTTTTCGTCATCAAATAAATCTCTACTACCACGTCTGTAGATGTGAAAGATCACTTGTTTTATTCAGCTTTGGACTATAAAATGCGATTTAAGGTGTTTATATTCTTTCAGTGAAAAAAAAAGAATCTGTTAGAAATAAAACTAAAATTCTTGACGGTGACTTATTTAAGACAGATTATATTAAATCATTACAGTAGTTTGTAGTTTTTTTTATATACCTGATGCGGCATCAGGTAGATCAAATTCATACGCTCAAAAATGTAGAGGGCAGCTTAATTTTTTTTTTTCAAATGATGATCCATAACATGACCCGAACCTATATGGGTACGGCGTCGGTATAATGGTATAACAAAACTCTTTGTACAAAACACTGGCCGAAAATAAACACAGCAGTCAAACAGAGCGCGCAAAAAAAGGAAATTCAAAATCGGAATCCATCCTTTGACGCGCGTCCCGCGCGTGTACTTGATTGATAAGCGTTATCGCGCCTCGCACGCTTGGGGTCCGACCCACCCCACGCTCACAAACCGGCGCGGTGTAGGGTATCCTGATATATAGACTATAGAAACGATGCATGTAGGTATAGGTATAAAAAAACAATGAACGAACATGAGTGTGTTGTTTACAAAGGTACTGATGATAGTATGTGTTAGTACACCTAAGTAAAAAATTGTGTAGTAGGTACTTATTTTAGTGGGGTAGGCACGAATGCTAGTACATTCATATTTCGTATTAATTTCTAGTAGTAATTGTACGTAAGCTACGGTTTAGCTGACATTCGCTAGAACAACGACATTTTCAGATATTTTCTGGCGTTTGGTAGTAATGTTCTGTTGTTGTAAAATCTTTTAAAAGACTTCTTCAGAAAGATTAGTGTTCATTTGTTTTCATGAAATATTTCAATTAGAAAAATATATCAAACCAGATTAAAGATAGATATTATATTTATTCATAAAAAAAAATACGTTAAGATAAAGCCAAATACAGTGACAATTGGCGACGTTGTCACTAAAAGTAACCTCAAACTGGCAAGTAAAGTCCCTGGCAACCCTGGTATGGAAAAGTGTTAGAGAGAAAATAATTGAGTAAAACAGGAGAATACAAGGAGGAAAAATACTTTTAATTCCATCATAATGGATGTGAAATTATAAAAAATGCTTCATAATACCAATTTCGCATTAGCTGTATCAATAACCACGTAAACTCATAAGCTGGGGTCCTTAATCCCTGTATGGGGGCTCTGTGCAACTAGTGAAAACGATGCTTTATTTTTACATTAGGGATGATCCTCAGTATGCCTACTGGGGATTGAGATTTCTTTTTCTATAATTAATATGCTTAAAAATGTTTATTTCATTTATATTTATGTGATTTTATACTAGTGGTAAGTATCGCCTCGCGACTTCGTCCGATAAAAATATTTTAGACACATGTACCTAGTACATAGGCTATTTTTATCCTAAAAATAGCCTATGTGTTTCTGATATTAAATATTATTTGGGATAAAAGTACCTCATGTATATTGGGATTGAGATTTCTTTTTCTATAATTAATATGCTTAAAAATGTTTATTTCATTTATATTTATGTGATTTTATACTAGTGGTAAGTATCGCCTCGCGACTTCGTCCGATAAAAATATTTTAGACACATGTACCTAGTACATAGGCTATTTTTATCCTAAAATAGGCTATTTTTATCCTAAAAATAGCCTATGTGTTTCTGATATTAAATATTATTTGGGATAAAAGTACCTCAAGTATAGGATGGTGTGATTACAAAAACACAGAAAATTAGTAGATACTTAAATATTTAAGTATCTACTAATTTTCTGTGTTTTTGTAATCACACCATCCTATACTTTGTGTCCCTTTCCCTCACTATCACTCTTGGCAATAAGGAAGACATTTGCTATTTAATTTTTTTGTTTTAGACTTCTCGAAAATAATTTGAATCTGGACCGATTTGATTTTGCTCGAAAATATGTCAGCTGTTTGGTTCGCATGAGCCTTGAGCGAATGTTTGAAATTTGGCATTCCGTAATCACCTAAAACCTAAACGAACGCGAGTGGATCTTCCCCAATGAAAATACAATAACTAAATAAATACTGGGGAATATTTCTCACACAATACTATTTAGCTCCAAACAGAGCAAATCATATTAACAATATGGCAGCCAAAAAAAAAGTGATACTTAGTTCACCGGCTCAGCAATATTGTGAAAAAAGTAGTAGGTATTCTAACTTTTACCTTGTCAATTAACAGTGCCACCGTGAAATAGAGCTTGCACACTCAACTTACAGCGTCATAGGGGCTTAGCGCAGCTTGTGGAAACAATTTCTTGTTTGCCGTATCTATTGCCTATCATTCCATTGGGTGTGGGGTAGGGGAGTTATCGGTTCACAACGATGCCTTTAATGCAATTTAAAGACTGACACCATCTGATAGCAGGGTATTGTCTTGATCAGAGTTCTTGTAATATTTTAACTGTATTAGATTCTCTGATTTTGGGAATCTTCATTCGTTTCATTTGGAAGAATGTTCTAAAAATTAAAATAAAATAGTCACTGTATTTTATTATAGTTAACGTAAAAAGGAAAGCGATATCTGAGTTCAATTTTAAAATGGGTCTTGTTAGAGATGAAAATCTTTAAAGTTAATCTTTATAGACTTGAAATTGAACCATATGCCTTTAGTCAACTTCTTTCCGTATATGTCACATAATGCTGTAATTACTCAACGGACTAGCTATGCACCACGGTTTTCACCGTCTATGTTTGTCTTCCGTTGCTTTTCCTGCGAAATTAGCTATTTATTTTTATTAAAAAATACCTTCTTAATTCTTTATACTAATACGGATAAGAAAGTTTTAAATTCGGTTTAAATATGCGGCTTTGCCGACGTATTTTGCATTACTTCTGTTTCCCAGGAATAAAAAGCCTACAAAAAGCCTATGTACACTATTATAGACAATAAACCATGTTCCAAATTTCAACCCAATTCAGCCGTTCAAACTTTGGCATAAGTTATTTAATATCAGTAAGATTATTTTCTATTTCCAAAAACTTAGACATCGATCAACAATAAATGAGAGGAATTAATATGCAACACGTTCAAAACTTTCGTATCTCTCAGAAGTATTAAACCTCATCCAGCCAGTTCACTCCATTCCCGCCAGTCGGACTGACGTCGTAAACTTGGAATAAAAATCCAGAATGAAAATCGAGAGTGACAATAAACGCATAAAATCGAATCACTTTCGTTAAGCCGTTTGACGAATGACCCCATTCAAAAGTTAAGTATCTTTTATGTTATTTTACAATCTTCTTTCGAAATGATTTATAGAAGTTTTCGTGAAAGTGCGACATGATTAGGGAAACTTTTGTTGCCTTACTCCAAACTACTCAAGGATGTTTTATGATCGCTTTGCATTTAAATACCTACTTGTATAACAAAATCCGTGTGATGGACTAGTATCAAAGTTAATCTGAAATGTTATAAATGTGAAAGTTCGGATGTTTTTGCTCTATCGCGTTGTAAGAACTGATACCAACATGTAGAAATTTGGTGCTCAAACAGATTATAGACTGGACAATATATATACTACTTTTCATCTCGAAAACATTCAGGGTTCCTTAGGAAATAGAACATTTCTCTATTGTACGACACTATGTCCTTTATATATGGACGAAGTCGCGGGCAGGTAACAGTAATATTACAAAAAAGAACGCCGATTTTGTCAGTTGTTTTTAAATATGAGATGTTATCTTTAGAAGCAGTGCACTAGTTTCAATGACTTTTATACTATTATCTACTATGCTGAACTATGCTGTAAATGTAGGTTAGGGCCCTTCTGCGCTATTCTAAACTTTGGTAACCAGTATCAGCCTTAAGTAGCTTACAAAAAAACTCTAACACTATTTTAACGAACACTATTTCTAGGTCATATTAATATCTGAGCCAGTTATGACGATATTTGCCTCAGCATAAGGTTGAACGAGCCGGTAGTGTTTTATGACAGCAGATTTATTCCACTCCAGCAAAATCTAAACAAAATTTCGTTGTACAAACACGGGCAGCGCCGCCGGCAAACACATGCTCTGAACATGTGCTTACTCATACGTAAGCTAGGCACCTATAGACAATTAAATGGGGTAAGGATTATTTTTTTTACTTTATGGTCCAAATCGAGAAGTCAAAAGTGCAACTACTAGCAATTATATATGCTATGTACTACCTACTAGTGAACGGAGGATTTCTGGCTCATTTCGAAATTTTTCAAACATATGGAAACTAGAACAGCAATCCTTAGTCATGTATTTGATTTCTTAGAACTATCCGTTACTTCGTCTAGTGCATGAGTATTATTTATTTCCTTAAACTAGTGATTACTTTAAAAGTGATTCTAAAGTCTTTGGTCAAAGTGGACAAAATTTCAAAATTCGATCACAAAGCGATGTTTTTTAATTTTAAATTTGACCAATGACTTTAAAAATAAACAAAAGAGTATTTATGCGTGTGTCAAATACACGTGATATTGATAGTGTTTGTAATGTTTTTTTTTTACTGTTGTACCCCGATATCCGTGGTTATACCTATATTTTTTTAAATATTAGTGTCATGCTCTATTCATATCATATTCCTCCATCCGCGCAATTTTCGTAAAAAGGGAAAAGGATCTCAAGGTTCTATCTTCATGTTCGAATATACCTACAGATAATTATAATACATACTTAAATCTGCTACGCGACCACCGCGACATTTGCTTTACCACAACAACTCACACATTGACGCTAGATAATACCTATAGCTTATTACAATTAGATTTGTTAGTGAATAATAATGCACTATCTCCCTCATAGCTGGTGTATCATAGTAAAACCTGAGTAAAACAGCATTATCCTCTTTCAACAAAGTTCAAAGTCGGTAGCCCAAACGGAATACATTAACGTTGGTACAAATTAATCAAGTTAGAATAACCAGAAATACCGGATTGATAGACAGACGTGACCCGCTTTCCAAACGGGAGGATACAGATGTTTCAGACCTTCTTCAATAGTAACAAGAGGGGTGTGTTTCAATCAAAATATTTGTATCATTTTGTGTACCCATAGGGTTACACAGAAATGATATGCTAAGTTGAAATCCCAAAAAATAAAAATACAATACCTACATGATTTAAAAATGACGATTTTCAACCCAAATCATTTTCTACTTACTTATATGAATAACCTAGCATCAAGCCACGGTTTTACCCGTGTAGTTTCCCGTGATAAAAAACAGCCTATGTATTGTGTTTTGACGGACTAAAATAATTTAACTTTGTTAAAAATTTAACCCGATCCCTTAAGCAGGTTCTAATGTGACTGACAAACAAACATTCAAACTATCGCGTGTGTGCTATTGGTAGAAAGTGGGACAAAACAAGTTGTGATATAATCTTGTCATTTGAAACAGGTAGCATACCGGTCCGATTAACCTACGACAATGTACCAATGTGCCATTTTACTCGTAGTATCACAAAACCAAACATTTCAAGTACAAAAAAATTGTATACCTACTACTTGCGTTATCACATTACTGGTACGAGTATGTTATAAACATACTATAAGGTCAAATACCTTGTAAATCAAAATTCCGTTTGCACTCACAACTTTACCCAAGAGACGAGACGATCTTCTTAGCATTCCATGGATTCACCGTGCGGGTGCCGGGTCCATCGTGTGGCAGAGAGAAAAACTCGAGTAGTTCCCGAGACTTGTGACTCGGGCGTAGGTTTAAGGGGCCCCTTTCTGACGTACATCAACACTCACCTTCACTACTCGTTTTTCTCTCCCCTGCCCAGCCAAATCTGATATGAGCCTACTAGTGCAGCTTTAGATACTCGTTCCAGTATAGAACTTACTGCACTTCTGGATAAGCCAAGGTCTTTCAGTAGGTTATAGAGAGATTTTGCTGGTATACCTCTCGCTCCCACTTCTACAGCGTATAAGCTAACTACATAGCCGTTTTTTGTTAATTCGTTTAGGAGGTCGTAATACTTATTTTGTTTCATCGCGTGATCTTTAGGTATATTAGTTTCCCACGGTACGGTAAGTTCTACAAGGACTATGCGTTTCGTAGCTCTAGAAAAAAGGAAAATGTCCGGTCTGGATGACGAAACACCCACATCCTCTGGGATTTTGTAGTGCTTTTCATACGTGTCCATTAAAATAGTCCAATCAGGTGCTGTACCCAGGATTGAGTAAGGCTTGTTCCTGGAGTTTGAAGTTGAGCCTTCTTTTACAAAGTTAATTTGTCTTTTGTTTGTCGTCAATCCCTTTTGGGCTCTAGCTACTGAAAGGCTCATGGCTTCACGTATGATTTCAAGTACTCTGTCATGACGCCGTGAGTAATGTATAAATCTATAATATCTGTAAAATCTTTAAAATAATGTTATAGCAGATTAAATAGTACATACAAATTTGCTTATAAATTTATCCATAACACGTCCTTTCATGGATTAACATAGTCTGTGTGCCCCTGTATTTTACTCGTACATCGTACTCGCGCCATCACGATTTTCGTCTAGTTTTTCTTCAAGCGCACGTCGAGGTGCTGGCCACAAAAGATCGGGAAAAAGGAAAAAAGCGTGTCTATGACCAGCAATACCGCGTGGAGACGTACATAGACAAACTTATTTGTACAGTCGACTATAAGAGCTCCCAACGAAGATGCAAACAAAACGGCCGCAAACTTCCACATAAAGTCTAATTTCGTCCATTTGCCCAACTTATAAAGACAAGTTGGTCGGGCTGTAGCTAATGTGTAATGCGGTTAGTTTTTTACCGACGCCATCGACTTTTTACTCCCTTTTTTACTCGGATTCGGTTACGGTTCGTATTGATCGAAAAATCCGATTTCAAAATGGGTGCTTTGATTTTTATTGTTGCCACGATACGTTGTAAAACAATAAAAAACGCATTTAAAAACGAATGCAATGCACATGTCACGTTCGGAAATTGAAAGAGACGGTGTTTTGAAAACATAATTATTTTAGACTTTTTTTTTTAATTTTTGGCTTTGCAAAGTTGAGTACACAGGACAATAGATCTAATTTACTTTTTTTATTGATAGCCAAATAACCAACTAGCTACCAAGTTTCGTGTGTCGGTACTTGATTGGTATTGCCTAAACAGTATTTGATTTGGTTCGTGGAATGAATAGTGGTGTTTCGAAGCAATCTCGCGGTTGATCTATTTTATTTTTGCGACATTGACAAGCTGTCGACACATGAACTTGTGAATAATTTTTTTTAACACTCTACGTGTTGCCAATTTGTGGTATGTCATTACAATACGTTCTCATAAGAGGGTTTTTTTTATTATAATAATAAAATAGCTGGTTATGCTATCGGGAAAATTATTATTATTATAGACGGTAAAAATTAAAAAAAAACGAAATAACGTTTGCTTCGAAATTCAATCATTTCAGGATTAGAGCGTTTAACCATCAATATGAAGCCCTAGATGTGCCTTCCCAAACTTTAGGCGCACAGCGCACTAATGTCATCGTTGGGAAGAGTGGGCTGACTCTTTCCGTTCTAGTCGGTTGCAGAAAGCGGTGAACGCCGGACATTACTACCTATTCATGCACTATTCGTTGTCGACACACAATATAAGTAGAACCACAGCATATCTCGCCGGTAGCGATTCTAGGGGTCAAGTAGATTGGTTGTGTGTAAACCACTTACGCTACACACAAAGACGCAGTTTATTACCAATTTCAATGTGGTCAGGGCTCATCTACTGGTTTATATCGATGTGTTTAACAATCGAAAAACCAAGGATAAAATCCTTAATTTAAATTAAATATTTTTAACACGTTTTTGAACCGAATTGCTACTTGGTTAATAAGTTTAATTTAAGAATAATATCAGATATTTTCCATTGTTTATTGTTTTTCTTTTCAATATAAGTACATACACGTATAATTTTAAAGTAATTTTAGAGTAAAATAAGGCTTTGCGCGAATAAAATCAGAAAACTACTGAACTCTATATTGTAGTAGACCTTAAAAAGCAGCTCGTTTCAATCAAATTTAAGAACTAACGCGAGACTCTAGCATTTTAATTCACGATTTCCCTTATTTTTGGGCGATAAAAAAGGAGCACTTATGTACCTAAGTACCTACTATAAGTATTTGCACCCAATTCCATCCCGGTCCATTGGCAAATTTTTGCACGAAACAGTATTAAAAATCTATCCATTCAATCATCAATCAATCAATCTATCCACGTTGCACGTTTTCAATATCATCGCTGAGTAGAATTTTGTAGCTCGAAAAATAATTTCAAAAATTTATTTGACACAAACTTGTTTTTAATTGAGTTCATAATTTCTAATCCGATAATAATTTCTTAACTAACTGTTTCTGTCTAATCCAAAACCGCAAATAACAGCAACTTTCACACGGAAATCAAACTTGAAGGATTATTGAAAATGTTAATAAATCTCTAACTCACGTCTTCATTACTTAATATATGGGAAAACGTAAATTACAAATTCAAATGCATACAATAAATCAAAATTACCTATTAAGAATACATTAGGTTTAGTAAATGGTTTATACAATAATTTAGAATTTATAATCATTTTTTAATTTCGATGTAAAAGAGTAAATGCTTTTATGCGACTTACAGTGCTGTTACAGACTTTCAATCATAATAATATGCAAATAATTATTATAATAAACAACATAATAGTATTATTTAATAGTGTTTTGTTTTTTATTATTATTGAAACATTCAATAATTATTTGTAACATTGTATAATCATTTTGTCATGGAGTCAATGTTTTTTCTGTATTTTTTCTATAAAACTATGATAGTATTATTTGTTGAGCATTTTTTTAAAATGGGAAAATACGATTGAACTCACTACGCCGTTAAAAGTAATGTTTACTTTGTCAATTAATCAATTATATTGGTCACACGTTACCTCAGTAATCTCAAAATCTAAACCTAAACGAAACATATTTTAAACTAGCGGTGTAAAACAAGGATGTTATAAGGTTGACGAGACATTGGAGTTTTGGTGGTAGCCTAGTGCTAGGTGTGTATTCAAATTCATTTGATACGAATCTCTGGAATATCAACCTTATAGCAATGACATTTATATGCACAATATGTTTGGTATAACAAATGAGCAACTGTTCAGGCCTGAAGTAATTTCACACCTTTGAGAGGACTCCAAGTAGGACACTATTTTGTTTTATATAATAAACACACAGAGAAAAATGTTCACTCACAATGCGTAGGCGCCTTCCCCGCTAAGTAATCCTCCTTACAGATGAACTTGTTATCATCCAGGACATACAGCTCTTCACCCGTGGACAGCTGCTTTCTGCAGACCAGGCAGGTGAAGCAATTGAGATGGAAGACCTTCTCTCTCTCTTTACGGACCAGGTCTGACGGGGATATGCCGTGTCCGCAGCCACTGCATTTTGTGCCGTATCGTCTGGGGAATAAAAAGTGGATTATCATCTGATTATATGTACACTAGTTTATTCATATAGTGTTTTTGGTGTTAAGGTAATTTGATGTAAAATTTGACCGTTTATGGGTGAATGCTCTGTGTTTTTCTCAAAATTGCGGCACTGTTCCGGTTGGTATTTAGAGCCTAACCGAAACGTTTTTCCAAAATACTAAATGAAGTGTGTTTTATCTAAAGTTAAAATTATTAAATTGGCCAACTTAGATAGATAATCAGATTAGATAAGATTAGATAATTTTACTATGTTTTATATGGTGGTTTATCTTACTCTAGTAAAATTTTAAATGGTAAAAATCTTCCTACATATCCAGATTTATCTGTGCCAATCGCGTACAATTCGTTTCTGCGGGCTCTTAGCTCTATAAGTAACTAGCTGTACCCTGCCATGCTTCGCTATGGCACATTGTAATGCAAAAATTAGATAAAAACAATCCTTGCGGATCATATATCATTCTAAAATGTAAGGTGCAGAACTTTTTGAGTTTTTGAAGCGTACACAAACCAACATAACATTTTTATATATGGAGATTCAAATAATATTGTTGTCTGTTGTCGTCACAGGCATAAAGAAGTTTTTCAATTCTGTTTCCGTTGTTCCGCAACCAACACGTCGAGAGGTAATTATAAATAAATTAGATCGCGTTTCTTGAACTCCTGACTTTTTTTTCAATATGAGTTAAAATTTCGAAAATTAGAAAAAACAACTATATCAGAATGCCACAACTATTCTCTTCCTATTCTCAAAAGCTTGTAATATGTGTAAAAATGTTTGAAGGTATCCAAAATAGTAATATATTTCGCTCCAACATTTCCGATGACATAATATGCGAGTATAATATGCTAATGAGCACTGATTAATGTTTCAAAATGACAAAGTGTTAGTAAAATTTGGTATCGATAAAAAAAATTGTAGATGTACCGTGAAATATACTAAAATATTTTTCGAAGGGTTCTGTATAACACTGGACCTATTTTTTGTTTTTAGTTTTTAAACTTTGAGTCTTCTCGTGGACGCGGCCAACGGCCAACGCTGCCGAAACGTCGAGGTAATTAAATAATAATTCTAATCATGATGAAGTCCTGTATCTAGTGTTGCATTATGAACCATATTTTTATTCGAAATCGAATTTGTTTGTGTTTTACATGTCATGGCGGAATAGCTAACAAATAAAAAAAATATTGAACATTTATTCTTCAAACAGGTTTTGCCAGAAACGCAAACTTTTTCAAACCGAAACCAACCTGGGGCATCTGATCCATTTTGTTGTTCATAATGATGTTTGGTGGCAGAAGGTTGCATACAAAAGTCCTGGTTGTATCCGGCGTGGTAGCTAACAAAAGATAAAAAATATTGAACATTTATTCTGCAAACAGGTTTTGACAATAAGTAACAAAAAAATAACAAACACATAATGCAAACTCTTTCGCTAAAACTCTTAAAACATTTACAAAGCAAGATTTGTAAGATTTTGTTAACTATATAAATAAACACATGTATTAATTATATATCCATTAAATATAATAGACAGATACATGTAATAGTTGTTGTAACTCATAATGATGGAAAAAGTTGCCGAGAAAAGGAGAGCTGGTGGCAGAAGGTTGCATACAAAAGTCCTGGTTGTAAAACATCCGAGAAAGCAGTGGCATTAGGCATAAAGAGTGCTGCCCAAAGATAAGCTATACTACGAACAATCGTCCGAAAATAAACATTAAATATTTAGCGAGTTCTTTTATAAGCTCTATACAGCCTGCACGCAGAACGACGAACCGTAAAAGGAGCTTGTATGAGCTAATAATAGAGATTTGTAGACGACCTAAGATTTATTGAATGAGTGTGCAAAAGAAATGTGAAACGGGAGCTAAATACGGAGGGAAGAGGGGTGAAAAGTGTGTTATATAAAAGTGATAGGATGTGAGTATCCCGACGTAAACTGATAGGGAGCCACTCGAGCTTAGATCGGAAAAGAGAAACATGGTCATATTTTCGGAGACCGAAAATAAGCCTAATACAAAAGTTTTGAAGACGCTCGAGCATATCGAATTGGTCCCGTCTAAGGTCCAGGTAGCAGACGTCAGCGTAGTCAAGGATGGGAAGAAGGAGGGATTGTACTAATGCAACTTTGGTGGCTGTAGGCAAAAAGTTTCGAATTCTTCGAAGTGATGCTGCTGAGGCATATATTTTGCGTTTTATTGATCGAATTTGTGGATCCCAAGTAAAACAACTATCGAAAATAATGCCAAGATTTTTAACTTCTGCGCTAAATGGTACTGTCACGCCACCGAATAGAACTTTAGTAGTAGTGCCATAATCGACTCTTGATATAAGCCGCGAGCTTCCAATAATTATGGCCTGAGTTTTCGAGGGATTGACAGTGAGACCGAAAGACCTACTCCATTTTTCAATGCGGCGCAAATCATCGTTTACCAACTTAATAGCATCATCTAGATTGTCAAGTGAGGCTTGTGCATAAACTTGGAGATCGTCAGCATAGAGGTGGTAGGAAGAAGAAATGAGAGATGTGACTGAATTTATGAATAAAGCAAAAGTATAGGAGAAAAGAACGCCACCCTGAGGGACACCCGAACGCGTTTCACACCAAGAAGAAAAGCTATCTTCTATATGAACACGCTGCCGGCGACCCTGCAGGTAACTACGAAACCAATCAATTGCCGTTGGAGATATGTTAATCGAACGTAGCAATGCCAGGAGAATATCGAAATCAACAGTGTTAAAAGCATTGCTGAAATCGAGCAGGGTGAGGACAGTAAGCTTTCTGTTGTCCATTCCCAGCCTAATATCATCAGATATCTTAACAAGAGCAGTAGTAGTACTATGGCCGGGACGGAAACCAGATTGCAAGGGATTAAGAAGGTTATTGCAGTTTAGAAAGAAGCTAAGTTGGGAGTGGATCAGACGTTCGAGAACTTTAGAGAGGAAAGGGAGAATGGATATTGGGCGAAATTCAGATGGAGAGATGGGATTAGATTTTTGGGAATGGGTACAATTTGAGCTTCTTTCCAGGAAGACGGTACAGATGTCAATGACACAGAGGCGTTAAGGAGATGGCACAAAATGGGTAGGATTTCATCAAGGATTGGAAGGATCATGTTACGGCTAATGCTATCACTGCCGACCGCATTAGAGGAAATGGATAGGATCGTTTTCTTAACATCACAAGCGGCAAATTGATGAATAACAAAAGGAGCGTAATTAGGTGTTGGAAGAGACGAGAGGTGATTGATAGTAGCACGTTTGTCATTTGCATCAATATGTGACGACGAAGAGAAATGTTGATTAAGGGCGTTAAGATCAATACTCTGAGGGTTAAGATTTTGCTGTGACTTACCAACACCCAATGTACGGAGGAATCTCCAGACTTTGGCTGGATCACCGTTCTCAACAGATTTATGGATATGTTGGCGTTGCGCGTCCCTGCACACTCTATTGCAGCGATTCCGAAGTTGATGAAATTTCTCTTTGTTATGATCACAAGGGTTGTTATGGACTTTGGATTTGGCCAATGCTTTAAGATGTATCAGCTTCTTTATGTCATCAGTTAACCAAGGTGCCGGAAGATGCTTTATTTTTACTGCATGTAAAGGAGCATGGTTGTCATACAGTTGTAGGAGCAGATTGTTAAAACATGTGACTTTATCATCCACAGACTTGGCATTGTGTACTGACAACCAATCGATATGACCAGCATCGTCACGCAATTTCTTGACATCCATAGCACCAAAGCTGCGCTGCAGGAGGATTTTGGGTTTGATCTTGGGAGAGCGGATTTTGTAGGATAGGAAGATGACGTCATGGTAAGACATGTCATGAGCAGTGTGGGCACATTGCCCATGCTTAGCGACACGCTGCGGTGATGACAAATATTAGATCGAGCAAAGACGGGACGCAGTTCGGAAAGTGGTGAGTCGCACTCAGGGGAAGAACATGCATGTTACTTGAGTGAATAATTGAATTTAATTTAGAGGAACGAGAATCTGATCTAAGTAAGCATGTGTTAAAGTCCCCATAATGATAGTGTGGGGAGTACGAAGGAAGAAGTTCTTCAAGAAGAGTTTCAAAGAGGAAAAGTAATCTACACCTTTGTCACGACTATAATAGACTCCGAAGAAGAATTTTGGTATGAGAAAGTAAGACTTCAATAAAAGGTGTTCCCAGCGTTATTGGGAGGAGGTTGGATAGAAGAGCTAATAACAGAATAAGGAATGTTCGAACGTGGGAAAATGGCCACACCACCTCCAGGCCTCCCCGTCCGATCATTTCTTATAAGACAGAAGCCAGGAAGCAGTAGGAAGAAGAAGAAAGGCAGGGTTTTAACCATGTCTCGGAGACTAGTATAGCGTGAACATTATTTTGGTCAAAGGAGGCTAAAAACTCAGGGTAGTGCGCCGGGATACTCTGTGCGTTGATATGGAGTATGTTAAAGTTCTTAGAAACGTCATTAAGATGACTAGAAATAGTGTCAATGACGGTATACTCATATCCTCAGAATAAGAAGCATTGTCCGATGAAAAGAGGAAAACTGTTCACTGTCACTATTGTTTATCATAATATTTCACTGTAGATAAGTGTTTCAATTTAAAACCAAATAATAAATAAATATAAGAATAATAACAATATATATATATATATGATTATAATAACAGTATAAATACTTATATACTACTTATAGATAAATACAATTACACAAGAAAACTGAAATAATTGTATGCAACATAAGCATTTCCATAAGCATGTAAAAGATAAATACTACGATCGTCCGAAAATAAACATTAAATATTTAGTGAGTTCTTTTATAAGCTCTATATCGGTAACAATAACTGTATAACACTAATAATGTAAGCTTTTGCTCATATGAGTAGTTTTAAAAATGAGAGAAATAATTCATAGTTACATAATTGAGTGAACAATGATTTATTATTGAAATTGATGTTTATCAAATTTGTTGTGCAATTGTCATTTTTTTAATGATTTTTTTATTTACTCTGTTTCAAAAAGACTCATTTCATTTTCCATAGTAAAATATCTATGACAAGTTTTTTGCATTCTAAAAACGCCTTATCTGGCTTACTCTACGTGAGAGCCAGACACATGGTATTTCGCACAATTTCGTCTGAATAAAAGCAACCATTCTTCAAAAAGCACACTGAAAAAATTACTTCGTTTTGGGGAATACAATAAAGACTTTCAGCTAGTGTCATAAATGCCTTATTTCTAACAGCGACATATTCCATGCTATCGTTAACAACAGGACAAGTAGTAGAGGAAAAGTAACAAGTAACAGAGCCCAAGCTACAATTCCAGCGAAAGTCTCTTAAGATGCTGCTCGAGAGTTTTTGCCGTAAGGCCACTCGTCGACACAACTTTTATTATTATCGCGTACAAAAAATATTATTATTGTATTAATTTCGACTAAGTACAGAAATGTGGTATAAGCACAGAGTTTACATATACTACGTATAGAGTTGGCACAAACGCTTTACACCGAAAGCACGGATAGCATCTTTCTTGCCTTGTCACTCTTGTGGAAGTGTCATACTTTTGTCGCGGCACATTACTCTTTCAACTGCTTTGTCTGTTGCCATAGAAAGTATGCACGTCATCTGCTTACGATTGACACAAAGGAACCGTGCGGAAAATCTAACTCTATACTTAGTATTATGTAAACTCTTTGGGTATAAAGCGTAATAATAATTATTATAAGGTCTTCGTAGTAGGTATAATCAATGTTAATCGTTGGCGGATGTTCCAAACAGTAATTCATATTTTACGATTCTACCTCTAGATATTTGATCAACTCGGGATGTAGGTCGACGGTATTACTGGTTTCGCTTCGCTTCAATGCAAATTAACGAAATTGCAAGGACTATTGCAAACTTAAGATACTGTTTGAACTACGAAAAAACTGTGGTGGCTTGGTGTAGATGGTACGCTTCATAATCGGTCATAGGTAGGTTTGAATCCCGCTTGGTTTTTTTAAAGATGTACAGGTTTATCGTTACTGGTCGCTTTAGCGATGAAAGGAAACATCGTGAAGAAATTTATATGTTACAGAAAAGCTACATTTCGAGGATATGCATCATCCGCACTTAGCGAGTTTGGTGGATTCTGACCTTGAGATAATTATCCTATTTTCTACTAAAATTACCTATATGTTTTAAAAAGTTTAAATGTCTGGATGTTTGTTGCTCAATTACGTCGGAACGCCTGAACATATCGGGTTGAGCTTCAGAACACATATTATGTATAATACTCTGGAATAACACATAGGCAACTTTTTATCCCGGGAGAATAAAGGGAACGGAAACTACGCGGGTAAACCCACGGGGCGCTGATAGTCACTCATATATCTACATATTATGTTATTACTATAATACGGTTCTTTTTACCTTGTTTTACAGGGCTATTTCTAATTCCCAAACATTTACGCGATCTTAGCAAAATGCCTGATATTCTTACTCTATATACAGCACAGCTACGAGTACTATAATAATTTCGCAATAAAAAGTTCTAAGTAATATAATCTGTTCAAGTCTAGAGTAAATTGGTTCTTCTAGGTAAGCGCAACCCATCGCAAGCCGCATCGTCGGTGAACATCAGGCGTTCAAGCGTAAACCTAGTGTTGATAAAAAAAAAAATATAAAATTCACAACACTCAAACTCGTATAAAAATGTTCACTTCATTAAACGTAATTCTACTGGCTCTTAACCACAAATGAAAGGATCAAAAATAAATAAAATACAGTCCAAAAACTACACACTCGGTTTTTTAAATTATCGATCTGAGATCCTACATAAGTCTGCTGGCTATAAAATATTATACAGCAGTGTCCCTGGTCCATAATGGAGATTTCAAAGAATGCTTTTATGGTGACACCAAGGCATAATAAAATGATAATACGGCTAACTAATATTTATATGTAGTGGATCAGTTTTTATAGTCCTGCGTCGAGAGATCGTGACTTGGGCGTATGATTTAACTAGTTGTAGCATTGCAGTTTATTTTGTGCTGTTCTGATGATTTTATCAATTCAGAAAGTCTTTATTTGAAATTAAGCATTTTTATATTACTAATGTGGGACCTTATCTCACAAGGAGTCAACGCTGGCCAAGTTAGGGTTGGAAGATGACACATGTCTTCGATAGGTGGGTTTTTGGAACAAACCGTTTTTTAGCGGTTAGCTCACGTTAAGCCGGAGCAAGTAAATGTTACTAATTGATAAACGATTTACTTATATTTTTTTAAAAACATAATTATACAAGCAAGACTTGAGCCTGAAGATAAGCAAGACTCCTACCCATTCATAATGTAAGTCTTAACATGAATATAACTTAAATGCATGCGTTACTTATAAGCACTTTTAGTAATTTACCAACTTGAGAACTTCGGGGCGAACAAAGGAAATAATTCACTTTAGTTTAGGAAGTCGAAATGTCACTAAATGAAGTCATCAAACGTAAATAGATTTGGGTAAAGACGGAGGGATAAAGGGAGGTGGTTCTGTAGGTTTTTTGTTAGAAAAGGTTTTTAGGGCATAAACGAATAAATAAATATTGGTTGATATTTTTCAAACAGTGTAAATAAAGCATGTATGCTATTTCAGTAGGGGGTTAGTCATAATAAATTAAGCAATTAATTTGTCAAATTAAATTCCCTCAAACCGTATTTCTATACCGGACAGATTTCACTATTATTAATAACGGGATGTTTATCATCGTAGTCAAGATGATCAATATGATCGAGTAATTCGCCGATAACCATATAACGACTGTATCTACTGGACATATCCAGCAGCATTTATATATACAAATATTGTCGACAACTGCGACGGCTTAAAACATTGTCTGACAGGATAGATTTTTATCTGAGAAATATCCTTATAATAAATAATGCTCAACAAATAAAGATGATAAAAATAAGTGAAATCTACCCGCGTTGCTACGCCATCTGTCGAGAATGTATAGTACTAACTCCGAAACCTTTTTTGGCTCATGCTCCACAAGTTTACTGAAGATCATCTTATGATTAAATGCATCATAGTTTACGATTTTATAAAATACATGCAGACAAACATTCATTTTTATAAGTAGATAGAAATATTTAAAGCTGACAAATCAAGTTTTAATTTTACATCTGTTGATTTAATTTGATTTATCAAGTTGAAAGCGAGAGAAAAGGATGTGTGAGATAGCTACGAGGTAGGCAAAGCAACTTTAGACCAGAAGCATGAACGGTGCTAATATTCCAAGAGCTGGTAGCAAATTTTGAGTAGGTATTACAGGCAAGCGGAAAACTTGTCACAAACTTCTCCTATGTATAATAATAGGAGGATGTATGTAGTATAATAAGCCTGCCCGGTGATATAAATTGAGGTATTCATTTTGCCCCGCTACTCACCCGCCTGGTCTGCACCTCCGTGTTGGGGTATAAGAGAGCTATGTGACGAGTTTTCACCTTGCCTCAAAAACCTAAGCAAAATATGCTGCCAACTCTCGGAATATAAACAAATAAATTGTTTCTCTGGCTTTATCATCGGCTTTAAGAAAGACATATTTTGATGACAAGCGTCATACGCCAAATCGCATTTAGTCGGCGTGGTCGATTTACGGCCCTGGATCTCTCTTTCTGACGGAAGACGAGTCCCAGCAGTGGCAACAGTTGGTGGGTTGCTTATGCAAGAGGTTGTTCCCAAATTGGGTTCCACAGACTATAATGATTTTTGTCCAAAGATTTTCTCGTTCGATATACACAGAATTTATGCGCACATTCAAATTTTTGGGTATCATAATTATGCGACATTTGTAATTATGCTAATTTGTTTGATTAATGATTTAACATGATGAAGTGTTGGGATTAGGTTTCGTTATGAAGAGAAGATTTGTTTAATGTTCTGTGATGTTATCGATTAATCTTATTTCAATGGCATAGCTTTGGGTTTAATAAATTTTAGTCATGTAATTATAATTTTCAATTCTTTAAAAAAAATATTTGGCACACTTAAATACACACGAATCAAATTATACTGGTTTATCTCACATAGCTTGCGTTTCCATAATTATTATTATAGCCTATAGTGAATAATGTAACTTCCTAACAGTAAAAAACATTAAAATCGGTTCGGTAATATTCAGAGTATCGGTAATAAACAAACAAACCTTTACTCTTTATATTTAGTTATTAGTATAGTTTCTATTAATCATGTGATTAATTTAAATTACATGTTATGTAATAAGTATATAGTTTTTGTTGGCCTTATCATTTTGTTATTATTACTTTATTAGAAATGATTTAGTTTTCGAACCAAATATTACCTTAAAAAGTTCTCAAATATTTACTTTAGGCAAAGCTTGTCATAGTATTAATAAGATTTTAAATTAAACATTACATTGTTATATCTATAAAAAGACAGGACACACAAGGCTTGTGTCTGACGGTAAGCAATACGCCTATAACAGCATAGTGCCACGCAGCAATTTGAACACAAAGAGTTGAAATCACCAAAGTTTTGTGTTAATACCAGTTAAATTTTGTGTGGTTTTATAATTTTAGAAGTGCCTTGATCTCTAACTTTCATGTAGAACGCATCGAATCACCGGAAGTCGTAAGTGACCCGTTTTCCGCCTTACCTGCATTTAACAAAATTGCCTTTTAGTTGTTTTTGTAGAGTTTTGGCGCCATATGATTTAGCAATTTGCTATCAAGAGGCGTGGGGAGGTCAGTTGCGGTTGGGCCGTGTAATTTTGTTCTAAGACAGGTGGTCTTCCGAAATCTTTTTTTTCGATGATATTATTTTTTCTATTTTTTTTTTAAATGAGCGTAGATCCAGTCGACGATAGATTTTGGTAACCTAGACAAATCTTCAATCCCGATTTCAAAACCATTATTGTATCCATCAGGAAAAATCTATTCAGGCAACGCATTTCATTCAACATGGATTCGATCTTCAACCAGTGCAAATATTTATGTGATGAATTCAAATATTTGTACATGTGTGTTTTCTATGTACATATAATAAGTATTATGTATTTAAAAATATAAGTTTTATATCAGCTATCCGGCTTCCATAGTACAAGCTTTGCTTAGTTTGGGGTCAGATGTTGTTGTGTGTGATATGTCCACCAATATTTATTTATATTTATTTCACCGCCTAAGCGAAATTTAAGTCAGACCTCTAATTTTGAGTCGTCGGAATGTCGTTTCGAGCTACAAGCAATCCTCTTCTATCCCTAAAGGTGGCAGCAAACTTTGTGTAGGTATTCGAGCCAAGCTAAAAACTTGTCACATATCTGTCCTATTATACCTACCCCAACATGGAAATATAGACATATCTGGTGAGTAGCGGGTCAATAATCAGGTCCCTGAAAAAATATGTCTAGAAATCTGAAAATGTATCTAGGAGCCTGAAAAATATGTCTTTGTACCTGAAAAAATCGTTCCGGCAGAAGAGCTTGTTGTCTCGGGAGTAGCACTTGTCTGCGAGCGGCGCGCGACAATCAGCGCAGCGCACGCACGCCGCGTGCCACGCGCGTTCCAGCACGTGCAGAAGGAACTTATCGAGGATCGGCTTCTCGCAGCCGGCGCAGGCCATCGCGCCGCCTGCCTCGCCGCGCCCTGAACACACAAACTTCCTTCATTTTCCTTCACAGCGGTGACTAAAAATAATAATTTGTCTGTTAGTTAGATTAAAACAAATATATTAACTACCTACATGTATTTTTACTTTTGTTTCACATACAAAAAATGACGAAAATATAGTGCTTAGAAGTTTCGCGTGACGTCACTTCTATATACAATTTTTATATAGACGTGACGTCACACCCTCCTACTCCGCAAGTTTGATCATCTATGCCTTTGTTGATTTCGAATATGTAATACATATTATGTATAATATGACACAATTAGGATGATGACCGGGTCAAAAATATACCATTTTAATACTCCCTTGGGTAGCTTTTGGAAAATATGGGACATATATTTTTTGTTTTATCAAATTATTCAAAAAAGACAAAGACTTAGATCTTCAAACTTCCGGGGGTTGTGACGTCATTTCGCCGTAAAAATTGTACAATGAAGTGACGCCATTCAAAACTTTTAAGCATATACGGAATAGTAGCCATTTAGTCCCAAAATTAGTACCAGATCAGTGCCAAATATAACACACTTTCTGCCAAGTAGTTTTCGTTTTGTAAACATTTTTGTTTATCCACATACAAAAAAAAATGTTTTTTTTATAGTTTCTGTGCAGTTTTTTAAGAGTTTCCATTTTGGTTGATTTCATATTATTGTTACAGTTAAAATTGATAGTTCGGTGTATCAAATGAAACAAGTAACGCCATCTGTCGATATGATAGCGGGTGTAGATCTGAGTGTGATCAGTTTTATAAGATTTAGAGTAAGGTAGTTATAATTTGAAATATTTGTAATCAACATCAGTTTCATAGCTGCTATGTCTGCATAAACTAGGATCATGTGGATTAATCATAGATTAACCTCCTTTAGAGAAGACTAAATTTGTTCATTCGGGAAACTTAAGTAACTTATAACCAATGTTGATGAGTTTTCTGTGAGACGTATTGAGGTTTTAAAACAAAAATTTATCTTACTAATCGGTTAATAAATTACGGAATTTTTAAATTTACTGGGAAACGTACCTACCTATGTATTTCGCGGCGCGGGCCGTATCACAAAATGTATCAAAATGGACTTAAAAATGTGTTCAAAAAATTCAGTCGAAGATTTATGTCTCTCTTCATTTGAACTTGAAACATAATTTAACTCGTAATTATTTTATCCCTCGATTACGTTTGGCGGGACACGATCGCGTGCGCGCATTCCCTTATAAAAAGGCCGTCGAATGCGGCTGAAACTCAAGTCGAGCTTGTTCGACCATATCACACGTAAGTAAACCGCCAATTCATTAAAATCTAAGGTAAAAAGGAGCCTCATTAAGATTTGAGCCGTATATATAAGTATGTACATAGGAGCATTAATTACGATCCAGCTTCGGAGGTGTTCAAAATCAACATAAAATATCCCAACTAATCAACATTTTCATTACAGAGGTATTGAAGGCAACCTTATGACTCGTAGCTAGGGTTGCCGAATCTAAAGAAACAGTAAAAAATATTGGACTTTCCTTAGACAGACATCTTCCAGCGCCAAAATAAGGAAAGTTTAATGGAAATGTCCAGATAGCTGATATAACTGATACATCCATACAATATACTAGCTGCGCATCGCGGTTTTACCCGCACTACTCCGATTGTCTTAATTTTCCGTGACAAAAAGTACTTATTTGGGATCCCAGACTATAATTTGTGTTCCAAATTTCAATCAGATCCGTTCAGATGTGATTGAACAACGAATGTATAAACTTTTACATTTACATTATTAGTAGGTTACATAGAACAGCTAGACATTAAACAAATATCCTATTTAGTATACCGAATAGAGAAGCTCCTCCTTTTTTGAAGTCGGTTAAAACAATATTTAGTCGACGTATATATAGAGGTTGGTATTTATTTTGTGTGTTGTGCCTGTACCAAACTGAGGTCTTTTAAGACTGAGGAATCTTTTGAATCATCATTAGCCAACTGTGGGAGGAAGGGTACTTATTCATTACCCTGTACAATGTACAACTATTGAAAGTTTTTGGCAGCCCTAGTGGTAGCCGATGCACTGTAGTGCATCAGCGATACTCGATCATAAAGCCGGTAGCAGTTTGCTAGAAACATAATGGGATTTGGTTTTATGACCGATAAAGCTAGCGTTGAATAAAATGTTATTATAGCTTACATAGGCGCCCATGTACGGCGGGAAATAGCTTAGCCATGTACTTGATGTACCTGCAAGGTTAGTTAAAAACGAAGCTTATATGGGCGTCCCGGTTTAAGTCCTTTTTAGAAGTTATACTTCTTGTACGCGCTTGGAAAAATAAGAGAGTGAATTTTAAAAATGTGTCCACAAATGGATAGCCAAACTACGACATGATGAAGTTTGCTGATAACTAGTACTCATAGTGAAAGTTACGGTTACTCAATGATACCATTAATCAAATTCAATATAGCTCTTTTCGTAAAGGGCCCTATGATAATTGTGTGTAGTGCTCTGACTGGGGAAGTACCACGCTTTGCCAGTTATTTTACCGCCAAGCAATAGTGTGCTAACACTACTGTGTTCCGGTTTAAAAGTTTAAATATCTTCAGAGAAATTACTGGCCTAAGACATAATACACCTTATATCTCAGGGTGACGAGAGCAGTGCGATGCTAGGTTGGACTCTTCATGTTACAAAAGCATCGTGTCACTGTGCTGTTATGGGCAGGCATGTTACTTACCATCAGGCACATATCCTGCTCGTCTTGACACTCTATAAAAAAAAGTTGGGTGGCCCTGGCTAGGCAACTTTAGACTAGCGCAGGAGATCTAGATGGACGTTAGCGTTTGTAATGCTCCTTGAAAAATAAAGAATTCCTTAAATAAATTAAACAATTAATTAATAATATACATCACAAGCGATATTTTAGCCCAATGGTAAACAACAATCTGAAAATGTTAACTTTTAAACCGGAACACAATCATGTTTGCACATTTCTGCTTCGAGGTAAAATAATTGTCAAAACAAGTTATTTCCACAGACCACATTTCTATCGGAATGCTCGTAGCTCGAAAAAGCGACATCGTTTCATGGTTGATGTTCCAAAGACACGAACGAAGATATTTGACTCTACTTTTGTGATAAGAACGTCTAGGCTGTGGAATACGTTGCCTGAGTGGGTTTTCCCTGTTGGTTACAATCTTTGTGTCTTCAAATCGAGAGTGAATCGGTTTCTTCTAGGTAAACACGCTCCATCGTAGACCGCATCGTCGCTTAACATCAGGATAGATGGCGGTCAAGTGTAAACCTATAAAAGTTAAAAAAAGCACTCCACAAAGAGTCCTAACGCTATACTGATATACATTAAATATATATCTAATATTATAATAACTCTTTGAATTTATCTTGAAGTTACACATTTATTTATTGTTTTACTTGTTCCCGTCACAAAATGACAATACTTATATTATACATATATCTACGATATACGAAAACAAAAATAAATGTAAATTGTGGTTGTATGTATATGACCCTGCGCCTTCTATTCTAAACATTCCGACAGTAAAGGGCATCTGAGCTGACTGACATACCTAGGTCCGCCTAAAAAAATGTTCATCTTTAGATGTAAGTTGCTAATCACACAGATCTGCTTGAAATTTTAAGAGTTTAAAAATAATTGGGCAAAAAAATAAATCTTAGGAAATGCTTATTTTCTAAACACAACTTCTTGTAGTGTTTTGTAGTAGCTTATTAGAAGGGGTCTTCGTGCACTACCGTAAATGTCAGATCATGAAAAATACCTCGAAAAAAGTTATAAAATCAAGTTATATGTCAGCATAGAACGACCATACAGTTTTAATTTTTATTGAAACGTTTTAATTTAGACGAAACTCTAATGGCATATTATGTAGTGATATATTTGGCGTTTACTTTTGGCCTTAAAATATGTTTCACCAACCACTAAACATGCCTCATTTTAATTTTACTAAAATAAAAACAACAGATGATTGTAAAAACTGTCCAAATGTATCATTCTTAAATGGCTAAAACTTTGACACCTCTTTGCATTAGCTCGAAATATTTCCTCGATAATTTCACCCTTCCCATAAGTATCTCGCATTTTTTTTGGTCGCGTTCGAAACATATGACATTTATTGGTATTATTTATGAAGGTCGCGACGCCGGTTTTTAAGATTCCATATTCAAATTATGAATGTCCGATTTGTCGCGCGCCATTTCAGTCGGTGCGTTCAAAAATCTGTGACGGCAATTCACTTCGGTTATGTTATACGCGGCGGTGCGTGTGATTCTCGGTTAAAATTTACCGCTGTCACGCTGTTTAGCCTGTGGATTTTGACAATAATAATAAGATGACAGTGTTATCTCAGTTATAAGTGAGAGCTGTGGTTTCTGGGAAGTGGTCAAATTAAAGTTTTCATACTTTTTTACAGATACTTATTACGATTTAGAGATACAAATTTAATGATACATTCAAAGTTCGTTGGAATTGTAGAATAGTGAGGGATCTTTCAATACTATGGTAATACAGTTGTGTTTATTCGGTACAAATACCTCTGTTATCAAAATACAAATCTTTCCTCTTAATAATATTAGTATAGAATACTGATAGTTCAAATAACTCATACTTGCCACTATTCTACGACTACAAGTATTTAATAATTTCAATATAAGTATCTACCTATAACTTAAAAATGCAATAGTCTTCAAATTCAACTGCCGTCAATAACATAGCATGTTAAACAAACATAATATAGCTCTAAATAAACTTTGTGGAACCAAAAATTATAAAACAAATCGATAACTTTTTCAGCACTAATAAAACTAAAATAAAACCTACTTTATAAAGAAAATACTGGAATGAGCTATAACACGGGATATTTAAGGGCAACCCCGTAATCATGGGCAGATATGGCCTCAGATGATTTCTACCAACTGCATACTAACTGTAATTTAAGTTAACACAGAAGGCGTAGGTAGTTAATAACCTAATCTTACTAAGTACATTTACGCACATACGTATAACGTGTCTGACAGCATACTGGAAGCGACATGCATTGGGTATCGAATATTCATAGTAGTATTATACTAGTATCTCCTTCCAACTTTGTCAGCGTAGAGTTAAATCTAGAGTCTAAAATCTGTCTGCTCTAAATTTCTGTCAAATAGAAACAGATTTCTTTTTATTATCTACTGCGGACGTAATTGAGAAGTAAGCAGCAAAATTTCAAATTTATTAAATTAGTGGTATGATAATACCTAGTGATGTGAATATCAGGATTCGTAATAGCCTGCACCACTGACAAATTTTTTTCAATTGCAGTACAAGTTGGTCATCAACTATAGGCGAATGACAAAAATATCACATCTGCATGTTCAAAAAAGCCATCATCCAAGGACATCATCATCGGACACCAATCGTTAGCACTGGGCCACCGTGGCCTTGATGCTCTCTTTATGTTAAAAGACTCAGAGTCCCTGCAGTGGAAACATAAAAATGGCTGCTTTTGCTAGTAAAGAAAGGCGAAGATTGTTTAATTATCTATTTAATAAAAATAATATATCGCTGTAAATTATTAACAGGTTATAGTTATTTAGGTAAAATCCACAATGAGATTTTTTCGAAATAGTACTCGTAGGTTATAGGTAGGTACGAGTAACTTGTCAAAATTGGTTTTCAACAAACAATTTTTTCATTATCAAGTCATTCTGAAAACGCTTCATTCTATAAAACGGCTAATTCAATCAAGTTTTAATACGATTATAGTTGTTTAAGAATCGAGAATACCTAGCAGTTGAAATTCAAGCATATAATTATTATTAAAGGATCACAATTTCGAATGAACAAAACCTTTCTATTTAATTGTAAATGAACACATTGTGTGCAAACGAATTGTGTTTATTACAAGTTCATTGTTACCTGTTTTGATGACAGAATTAAGTAAAACTTAGGGTAAGGTCAGGTGCTATGTCAGATTAAACTTAAAGGTTAACTTCATGAATATATTTCCAGAAGTTTAAAATTGTTGATATAAATGGAAACATAATATTTATCCTTGACGTGCTGCATTCCTGGCGAGGACGTCGAAATACACAACATACCTACATAAAACACATATATGTACTTAATGTAAAACTACTTAATATTACAAATATGAAAGATTGGATGTTCGAATATTTGAATATTTGTTGGAACGGGTTGAAACGGATTGGGTTGAAATTTAGAATATAGTTTAGATTATAGCCTGAATAGCATTTTTTTAAATAAAAAGTGAGGAGACGTGCATGACATGTACCTGATAGTAAGCAACATGCCTGCCACATAACAGCCCAGTGACACGCAGCTATTGGAACATGAAGAGTCCAAATCATTAACTAGCACTACACTGCGCTCGTCTCCCAGATATCTAAAATGTTATATATCTCTAAGCCCTGTAATTTCTTTGGAAACATTGCCCTTCAAACCGGAACGCATTAATGTTTGCCCATTACTGCTTGGCGGTAGAATAACTGGCAAAGGTGTGGTGCTTCCCCAGGCGGACTCTGCCAAGAGTCCTAACACTTCTAACATAGCATAATATGAATAATTTTTATTTTATTTTTTATTATAGGTAGGTTGCTTTGATAAAATTACAGTCACTGCTAACTTTGTAGGTACTGGAACTGCCCTGATAAAATTACGAGTCACTCCTAGTATATTGGTAGGTACATCCCTATAAAGCATACATTACAAAAAATACTCCGACGTCTTAATTCATTCAACTTCTTTAAAATCGAGAAATTGAGATTTAATATTACCCTGCAGTGCCCTGCGGTTTTACTTGCGTAGTTTGATATCCCGTTATTTTCACATATTAAAAAATACACTGATTATTCCAAACTACTAAGTATCATCTATGTACAAAATTTCATCCAGATTCCGTTGGCACTTTTTGCTTGAATGAGTCATTTGCTTGGTCATGGAGTCGCCCATTCCTACTTTGTTTTAAGATTTTCTACAATTAATTTTACTTTTTACCGAACAGGTTTTTCTAACTCAATCGGTTTGTCTAAGAGTCATTAGTTCATCAGTCTAGAGAATTCCTTAATCGTCGGAAACATTTTTTTCAAATAAATGACAGCAACTCAAACATTTTGGACTTTTGAATTTGATTATGTTTAATTATTTTTTTAATTTATAGGTTTACACTTGACCGCCATCTCGCCTGATGTTAAACGATGATGCGGTCTACGATGGAGCGTGTTTACCTAGAAGAAACCCATTCACTCTCGATTTGAAGACACAAAGATTGTAACTATCGGAAAAAACTCTCTTTAAACAGTTTATTAATTTTAGTAGATAATAAGCAAAAGCCTAATGAATCATTATATGAAAATGTTTCAGCATTTTTATGTTTACGTTTAAGAGATTTTTGTAAAAGATTGTGTAGGTACAGAAAGGACCACAAGTGTTTCACATTTTCTCGTCTATTTATTAAATTAACTTTTTTGGTGTTTTTCGTAAGACATTTCATTTTATTTTGGTTTAGTGTACAATTTGATAATTTTCAAAAACCGTTTTTGTAAATTACTTAAGTAATAACAAATGTTTTTTAGTTAATTACGCGTATTTACTTACATGATATTTATCTATTTATTGACAAAGTAGAGTAGGATCAATATTTTATGTTTTCAGCACTTTTAAAGAGTATATTTTTTTTAAATAAAGAGTGATGAGTCGAGCATTACATGTGCCTGATGGTAAGCAACATGACTGCCACATAACAGCACAGTGACACGCAGTTATAAGAACATGAACAGTCCAAATCATTACCTAGCACTCCACTGCGCTCATCACCCAGAGATCTAAGATGTTATATCTCTAAGCCCTGTAATTTCTCTGGAAACATTGCCCTTCAAACCGGAGCACAGTAATGTTTTCACCCATTACTGTTTGGACTAACTGCAAGGTGTGGTAGTTCCCCAGGCGGACTCTGCTAGGAGTCTTACCCCTACAAAAAATATTTATTTAAGACAACTATCTATACACTAAGACAACTAGCAGGCAGCCTTAGGTGGCCTCTACTGCCGAAATTTAGTCTAATTTTTAATAAAATTTAGTCTAGTAGTTATTTAAGTTAACATCCTACTAATCCCACTATTTATTGATCAGTGTGAGAGTTTGATTTGATTTGAGTTCGTAGCTTTATCTTGTCGGAATAGCTGACCAGACAAAGTTTAAATTTCGAACATTGATTATAGTCCGGAATACCACACAGACTTTTTATGGCGGAAAAATTACGTGAACTGGGAACTACGGCGGTAAAACCACTTATATATATTTTAGTTGTCTATGAGTGACCGCGGAACTAATTTCGCAACTTAACAGGAATCCGGGCTTTTCACCGTGTTTAATAACCAATCAACGTTGCTCATTTTTGCTGGCGACCACACACAGTTGTACTTAACTTTTTAAACCGAAGTAGCTGCTTACTAATATACCTCAAAAAGAAAATGAATATTTTTTACTTCAAAAAGGTTTTTTTATTAAATACTAGCAGTACGTATGTCGCTGTTTTACCCGTGTAGTTCCTGTTCTAGTTATTTTTGCGTGATAAAAAGTGCCTAGTAGGTAAGTACTTACATACTTATGTTGTAGTCCAGAATGTGGTATAAATGTGTTCTAAATTTCATCCTAATCTCTTCCGATGGTCTCAGATGTAATGAAGCGACAAACATCCAAACATCCGACCTTTCGCTTTTACATATAATATTTAATAGGATTATTCCTTGTTTCTGATTTCTTCTTATTATTATAAAAAAAATTTTTAATAAATGGTGACGAGACGATCCGGACATGTGCCTGATGGTAAGCAGCATGCCTGACACATAACAGCACAATGACACGCAGCTATTGGAACATGAAGAGTCCAAATCATTACCTAGCACTGCACTGCGCTCGTCACCCAGAGATCTAAGATCTTATCTCTATAAGCCCTGTAATTTCTCTGGAAAAAAGCCTTATTAGGTTCCAATACCTAGGCAGGGGGTAAGGAATAGTGTAATAACACTAATATAGAGTAAAGGCGAAAATGTGTGTCTTTGTTCCCACGTTTCTTTAATAATGGCTGTACGGATTTTAATGAAATACGTAGTAGGCATACGTAGTTATCGTAATTAACACATACTGTATGGGTTCCTTATCCCGTTAAATTTTGTAGTTGTTAAGCTACGGGATTCACCACGGGGGTCAGCTAGTCACTCACACGGATCATTAAAAAAACAAATAGGTTATACCATAGGTATATAGCAATAAAACCTAAAAATCAATATCTATTCTATACTAATATTACAAAGCTGAAGAGGTTTTTTTTGTTTGAACGCGCTAATCTCAGACTAACTGGACGGATTTTAAAAATTCTTTCACCGTTGGATTTGTATGTGCTATGTGTTATAGGTCATATATAAATCATGTACCACGGGCGAAGCCGGGACGGACCGCTAGTTAGTAATAAAGCACAAGTTTCTGTAAAACTTTCTAACGCTTCAGGTGCGATTTTTATCTAAAATAAAATTGGTTTTGACCATCAAACAAGCTGGTAAGCGACAATATGGTTGAGAAGCACACAGGAATGAACTATTCACTTTATATCATTAGTTCTTTAATTAACCACGGATCAATAGTTCCCACGAAGCTAATTTGGAAAATACTTAAAAAAACAACATAGAACTTATACGGTATCCCTAAAACTAATCTTTAATACCTACAACTTTTTAAATAAAAAGGAAAATGATGTCTTTGTTTTTCAACCCTGTACATTTATGTGTAGAGTTCGTATCTGAGAAATCCTGGTAGGTAAATTTTAAATAAGTATTACAAGTGGTATGGATCAACTTAGTTTGGACTAAATTATTGGTGTGCCTAAATAAATTAATAATAATTTGGAATTAAATATATCCCAAATGTGATTTTTTGATATGGATGCTTAGTTCCAGAAATTACCTCAAAATATAAACAAACACAAAATTGACAGATCTTTTTGATAAAATAACTAGATATAGAATTTATTCTTTACACAAAAATGCCTCATTTCTCATATATATATTACAAACTGGATCCCAAAACTTAAATGCAAGCCCTAAAAGAAAAGGAATTATGAAAAAATACGCTTACAAAAATAATTTTGGTGTACAATCACCATCAGAAAGGACTGGAAGGAGGAAAGAGTGCCTAGTCGCCAAATGTTGGGATGTCACAGGTTGAAAAAAATAAGGTAAGATAATATGTTGTCAATGTATGGATGCTTGGATATTTGGATGTTTGTTGCTCAATCACGTCGCAACGTATGAACGGATCGAGCTGAAATTTATTACACATAAATAGATTATAGCCTGAATACATGGGCTACTATTTATCCCAGATAAATGACGGGAACGGGAACTACGCGGATAAAACCGCGGGGCACTGTTAGTTAGATTTAATTCTCAAAAATTAAAAGTTACATTTTGATAGGTTCTACTACTTATATTTAAGAAATACTCTAGATGTAACTTAGAACGAAACAGAAAGAAACAATGAAATAATCATTAATTACAATTAATAATGATTTTGTTAAAGTACCTACCTACGAGTACATAATTTTTTGAGCTGTTAATCAATGTTGCCTATTTCTAGTAGATAAGTATATGTTGCGATTGTTTCTCAAATGTCAGAAAGGATCTTTTATTTTTTTAAAGAATTTTATAGATTGAACTTGAGCGTCATTTCAGCTAAGCGACGATGCGGTCTACGATGGTAAGTGGCCTCACTTACCCAGAAGAAAGCGATTCGAGATTTTTTCTTGATTTTGAGAACACCCAGATTATACATCAACGTCAGCGTACGCAATAACAATAGCCAAAGGTTTTTCTCACTGTAAGAAAGGCAAAAATATCACCAAAGGCCTCTTTATGAATCAAAAGGTTTGGAAGTATCCTAAAAAAGATTAAAAGCTAAGCTTTCGTTCAATGGTCGTTTCCTGGATTAGTCCTTTTGTTTTTTACTCTGGGTAGCGTTAAAAACTCTAAGCTATTCTTGTAGGTTTTTTAACTTTGTTTTTTTCGTCAAGATTTACGGAAAGGACATTTTTAAGTTCTGGGGCCTAAAATAAGCTTGATATGTTTTTTAATATTGTTTGTTTTTTATTACGAAGGTAAGTACCTACCTACCATTCATAAGTAAGTATTTAGCATCAATTTTAAAGAAACGATTAGGAAATTTTAGAAAATAGATTATCGATGTATCGTTTTTTTTTTTTCGAAATTAAGAGTTACCTGATTAGGTAGGTACCTAACTACTTACATGTTTTTATCTATCTACCAATATAATTAAAAACCCTGAGAACTATAAAATATCTATTAGGTACAACTCAATGAAAAATAACTAAACAGTTTAGTATTTATACCTATTGTTTTGTAAATTTACTTAATTTTATATCATTGTTAAAGTCAGAAAGTAGTAAATAAACAAATTTTTAGTACAAAATACGTTAAATTCTGTTGCGATGATTTAGGCCTACTACAACTGCAATAGGCCTAAGCAAATCATTGATTTTGTTATATTATAGGTTTATAACAAAATCTTAATTTTATGAAAAATTGTGTTACTTCAAAATGATGCCGTTAAAGTATATGTATGCAACGGAAATGACCAAAATGAATGTTTGCCCTTTAGTTTTTTTTTTCGTGTCAACAAATTCTTATCTTTTAGTGTTAAATAAAAAAAACATTTCTGCTAGAAATTGGTTTATGATAATATTTTGGCTTGAAGGGTTCATGGGTTAGTTGTTAGTTACAAAACCTCTGGATCACTTCCAGAGTGACAAACACCTAAAGAAATATTGAGATTAACAAATCTTTGTTAGTACACTTAATTCACAGATGTTAGTTAACAAAACAACATTACAAAAACGTAAATAACCTCCATACGTCGGCATCGTCAACTCAATCACATTCACAGTTCCACCCAATCATAGACAAAACGAGTTTTTTTTTTAATTAGGCACAGGACACTAACTTTTACCAATGTGGTGTTGGTGGAAGGGGGCATGGGCCCCCCGACCTGCGGCTAGAAAGCCCGCCACTTCGGCACCTCTAGTCACACGGCACTACACTTGACACACCGCGACGATCGCGCGGTAACACCGCCAACGCACCAACACGCGCGACTGCTAAACGCGTACTAACAAAAAAGCTATAGTTTTCGAACGTTATCACGCGGATAACAGAGACAACAACCTCCACAATCCCTACGTGCGAAAGAGAAGGCAAGAGTAGCGTTCAGAAACAGGCGTGGTTCAAGTGAGCGGCCACTAGCGTCGAAGGGGTGGCGCTTGGGATGTATTTTTCTATGTTTTTTTTCGTGCGTGTTTCTGTGCGGTAGTGGGATTTCATTTTGTGGGACACGTGCGGCGTTCGCAGTAAATTTAAATTGGCTTGCCGGTAGATCGAGTGGTAGCCGAACATAATTATAGAGCCTGGATTTTTCGGTTGCGTCTCTAGGTTGGTCTTATTTTATGGTTTTGGTTCGGTGTACTCTTCGAAAGAATGTTTTGACTGGGGGCGTGCGCGAGTTATGTTTATATGGATGGTTGCCCGCCTTCTAGACGTCAAGTTCTCTCCGCATTTTCTTTATTTTTATATCTACTCGTTCGCGTTGCTATAAGAAAGATAGGTGGGTAATAATTTCATGTAATGGTTCCACAGTGAATTGAATTTTAAAATCCAACTGATTTTTCCAACCAAAAGCAGGAACAGTCATTGTTTAAACAATTTTATTTTGACGTTAAATACATTTAACGGAATTTTAAATAATCTCCTGTAGCAGTCATTTTACATTAACTTACGGGCACTGATTACTTACTTTCGATGCTGTCATTGTCTGTTAGTTAAATGCTAGCACCAGACAGTGCGCCATGACCCTAACTGCCGTAATAAAACCCCGTACATAATTATATTCAATTTTGTCTTTTTCATTTCGCTTGACTCAACAAACGTCAAAAAATCCTTTTTTGATTTGACTTACCCCAAAATTTGTCGGTTTTTGACTAGTGTAAACATTTGGCAAACATTTGTCTCGTCGACTGTACCTACAAAGATAGATACAGTTCAGAAGCACCGCCTTGGAGTGGTTTCTGTTCACTCATTGACGAACCTAATCTGATTATTAATAAACAATCTTTGCTTTTATTTCAATGTACCCGTCAAGGGCGAGTCAAATTTTCATGCAGTGGTCCGTACCATTAAAGACGACCCACGAGACTAATAGTCTCATGGCTTAGTTGGTAGTCTGTTCGAAGAGTCGGAGGTCGTGGGTTCCTTTCTACTCAAGATAAATGTATGAGGGATTAATAATTCAAATATTTTTTTCGATGGTAGGCATCTACGATTACATAGTTAGATAAGTATCTATCATATATATGTTAGGCTTTCATAACGCAATCTGTGATTAGTTTGGGCTGGTTAGTTTAGGATGAAGCTACGGTTGCTAAGAAGCCGTGGTGGCGTTGTGGTTAGATAGCTAGGTTCACAATTATGAGGTCAAAAGTTCGAATCACACCTTTTTTTTTTTAATAAAAAGTGACGAGACGAGCAGGACATGTGCCTGATGGTAAGCAACATGCCTGCCACATAACAGTACAGTGACACGCAGCTATTGGAACAAGAAGAGTCCAAATCATTACCTAGCACTGCACTGCGCTCGTCACCCAGAGATCTAAGAAGTTATAAGTATCACTAAGCCCTGTAATTTCTCTGGAAACAACCTGCACCAACTTTGAGAATTTTTCTAAGCTTAAGGTACCTACATGTTTGTCATCGCTACTGGCTTGAATGGTGACGAAAAACATGAGGACACCGACATGTTCCTTAAAATCTTTAAAGGTCATCCGCTAACACGTACTGAGCCAGCGTGGTGGAATATGACCTTGACTGTCTCTTTCTCTTTCGTGTGAGAAATATTTTGCACTAAGTAGTTTATGTACCTACCTAACCTGTAACCTAGTAGGTAGGTAGGTACGTATTTTTTTAACCATTTATTTGTTTAATATTGAAAAGTGGTCGTTAGCTCATTAATTTATCTACTTAATTAGAAATTGCATTATATACCTAGGAAGAGGAAAGAGGACCTAAGTTTTAACTTAGGTTTTTGTAAGTAGTAGGATTGTAGGGGTCCACTTAGAAAAGTACCTACCACAACTGCCGGTTTTTTACCGCTAAGCAGTTAAGTAGGTACTTACCTACGTAGTACCTACTAATCTATCTACAGTGGGGGAACAGGGTAGTACTCTTTGCAGAGTCGGTCTGGGGAAGTACCACACCTTTACCAGTATTTCTACCGCCAAGCAGTAATGTGCAAACATTACTGTGTTCCGGTTTGAAGGGCAATGTCTCCAGTGAAATTACAGGGCATAGAGATAAAAAATCTTACATCTCTGGGTAATAATCGCAGTTCTGTGCAGTACTGTGTTCCGGTATGAAGGGCAACGTTTCCAGAGAAATCACTGGGCTTAGAGATAAAACATCTTAGATCTCTGGGTGAAGAGCGCAGTGCAGTGTTAGGTGATGATTTGGACTCTCCATGTTCCAATACCTGCGTGCCATTGTGCTGTTATGGGCAGGCATGTTGCTCATCATCAGGCATATGTCCTGCTCGTCTCATCAATTTATACTATAAAAATATGTATAGGCTGAAAAGGCGTTCCACAACTGGATAGCTTGAAAAATAAACTAATTGCCTTAAGGCTAGGTAGTTCTGTCAAATTAGGCATTTAACGCTGTCTTGTGCTCGCGACCGTCACCGACCGCGGAATCGGTGCCACAGTGCAGAAATAACATTAAAATATTGGACTATGTAATTTAAACTCATTTTTTTGTTCAAGATTTGTTTATACTGTTTATACTAGTGATAACAATTTTGTGAATTGTGAAGTGAAACGAAGAAATATTAAATTTATCTATACTCGTAGATATACAAAACTCAACCTTTTCTTTTTGGTCACACTATAAGTTGAGAACGGCTTTTCCAATTTCATGCATCTTTTTAAAATGTTTCCTAATAATTCACAAAGTTGTCAAAAATTTAAAAAAAATGTGCTGAAACGTAATGAAAGGCCAGTCAAATAAAAGGTTTTTTGGTCAACTTTGCGCTACATTTCTAATCCAATTTTTTTCTATGAGGTAAAGATCACTTACTGAGCATAAAATTACAAAATGCTCACAGATCCAGGTAGAGCTTCAAACGCCAATTGAAAAAAACTGTTTTAGCCGATATTTTGGAAACTATATATTTTGACAATAATTATAGAAAATAAAATTTTGCATCTTTTGTTGCAAGTACACTTTTTTTTGTAAAACTTACCGTTTACGATTTATAACCCATTTAATGATACGATTGCGATGATGCCAATAATAGTGGATGTAAATGATGTGGTCTACGATGGAACTTGTTTCTCTAATAGAAATAAGCACAGTGTACTTCGTAACCCCAAGCTTCGAACCTTCGACAAATACCCACTCTGGCAATGCGTTTCACAGCTTAGTTGTTCTTATTACAAAAGTGGAGACCAAACTCTTCGTTCAACTCTTCAATCATGATGATGAACGCTGCTGTTTATTCGAGCAACGAGCAATATGATAGAATAACTTTAATTTAAAAACTCCGACTACAAAAAAATCTACACGTAAAAAAATATTACCTACTATCTAAGGACACTTTGGCGAGTCAGACTAGTCTTAGAATATCTTAGTTACCAAAATCCATCCAGCCGTTTGGAAGATATATGTGGAAATAAAAGTTTTACAAACATAAAGCTACGCTCGAAAAACATAACCCTTCTTCCATTCCGGTAAAAAGGGACATGTTTATGCTACTGGGAACATAATTCACATCTTATTATTATTATTACATTGTTATCATCAAATTTGACATAATAAATCGTAATCGGTAAGTTCGAAAAAAAAGTTTACTAGCAACAAAAGATGGGAAATTTTATTTTCTACAATAATAATAGGCTTTATAACTTTTTCAGAATATCAGCCAAAAACGTTTTTTCGAGCTGGCGCTTGAAGGTCCACCTGGATTTGTTATTATTTTGTGATTTTATGCTCAGGAAATGATTCTAAACCTTATATAAAAAATACGAATCGGAAATTTAGTGCAGAGTTAAATTCTACGAGTAATTTTACTGCCTAAAAGGCTACTTATCAAATTTGGTCGAGTGTCTAAATTTCTATGAACAATATTAACATTTTCATACAAAAAAAACAGAAAAAACAATAAATTTTGGTGGTGTCACAAACTTGGAAAAGAAATAAAAAAATAAAAATTCCAACAAAACCATACCTATATCTATGGAAAGGTGTTCAAAATTGTATTGAAGTTCCTAACATTTTTTTTCTAAACTGAATAGTTTGCGCGAAAGTCTCTTCCAAAGTGGTAAAATCTGTATGTGAGGACTTTTCTTCCAAGTACTAAGTACCTTACTACCAAAGTATTTACCTAAATGGCATATAAATGCATTTATGATACCTAACTTGCATTTATGATACCTAACTTATCATGTATGATACCTAACTTGCATTTATATTAGGGGATTTACGCAGGGGATTTCTCCCCTCTCATTATTTCCTTATCCCGATCTCTGATTTAACGGACGAATATTTTACCGATACTTATCTATTTTCCATTGCATCCGCATTGATTTTTTTACTGATGTGGTATTGACGTCAGTTTTTTGAGACTCCCCTTTTGGTCTACAACATAAAGTAAACAGCGTACTAATTAGCGTCTATTTGCAATTCCAATGAAAACGGTATCAAAAATCAAGATCATAGCGTGCTTCACTAGTAATACCTACTGATATTGTTATACTGTGGCACTATGATCGTAATATTTAAAATTTATCGGTTGTCAAAATTGCAAAATCAAACACAGACCCGTCGTCCGTGAGCGCCGAAACGCGACTGATCAGGCTTGCCGAACGGCGCGCTATATATATGGTAGATATTAAAACATAGTGAATAACTGATACTTTTTATCAAGTCAAACTCTGCGAATGCATCTATAACTTTTTAGTGGCTTTCGTTGAGTACAAAAATGTAGTAAAAAAAATCGTTAGTTTAGTCATAAACTTGAAAAACTTTTGAAAAGGGGTAACTTTGGGATTTTTTTCTATCAAGTAAAATTCATTAAATCGTGTTACTGACTGCGAATTACACTAGATTAGATCCTTAACTATTACATATATTTTTTTCAGAGTTTAATACACTATTATAAAGGTCTTAAAGTTGTTTTAAAAAATCAAAATTACGGCCCACACGCCCTTAAAAAAATTGCGCGTTGTGAGTGTTTGATGAAGCGACAAATTGTTTAAGGAGTATGAGCATTACTCCAACAGGTAAAAAGTTATTTCTAATACCATGGGGCAAAGAGGTTAAATAATACGTGACAGAAATGTGACGTACCTAACATTGAGCATTCCAACGAAAGCAAATGGAGAGCACTGAACTTTAGACATAACTATATAGGTAGGTAACGACCTACTTACTTTACTTGCGTAAGCCAAAAGCATATGAATCTTGTACCTACTAGGTACAAGATACTTATCTGTTTGGAAAAGCTCAAATTATCTAGCTGATCTTCTTTGAAGTCAAGGTAATTAAATAACCCAAGAAGAGCCAAACAGATACCGGAATCCTAATTATTTTTACAACAGATACAGATACGAGGGTCAAACTGAAAGTTCTTAGAAAATCAAAAACTGAGATTATTAGCCAGTTATTAGTTTTATTATATCTTTTCAAAATATTGTCCATTCACGTCAATACACCGCTGCATGCGATGGAACCACTGGGAAAAGCACTTTGCCCACTCGTCCTTAGGGGTATCTTCAATGGCATCGCGATACGCAGCCACCGCTTCTTCAGCATTCATAAACCGCTTTCCTTTAAGTTTTTCTTTAATTTTTGAAAATAAATAAAAATCACAAGGCGCGAGGTCGGGGCTATACGGCGGGTGACCCAGTAATTCAACGTTTGATGTCGCCAAATAGTCGATCGTTCGCTTGGCGGTGTGCGATGAGGCGTTGTCGTGGTGAAGGAGGATCCTACTGCGAGGTCGTTTCTCTCGAACTTTTTCCAAGACAAGTGGCAAACAATTGGTAGTGTACCATTCTGCAGAAACTGTTTTTGATCCTCTAACACAATTGTTGCGAAATGACCTATCCTTCCAAAGAACGAGGCCACCATTTTTCCCCGCACTTCGATCTCTCTTCACTTTAGTTGGCAACTCCTCGAAAGGAAACGCCCACTGAGCAGATTGTCTTTTGGTTTCAGGATCATAACAGTAAATCCAGCTTTCGTCACCTGTTAGTATGTCGAACACAGCATTTGAGTCACCTCCGTTAAATCTTTCAATCATTTTACGGCACCAATCCACACGATGGAGTTTTTGAGCCTCAGTCAAATTATGAGGTATCCACCGGGCGCAAAGCTTCCTGACCGCTAAATGTTCGTGTAGGATTTTGTGCACTTGACTTCATACCGATGCCTAAGCTTGTCCGAATCTGCTGATAGGTCACTCTTTTGTCAGTCTCTCATCATACGCCGCACAACATAGATGTTATCTTCAGTCGTCGCCGTAGAAGGCCGTCCCTCACGTAAATCATCAGTGAGATTAGTGCGACCACGTTTAAACTCATTAAACCAGTTGTAAACAGTCGCACGAGATGGGGCTTCATCGTGAAAAGCCAATCGTAGTCTATCATAACTTTCTTGTTGACTTAAATGACATCGAAAGTCATAAAAAATCATTGCACGAAAATTTTCTCGTGTTAAATTCATGTTGACGTGACACAGACAATTTTCAATTTGCCGCCAAATCGTAAAACAAATGACAAATGAATGAAGTATATACTCAGTAATATTGGCAAAGAGTTCTATTATCAAATTATAGAATTATTTTTTTATTATATTGTTTATAAGTGGCCAGTTCTAAGAACTTTCAGTTTGAGCCTCGTAGGTACAGATTGACATAAAAAAATTTGAAAAAACCCTTAGACTTGAGATCTGATTTATATGCAGCATGTGTGCCATGACCAGTCCAACTCTCACAAGAAGCACCCGTTCACGAGTATGACACATGTGTCAGTAATCGATCTCGAGCATTTTGGGGGAAGAGAGTGAGTACCCGACACACGACACCATCGCAAGAATCTTAGTAAGTACCTACCTAGGTTTTTGTTTTTGTAATGGAATCCTAAAAACAGGCCGCGTGAAGCAGATTCGCTGGCGGTTTCATTTAAAAGTGGATCTTAATGTGAAGGACGTAATGTTAGCACCTAGGTATATCCACATTCTAAAATAATATCTACTTAGAACTCATATTTAGTCGAGTTTCCGTTCCTTCGGCTAGGACTCAGGCTCTCGTATAGCAAGAAGATAGTCCATGCCAAAATCTATCACACTTAGGGTTACCATTTCTCCTGAGTTTTCATTTTTCCTGATTTGATTTGTCCTGAGATTTCGGAATTTTTGAACGCTTCTCAGGATTGCGGCCGGAATTTCATAATCTCATGAAATCTCGGATTTTTAGGATTGAAGATCTACTTAATAAAAAGTTAAGCAAACTAAAAATAATAATCTTTTGATAATAATTGCACAATTAAAATCAATACGGAAGGGGGTGCCGCTGCCACACGCTTATAGTGCGATGTGCAACGCTTGAGCGAGTGCAGGGTAAAAACGACAATACGACTTTTTTTTTAAATGCTGAAAAAAAAAATAGATACGTTTGAGTGAAAAATTTTAAACTGTAAAAAAAAGAGTTTTTCAATGGGAATCGGGCCTTTTTTTCAGATTTTTGATTTTTTCATCTGGTACCCTAGCCACACCGGCCACCGGCGGGTTGACGTATATCACCACATATGTCCTCGAAACATACCATTCTTGGTAGGTACCTACATAATAGTTTTTTTATAGTATAGAGTGACGAGCCGAGCAGGACATGAGCCTGATGGTAAGCAATATGCCGGCCACATAACAGCACAGTGACACGCAGCAATTGGAACACGAAGAGTCCAAATGCACAGAGCCTAGCAATGCTCTGCGCTCATCACCCAGTAATCTAAGATGTTATATCTCTAAGTCCAGTAATTTATCTAGAAACGTTATCCTTCAAACCGGAAAACAGTAATGTTTGCACATTAATGCTTGGCGGTAGAATAATGGGCAAAGGTGTGGTACTTCCTCAGGCGGTTTTTTTTTTTTCTCTCAGTAATGTTTTTCTGCACATTAATAGCTTATTCGTTACAGGATTTTATAGGATAGATTTGAGTATTGCATTACTATACTAAAAACAAATAAACAAAACACAGTTTTATTTTCACTTAAAAATAAAGAGAGCTTAAGAGAAGAGATAGAATAATGGGCAATTTAAATGCGTCAGACTTAACCATGTATTCTCGGAATGTTTACAATGTGGTACTTCCTCAGGCGGTTTTTTTTTTTCACTCTCACTCTCAAGGGTCCTTCGTTTCCTCTCTACCCGATTTAAACACGCCAAGGTTCCATCATATTATACAGAATCCGTTGCCTATTTTCTGATACAAGAATCAATTCTTCAAAGAGTGGTAGCGTAGCTTATTCGTTACAGGATTTTATAGGATAGATTTGAGTATTGAGTATTGACATTACTATACTAAAAACACAAATAAACAAAACACAGTTTTATTTTCACTTAAAAATAAAGAGAGCTTAAGAGAAGAGATAGAAATAAAGAGACATTTTATGTAGAGCACAAATGCATTAAATTCTAGCGTCGCTGCTGTTATGGGAAGTTATATTAAGTACTGTGATTTAAATGCGTCAGACTTAACCATGTATTCTCGGGAATGTTTACAATCAGAAACATTTAAAACTGTAGGTCATGGAAATATTGACAAACAATTCTTTCCAGATAAATATGGTCTCTGAAATTCGATTAAAATAATTTAGCTCAATTGTAACTTGCTCAAAATAAAAACACTCATTTGACAGACTCATTTGATAGTATTGCTAATTGGAACTAAAAATTCTCAAAGCGTCAGTTAATCTTTCGCTTTATTACATTACGGCTAGCCATTTTGAATGACGTATGGCGTCGAATACATTCCGGCTGTTTTTTAATCAGCCGTATTCAATCTGGCTAATCGTTGAACCGCCGCATTACAAAAGGACCTGTTTTTCAAAACAGCTAGCCGTAATGTAATACAGCGGATTATACGATTCGGCTGCGATATACACCTACACATCTACGAAACCGCGAAATTTGTGAGACAAAATCCTGATCTATATACGCCCGAAACAAATCCACGCAGACAATACAACCTAAAATTACAGCCCACTAAAAGGATTCGGAGCTTTCGCAAGAAGAAAGTCAAGGCTATAATAATCCACCACGCTGGCCCAGTGCGGGTTGGTGGATGACACATGACTGATTTTTTTTCATACTTGATTTGATTGACGTGTAAGATTCTGGGTACATGTCGGTTTCCTCACGATGTTTTCTTTCGCCGTTTTAAATTAGCGCCATTACGCACATTTACTTATTTATATAATTCACAACTAAAACTATTTACAAAAACCAATTACCTACATTAGTTGACAGGCTTTGATACAATATTACACATGACTTCGAAAAGACAGTGGTGCGCGTGGGATTGGAACCCGGGGCTGGAGACCGGCAGTCGTCGTTCTCCCGACTAGACCAGCCGTAAGTACTAGACCAGCCGTAAGTACTAGACCAGCCGTAAGTACTAGACCAGCCGTAAGATCTCAGGATCGTAGATCTCATCATCGCTTAACATCAGGCGAGATGGTGGTCAAGTGCGAACCTATTATAGTTATAAAAAAAAAAGGATCGAATCCCGTCTGCACCTCTCAGTTTTTTTCAGATGCTGATGTACAAGTTGGTCGTTACCACTGGCTTTAATGATGTAGGAAATATAAGAAATCCGGTGAGCTTGACAACATATGTCATCCACCAACCCACACTTGTCCAGAGTGGTGGAGTATGGTGTTGACTCTGTCATTGTGAGAGAGAACCTCGAGTACCAACAGTGGTACTTAATATTATAATGTTTGTCGTAGATTTGCCATGGCACTTGCTATGCCAAAACTTGAGGTAAGTTTAGTTTTAGTTTCCCAACAACAAACTTGCGTTATCCGCTGCCGTGACTGTGTTAACTAGTAGTTAAGAAATCACATGTACCTATAAAAAAAAATGTTGTGCACGGGGCCCTCAGCTAAATGTAGGAATAGGTATAGGTTTACATTTTTAACTGCGCTCAAAAAGCTTCTAAGTTTCTATAGACTATTAAATAAACCTACTTATATTAGCTATCTTTCAGCACCAAATGTGTGATTGTGCGAGATCGTATACCTTTACAGTAATATCTATGAGCAGTACGTAGGTATAAGTTATAAGCACAGATCAAATACCCTGTTGATCGGCGTAGAAACGATTCTCGCCTACATTCACACCTCACCAGCGGGGGCGCAGGACGAGGTAACAAAGCCTAATGTAAGTTAAATTTAAGTGCAATAAAGAGTTTAACTATCTATCATTTTGTCAATGAGACGTTTCGAAGAAACGCCAAGAATCGAAAAACAATAAAGAAAACAAAGATGATTCTAAACTACATAAGTAGGTACCTACATGCTAGACGGTAGCGGGGTAGCGGTAGTACGAAATAGCTTCCACCAATTATAATTTACGCTTAACTTAAGTAAATGTACCTATATTAACTCTACATTTCAGCTAAACAGTCGACAGGCGCTATATTCTAGACCTTCCCCTCTAGAACCGTACAGGACAGTGCCGATTTAGCACTATCAGCGCCCTGGGCGAAATTTCTACGGCGCCCCCTAACTGCAAGTTTAACTTAAATTTTGGATGTATGGCGCCCTAGGCGGTCACCCTACCGTGCCCTACTCTAACCCATATACGTAATCGGTAGAGCACCATCTTTGAGGATGCTAGGCCGTTCCTTGGTCGTCCTAACCGGCGCAGGCGCAGCCCAAGCCAAGATCGTACTCTCTGAGGTGCCATAATACTAGCCTTTGTACAAGATGCTACCAGTAAGTGAGTGGGTATGGTGAATAGATAAATGTACAGATTTTAGGTATACTCTACGTATGTGCGTAAGTATAGTTAAATTAAGTTAGTAGAGACCTGCACTTTCTACGCAAGCCCAAAGTTCGGCAGGTAGTAACGGCCACTTGAGGCCTAACTTCAATATATAATGCATGAAAATAAAAGGAGAATCAATAACATAGTTACCTATCATAGATATCAGAAATCTGTGTGACCCACCGTACTAAACACAAGACACAATAATTTAATGGGGCGCTTTTCAAGAGGCAAAATACTTGTCAAAGAAGTTCCAAATTTCGCCGTAGGCGAAATGTCGGAAATCCTTTTTATCAAGCGTTTTCGGTTAGATAAAGCAACTTTCCAAGACCTTTGTGAGGACCTCCGACGACAAACATCATTAAAAGGACTATAGCCACTGTTTTAGAAAACCAACACCACCATACTGGTGGTGCCACACTTGCAATCTTATGTAAATATTTTGAACTATCTTTTGACCCATGTAGTTCAACCTAATGAAGAAGAGCATCTTTATTTAATAGGAAGGTTATCACTCATTAAATGTTCAGTCTTTTTTTTTAAAAGATGTTTGTAGAAAACGCAATATTCGCCTCAAAACGCCTCATTCTCCGAAAAACCAAATACCGACTTCAATTAAAAATAAGGATCAAAATAACGCGTGTAAGGGCCAATATAATTGTTGACATATTAAATTTATAAAATACTTATTATCAATAATCAGCTTGGTGATGGTGGTTGTATGGTGGGGTCTTAGACTATAAAGCTATGGTTAAGGTAGTTATTTTACTTTTGCATTTATTATTAGTAATTTTTAACATAGGCATTTATTTTTACTATTGTATCAATAAAATACTGAATAATTTGAGAAGTTTTTATTTCTTCACTATTACACACAAACAATTATTAAAATAAAAAAAAAACAATCTTCTTGCCATATAAAAAATACAACATTCTATTCATAGTAAGTGATCATTATTGATGTTGGAATCCAGGATAATTGTAATACAGGATGTGTTACATTATACATGTAAAATGTTTTACTGATTTTGAAAATTTTTAAAACAACTTTAAGGCGTTCCAAATTTCGCCGTAGGCGGCGCCACTGTTTTATTTTGTTAGAGATATTATTTTTTTAATATTAACACAGTAAAACCAACACCACCATACTGGTGGTGCCACACTTGGAAATATTTTGAACTATCTTTGACAAGTCTTTTTGCGTTTGGAAAACGCAATTTCGCCTCAAAAACGCCTCATTCTCCGAAAAACCAAAAACCGACTTCAATTTAAGGGCGTGTGGGCCGTAATTTTGATTTTTTAAAACAACTTTAAGACCTTTAAAATAGTTTATTAAACTCTGAAAAAAATATGTAATAGTTAAGGATCTAATCTAGTGCAATTCGCAGTCAGTAACACGATTTAATGAATTTTACTTGATAGAAAAAAATCCCAAAGTTACCCCTTTTCAAAAGGTTTTTTCAAGTTTATGACTAAACTAATTACTTTTTTTACTAAATTTTTGTACTCAACGAAAGCCATTAAAAAGTTATAGATGCATTCGCAGAGTTTGACTTGATAAAAAGTATCAGTTATTCACTATGTTTTAATATCTACCATATATATAGCGCGCCGTTCGGCAAGCCTGATCAGTCGCGTTTCGGCGCTCACGGACGACGGGCCTGTGCTTGATTTTGCAATTTTGACAACCGATAAATTTTAAATATTACGATCATAGTGCCACAGTATAACAATATCAGTAGGTATTACTAGTGAAGCACGCTATGATCTTGATTTTTGATACCGTTTTCATTGAATTGCAAATAGACGCTGATACTAATTAGTACGCTATTTATTTTATGTTGTAGACCAAAAAGGGAGTCTCAAAAAACTGACGTCGATACCACATCAGTAAAAAATTCAATGCGGATGCAATGGAAAATAGATAAGTAAAAATATTCGTCCGTCAAATCAGAGATCGGGATAAGGAAATAATGAGAGGGGAGAAATCCCCTGCGTAAATCCCCAAGTTAGGTATCATTTATGCCTAACTTGCATTTATATGCCATTTAGGTAAATTCTTTGGTAGTAAGGTACTTAGTACTTGGAAGAAAAGTCCTCATATACAGATTTTACCACTTTGGAAGAGACTTTCGCGCAAACTATTCAGTTTAGAAAAAAAATGTTAGGAACTTCAAAACAATTTTGAACACCTTTCCATAGATACACGTATGGTTTTGTTAGAATTTTTATTTTTTTATACTTTTCCAAGTTTGTGACACCACCAAAATTTATTGTTTTTTTTTTTTGTATGAAAATGTTAATATTGTTCATAGAAATTTAGACACTCGACCAAATTTGATAAGAAGCCTTTTAGGCAGTAAAATTACTCGTAGAATTTAACTCTGCACTAAATTTCCGATTTGTATTTTTTATATAAGGTTTAGAATCATTTCCTGAGCATAAAATCACAAAATAATAACAAATCCAGGTGGAGCTTCAAGCGCCAGCTGGAAAAAATGTTTTTGGCTGATATTCTGAAAAAGTTATAAAGCTTATTATTATTGTAGAAAATAAAATTTCCCATCTTGTGTTGCCAGTAAACTTTTTTTTCGAACTTACCGATTACGATTTATTATGTCAAATTTGATGATAACAATGTAAAAATAATAAGATGTGAATTCTGTTCCCAGTAGCATAAACATGTCCCTTTTTACCGGAATGGAAGAAGGGTTATGTTTTTCGCGCGTATCTTTTATGTTTGTAAATCTTTTATTTCCACATACCTTCCAAACGGCTGGATGGATTTTGGTAACAAAGATATTCTAAGACTAGTCTGACTGGCCAAAGTGTCCTTAGATAGTAGGTAATATTTTTTTACGTGTAGATTTTTTTGTAGTCGGGGTTTTTAAATTAAAGTTATTCTATCATATTGCTCGTTGCTCGAATAAACAGCACCGTTCATCATCATGATTGAAGAGTTGAACGAAGAGTTTGGTCTCCACTTTTGTAATAAGAACAAGTAAACTGTGAAACGCATTGCCAGAGTGGGTTTTTGTCGAAGGTTCGAACCTTGGGGTTACGAGGTACACTGTGCTTGTTTCTATTAGAGAAACAAGTTCCATCGTAGACCACATCATTTACATCCACTATTATCGGCATCATCGCTATCGTATCATTAAATGGGTTATAAATCGTAAACGGTAAGTTTTACAAAAAAAGTTTACTAGCAACAAAAGATGCAAAATTTTATTTTCTACAATTATTGTCAAAATGTATAGTTTCCATCGGCTAGAATAGTTTTTTTCAATTGGCGTTTGAAGCTCTACCTGGATCTGTGAGCATTTTGTAATTTTATGCTCAGTAAGTGATCTTAACCTCATAGAAAAAAATTGGATTAGAAATTTAGTGCAAAGTTGACCAAAAAACCTTCTATTTTTACTGGCCTTTCATTACGTTTCAGCACATTTTTTAAAATTTTTGACGAACTTGTGAAGTATTAGGAAACATTTTAAAAAGATGCATGAAATTGGAAAAGCCGTTCTCAACTTATAGTGTGACCAAAAAGAAAAGGTTGAGTTTTGTATATCTACGAGTATAGATAAATTTAATATTTCTTCGTTTCACTTCACAATTCACAAAATTGTTATCACTAGTATAAACAAATCTTGAACAAAAAAATGAGTTTAAATTACACAGTCCAATATTCTAATGTTATATCTGCACTGTGGCACCGATTCCGCGGTCGGTGACGGTCGCGAGAACAAGACAGCGTTAAATGCCTAATTTGACAGAACTACCTGGCCTTAATTAAATTCTAACACTCGCCCAAATTTCAGAAGAATCATCACTACGTCGCCGTCGTCTAAATACATGAAAGCATTTCGATTTATGTTCATATTTCAAAAATCGTCACACCAATTTCTATAAAATGTAAATACCAAACAAAAAAATAACCATCAAAATCGATTAACAAATGGTGGCGCTATCACTTTACATACGTGGGAAATATTGTTCTGATCTGCACCACATTAGACGTTTATGTTTTCTTTTATTACAGAAATTTGAAATACATACGTCAATTCGTTAGTTTTCATACTAATGCTGCGGCCACACTATCGCGATAACGCGAAGATTTGCGTTGTCGCGGCTTGTCTGGCCAAAGAATTCGTCCTATCGCGAATCATCTTCGCGAATACGAACGCCGCGCCGTTCGCGCCGCTGTCGGTAAATTGCAGCATATCAAAGTGTTTTGTCGCGACAAAGTTCGTGCGGTTGGCTACACTTCGCGCGTTTTAGTTGACTGCGAGACGCCGAGCGGTGTGAACGTGTGATTGAACGTTTGAACTTGCTAATAATGGATTGGAGTAATGAGAGGATTTTAGAATTGATACAAAATTATTAATCTGAACCAATTTTATGGAACCCGCAAGACCCAGAACACAAATAAAAGTACTTACTTTGTCCGATTTTTGTGTATAGATAACATCCACCATCGCCTTTTATTCCTCTTTTTGACCTTTTAATTTTTGTTCAAGTAATAAAGATGCAGTAAATAATTATTAGCCGCCATGTGAGACAGCGCAACCGCCTCTTCCATGTTTTCCGCGAAATGAATTATCGCGACGTTCTAGATTATCGCGACGTAGTGAAGTTTTTTTTGATATGGCCAAGCAATTCGTCATGGATCGAACACGAACTTTTATCGTGACAAAGCGAACACGAATTTTCGCCGTCAAGTCTGGCCGTAGCATAAAACATACGTCAATGTTACTATTTTGATTGTAAAACCCCCAAATCTCCTATCTGTCACTCGTGCCTATCTGTCATCCTGAAAACACATCATTGGTAAAACAAACATTTGAAGGACTTTGGGACATAGCAGAGAAATCATCAAAACTACCACACAACCGATAAATTTCAGTATGGTCCAAGAACTAGCCGATGCTATGGTAAGAGAATAAATAAGATGATAGGAAACTCATCGCAAAAGCAGAGCTTTTAGAGAGACAAAATTTGAAGATTTTTTATGTCAAGATAAGCTTTATTTATTTATTTCTAAGATTCAAGTAACCTTCTAGTAGGTAGGTAGGTACCCAATAAGATTGACTTACTCAATCTGAGAAAATACAAATTGCTAATTTCTTAAATCTTTGAGGATTTAGCCAATGGATGAGCCAAGACATTTCGCTTGATAACAAAGTTTTTCGCATATTTGCAGTAGTTCACATGGCTAAATAGACGTGACGACAGGTCTTGTAATTATATTAAATTATTTGATATAATGACAGTATTTAAATAGAATAAAATATATACCAATTTGAATTTTAATATTTTTTAGTTTAACTTACTTTATGATGATTTTAAAAGTACGAAATTATTATAAAATGTATTTACCATTGGATAACCCATTCAATTTCAAGTTACTTTTGTTATGAAACCAGTTTCCTAAACGCAACATTTAATATCGTTACCATACAAACTTTACGCGCGACGCATAGAAAATACGACAGTGTGACGTCACGTTTCTGTAGTGATTTGTATGAATCGTGATATCACGGATATCACGAAGTTATTCTTTTCACTTTTAAGATTTGATGGCACATTAACGAAGTCGTGCCTATTCTCAAAGCTTGAAATCTATCAAAGTATGTGTCAAATTATTTTATTGAACTATTGAGTAGCCATTTCTCTATGGCACATATTACCATTTACGCTATGAAATTGATACGGCCCTACAACACTAGATGGCAGTAAACTAAATTGTGAAATTTAATACGACTAATCCAGCTGTTACATCACTTATTGCTATATAGACATGGTGACTAAAATATACTGATCAGGCCGTCAGATTATTAACAAGAACAAAATTTAAAATTTTGACTAACCCCCGACTACCTCGGATTTGTAACCTGTACAACATTTTACTAGTCAAGCCCTTTCATTTGATGCCCATATTAAGGGAGTTGTGAAAAAAGAAATGTATTTCGCCATTTATTGGTAGCGGCCATCTTGGATTTGTTTTTTTTTAAGTGTATAGTATTCTACTAGTCAAGCCCTTTCATTTGATATCCATATTTAGGTAGGTTGTGAAGAAATATTTTGTCCGCCATTTTGTGGAGGCAGCCATTTTGAATCGATATTAACCAAACATAGCTAAGAACATCCGCACGGATATTAACCATCAAATAAAAAAACCGCATTGAAATCGGCCCATCCGTTTGAGCTCTACGGTGCCACAGACAGACAGACAGACAGACAGACAGACAGACAGACAGACAGACAGACAGACATCGACGTCAAACTTATAACACCCCTTTTTTGGTCGGGGGTTAAAAAATACTGATCAGGCCGTCAGATTATTAAAAAATGTTGGACATGTATTTTTTTTTTAAAAAAATACGAAGATACAGTGTTTAGAAGTTTCGACCTACGTCTTGTCTATATACCCAAGATTTTTAATCCCCGACCAAAATAAGGGATGTTTTAAGTTTGAGGTCTGTTTGTCTGTATGTGTCTGTCTCTCTCTGTGTGTGTCTGTCTGTGGCACCGTAGATCTCAAACGGATGGACCGATTTCGATGCGATTTTTTATTTGAAGGTTAATATCCGTGCGGATGTTCTTAGCTATGTTTGGATAATATCGATTCAAGATGACCGCCTCCACAAAATGGCGGACAAAATATTTATTCATAACCTGTTAATATGGGTATCAAATGAATGGGCTTGACTAGTAGAATACTATACAGTGTGAAAAAAATTGGATGATTTTTTTCACACTGTATAGTATTCTACTAGTCAAGCCCATTCATTTGATACCCATAGTGAGGTAGGTTATTAGATGGCCGCCACCACAAAATGGCGAATTATATTATTTTTTTCACTACTACCTCAATATGTGTATCAAACGAAAGGGCTTGACTAGCAGAATACTTTGCATTATGACACATTTCAAATCCAAGATGGCCGCTACCGCAAAATTGCGAAATACAATCTTTTTTCACAATTTCCTTATTATGGGTATCAAATAATAATATTGGCTAGTAGTCGGGGGTTAATCGAAATTTTTAATTTTGTTCTTGTTACTTATGTAGAGATTTGACGTCACACTGGAAGTTCGATGGTCTATATCAGGGGTCGGCAAGTAGTTTTAGGCGGGGTCCGGATGAAGTGCAGAAAATTTTACGAGGTCCAGAAAAAAACTAGTGGTAATAATTGCTTTAACAGCCCACCAAATGTTCCTACTGCTGAACCTCGGGGTCGGGCCTTCCCTCGCAAGGAGAGAGTCAAGACCATAATCCACCACGCTAGCCCAGTGCGGATTGTTGGATGACACATGACTTCGAAAGATTCTAAGTACATGTCGGTTTCCTCACGATATTTTAAGTTAGCGGCATTATGAACATGACTTCGAAAAGACAGTGGTGCGCGTGGTTTTGAACCCAGGGTCTCCGGATCGGCAGCCGCCGTTCTCCCGATTAGACCAGCCGTAACTTGGTAATAATTAAAAAGTGCTACTTATTTATTGTACGGTATCAAACTCAACTTGTAATTATAAAAAATACAAGACCTAAAATTAATGCGACAAATTACACCGATCCTCTTCACCCAGCTCTTTATAGTTTGGTCCTCGAGAAGAATAGCATATTCGACGTGTGTCTTCCACGAGTAATTGGGAGCCGGTTAATCTCGAAAATTATTTGTTTAAAAAAATTGAGAAAGATGACCCACATACGTAAGTCATAGTAGCCAAATTGATAGCTAGTTTTTGCGATTTTCATATTTTTCTGAGATGTGTTTGGCCCAAAATTCTTCAGTGGATACAGTTTTATACATTTGCAAAGATACATATTCTTGAATATCAATTATTTCCATTTGAAGTGAAGCCTTTGACAAATTGAACAATTTGGCAGTGTGTCAGCCACAATGGCTCCAAAATGGTTCATGAGAGCTTTGTCCACCAAAAAGCAACTGAAACTGGAGGCGTTCCGAAAGCATTTACCAGAGCAGAAGCCATGGTTCGCACTCTGGTTTTGATCAAGTTTCCGATACGGTGCGATAACTTTTCTCGTAGATCTTTTAGTGCCTCAGTTGTTGTGGTGATAATGGTGTCTTTATCCAAGGACACGGTCACACAAAGGTCGAAGTTTCTATGTTGTCTTTTCACATCCTGGAACTCCGTTGACCAACTGTATCGTCGGTATCTCCCAGTTTTCCTAATCAGATTTGACGTTTGAGTTCTCTTCGATGGTCTTGGCCATCTCTAGGATTTTATCGTCCAGCATAATCTTGGTCAATCGGGCAGTAACTACAATTGGGTCGTTTGGAGGTGTCGCATAAACAGGTCTTGCCATGCGCTCCATCTCTTTTTTGCTCAGTGTCACAAAGCCATTTTCTGCACTTTTCCCTTTTCTCTTGATGACCCGGGAATTGTAAATGACTGCTTAAGTCTCCTCGAGTTTCGCCTTTAAGAGGTTTTCACTTCCTAACTTATAGGATTGCATGATGTTTTCGCAGATCTTGAGATTGACTTGTCTTGTCGCTGTCAGTGGGGCTATAAATTCGAAGAAGGCATAAAGTGCGTGACACCTTGGCTCCGTTGTTGATTGGCCGCGGCTGTTTGCCAGTTTGGATGATCGAACTAGGAACAGGTGTCCCCATACGTCGGTTGCATTTGTTTGATCGTGCAAAGGGGTCTGAGGAAGCTCAGATTTTTTCCCCTATCTTCGTATATGACAATCTCATGATGTTTACCAGCACTTCTGCTCAGATGTGCGAGTAGCGCTCTTGCGTAAGTGCAAGGTGTTCGACCTTTCGAGTACTCTGTTAATGCAATCGTTTTATTTTTCGATCGCACCTACGCCTCGAAATCGGTGGCCGTCTACCTCGCACACATTATGTAGTAGGTTTCCCTCTTCATTGTGACTTATGCGTTACTGCCATTGAGCAGGCAAGACAATCCAGGTGACAAACGGGCTCGTTTCCGTTCGCAGACGAAGCAAAAGCTTATTCCCAATCTTTCTTTGGCCCATGAAGATAGCCACTCAGCGGATACGGATATCTGCCTGTCTTCGGTCTGCGTTCTCTAGTAGTTACTGGACGGAGATGCTCCTCGAGGAGTTATCTTGGGCGGGCACCGCATTCCACGTTCGTGTCTACGGACAGCGAGTCAGCGTGTGGTGGCGAAGAGAAGCGTGTATTTGAAAGTGTGGAGTTTCTCTTAGCCGCTTTGCGGAAAATATTAAATAGAAAAATAATTTATTTACCTACTAAGGTAGATTCTATGTGACAAAAAAATATTATTTAAATTACAGGTACAGTGTACATCATCTACATTTTAAAATATATACTTGGCTTACAATACAATATTTTTTAATGGCGGTCCGAGGTCCGACCCTTCGCAGTCCGGATACGGACCGCGGTCCGCCTGTCGCTGACCCTTGGTCTATATCTTTGTCGACCTTATCTACCTGGCGGACTAACTAGAATGGTATATTTTTGCAATGCAATGCATTTGCAAATTTCGTGCAATGTTTACCTATGATCTTTGGACGAGTAACTTTACAGTTTACAAGTAAGTATTTACATTTTTAAATTCAGTATCGTAGAAACTGAATATATAATGTTTCAGTAGTTACCTACATCATCCATATCTAGTTAAGTCCTGCCAACCCCCCGGACACTTCACTAAAAGTCCATACAAACGGCGCTGGCGAGTTACCTACTCTTCACACAACTACGCAGATGTCGTTCGCGTGAATGTGTGCGTTTAGTCTAGGGTTACTGAAATGTTTTATTGAATAGCTTTGCCCTGTGAGTTCTCCTGACATTGTAAGGTATCCTAATATCTTCCCTGTCTTTACTTAATCCTTATTTCGTGTTGTATTTTTGAATGGAAATAAAACTTTTAAATCCGATGGGAGAAGATTCAAAACAAAGTAAGAGATATAGGCACCATGTACGAATTGATTTTTAGTTACACTTACCCAAAGAGAAAACTTTTAACTGATAATATATTAATTAATCACTCCACATATCGCGTAGGCATTTCATTCTAGGCTAGTCGCAGATCCCAGAACATTAGATTAGGTAAAACTACGTTCATTAGTTGCATTTGAAAAGTCATTATCACAGTTCATTGAATCAGAGTATCATACACGGCACAAACTAAATAAAATTATTTATATCTCATGTTAGCGAACAGTAAAGTGTTATGATTTTTCAACTCAAAACTGAAATAAAAATTTGTAAACAAACACCACGAATTGTTGTTATTGTGGAATTGTGGCCACCCGCCCGGAGGCCCGGGATCTTCGGATAATGTTGCTAGTTCCGGATTTAATTTATTCCTAATGAGCCGTTTTCCGACGAGACAAAAATAGTTCCAAAGCACGCACTAGATGGCGGTGTAAAATTTCAAAAAGATTTGTCTGTACCATAGACTCTCAAAAGTGTAATTACTGTGAAGTTGTCCCAATGTTCAGGGAAAAAGTGTAAATCTAAATTATTTACGATAACTAAAACTGTTGGAGGTTTCCCGAACACATTACTTATTTTAGATAAATTATAATTTTCTTCTCAGCTCAGCTGATGTGTTTGGTTTGTTTACCTTCTATAAACCCTAAATAGTCGAAGAAAAAATTTCATTATAAATCTAATTTTCTTCTTTTTTAGTGTTAAAATATTGGGAATAAAAATAATCAATTAAATTGATAATGGAATAAAAAATCGTTACTGATCACATTCAATTTTCAATAAAAATCTTTAAAACTCTCGATGCAGAGACACAAACTAAGCACAAGTAAAAGGAAGATTCAAAAATATAAATAGCAACACTGATACGAAAATATTTATCTGTGGCTGAACGACTAGTATCTATTCTCTCTACTTAGTCTGTGGTATCTATCTAGTGTTTTGTGGTATCTATGGTCAAGAATAAAAAAAAAATAGTGTTGGGACATTAGTTACCAAACCACGAGTATACAGAACAGCTCCTTAAGTTTTAGTGAACTATGCGAATTAGCTCAATGATTATCTGGTTCCGTGACCGTTATTTTTCGGCGATCCACTATTGTTCAGTAATGCCGCATGGTCAACTGACTGATTTAGTTTGCTCTTACCCGAATTATGTGTTACGTATTCAACGATTTTAATATATTTCGAATTTTTGTAGTGAACTTTTCTTTAGCAGCGTTGTGATTTGAAAATCATTGAAACGAAAAAGCGACAGTAAAAAGAAAGTTAAGCATTTCTAAAGTATCATTTCTACCACGTATTTTTTTCTAGATACAGATTTTCTAGACATTTTTAAAGAGATTAAAACGAAGAAATGATAGATGGCGCTTATATTACGTCTAACAGTTACTTAACATTTCTATCCAAATCTAAGGTTTTGACAATATCCGTATATTGAGATAGATGAAATTTTTAAATCAGACAATTTATAGTTATCTTGAATTTTAATGCATGTACACAAAGCGTTTCCGATTTTGCAGGTGTTCATGAGCAATAGCAACAAACAACACAACAACAATAGCAAATAACAACAATCGTAGACATCTAGTGTCAGGTAGCAAAAGCATAAGCAGCCCACTAATTGTTCCCACTGCTGGGACTCAGGGCCTTATTTTGCAAAGAGAGTCAAGACCATAATCCACCACGCTGGCGCAGTGTACCAATTCACACTGATGACACAGTCATGACCTCGAAGAATATTATTAAAGAAATGGTTAAATATTGGAGCGCAGCATGAATTAAAAAATTGCAATATTGTCTTCTACAATATTTAAAAAAAAGACCGAACGAACGAAAGACGGGAGCGAACTAGTTCGACACAGGTATGCGAGCTAAGTTCAGCGTTCCCAGTGGACCTCACTATGTGGCTCAGTGGCTTTTGACATTGACATCGCAATCTAAAACTTACAAGCGCCTTCTATCGTCCTTTTTTGGAACCCTTTTTTTTATCTCGTCGGAAAACGGCTCATTGGGAACTTATCAAACAACGATTCAATCTTAGTAGAAATTATTATAAAATTAAAAAATCTCTTATTCTTGTTTCGTTTAACATATGAAGTGCTTTTTAGAGTAGATTCGACGAAGTAATTATGTATGTAATTACTGAAAATTATGATACACCATTACTTCTTTTCGCTTTTCTAGAGCAGTACCTAATTGTCATAAAACGAAAATTTACATAGTTACAGAGCTATCTGAATAAACTATTAATACCAGTTTTAGTATATATTCACTAGGTTGGCCACAGTGTTGTAATTGTAGTGGATGTGTGAGGTATAGCAAAAAATATTAAAATATACGTTATTGTATACTTAGAAAATTTAAAAAAGCTTTTAAACTTGTTCCGTTTAGTTGACGGATAGCCGTAAACAGTACAGCAACCCACCATGATGATACATATTTCGTTAGGAATTAGATGTTCGATACCAGCTTACCAGCCCTTCGCCGAGTGCTCCTGGCGTGCTCGAAACGGCTTGAGGGGTAAGGAAGCTTGAAATTGGCGGGGGGTGGGGAGTGTCCGTTCTATCTACCTATATTATCTATTCTATGGTCCTGTGTAATCTTTTCAATCCCAGTTCCACTCGCGAAGGTTTCAAAAGTATACAGAATGAATAGTTATAGTTTTACCTCTTCTATTATTCCGCAACGCCGTATAAAAATAATATTGGACAGCTTACAGATATTCCATATTGGCATTGTAATCTTATTATTTTATACCCTTATTTTATTAACCCCCGACCAAAAAAAGGGGTGTTATAAGTTTGACGTCGATGTCTGTCTGTCTGTGTGTGTGTCTGTCTGTGGCACCGTAGAACTCAACGGATGGACCGATTTCAATGCGGTTTTATTTTATTTTTGAAGGTTAATATCCGTGCGGATGTTCTTAGCTATGTTTGGTTAATATCGATTCAAGATGGCCGCCTCCACAAAATGGCGAATGATTTTTTTTTCTATAAAATATTTCTTCACAACCTACCTCAATATGGATATCAAATGAAAGGGCTTGACTAGTAGAATACTATACACTATAACAAATTTCAAATCCAAGATGGCCGCCATCACATAATGGCGAATGATTTTATTTTTTTCACTACTACCACAATATGGGTATTAAACGAAAGGGCTTGACTAGTAGAATACTTTGCACTATGACAATTTTCAAAACCAAGATGGCCGCTACCACAAAATGGCGAAATACATTTCTTTTTTCACAACTCCCTTAATATGGGTATCAAATGAAAGGGCTTGACTAGTAGAATGTTGTACAGATAGCAAATCCGAGGTAGTCGGGTGTTAATCAAAATTTTTAATTTTGTTCTTGTTTTATTATCCTAGGTACATAGGCCTCCTAGTGGTTTATATGACCCATTATTTTTTTTTCACGGAGCTGTAGTCTATTTATTACTGTTGCTATATTATTACTTACAGATTCCAGATTCTTCACATTCGAAGGTTCAAATGAAAAAAAAAAAAAAAACTTTTTATTGCACACTATTTATTCACCTTTATTTTCTCCCATAACAAAAAACTGATTAAAAAAAAAACATTTATTTTCAAAATACCGATTTATACCTTTTATATATGTCACCGAAAAATAACAAAAACCGTAAATTAATAATTTTCCTAGGAAATTGATAAACCTTCGTAGGATTCTAAACGGGAACTAAATTGTATTATTTTACGCCAACATTTTCGTAAATTGATAAACTTACCAATCTCACGCGGAAAATAATAAATAACCAATAACGGACCGCCATGTGCGCTCTGATTGGTTGAATAAGTCACGTGTTCTCTCCACCGGCATTGTTCGCCGCACAACATAAACAAACCGGTTTGCTCCTGTGTTTTTGTAAAGTTTTTAATGTTATAACCGTGCTGGAACTGTGAAAATAGTTTTATTTTGCTAAGTTTATTAAACTAAACCCATAATGAGTGACCTACAAGCTGCGGACAGCCAAAATGGTGTAAATAGTGCGGTAAATACTGGACTATTTGTTGACGAAGTGAAATTTACTACAGAGCTACGAAAGTTTTACAGTGGCCATGACCAAAATAGTAAAAAGCCGGAATGGACAGAGTAAAAAAATAAAAATGTCATTATAATGATAGAGAATTTTAATAAAGCTAAAATGGTGTAAACGTCGGCCCACAGACAAAGAATAGGTACTATCACGCTAAGAAGTACGAAATTATGACTTTTAGTGACGAAAAAGTCTTGATTTTGAAAAGGAAGTCTCAGCAAGATCCAGTAGTACAAATAGTTCCAAGCAGTCAATACTATCAACGAATTCTCGATACACATGTGGCTACAGGTCACGGACGGCGTGACAAAATTATTTATGCCTTGAAAGACAAGTACATGGTTCCAGTATTTGCCATAAATATTTTTCTCCAATTGTGCAAAACTTGTCTTTCCAAGAAAAGTTTCCCTAAAACCGGGATAGTAGTAAAGCCACTAATTTCAGATGACTTTAATACAAGAGGACAGGTAGATCTAGTAGATTTTCAATCATCTCCAGATGGGGAGTACAAATGGATGCTTCAGTACCAAGATCATTTGAACAAATTTTGTTTTTTACGACCACTTAAGACTAAAGAAGCAAAAGAAGTCGCAATAGAGATTTTGAAGATATTTCTAGAAGTCGGTTGTCCCAATATCCTCCAAAGCGACTACGGACGAGAGTTCACGGCATCAGTATTGAAAGAAATTGTAAGCTTATGGCCAGCTTGCAAAATAGTGAATTGAAGACCCAGATATCCCCAAAGCCAGGGTAGTGTAGAACGCTCAAACCAAGACGTGAAGAATATGATTCGGGCTTGGATGGTGGATAATAATTCCAGTAATTGGTCAATAGGTTGTTACTTCGCTCAGTTCCAGAAAAATTCATCATACCATTCTACGATTGCAAGGACACCGTTTAAAGCCTTGTTTGGAGATGATCCAAGATGCGGTCTAACCTCTACGCATTTGTCTAACAATATAATTTCTCAGTTTGAAATGGAAGAGGATTTGGAGACTTTCTTAGAAACTAAAAATAACAATGAACATAAGACTGTAAATGACGATGAAAATAGAACTTCCGATCAAGAAAACCTTTGTAACACTGTTCATATTGCCACAGAGTCAATTGTTATGACAGAAGGCGTGACTGAGACTGAGCGAGTCAAAGCAAGTAGTGAGCGAGTAATCGTAGTTGGCAGTGAAAGCATAGTCGCAAAAACGAACAATATTTGGCACGACTTTGACAATATTGCACACGAAATCGAGAATCCTAAAACAGTTAGAGAATCAGATACGTTGTTTTGTCACATATGTACCAAGGAGTCATCTGGGGCCCATACTTGTATTAAATGTAAACGTATTACACATGTAATCTGCGGAGAATCAACAGAAAACAATGAAGAAGGATATGGTTCGCAGTTGATATGTAATTTGTGCGATAACGAAATAAAGATTCTGAGAGAAAGAACAGACTCCGTAGCCCGTAATAGAAACGGATAGTTTGGCATGTCTAATTGTACCTAAGTCTATGGATACAAGCATTGCCACTATGAACGTCGACCAATCAGAGAGCTGTGTGTTATTTTCCGTATTTTAAAGAAGCGTAAAATTAAAAGCTCTTCTATGATTGGTTGAACCGTTTAGAATCTTACGAATGAATATCCGTCAGTTTATCAATTTACCATGAGACGTTGCAAATTGTTAAATTTACGAAAATGTTGGCGTACAATAATACAATTTAGTTCCCGTTTAGAATCCTACGAATGTTTATCAATTTCCTAGGAAAATGATTAATTTACGGTTTTTGTTATTTATCGGTGACATATACATATAACTTCTATAAGCCACGCAAATATTTCCTCGTTAATTGTTTGCACTTGTGGCCTAAAAACCTGTATCTGCCAGACCTCCGTAATTTTATACATTTATATATATATTAGCGCACGCTTCCAACCACAGGTAGTAATTTAGGATGAGTCAACGGTTATCAACATTTCGATACATTTTATTATACCCTGTTTACGTCGCTAATTCAGCCTTTTTGCTTTACAGTTCACATAAACAAAACATAGTTCAAGTTTCTGTTACAGGGGTACCTACATAAGATTGCGATGCTGTGAGTATAGATGCTAGACAGTTAAAATTTGTTAAAACAAAAGGTTAACATCAGAATATAGATACTAAATTGTAACGTTAGATCTAGATAACCTTCATTTGTGCGGAAGAAATGCTTCTACGTACCGGCCGCCATGCAGGGAAACTTTGGGAGGTCGGAGTGTCAGAGTCGCAGGTCGGCTGTCGCATTCGAGCAACGACCCTATGCCGTGCGCACTAACCTAAAGTATAGATAATATAGAAACAAACCTATCCAAGTACTACATTATGATTGACTAATACCCAAAGTTGCCTAGCCTAGGGTAATAGCCAATATAAAACGATATGATTGGAATAGTTCGATAGGAAACATTCCAATTTTACAAAACGATACGGATTTTTAGTTTATTTAACCATTTATCCCTATATTTATACATTTGTTTTAGGTCATTAATTATTTTAGCAAGATCGTTTTCCTTGCACTCGTTCACTGTGAGAGCGAGAAGGCGTAATCTTTGGAACTCAATAGCGCCAGCGTACATTTAATTTTTTGATGATATCTTAGTTATTTTAAATTCATTAACTCTTAACTTAATTTCATAAAACGCCTCGTTTAGACAAAATAATTATCTACTTATATAAAAATATCAAACTCATTTTGGTTTCAGTCTTCACAGTCACAATCGTAGTTAATTCATTAAAACCTTATTATACTTAGTGTATAATTTCACACTACTTAATATTATAATTAAGTTATCTTAAACCTAAAATTCCCAATAAGTTATTTTTTCCACATCATCATCCGCAAGACGTCCACTGCTGAACATAGGCCTCCCTCCTAGATTTCCACAGCGAACGGTCCTGCGTAACCTGCAACCAGCGGTTTCCAGCGACCTTTATGAGGTCATCTGACTAACTAGTGGGAGGCCGTCCAACACCGCGTTCCGCACCAACTTCCGGTTCGTGGTCGACACTCGAGAAACTTTCTTCAACATAAGTTGTCAGTTCTTAGGTTATTTTTTAGATAGTTTTATTTAGATTGTTTGGTCAAATCGAGTACTTCATATTTTATCCCCTTCCTATTGTCAGATTGATCTGATATTTCGTACTCTGCTTTAGCGCTGAGGACAATATTTTTTTTTAAATAAAACTGTTTAACTGAAAAAAAAAATAGTTCTTATACTTGTCAATAGTAAATAGCTACGTAGAAACGGAACAAACAAGACATACACCTGATGGTAAGCAAAACGCCTGGCCATAACAGCACATAGTTACGCAGCTATTTGGATATAAAGAAGTTAGGTTGAGATTAAATCACTGTCTAACACTAGTCTAGCATACCTACAGATAAATAATCTTATATCTCTGGGTGAACAGCGCAGTGCACTTCAAGGGTATGGTTTGAACATTTGCATTCAGGTGCATGTCGCGTTCGAACCCTTTCTAGGTATATTATATAAAAATCACTAAGAGATACAAGGTGATCTCTCTTCTTCGCCCAGTAATTTTCGTGCATAACTGTTTCGCGGTAGCATTATGTGCTGGTAAAAAGTGCATGTTAGGTACACATGCAAAAAGTTCATACTTCTCTTTATTCCTCATGCTGAGAAGTCTAACTTTAACCACAGAATAGATGATACGAAAGAGTTTACATGTACTACGTATAGAGTTGGCACAAACGCTTTACACCGAAAGCACGGGTAGCAAGTCTTTCGTGCCTTGTCGCTCTTTTGGAAGTGTCACACTTTTGTCGCGGCACATCGCTCTGGTGTCATAGAAAGTATGCACGACATCTGCTTACGATTGACACAAAGGAACCACCGAAAATCTAAGTTTATACGAAGTATTTGAAAACTCTTTGGATAATACTTTCAACGCAAGAAGCTTTAGTCCGAAGTCAGTTACAATGTACTAAATGTTGACTAGCTAATTTCAGGGTGTCGGATTTTTTTGACGGTGCGCGCGCATCGTAAAAATATACTATTGTCATTTTTCCTTAACACACCATAAGAAGTATAAGAGTATAACTGCAAAAAGTATCGTTATCTTAAACCTAAAATAATTTTAACAAAAAAAAAAAAGAACCGACTTAACGAACGCACTAGCCATCTTTACAATTTTCGAAAGTTCTCCTCGATTTCTCTAGGATGTCATCATCAGATCCTGGTTTCCTTATCATGGTACCACCCTTGGAATATCTCCTTTACAACAAGAGAAGAATTATCAAAATCGGTTCATAATCGACGAAGTTATCCGCGAACACATTAAAATATATACGGTCGAATTGAGAAACCTCTTTTTTTGAAGTCGGTTAATAAAATTATTTGAAAGTTTAAGTCCAAGCATGTTTGGTTCCCGCGCGGTGCGCTTTGGCGATCTCCGTTCTGAGTTGGCGTTCTTGGTCAATGGCTTCCCTGATGGCCACCTCTCGCGCGCAACTTGCTTCCAATTGCTGCTTTTGCAAGTTCAAACTGTTGAGCTGTGACTGCAGAGCTGTCACTGTCGAGTATTCACTGTTCTTCAACTGGAAATAATAAGAATAAACATCGATTAAGGAACTCGGTAGGTATCTATTATGGAGTTACGGAGTCTAGTCGGGAGAACGGCTACTGCAGATCCGGAGCCCCGTTTCGAATTCGCGCGCACCACTGTATTTTCAAAGTCATGCGCGTAATGCCGCCAACATAAAGGTGCCATCGTAAGGAAACATAGAATTATTAGAAGACATGCATCATTCACCAACCCGCACTGGGCTAGCGTGGTGAATTATAGTCTTGAATATCTCGTTGCGAGAGAAGGCCTCGGGCCTCGAGTACCAGCAATGGGAATATTTAGTAAGATGCTTATGCTATCCTGGTAGGTAATTGCAGTAATATACAATGGTGTCAAAGTATACGAAATACAAAGGCAGGTGGATTGATAAGAGAGTTCTATACACAGAAGGACTAAGAAGGCTGCAGATGATAGTTTTTATCGATAATTAATTCGTTTGCACTTGACCGCCATCTTGGCTTTCCGCCATCCTGCTCTCGACTCGGCCGCATGAAAAATGACGAAGTAAAAGACTCTGTTTTTTTCAGAATTGAACGATGATGATAAGTTAAGATGCTTAAAGCAACCATCGACAACGTATCGACTAGTTTTTAGATAGTACCTTTATACCGACTCTTTTTATCTTAGAAGATTCGATACCACTAATCTTCAACTTAAAGATAGGCAAAAAATCAAATGTGCAATCAATAAAATTAAATACAATCCCTGCCTGTCTCTTTCTCTTCCGCCCTGACTTGTTTGTGGGTCTTGTCAATCCCATCTACAATCTTCTCACGTTCGAAGCGTTGGTTTTCTGCTGTCTAAGCCACTAACAACAACTTGACTTGAACATCAACACTCAAACATGAATTCAAATAAATCCCTACCTGAGTCTCCCTCTCCCTAGCTCTGACTTGTTGGTGGAACTCGTCCATGTCGTCTAGAACCTTCTCTCGTTCTAGAACTTTGGCCTTTGATGCTATAAATTCGACTTGTTTCCGAAGGGTCTAAACAATTTCCCTGATCCCTGATGAGTTTTGATCTTCAAGTCAAAACTTGAAGATCAAAACTCATACATGTAATCAAATAAATCCAATCCCTACCTGAGTCTCCCTCTCCCTGGCTCGAACTTGTTGGTGGAACTCGTCCATATCGTCTAGAATCTTCTCCCGTTCCAGAACGTTCGCTTTCTGCTGCTGTCGGCTCGCCTCGATCTTATCTTCGACCTGTCTCCGGAGAGTTGAGACCACTTCTTTCATTAGTATCGCGCGTGCTTCACGCTCTTTGGCCCATAGCTGGAAGGCATTGATCTATATTACTAGTTGATCCAGCAATATAATTTATAGTAATTTGTTCTGCGATGTAAATTATAATGTAACAAACTTATCTGTAAATTGGCCAAAAGCGGAACTACTGACGCCCACAGAACAGACACAGAAGTTGTTTAATTTTGTAATAGGCGGTAACACTTTTTGATCGTAGCGCCATCGCTATATTATATATCGCTGCATTCTAAAAGGGTTGTAATTTACCAAGCTACTTTATAATTGCATTATTCGCCTAAGAAGATATAAGTTGGCTTCTAAATTACTAAGTCGGCCAACGCTCGTCTAAAAAAAAAAGTATCTCAACCACTAGTTTTCTTCCGTGTAAGCCACTGTAAATATAACTCAGCTTGGTGGTTATTTTTTAACATCTAAATTTGTGGCATTCACTAAAATAAAATAAAACCTAACCTAACTTCCGTGGCCGACTTAGTAAATTAGTTGGCAATGTATAAATCAGAAGAACAAGTAAAAATAGTGGGCATTGTAAAGAAGAAGAATTAGTTTATTAGTGGCTATCTCATTTTCCCGATGCTTAGTTATTAATGTGGCCAAAAAAATTCTGTGGCGGTATTAATTATTTCTCATTCTAAAGTGGTCGCAATATACCTACCAATTGAATAAAATTCCATCTTCTGTGGGTGTGAGACTTTAGACCTTGTCTGTATCCTGTGTTACTACTGTATTGCTTGTAGTGAGGATGGTGAGGTCATACATAAGTGCATTCTTTAAAAAAAACGTTGTTCAAAATATCGCAACCCCGGTGCAATGTCGTACTGGGGCTGTGTACTATCTATCTTGTGTATCACACACACATAGATTCTGCAACAGAGCATTAGTGACAATGCTGTTTTGGCGCGAATTACAAAGATACCAAAATTTTAAACGCTCCTCCTGAAAAGTTGCATCTTAGCTTGAATGACGATGTGGTGAGTTATGTGTAATAGTGTTAAGTACAACGGATCTCTTGAGTCTCATGCTATCTGTGACCTTACCTTATCCTGTTTCTCGTTAATCTGGCGCGCCTCTCCGTCGTACATAGCCTCAATGTTTATCTGTCTCTGTTCCTCCCTCTCTCTGTGCTCTTCTAACTCCTTCAACGCCGCATCTAACACTTGCCTGTGGTGGCTTATTTTATCTTTTTCCAATTCGTAATCCTGAAAAGAGTTGATTAAAATTAAACTCCTAACTTTGTACTCTAGATATTTACACAAGCCCTTGCATAATAAGCATAATTAAGCAGTTCGTTTTACTATCTCACAGCCGGGACTCAGAGACTTTCCCCACAACGAGAGACTCAAAGCTACAATCCACCACTATACTGGCCAAGAACAGGTTGGTGGGTGACACATCTATCGAATTGACTTTGATTATATACTTGTCTTGTAAGTTACGGCTGGTCTAGTCGGGAGAACGGCGACTGCCGATCCGGAGCCCCCGGGTTCGAATCCCACCACGCGCACCACTGTCTTGTAGAAGTAATGTGCGTAATGCCGCTAACTTAAAAACGGTGAAGGAAATGCTATATACTTGTCTAGATGGAGCGTTAAGCTGTAATTACGACAAAAGTAACAGGCCAGTTGTCAATCCCTTGTGACGCACACAAGGGTTTGAACACAGACACTTGTGTTCGTGACATGTTTTCAAACATGGCGTCAAATGACGCTGTCCTTAGACACGACACTATTAAATTATGGCGACAAATCGTCATATTCAAGAGTCACGAAACACGTGTTTACCACACAAGTTCGGGTTTGATTCCTAGTACGGGAAATTATTTTTGTGACTAAAATACTGGAGTTTATTTCCCAACGCATAAGCAATGCCATTCAGCGAGGCAATGCCGCCAGCACGCCAGGCACGCTTCCCACTGGTAGTGACTTTTTAAAATGAAGAGTGATCAGACGATCAGAACATGTGCCTGATGGTAAGCAACATGCCTGCCACATAACAGTACAGTAGTAACACGCAACTATTGGAACATAAAGAGTCTAAATCATTATCTAGCACTGCACTGCGCTCGTCACTGAGAGATCTAAGATGTTATATCTCTAACCCCTGTAATTTCTTTAAGAAACCGGTACACAGTAATGTTTGCATGTGACTGCTGGACGGTAGAATAATGAATGGCAAATGGTGTGATACTTTCCCATTACAAAAACCTTGATCAAATTGATTATATCTTTAGACCTTCATTGGTCTAAAGATAATTCAGTGTAAGAAGTTAGATATGTATTATTTGTGTTAGAAGATATGTATATATGTACTATTTCATTATAGATATGTATATATGTATTATTTCATGTTTTTTTTAATTTGTTATTTTTTGTTTTAAAGTTAATTTTCAATTGATAGCATTATATAACATAGGTATAATAAAGTTAGATTTTTAATATGTTATAGGTTTTGTAGGTGAGCTTAAGTCACTCACACACATTTTATTATTCTTACTTGTATACAATACAAGAACTAAGAACTTGATATAAATTTGTACTATGTCACTATGTGACACATATTGCATGTCCGTAATTGGGCACACTGTTTGTACATTTAAGCTACTACTATAAGATCTTTGTAAACACAGTATAGCAATAAATTAATTTTTATTCTTATTCTGTAACATAGATTGGATCTCATTGTATTTTACTTTTGTTAATTAAGGTTCTGCTTGTCAAAAGAACATTGAACTCGTTCATACCTTCAGAATGCTCCTTCTCAACTTTGCCAACATCTCCAAATCTAAATCTATCTCTGTCAGTACGGAGGCCACTTTCCTCTTCAGCTTGTACTTATGCAAGCCCATATTGATAATAGTTGCGTCTCTCTCTGCCATCAGTCTCATGTGCAGTCTCTCTCTTTCGCTCGATATCAGTTGGAGCTCGTCAAGTATAGCTTTCTCTCTCTCTTCTTGCTTTCGTAAGACTTTGACAGCGGATTCTTTCTCGCTCAGTTCTGCGATTTGACCCTCGAGACTACTTCGGAGCTCCTGAAAAAGTATATGAAACATTAATTATTATTTATTGACGAGCAAACAGATAAAAACAACATAGTAGAAAGTAAAAATACTTAATAAGCATCTTGTTCTTCAGCCCGTTATCACCCACTGCTGAGCATAGGCCTCTAAATAAGCATACTACATAAGAACTACTAAATAACAATACATATAATACTAATATACTAAATAAGATTATATAAAACGAGCAGTGCTCCAAGGTTCTACTCGCATAGTTCACGTTTCTGTAATTTTCTTAGCGATCTTCTTAGCATTCCATGGATGCACCATGCGAGTACCGGGTCCATCGTGTGACTTGTGACACGGGTATAGGTTTAAGGGGCCCCTTTTCGACGTATATCAACACTCACCTTCACTACTCGTGTTTCTCTCCCTGCACAGCCAAATCTGATATGAGCCTACTAGTGCAGCTTTAGATACTCGTTCTAGTATAGAGCTTACTGCACTTCTGGGCAGGCCAATGTCTTTCAGCAGGTTATAGAGATTTTGCTGGTATACCTCTCGCTCCTACTTCTACAGCGTATAAATTAACTACATAGCCATTTTTTGTTAATTCATTTAGATTCGTTTCTATATTCTAAACTTCAACCATGTTCAGCCATGTTTTTTAATTTTCCGGCGATTATTCCAGACAATAATCTTATTGTGTTCGAAATTTCAACCCATTCCATTTAGCCGTCTGACGTGTATTAACTTTGACTTAATTCCACTCTAAGGCTATACATACAAACTTTTATATATTTTACCCTACCCTCATTTGCTGCTCCTTTTCTCTGAGTTTCTCCTCTTCAAGCGCGATCTGTCTCCGTAGAGCTTCGTCTCTCTCTTGCAGAGTCTTGCGAGTCTCTACTTCTTCTTTCTTCTTCTGTACCTCTTTTTCTACTATTTGTTCCATCCTGCAGAAAACATTTCATGCACATATCACACAGTCATATTTGTCAAAAACACCTGTATTTAGCCGAAACAGACGACACGTAGTCATAGATAATAATAAACAACTATGTAGTTGTAGGACTTTTTAAAGCATTTGCCAAGGGGAAAAATTGGAAATAATGGTATCTACATTCTAGACTGCTTCTTTACTAAATATATCACACATTTTCACCAGTTTTTTAACCGCCAGGTCATGGTGTGCTAATATTACTATTCAGTTTCAAAGGCCTGCCGAAAAATTACAGGGCAAAGTGTCATCATCACAGCGACGAGTGCAGGACTAGGCAGCGTCGGACTGGTCATTTAGGCAAGGTGGCATTTGCCAGCCGGGCCCCAGCCTGCGCGGGCTCCCAAGGTCCTGGCTTGCGGGGCATGTGGCAACCGTAGCCCCGAGTTAGTGAACCCCATGGAGCTACCCGGGCCCTTTCGGCTCAGTCCGACTCTTGAGCTGGGCAATAATTTGGAGTCCTCGTGTTCAAACAGCAGCATGGCACTGTGCTTTTAATTTTTGAAGTGATAACTTCTTTTGGCGCAGCTCAGACAGATTTTCCGTGAATTTAATTCTAACGTCACGCTCGGAAATGATAAGAAATCATTTGGTAAACTGCCAATGAATAAACTGGCCGTTGGCCACGTCCTCCGGTTTTACCCGCGTAGTTTCTAAAGTAAGCTAACAAACTCTGAGTTTTCACTTCTATTGGCAGTTCCTATAACTGCCAATTTTGAAGTGAAAACTTCTTTTAGCGCGGCACAGACAGATTTTTCGTAGGCTGTGAATTGAATTCTAGCGTCGGGAGTGATAAGAAATCTTCGTGTAAACTCGGTACCATGGCCATTGGCCATCTAGAAATGCTTTAGCATTTCTCATTGGCTGACGCATTTCTAGATGGCCATGCTCATGACCACGCACTCTGCGTTCCGCGTCACCCGCTCCAAAGTAAGCTATCAAATTCTGAGTTATATGTTTTCACTTCTATCGGCAGTTCTTACAGCCAAATTTTTTTTAATTAAGAATTTTATAAGTTTTAATTTTAGTAAAAAACCATACCAAGCAGACTTGCATTTTCCATTGCCGACGTACGAATCTACAGCCCTCAGTTCCGGCTGCTTCAGCCTCCACGCGTGATGCAACCTTAGTTCTGCTTCATGACGCCTTAGCTGCTCCTCCTTGTCCATGATGCCCTGGTTGATGTCCTTTAGCATAGATGTCGGAACTTTGTTCAGATATGATCTAAAATTAATAAAAGGTATAGACCAAGTAAGCATAAACAGCCTACTAAATGTTCCCACTGCTGGGACTCGGGGCCCACTTTCACAAGGAGGATTGGTGGATGACACATAACCTCGAAAGACTTTAGGAATATCTCAGTTTCCCCACAATGTTTTTGTACTCATCATTATTATGAAATCACTTAACACATTTTTTTAAACAGCGAGTTAGTCGTTCAGGTATGCCAATTTAATTTTTGTTGATATTCCTAAAACCGCTATACCAATTTCGATAAAATGTATATGGGATCAAGTCTCAAATAAGTTGTACCAAACGAAAAACGCATCATCAAAATCGATTTTCCATTCACAATTGGCGAAGCTATAGCGTAAAATGCGCACCAGAAAAAATATATCCATACAACCAAATTGAGAACCTCGTCCTTGTTTGAAGTTGGTTAAAAAGTGGGGTGCATACATATTTACACGAGCTTGACTTTTGTAAGCTAAGTATTTTCCACGTGTCCATACATTTGTGCTTAGTAATCAATGATCAATGATCTGCTCATGTAAAAAAAATATCTACTCACCCATTTTTATATAACTTAGGCTGCTGCGCTAGGGCCTTAATCTCTTTCTGGAACTGCATGTTCTCTTGAAACAACATCATTTCTAGCTTCTTTCGCCTTTCTTCTAATTGTCTGGAAATAGATAAAACAAGAACAAAATTAAAAATTTTGTTTAGCCCCCAACTACCTTGGATCTCGGATTCTCTGTAAAACGTTCTACTAGTCAAGCCCTTTCATTTGATACCCATATTGAGGTAGTAGCGAAAAAAATAATACAATTCGGCATTTTGTGGTGGCGGCCATCTTGGATTTGAAATTTGTTATAGTGTTTAGTATTCTACTAGTCAAGCCCTTTCATTTGATACCCATATTGAGGTAGGTTGTGAAGAAATATTTTGTCCGCCATTTTGTGGAGGCGGCCATTTTGAATCGATATTAACCTAATAACATAGCTAAGAACATCCGCACAGATATTAACCTTCAAATAAAAAAAAACCGCATCGAAATCGGCCCATCCGTTTGAGCTCTATGGTGCCACAGACAGACACACAGACAGACAGACATCGACGTCAATCTTATAACACAACTTTTTTTTGGTCGGGAGTTAAAAACGCTACGGCTGGTCTAGTCGCCTGAATGACGGAAGCTGCGAGAGAGGTCACTGAAAGAACATAACGACAACTGGACCAAGAGGTCGGACTGTAGTCAGTCTAGAGCGGCACTGGGGGGCCGTAACTCACGGTACACCCGGCAGCTGCTAAGCCTGAATCGTCAACATTTGCGACTGGTCACGGGCGCACTGACAGGTCACGGTTTGTACAATAAACACCTATTCACACTAGGTATTACCGACAGTCCTCTTTGCAGAGCTTGCCTTGAGGCTGAAGAAACGGCCGCTCATGTGCTCATGGAGTGCACAGGAGTGGCGGCGCACCGAGCGAAGTTCCTGGGCACACCGGGGACGCTCCGTGAAGCATGCGGCAACGTCAAGAAGCTGCTGGGCTTTCTGTTGGAGTTGGGTTGGCGGGAGTGAAGCCCACTTCCCCACACGCAATACAGGCGCACCAAGACGTCGAGTTGCGGAAACAGCCCGCCCACAAAGCCTGAGCGGAGCGCTAGTACTACTACTACTACTACTTTCGAATCGATCACTATCACGGTAATATTAATACTGTGCCACTTTTTTTTAATCTTTTCAAATGTGCATTATGGTGCTATATTAGAAAAGGTGAAGGAAAACATCATGAGAACACCAACATGCACCTAGAATCTTTTGAGTTCATGCATCATCCACCAAACTGCACTGGGCCAGCATAGTGAAGTGGGATAATGGGGTGCTTATGTTATGCAAGATAGAAAATGGATGCCATAACCAATATCTGAAAATTCAACATGGCAAGTTGAATATTACCAGTTACTTCATATGGGAGATTAACAGCAAACAAGTATTTTTATCAATACTCATCACCCCCATGTCAAATAAGAACAATTAATTCAAAAATCAAATTTTAAGCTGGTTTGGGTTAACAATAAAAAAACTTAAAATCTTTGTTGCCTTATAAAAAATAAGTGTGTTTAAATATGTTTTTATTTAAAATAAGTTTTTATAATAACTGTATTTATTTAAAATTATAAGTTTATAAGGGGGTATTTAAAGGGGGTATATACTATCTCAGCACACTGACTCCTATAGTACAAGCTTTCCTTAGTTTGGGAGCTATTGCACCAATGTCTCCCAATATTTATTTATTTAATACTTACGCAGCTCTCATTTTTCTATTACTCAACATCTCTGCCTCCTTGTTGGCCCTTTCATAATAACCCTCCGTGGTCCAAGCTTCATGGTGACGGGACTTGTTGGTGTTTGCCTCAAAGTAGTCGGCAACTCTCCGTAACTCTTCAGCTTTCCGGAGCTCATTGTCACGACGCTGCGCTGCTAGGGCTTGGAGCTGCCATTGTGGACGGGGACGGGACATTCTGTAAATTACACATAATAAAATATAATGTGAAATGGTTAAAAAATGGTCAAAAAAAATTGTGCAGACAGATAATAGACTCAAAAAAGTTTACTTTGGTAGGAAGCTGTATTTTCTATGCTAGGCCAAATTTCAGAACACAGTAGATTCCATCTGATGTTCAGAAAAATTTAGTAAGAGAATACTTTTCACTGTTAAACACTGCTTATGCATTAATAACATTATGTTTCACCAGGCTTTTACAGGATAATCTCATCTGTCATCTTAGTTCTAAGGAAGCTTCTATTTTAACTCTGTCTATGGATAGGACTACTTTTCGATCAACAAATAATAATCTTTACTAGCAACAACTTTTCATCACAGTCACCAACAATAACATAAAAAACAATTAATAAACAAAAAAAATTGATTAATAAAAGAAACACTGGAGTTCAAAGTTTGCGCAATAACACTTGCCTTATGTTTAGGATACCTACCTATAAGTTTCTCAAACTCTTGAATTTGTTACTCTAAATACCCTTGTTGTGAACAAGAAAAAATAAAACATTAATACCTGTAAAATATTATAATTAGCTAGTAAAAGCTGTACCTGCAATAACAACAGCAAGTGACTTGGCACAAGTTCAATAAAAACTGCACCTGCCCTTTGCACCTTCAAATAACTAGTTCACCTTCAAATAATATCTGCACCAGTACGTAGGAAGACCAAAGTTCAGTACCATGACTCACCTGTGTGATCGGTAGCTATGATACCAAACCTCCTTGCTCACTGCCCACAACTCAACTTGTGAGACTCAAGGCAGGTCAATTGCATAAACGGTAATACCTCGCGTGGGCGCAAAACGGCCGGTAAATTGGAGCAGTGAGGTCAGACACATAACAATCAATTAACTTCCTCGAAAATTAATCATTGAACATGATCACGCGAATTTTATACAGGAAACGTAATGAAACGTTGTTTTGCGGTTTGCAGTTTGAATTTGACTTTTGGTAAACAAAATTGCGTCTGACAGTTGCTAGGTAACGGAATAGCTAGTCTATTTTATCTATGGTCCAAACTGTGGGATGCTGTGGGCATAGAATAGATAATCTGTGGGTCCAAACTTGTGATACCTACGTAGTTGGTATATCGCCATCTATCGAAGAAACATGGCATTATTTTGTAATTTTCTATGCACCACTAGATGTCACTTTGACAAGTCAGTAATTTTCCAAGAAATTCAGGATTTAAAGAATTTTCTCAAGGCTTATGCCAAAATTAACTCTTCTACTTTATGAACTGAGTTAGCGATTAATGTCATGTATGATGAACGTACTAATAGATAGAAAATTCAGCTTAAGTCAGTAACGATGTACGATAGTACGATGGGTAACGTTTACTAGTGACACCTATATAATTTTGTAGTTACTATTTAGAAGTGTTGAAAAAAAGTTTTGAAACGTATTTATGTACGTTCTTGAGCTTTTTTTAGTTATTACGTCAGTTGGTAACTACTAGTGACATCTATAAGATTTTGCAGTCACTAAATACCTACATGCAGCATAACATAATTTAAAATTTTCATCGTAGCTACAGATGGAGTAAAGGTAATTAATTTTGTCTTTTAGACGATTGTACAAACTTGAAAAAAATCGAAGTATTCTTTTTTTGTTGAGATACCTAGTTAATTTATCGAAGATGGCTGTGTAACATTATGCTTTTATCATTCATGCTTCATGAATGATAAATGTAACAAAATCGGAAAAATTATTCTTTGAAAAATAGTGTTGACGTGCGCCGACGTCCGTGACAGCGTGTGTGTCTATGTCTATCTTTTGAGTTTGTTCTAAATCTCAGTTGGAACGACCACTTTTCGATAGGGGCCGTAACAACGCGCGCGCGGTTCTACTACATCTATGCTATCTATACTAATATTATAAAGCTGAAGAGTTTGTTTGTTTGAACGCTAGGATCTCGGGAAGTACTGGCCCGAATTCAAAGATTCTTTTTCTATTGGATAGCCCATTTATCGACGAAGGCTATAGGCTTATAGAACATAACGGTACTATCAATAGAAGCGGAGCATAAATCAAGGGAAAAAATATTCCATTTTGAGAGTTTTCGTACCCTGCTTTGATATGACAGCATGTATCTAAGATTGCGTCATTGAACCTTTCCTAATCAAATTTGTTTCTAAATCAGAGTTGCTACGACCAGACGACGACGAGAGGCGTAGCAGGTAGCTGAAGAGGTGTTTTGTTTGAAACCGATATTCTCAGGAATGACTGAACCGATTTCAAAAACTCTTTCACCTTTTGGATATGTAGGGGATCCCGATGAGTGCTATTTATGTACCACCAGCAAAGCCGGGGTGAACGTCTAGTAATATATAAAGGTATTGTTTGTGGTTCGTGTCGGGAACCTCTACCTTGGGAGCTGTCAACAGTTTCGCTAATCTGTTGATGGTATCTTGTTGACTCATCACTAATCTCCGCAGAGGTGGGAACTATTATGGGAGCTCCTCACGCTTGGGGCAGTGCGTGTAAAAATTCTGCCCCCACACCCCCAGAACTTTTTTATTTATTTAGATGGTCTCTACTACGAATCTAATTTTGGTCTAAGATTATCTATTGTGTGCTATAAAACATAGGTACTATTCCCACTTTTGTATATTTTATAACTAACAGTATGACAAATACCCAAACATTAACAATTATATTAACTTACTTTTTAAAGTTATAAATTAAAAATATTTTTAGTATTGTATACTTTGCTCCTTTACAGAGTAAGTATGTACCACAGATTAAATACCCTGCTGATCGGCCATGACACGAATCTCCTTAAATTCATAAGTCATCAGCAGGGGCGCAGGACGAGGTAAAAGGCAGCGCTGTGATAAGCCGTATATCCGTGTCACGTGCACTATTTTCCACCATGATCGGACAAAACGAGATAGAGTTATGCAAACTTCTAAGGACAGAGCAGGGTGCAAAAAAGACATCAACGGGGTCCCATTTCGTTTTTTTTCATGTTCGTTTTAATTTTGTACACTGATTATGTTTTTTTTTCTAATTATTGCATTAATTACTTGTGACATGATATACCGTCCTTTGTAAAGCTGTATGTCCTCCTATTCTTTCCGCACCATGTCACCGTCACTGATCATTGAACACGATCCATGTGCCAGCACTCTTTCGGTGAAAATCAAAAGCCTGACTGACCGAACTCGTACTGTCGTCTACTATAAAAGTATAACAGGTATAGTGCAAATATGCTTATAAAACGCGAAGGAGGGGCAGTCGTACGATCAGTCAAAAGTACCTATCTAATAAAAACTCATAAATTATAGTATACACACAATATAGATCAAGTTCGATATTTTACAAAAACAAATAATATTCGTTCTGTTGGTGATTATTATTTATTTTATCGTATTACGACGTTTCTTATGTAGAGTGTGCCTCTTGCGTTATTCTACCGTCAAGCTCCAAAGTGCAAACATTATTTTGTTCTAACCTGAAGGGCGATTGACGGTTGCAGAAAAATTACAGGATATAATGAGATAAATCATCTTTGCTAGGTGTTAATTGAAACTTTTAATTTATTTTAATTTAAATATGTCCAAATTTCAAATATAGCCATAGCGCTGTTATGATCTGTTACTAATCATCAGATGTAAATTTGGATAGTCTTGTGACTTTTTCTCAAAAAAAATTGGCAGTCATAAAACTGCAAAATAGAAGTGAGAACTTATAAATAACTGAGAATGTGATAGCTCATTTTGGAAACTATCGGAAGGCGAAGACATCTAGAAATGCTTACGAATGTTTAAATGGCCAATGGCCACGGTCTCGAGTTTATCCGAAGATTTCCTATCATTCCCGTGCGTGACGCTAGAATTCATTCATTACCCACGAAAAATCTATCTGTGGCGCGCCAAAAGAAGTTATCACTTAAAAAAAATGGAATGGCACTACCTACGAGGGTAGAATTGCAGGGCGTTACTAGTAAAATCTTTTTTACTAGACATGAGTGTATTATTATGAGTGGTGAGCCCTCCAAATTTTGAAGCTGTGACCGCGCCTCCGCGCCTGGGCACAGCGCTGTTATCTCATGTAACTTATCATCAGGTTAATAATTATTGATAGGTATTATTACGTGACTACGATTTATATTAGGTATTCGAAAAATATTGAATAAAATAAATCAAACTTAAAAAAAAAACGAAATACATAAGTAAGTTCTTATTTAATTTCGAATACATCTTTACAGAAAAGTCGTAAACTTCAAAAGCAAGCTAGTGATAGCAGAGCTTTAAGTTTTAAATGCTTTATTTTCATTGAGGCGTCTTACACTACGGCCTTCAAGGTGATAGTGGGCTGCATTCCTGTGCGAGTGAGATGGCAATATACTTGTCTCATCGTAACCGTAATGGCGGCTGGCTGTGTTGCTAGCTACGACAAAAGATTCCGGAGCAGTGAATCTACAATAAGAATATAAATACTTAGGTCTTCTAAATAAATCCATAATTATAAGGAATGGAAATACGTAACAAATAACCACATGTTGTTTTATATGTTAGTATTATATTTTTATGATTTCTTCGTATTATGAACACGTATTTATAAGAATAGAGGTTACTGAAGGAAAGCAACTCGCTCATTCACGCAGTCAGCACAGTGTCACCAATCATTACATAGCTCTGCACTGCCTCAGACATGACATGATCTGTCTCAAGTCTCTCTACCCTGATATGTAAACAATGCTTTTTAAATCGGAAAAGCGGATTCTGAAAAATGTTGTACCTACTACTTCACTAATATTACATACTTTATATCTACTCCTATCAATTATTATTTATATGTACATAGGCGTTTTAGCGCCTAATTGAGCCTAAAATGTTGATGTAGTTTATGTTTGTGTTCCATAGTGTTTTTAAACTTAAAAATATCAAATTATAAAAGTATTACACGTAGAACTCGATTCAAACACTAGTTTTTATTGATCTTCTCTCCTGTATAAGTGCTTTTTGATTGTTGGTGTGCACAATAAAGCGTTTTATCTAAACATTTAAAATTGATCACGAAGCTTAAAAGCAACTATTACAAGAGGCTTCGAAGCTTTTCCGACATTTTCAGAACGTTAGTCTGGCAGCACTGCATAAAACCTTTAACGCCAGTCAGTTGTGTGGTGTCTGCAATCGACGCACGCGCATTCAACAGTGCTAGCGGATATAAAGCCGAATTCCATTTTCAAAATAACTTGATAACAACTATATGAACATGCAGTGGCTTAATGTGTGAATAACAGTGCGTTTTAAATCAACAGTGACTAAAAACTACACACAGATGTACTGTAGTGAATAAAGATTGAATTTTTTTGTTTGTCAGACCGTGTGTTAGTAATAACCGTGCTTCAAACCAAGAAATGGGCTTATAATTGGTCTAAATCAATGGCTGCGATGGTAAGTCATACCTATTTGCGGTTTGAAACCTCAAAAAGTTTCTTTATGCCCAATGTGTGCGTGAAAAGGGAGCCACTGCCATGTTTTTTGAAACTCCGGCAGCACTAAATAAATTTAATGAAAATGGAGCTTTCTATCTTAGTGTAGGGAGCTTTTGGCAGCTTTTACATTTACGGAAGATTCATAGTTCATAGTTCGGAAGATTTGTAAAATGAAATGACTTCTCTTGAACTAGAAAGTAGTTTTAGATGGAAACTATCCAGTTTGGACTAACATAACGTAACTACCTAATATGAGTCTTAGAAACGTGCCGGCTAGCCTCCAAGACTTGTAAACGTACATTGGCACGGGAAAATTCTTGCTTGAATGCTTTCAAATTTCACTTTTACTTGTAGCTGTTACCTATTGCTTGTCAAAGATAAGTAAGTATCTGAACAGATACTTCACTATTTCGTTTAGGTTTAAATTACTTAATTCAATTATTTTATGACATTCTAACCACCGTACTATGAATATTAATTTAAGATTTTTGCGAGGAAAAAGGTTTATTATGGGTAAAAAAATTGCAACGACTTGGAAAAATATAATACTTGAATAGATATGTAGTATAAGTCGAAATATGTAAATACGACGGTAATCCCCTTTTTCAGTAATAAATAATCAAATAAACTTTAAAGGAGTGAAGTTGTATTATTATTTTTGAATAGTTTTATGGGAAGCTATTTTATTTTAATCTCTAAATGATCAAATGTTATCAATCAAATAGAAATAAAATGTATTGCTGTAAAAATTTTTGACGAAAGTAAAATAAAATTACTATGCTATACTATTAATTTGTTATATTCTATTATACATTTACAAAACCTATCATAAGCTTAGTCTATCTAACTTGTGGATAAAATAATGTTTAAAATATTGTATATCAAAAAACAAATCAAATCTGACCGATATTTCCAAATACTCAAAGATAAAACAAACTATTGATTTCTAATCTATCGATAATTTTCTAAAAAGCCTTACTACTAGATATATGTACATTTATAAACATTTCTATGAAAAATAAGTAGGTACTAACATCAAATATATATTGACAGAAGAAAAAGGCCATCTGAGGTCAATGGTCAAAGGTCCCAAACTATAAATATCAACATAGATGAGGATAAATTTTGGATGGATGGATGTTCGTGCAAAAACTTGTGTAAACATTGTTTGAAACTAATTAGTAGCATAGTTCACTAATCATTTAAAGAAATACGCTATTTTATTCTGAAAAAATAAAGCAACTCGAGGATACAGCGGGTATATTTCAAGACTACGCGTTCTTAACACTTAATTCTTCTATGCATCTAAAGTCCCATAGTAAAGATTTCAACGCGCTTGCGCACTTTTTGTGTTACTTTTACGATTATTATGACATGGGAACTTTATTATCGTCTACTGTTGTTTATATTTTATTTGTTATAATTAAACATTGTTTTATGAAAGTATTTGTATAATATAACAGTTATGTCACGGAGTTTAATTTGTACAATTTAACTTTACATCTTTTCGTCGCAACAAAATAAGCGTAATTTTATTAAAAGATTGTCGGTTTCTCGTGATAATTGATTTCTTTTGGTGATTTTAGATACTTGCTTTGTCCATCTCTAATCTCTAATATTTGATTTTAAAAAACCTATGCGAAACAGGCAAGATGGTGAAATATATGAATACAGCGGAGGCCGCTTTAACAATACAACTATGACAATGGCGTTTTTTGTAAAGGAACCTGTGCAGTTGGGATTAAGTGGTCTATACTGAGTAGCTTTGAAAACGCAAAGTTAACTAACCTTCACGTTTTACTATAAATAAATACACATGCATATTATGAGTAGATGATATCTGAAAAACAATGGTGCCCAATCATTTTTACCTATTCCCGAACTTTTATTGGTAAAACTGAGTTTTAAAGTTTTATGTATACTTACATAGAGTAACATTATTCACGTAAATCAGAATACATAAATACGTCAAGTTATGCACATATACATATAACTTAACCTTCTAAAACATGTCAGTATAAAAAAATGTTTTCAAGCTTTACTGAAAATTTATTACCTATATGTTTCCAAAAAAAAAACAACAACGAAAAAACTCGTACGCTTCAATAAATTACGATTCAGACTTGCTAAGATACACAGCATAGCTCACAAAAAGAGATCTTAAAGCGTATGCAATTTTCAGATAAAATTATCGTCTTATTCTGTTCATGGCGTTTAATTTTGACACTACTATAATTACTGGCGAGCTCCGGCTCACAAAGTAGGCAATTATTTATTTTTCAACCGCTAACTAACCAGTCCCCGTAGATAATTATACAATTTACAAGAAAGATCAAACATTACAGCGTCTTGGCAAGTTTCAAGGTCGTCCGAGTCACAGGTAATTATGTCTAAATTCCATAGCAAAATGCAAAAAGCTAGATGAGTTCTTAATGAGATAAAATCTTGTAGTGTCTGCGTACGTGGTCGCTGGCTTACGTCTTTTGTTTCACACACTATTACATGTTAAATCACAAAATTAGCTGTAGTCCGCGTCATCAGACAAGTCTGATAATAAGTGACGCCACTGTCGCATTTTTTGTAGAATCTTCGGTGATTGCTGTATATTTTTTTATTGAAATTTTCATGCAACAGATGGATAGAACATACAATTTGAATAATAAATACATTTTGCCCTGCTACTCACCAGCTAGGTCTGCACCTCCGTATAGGGACTTAATAATAGGAGAAATATGTTACAAGTTTTCATCTTGCCTCAAATAAGTGCCCAAAATTTGCTACCAGCTCTCGGAATAGAATTCAAGTTAATTAATAACGCATTTCCACGAAAGGTACTTAAAATATATCCGATTCCTCCTGATGCCTTCCATCATTGTTAAAGCTTGTGGTGACGACCAACTTGCACATCAGTACTTAGAACTTTTTCTAACTCATTACTAATAGAGGCTCAGGCGTGATTCAAATCTTCGATATCACGATTCGGAAGTTCCCTTTTTTTTATTTTATCGCGTATAGGTCCGCCTTTGACCAACAACTCGCCTGATGGTAAGCGACGGTGTGGTCGAAGATGACGCACATTGACCTAGAAGGTACCTATCACTTCCTTTCACTAACAACTGCTAATTCTAAGCAAAATAAAATAAAACTTCTTATATCTCGTGAGCACAATCTTAAAAAATGCCGAATGTGCATAAGGAAGCATTTACTTCAAAAATATAATTGATATTTTAACCAGCTGCAGAAAAGAAGGAGGTTTTCAATTCGTTTGCATGTTTTTTTGTATGTATGTTAAAATAAAACCGGCAATTGTGAATCTTTTTATGGTTTTTTTTGTTTGGTAGATCATAGTTCAGTGGTCCTATATAAATTTTATCGATACCGGTGTGGTACTTTTTTTAAGGACCGCAACTAAAATGTGCTTGCATGTATTTAGAAGACGAATAGAATTACTATATTTTTATGTAATCTGGTTGAGTGTCTGCATTTAATTTGAAATTGGAGTAGATTTTCGTTACATCTGAGAAAATGAATTATGTATTTCAAGTTCTGAACTCAAATGTCTAATCTACTTTACCGTGTTACATAAACCTCGTCACCTGCGGTCGCAGGTAGCGGCCATCAAACTGGTAAGGCCTCGGGCGGTACGCTGCGCACGCGACTAAAAGAAGGCCAAATTACATGTTTTGATAGGGAGAAATGTGAGTGTCGTGATAAATTTGAAGGTTTTAACTACCGCAGTATTTAAAGGAGTTTATTTTTATTGAAATATCCTACAAAATAATAATAATTCAATACAGAATTATGCTAGACCTTTAACTACGACTTTTAACTACTACTTTTACTAATTAACCCATCCTGAACGGTACCCGATGCAAAATGAAATGAAATTGATTGGGCATTTACAAACGTTTCAATTTTACAAGTTGATTCAGATTATTTATCCATGATTGATGATTGATAATTCAGGTTCAGAATTGAGAAGTATTGTTACCAAAGCTGGAATTAAACCTGTGTTATTGGTGTGCAAAAGTGCCCATTATATAAGCCTTACTGTCTCGTTAGGTAACATTAGCCTTTGCATCAATCAGGTAGAAGCCGGAGCGGGAGTCACATGTGTTATATTTAATTTTGCCACTCAATTAGCTCCCTTCAACTGCCTAAAGTCTTCCCAGGAAAAAGGACAAAGTCATAAGTAGACTTCTAACGTTGCTTTTTCAGTCTCTGGTTCCTAAAGATATCCTCTGCAGTAGGAACGACTAAGATTTCTAAGAGCCACAGTGTTTATGAGTCAAAATAACTTGACAACTATTTTCCTATAATATTTAAATTAATTTACTATGTTCAACTGAATATTAAATGTAATTTTTGTTGCAGCTGTACTTATTATTAGTCAATAAATAATCCCAAATCCTTGAAAATTGCAAAGTAAAATATATCGGTTTGCTTATACGCAAGTTACAGGTACAGTAAGTTACAGGTGTTAGTTCTCAGAAAATACATATTTGAAACATCTAGTAGCTCACAATTGGGCAGTAAACAACAAACTCCCTGTAAAAAGACTGCAAGTCCCAGTAGTGTACGCCCACTGCTGGGATAAAGTGGGCTGTTTCTTCTAGTAAACAACATGTAATTCCGATCTTGTTTAATACTAATGTTATCCTCCATTGTCCAAGTTGAAATTACAACTGATGCGCTTGGACACGCCACGTCACGTGCGTGTAATGATACTTCGACACAAGTTAGGATACTAAATTTTAGGGTTCCGTAACTGTAAAAAACGGAAATTTAAGTTGTTTAACAGTGAAGGTAAATTTCGTGATGAAACTCACATATTCGAAGCGTTTTTCGATGACTTGAGCTATTCTCCAACCAGGAATTGGCCAGCTTAGCCAGGGCTATGGGGCTTAACTTTCTTTGAGTAAAATAGTACTCTGGAGGATGAGGTTTGACATTATCCTACTAATATAATAAATGCGAAAGTTTAGGTGCTTAAATGTTTGGATGTTTGTTGCTGAATCACGTTGAAAACGTAGAATCGGGTTGAAATTTAGAACAGTTAGATTCAGATGTTTATCAGACGAAAACAACGAGAACGGGAACTACGCAAGTAAAACCACAGGCCACTGCTAGTTCAAGATATAAATGTACATATATGTATGACCACAATACTAAATATTTTAAAAACCATAAAATCTGTGATAAAAATCAAGTTTGCTAGAAAAAATACAAATGAAGACGTAACTAGGTATATTTACATGTAATTGATCGCTATCAAAGTAATAAACTAAGTAGTAAAACAAGAAATAAAGATCCGTGAATAAATACTATCTTACATAAATCGCAAATTCTTTCCATTAGCTATTAAAAGCAAAATTGATAGTACGTATCACTTACTAATTATTATGAATAAATAACATGGAAATATTTGTTATTCCATAGCTTTTGTACTTTCACGATTTGAATTTATATTTAAAATATTACACAATACTTAATAGCGATACAAATTAAGTACCAGTCAAAATTGATATGGTCAACATTTTTATTTAAATATTTTTAACTGAAAAATGAATTGCCAGTGAAATACGGAACCCTAAACCCACTTATTCAGCCGGAATTTGACGGCATTAAGTGATGCTGCTACCGTTTAAAACGTGTAGCTCTAAGGCATAAACCCAGTTTTAGCTCTAAGAATAATTTTGTTGAAATTTTGTGGTTACTCCACCAAAAAAAAAAACTATTACCCAAAAAACAGACCAGCTGCTCTTCATATTAACTAAAGGTTTATTCAGAAAAAATGGACAGGCTATCGGCTAGCTCTATTATTGTTTACTTTTATTGTTTGGGACAAAGAATTTATACTTTTTTTATACAGGTTTATTTACATTTGACCACCATCTTGCCTGATGTTAAGCGACGATGTGCTCTAGAATGGAACATAGTATCTAGAAGAAACCGATTATATATCTCACTTGAAGAAAAGAAGAGGAAAACGTTTAGCGAAGTTGCTTCAGTTAAATTACATTATTTGTCTCTAGACAAAATATGGTATTCTAGCATTTCCGTAAATGTACAACAATAAGTAGTATGCGCACGGATATAGTACGCGCTACAAAAATTTTAGATTTTTGTAACTTTGGAAATAGCGTACGAATCGCTGTCTTGTTCTATCTAATCTTCTATCCATTTTGGATTACGCGTGGATCACCTGTCTTTCTACCGCCTAACTTCATCGGCTTTGGGTTTATTATTAATGTCTCTATAATTTCAAGCGGAAAAGAGAGAGAGAGAGAGCAATATCAAAGGTTTTTCAAAGATTTTCCTTCATATTCAAAAACCTTTGTTAATATTTTTGTCGCTTTGAGATCGATTGACGTTACCACGGATATTCGGGTCATTACAGACTCACAGACATCAAATATATCAGCAATAATTTGACTTGGCTAAAAATACTGTTTTTAACCACAACCAAAAAATGGGGTGTTATAACACCCCATTTTTTGGTTGTGGTTAAAAACAGTATTTTTTGCAGTTTGACGTCAATGTCTGTCGGTCTGTTTGTTTGTCTGTCTATCTATCTGTGTGTGTGTGTGTGCACTGCACCGTAGAGCTCAAACGGATGGGCCGATTTCGATGTGTTTTTTTTTATATTTGAAGGTTAATATTTTGACTTGTAGGCCTTGATCAAATATAATTAGTACAGGGGTTCGTTTTGTTACCATCACATCGTGGTATGGGTTCTATAGTCAAAACCAAAAGCTAAAATAGTCGTTCCAATCTCCATCGTTAAGTTACGAGTAGATTGTAAAATCCATAATCTGATTTTAATTTTATTCCAAACTAATTTAATTTTATCATAAGTACACGAAGGTTTGCAAGAGCACCTTAGTGTCACTAACGCCATTGGAAATAATAACTTACCGATGTTAACACAACGCTTAAAATTGTATCAAGCAAAAATCCGCATAGATAGTTCAAATTTCAAACAAAATAATTTGAACTTAATTCTTACAGGTATATAGTTTTAATTAGATTTGCCACATGTTGCCACCATCGAAATACCACACATCTCTGCCAACTAAAGCTGAAGCCAAACGAAGTTTTACGAGAAAATTTTACTGTTTTTATATTAACAGCCATCGACTTGATAACAGCAATAATCATATACGTTACCAACGTTTCGCAGTTCGACAACACTATGTTGCTTTTAAAGCCCCATTCTGATACGCGACTCCCTAAACTAGTTACTTAAATAGTGATTTCGCAATGATGAAAACCATAAAACTGCTTTGGTGTTAACGTTTTCATAAAATATGTAGAAAATAACCTAAATAAAATAAAATGACCGTCTCCTTGAGACGTATAAGGCCTGTATTCCTGATAGTCATTAACTTGAACGTAAACTCATGCCAGTATAAATAGACCCTGGGCGCAGAATTACAGAGAATTTTAAAGTCAAGTTGTATGACAAGTCAAGTTATATCACAAACCTGTTGATTATTATTAACCCATGCAAAATAATAAGCCTAATTATACCACACGTCTATATCAATTGTCAGACATACAGTCTAATAAAGAAGCAGAGTGATACTGCAAAGGAATGCCTACAGATTATATGCAGTTTGACAGAATTATGGTTACTCGTATCAGTATTTGTTAGGGAATTGTCATGAGATTTAATATAGTCCAAGATCCCAGAGCCACCAGACGTCACGTATTTTCTGATGAACGAAATGTGGACGATTGAGTAGAGTTGGTAAGTACTAAGAACACATGTTTAACAGCTAACTTGCTTGGACGGCCAATCTTAAGATATGGGTTCCAGAAGATACATTACTTACTTCTATTTTCTAATAACTGATTTTTACGTATGTTATAGGCAACACCTTTAAAAATAAAGCCCCAGTACTCCCAGACATTTCCGTCGGCCGTTTTGCTTAACAGGCGCTTTAAAACTAAATAATGATACTTCACTTAAATTCTCATACTCCATTTGAATATATGTTTATCAGAGACGATTTTCTTAGCATTCCATGGATTCACCGTGCGGGTGCCGGATCCATCGTGTGGCAGAGAGAGAAAACCCGAGTAGTTCCCGAGACTTGTGACTCGGGCGTAGGTTTAAGGGGCTCCTTTCTGACGTACAACTAAACTATTTTAAAGCCTTTTCCGTAAAGACGGACCGATCTATGGGCCAGTTATTATCTAAACTCATAATCTCGTACATAAATGGACTTTCTGGACCCCATATCTCAAAATTGGCCGTCTAAGCAAGTTAGCGGGTAAGCATGTGTTCTTAGTACGCACTCAGTCTACTCAATGGTACACATTTCGTTCATCAGAAAATACGTGACGTCTGGCGGCCCTGGGATCTTACTCTAATACGACGATATCTAGTAACGATTTGTCAATATTCCTACAATCTTGTATACTAAAAGCAGAAGACGGTGTACTTATTAATTTTGTCATTTATTGTAACCTCACATATGCAATAAACATAAGTGAATATTTAATTAAGCTTCAATAGACTAAAAACACAAAATTTGTAACTATCTTGAGGTAATCAATGAAAAATACATACAGAGAAGAGGCATACATTTTGTGTCTACTTTTATACCGTTTTTTATTTTCGTTCATATATAGTTATTGTGAACCATTGTACCTTGAAGAAGTAACAAACACTGCACATAAAAACTAACTTAAGATAAAATATAACTAACTACTTATAGGTACATCCGCACACACGCAGAGCCTACCTGAAAGCATTCCATACTCACAGCTTAAGTAGGTACGCAACAAATCTCGTAACACGACTAGCACAAGGATCCGTAGGTACCTTAGTAAATGCTTAGCCAATGTATGCTAAATATGACACTATTCTTATAACAAAATATTTCCGTAAATACTACTTCACACCTTGTGATGAGGATAAACATAAGCGAAATCGTAGGTTCATAAGCTCTTGACGAAATGAAAGAAAATATTCATGAGACGTAGTTTCAAAAACAAAACAAGCAGCATCCAGAGATTACAGGACAAAGAAATAAAATTAATTCATCTTATATCTCGGGGTGATGAGCGCAGTGCCGTGCTAGGTGATTAAGATTCTTCAGGTTAAAGTAACTGCGTGGCTACCCATCACAGCATGGCGTGTTTCTTACCATCAAGCACAAATTTTGTTCGTTCCGTGGCATTGGCATTACAAAAAAGTATATTCATTTTCATTTTAGCCTTAGTCTATCTAGACACTGATTAATTTTTCACCGACTACTAAAAAGGAGGAGGTTCTCAATTCGGTTGCATATTTTATTTTCGCATAACATATGGGTATATTATTGCGAAAGCGCCGCCAATTGTGAATCGACTTTGATGGCTATTTTATGTAAGGAGATCATAGTTTTCATAGATGATAGTTTAGAGGTGGTCTCATACAAATTTTATCGAAATCGGTGTGACGATTTGCTTTCATGTATTTAGATGACGTAATGATAAATTCTTGTGAAATTTGGTCCAGTCTGAATATAATTTCAAATAGACGCCGGTATTTGCATTTTCGGAGAAAATAAATTATAAGTAGTGTACTAGTACGATTTATTATAGCATTAGTTATCGCACACACATTAACACGATTGGCAAAGTCAGAGATAATATAAGTATAGGAATATAGACAGTGTATTATCCACCAGTCTGGGCTTATAGTATCTCAATTAGCATCAACAAACAGGTGGTAATGATTAGTGGCAGTAATGCCACCGGCTACCTGTCTTGAGTTCTTTATAGCAATTCTCTGCAGTTTGACGACCCCTGGCGGAAACCAGAGAATAGCAATCTGTTGGCAAATGAGGAAAAATACATGGAAAAGATAGAATCTATAGTAGCACTAGCTGATTTAACCCCTTATTACACGTGGCGAAATTCTGTGACTGAATTCACAAGCTAATTTAAAATTACGCGTCGTACACATCGTAGACTGCATCTCGAGATGGCGTCAATTATAAATCTAAAAAAAAGTTAAAAAAAACAGAAACAAGCAATTCTCGCTTCTGAATTTGCTATGATAGCTTAATGAATGCTATTATTGTTCACAGAATTCAGTGACGACTAAATTCAGTAAACTAAAGTAATAAGGCGATGTTGTACCTTAAATCAACCGAATAAAATATCAGTGACGCAACACTTCAAATAATTGACTTCACGTCAATGAATGAGCGTTCAATCACCTGAATATTGTTCATGCAAGTCTTTAATTTCGGGCAATTCCAACAGGTACCGGTCTCTAAATAGACTAAAAGACTCGTACCGGTAATAGACCGTACTAGTACCGGTCTCTAAATAGTCTAATAGACTAAAATTATGTATAGCTATCTGCTCCCCGCGGTTTTACCCGCGTAGTTCCCGTTCTCGTTATTTTCGCAGAATAAAAAGTAGCATATGCGTTATCCAGACTATAATTTAACTGTGTTCCAAATATCACCCCGATCCTTTCATAAGTTACGACGTGATTGAGCAACAAACATTTAAATATCCAAATATTGACATGAATAAAGTTAATAGGATTATATTGTAAATAAATTGTGTAAGCTTAACACGAGGTTTAAAACTTAAGGATAATATTATAAATATTGCAATTTCAGAAATTCGCTGCTTACTTTATATCTTAAACTTTAATCTTGTCTTCTGTGTGTCGTCTTTATTCAGCGACACATCCTGCCATTACTTTATGCTATTAAGGACATTTTTAAGCTTTATCCCATTACAGAAATTTTAAAATTCAATTTGAAAGTTACATGTAGATATCGCTATCTAATAATGTACCTGTACCCTAAGGCTTAGATAGAAATTAGGCGTTTTTCTGCCCATTCCGTTCATACGTTACAACATGATTGAGCAACAAACATCTAAACATGTTAGTAGCTAGAGATATAAGATGTTAAATGTACGAGTATATACACTGGAATTTCAATGAATTTCATAATTCGTCGATAATGGCCTACCTTTGACCACTCTTGTTAACCTTATAGCATATATTATGATTAAAAATAGAATTAGCATTATAACTTTTACCATCCTTAGCTAAGTTTTCTCAGTCTTTAATTTAAAAGCAATTTCATGAACATTAACCCTTTCGAAGCACATTAAGATTCAATTTCAAAGTTACAACTGGGTTTCGCTTTGCATGTGCACTTAAAGCTTAAGCAGTAACTTTGAATCTTTATCATCTGGTAGCAAGATCGAGTCTCAGAAGAACACGCAATAAAATACAATTAAATCTTTACAATATCCCAATGTTTATGTATTTAAAGGCTTGAAATTTGTAATTTTCAATTACTTAGTACTCGGAATTTCGGTTTTATCAAACGGATTTTAGGGAACTGTTATGCATTCGATAAATTTAATTGGTGTCCGTAAATTATTGTTTGATAATACGCGTTAAGTTTTCCGGTCATATCTAACCGAACTGATAAATAATTTAGGGTACACAGTTTTTGGAGTGGGTACCGCGAACCGGCAAACGAAGTATGCGACTCGATGGAGTGAGGACAAACTAATAGTCCAAGATCCCAGAGCCGCCAGACGTCACGTATTTTCTGATGAACGAAATGTGGACGATTGAGTAGAGTTATTACATACAAAGAACACAAGCTTACCCGGTAACTTGCTTAGATGGCCAATTTTGAGATATGGGGTCCAGTAGATACGTTACTCACTTCACGATCTCATCATCGCTTAACATCAGGCGAGATGGTGGTCAAGTGCAAACCTATTATAGTTAAAAAAAACGTATTTTCTGATAACTGATTTTCACGTATGTTATAGGCAGTATCTTTAAAAATAAGGCCCCGATACTCCCAGACACTTCGTTGGCCGTTTTGCTTAACATACGCTATTATTTTGGTAAGCATGTGTTCTTAGTACGTACTAACTCTACTCAATCGTCCACATTCATCCATCAGAAAATACGTGACGTCTGGCGGTCCTGGGATCTTACTCTATAATATATCCGTTGACTTACGAATATATATAACAGCGTAAGGACCGGGGGGGTCTACCGCCTAACGAAAACTGTCTTAGCTTTGATAACGCCCTTTCTTTTCGCTTGAATATACACAGACAGCAATAGCAAAGCCATAGCCTATTTAGTTAGGCGGTAGAGTTTCCTTTTGAAATCATTGCTTCTATCTGATACTCGCCACCATTATTTACTATTATTGATTCATAATGAGGATGATAAAAATGTCAATTAGAAGTACTCAATAATAATTAACTACGTATCTAATTTGTTAAATTTACTTGAATATTATTACTTTGTATTGGTAGGACTCTTAGCAGAGTCCGCCTGGGAAAGTACCATACCTTTGCCAGTTATGCTACCGCCAAAACGGTGATGTGCAAACGTTACTGTGTTCCGGTTTGAAGGGTAATGTTTCCAGAGAAATTACAGGGCTTAGAGATATAACATTTTAGATGTCTAGGTGACGAGCTCAGTGCAGTGCTAGGTAATGATTTGGACTCTTCATGTTCCAATAGCTCCGTGTCACTGTGCTGTTATGTGACAGGTATGTTGCTTACTATCAGGTACATGTCCTGCTTGTCTCATCAACCTTAATTTAAAAAAATCGAATTCTGTTATTTTTTTTTTTAAATAAATATAAACAAATTATACCACATGAATTTAATTACTATTTACTCGTATTCAGGTAAGTTAAAGTAATCAATCGTCGGTAATACCCACATTATAATTATAGGTTTAGCTGTACTCTGCCACGCTTCACTGTGGCACATTGGAATGCAAAAATTAGATAAAAACAATCCTTGATGTAGATTACATTTCATTCTAAAATTTCAGCCGATCGGTGCAGAACTTTTTGAGTTTTTGAAGCGTACACAAACCAACATAACATTTTTATGTTTAGAGATTAAAAAATATCGAATCATATATTTATTTACGTCTTAAAAAGCTAAATAATTGCATACATATACATTAAAACCATTAAATACAACAGTAGCATAAGTATAGTGTATATATAGTATACGTACGTTACGTGTAATATACGTAAACATAACCTAAGATGCATAATTGTAAACTTTCTTTGGAAAAAGCTATTTAGATTAGAATTTTTGATCCCGTGATTTTCCCGGGATAAATATTAGCCTATGTATTGTATTATTCCAGGCTATATCTATCTATGGACCAAATTTGATTCGGATTCCTTCAGTAGTTTTTGCGTGATTGAGCAACAAACATGCATACGAATTTTTTTATTTATAACAGGTATTAGTAGGATAGGACAGTTGTTTTACAAAACATACATACCTCAGTGTAAAAACAACTCAAGAAGTACCTAGAGTTCTATTTTTAGAACTCAGTGCACCTACCATGTAAAAATCGTAGTATGAAGGATGAACCTCCTACTTGTGTCATCATTTGCATTGGCATAGCTGCAGCAACATGGTCGTTGTCATTCCACTGACCGATTACCATCTTTCTTTACGACAGCATAAGCTAGTTAAAATTTCAATTAGTTAATATTAATTTTATCGTCCACAGATAATGGCGAGAGGCATCTAAATGCGGAGTCATGTCGCAGCGAGACTTCTCGGAGGTTAGTGGATATTAAATTAAATTTATGCTGTGACGCGACAAGCAAAAATTTTATTGCTTCGCGTGTGACAGACGCGGTCAAAGATTTTTCTGACTGAATAGTGAGTGATTGACAAATTACAATGACAAAATCAAAGTTCTTTCTTGGAAAATTCAAAATTGACTCGTCCAAAAATATACCAAAGTAATTTTTTATTCAATTTAATAACATTATTATAGGAAGAAAAATGGCGCTTTGACGTACGCGTCGTCCGTTTTTTCTTCAAAAACTTAGATTATATATTATACTAGTGGCCCGTTCCGGCTTCGCTCGGATATTGTACCATAAAGCCCATTAATCGAAATAAAAACTATCCTATCATTTAAGTTGGATCAATCTACACATGGTGTTCAAATTTGATTAAAATCGGCTAAGTAGTTTAGGAGTACATCGCGGACAAACACTTTATATATATTAAGATTTATACTTGACATCGGCGAAATTGTGAGGCTAAACCACAATAAAAGCCATAAACCAAGAGTTGAAGTTGAACATTATAATTTAATGGTTTCTTTGTAGCATCACTACTTATAATCAGGCTAAATGGTAGTCCTTTTTTAACAGTGACGAATTAGCATTTGACTGTCATCTCGCCTGGTGGTAAGCTCTTTGCACTCTTAAGTTTACGTTGTACGTTGTTTTACGGGTAGGATTGCTGCTTTTTTGTTTAGTTGATAGAAGTAACAAAAGTCCCAATGAAAAGTTTCAACTATAACATTGTTTGTATGATTTGATGGTTGGGTAATTGTTGCTTTTTGTTTAGTTGATAGAAGTAACTCCCAAAAAAGTTTCAACTATAACATTGTTTGTATGCTGAGGATCGCGCTGAGAGGCATATTATTTTACACTTGGACAGGCCTATGTCTACCAGTGAACGAGTGTGTGCTGATTATAATGATGATGCATTTTAATTTGATGGCGATTGATAGGTTATCGAGGCTGACATAGCAGTCACGCTTCTGATCAATTTGAGCATTTAGATGACTTCTATACGATCGTGGTTCTTGAGATAATTCAATTAACGTTAATGTAGTTAAATAATTAGTTAGGGTAATAAAAGCACTTGCCATTACTAAAATTAATTTCTTTCCATATTTGTACGGTAAAATTACGATCGCACCAAACTTTGTAGCAAACTTTTGAACATCGATCATATCAAACTGAACCATAAAATAAGAGCGAAGTGAAGAAGTAATAAATACTAATTACTTTTCAACATATATCGAAAAAAACTCGCATAAGAATCGAAGTCGGTTGAAATAATCATTCGAATAAGTAACATTTTAAATTGTTCAAAAGGAAAATACTTCTGTCACGAATAGAGATATTGAATTACTTTACAAATTTGTTTAATTTATTTTACCATGGCTGAAACTCGGGGCTTACATTCACAAGGAGAGAATTAACGCTATATATAATTCACCACGATGGCCAAGCGTGGGTGCATCATCCGTCAAATACATGTCCTTGAAAGATGCCTTTCAGGGAACATGCTGGTTTCGTCATAATGTTTTTCATCACAGTTAATACTGGTAGTCATGACAAACTTGTACCTACATCTGCGATTGGAAAAATAATCAAAATTACAGAATGGATTCGAACCTCACGTTTGTGATATTGGACACTCTCTGGCCACTAGTCCACTATGGCTTTTTGATCTCGCGCGGTATATCCTAACAACAATCATGAACCGAATTTCCCCGCGTGTGCCATTGGAGTTCAATGATTGCCGTTGTCGATACACTCGACGTGTGAACTTGAGCAACGTGACTTGCTTCTAGCGTGGTACAAGGGATAAACTCCGGGCGAGTTGAAAATATTCTGTAATCGGGGAAACAAAATTCGACAGTTTGTAGGTTACTCCTTCGCCATCTTAATACTGAGCGTATATCTTATTTGCAACGAATGTTATATAAGTTAATATTAGGATGTTTGTTGCTTAATCACGTCGTAATAATGAACGGATCTGGTTGAAATTTTAAACACAGATAGATTATACTCTGGAAGAACAAATATGCTACTTTTTACCCTGGGAAAATAATGGGGAACTACACGGATAAAAGCATTGGGCGCTGCTCGTTCGGTATATGCGAGATAGATAAACGTTACGCGAAGACTTTTTTTAAGCGAATTATGGCAGTAAGCGCAGTTTGGTAACTCTACTAACCTAGTCTTATACGTATTGTGTAGAGCATCCCTGAGTTCTTTCCATAAATGTACCAAGCTTAGCGTTGAAATAAGAATAACTCGTACTACGACTAGGATAAAAGCACCTCAGACTTTTTTCACACACACACAACTTTTTTCATACAATACAACTCTATCATAAAATTATATGACCTACGCCATTTCAAAATTAAAAACATTAAAATGATAAAACATATATAAATCAAAATTACTTTTATTCAAAAAGTAGCGGTCTTCCCGACTTCACCCGTGGCACATAATATATAGCCTATAGCACTTAGGGATTACGTACATATCCAAGGGTGTAATACATTTTGAAATCTGTCCTTTTTTACTACTTCCCGATATTTTACTGCGTTCAAACAAAAACCCTTCAGTTATATAATATTAGTCTAGATTCAAATTACGATATACTCTTCTCTTATCTTCTAGCTTGCACCACTCCAATGACTGTGAGTTACACATAAGGTTCGATACAAATGAATGTAATCCAAGAGCTTTTAGCCGTACAGCGCACAGGTACGTGATGATGGCGACAGGGTTACACAGGAAGGCCACACGAGCAAATAACACTTCGGATTATCACCAACGAATAGCAATGCTAGGTAATGATTTGTATTCTTCATGTTCCAATAGTTGCATGATACTATACTGTTGTGGGCCGGCGAGTTGCTTGCTATCAGGCACATGTCCTGCTCGTCTACTTACTCTTTACTGTATGTACCTACAGTTAGACTGTGCACGCACGTCAACATTGTCTGAGTGAGTCTTTAACGATTTAAAAACAATCTTGGTGTGTGAATCGGTTTTATTTTACACACAAGCTCCGTCGTTGATCGCGTGCTTTTTAAAATCATGCAAGATGGCCGTCTAGCCTGGGTCTACTATTGTTAAATAGGTATATTTTGCGACGTTGGAACGACGTTTAGATATAAATTATTCAAAAATCTTTGAGAAATTGGATAAATAGAAAGTTGTAGTGCTTCCAGAATTCAATCTGAGTTTCTAAATGTCCTGTTCCGATGAATTCATACTACGCGAAAAAGCAACTTTATTTAAGACGACATGGCAAGCATGTAGAAGTGTAAGATATATGAAAATGTATGCTATAAAGACCTAATTAGAATCATAAAAAAGCAAGGAAATAGGGCATGGATTCAGCTGGCGAAAAACGCTTTCAAGGACTTGAACTTCATTTCTCCGAGGGGACCAAACTTGTATTCGTAATAAATCTCATTATCTTGTTAACAGTACCAGTAATAGCATACTGGCGCCGATCGCGCAAATAAGTCGTGTTATGATACGGTACATTACGACACACTTATCTACATAGTATCCGTACCAAGAGACCTTACTGCGACTTTACACTCCAGTTGACGATTACGTAGACTTATCCGGACTTGAACCTTATCTCTCGATGATAAGATTCACTGTTGTTATACACGAGACGCCGAGTGTCAACTGTTTTGATTGTTATAAATAAGACATCATAGTACAAATCAAGCTTAGTGTTACAACCACGTTACAACCATTATAAAGAACGTCAAACAGCTGACGGTATATTTGATTCCAGAAGAAAAATAATTTTAATCAGTCCTTTCCAGAATGACATACTGACATACATATATGAGTGACATATGTCTCTCAGTGATAAAATATGTCAAATTTTACAGTGTAAATGTTTACTGTTCCAAGAATCTTTTGAGGTTGTGCGTCATTCGTTAAACCGCACTGCGTTAGCGTGGTGGATTATGGTTTTGACTTTCTGCTATCGAGAGAAGATGCCAAGTCACACCAATGAAAACATTTTGTGGGTTTATAAGAGACTAGGAGCGCCCTGGGGTATTTATCTTGTTTATTGGGTGTTACCTGCGTATTTACCGCTCCCATTAATTTCCCCAGCCTATGTGCTATTCCAGACTATGTTTCAAAGAGTTTACATATACTATGGATAGAGTTAGAACAAACGTTTTACTCCGAAAGCACGGGTCTTTATTCACAAATATCAGCTTACATTTAAGTTATTAATAAATTGTCCAAATACTCAGCTGCAGTTCCATTCTCTCACAATAAAAAAAATGTCGCTCTGTGAAAATTATAAAGTTTTTTGATCGTAGATTATACAATTATCGTAATGACCGTTCAAAGTAGGAGGCTCGAGTTAATCGAGGCACTAAAATGTTTCTCATGAAGCGCAGTTCCGCTTCAAAGGACAGCAAAATGAAAGGAAATGAGTAATGCGCTAATTTGCATAATGTTACTTAGTACTGTACCTAGGGTATGTAAGGCATAGATAATTATGAATGTAAAAGGAAGTTATAAAGTCAGTTGTACGTATATATCAAAGAGCTTAGGGGATTGTGCGCGAGTGGTGGTCTTAAAATATATCAGGTCTAAGCAGCTCTGAAGATAAGTTTAGTCATTTTTTGTAATTACATTTTCACGCTTGTAAATTCTATTAAGTTATGGCTGGTCTTTTCGTAGTGATGTGTCAAAAAACGATGAAGGAAAACATGATGAGGAAACCATATTCAAGCATACTCCAAGGAAGTTTCGTCATCCAACAATTGGGCTCGCGTGGTGTATTATGGCCTTGATTTGTTCCTTACGAGAGAAGACCCCGAGTCCCAGCTTTGGGAACATTCATTGGTCTGCTTATGCAATGCTCAATTCTGCTACAACGTAGACTATGTTATGAATGTTCCCACAGCTTGGACGTCTACGTACGTAGTATAAACTCCTACTAATATACTTTTTGTTTTATTTTATTCAATACAATTGACGACCCTGTAGACATAATTTAGGTAGTTCCATTAAACCCATTTTGCTATAGTAACTATGGCCTATAGTAGCTCTACGTTCCACGTACGTGCTCCACTTTGTAATAAGCTCATCGAAACTGTAAAACGCGTTGCCTGAGTGAGTATTCCCAGGTGGATATTATCTTTGCGATTTCAAGTCGAGAGTGGTTCGGCTTTTTCAGGGCAGGCGCGTTCTGTCGTAGACCGCATCGTCGCTTAACATTAGGCATGATGACGGACACGTACAAATCCACTATCGATAAAACTTCATTCTTAAAATATAAAGCTCAAGTGGCTCCCAATTCGTCTCCGCAGAAATGCACACATCCTATCACTTCTTTATAACGTATTGTACAATCCAATCTTCCCGTCTTATCTTAAGGAACGTTTCAACTTCTGTCATGAAACTTCACGTCCACGCTCTCTGAGAGCGGCTGTAGCACTCAACCTCACTGCACCATCACACAAGACATCTTTCTAGGGAAACTCTTTTACCGTCATGGCAGTCCGTTTATGGAATGTTTTGCCGGCCTCTTTAAGACAATCGCAGTCCTTGAGCATTTTTAAAGGAAGATTAAAAGATTTTTATTTATCGCAGTGCAAAACTGTTGACACCAGCAAATTGTAGATGGTAGCACTGTTCGTATCCGATCTGCTGATTAAAGCTGTAATCCGCTGATTATATTCTTGATTTAATGTTCATCATGTCCGCACTTTTGTTGGTAAGTGTTTATTATGTTTAGTATTTATCAGTTAAATTTTAGTCTCATGTTTATAGGTTAATATTTATTATTTTATATACCTAGTTATAGTTATTGATATGTAGTAGTATTATTAAATTAATGTCGCTTCCCCCGCCTACGAGTATATGTGGGCTATTTTCCTTTTTGCTGGTTGCCTGGAAGAGATTGCTCTTAGCAATAAGGCCGCCACTTGTGGCACTAGTTCACAAGTGTTTATTTGTAATATTTTAAATTGTTTGTGTTGCAATAAAGAGTTTCTATCTATCTATCTATCTATATAAATATATGTAAGTAATTTATAATAGTCAGTGCCACATTTTTTATTGATAAGTAGTACTAAGCATCTAATTTTAGAATCCTTTACTTTACAACTTTCTGTATTTCTATTCCATTCAGAGGTTTTCTGAAAGAGAGCAATAATACCTTTATAAAGCCACTAACTGACGCAGAAGTTTTATGTGAATTAGTTGTGTTAACTTGTGATTTATTTTCATGTTGTGTGTTCAATAAAATTTATCTACCTATTTTATAAATATCTGCATCTGCATATTGCATTAATTTCCTTCACTAGTTTCTCATTAACACCATTCGGCAGATTAATTAATATTAATAATTTACGCCACTTTCGTACAAACACAAATTCCCATGCAGATGGACGCATCAAACCCATCAAAATCAAACATTCTCCATTTACTCTGTGAATGAAATGCGACAAACTTGTATTTCATCTTCATTTATAATCACTACTGTCTTTCCGTTTTTAATTAATTAGTGTATTTAGTTGATAGGCAAGAAGTTATTTAAAATATTTTTGATTGGAAAACAGGGTTGTGTATAAACCAACTGTTCGGTGAATAAAGTCTAGAACATCGTCGAATGATGAGTATACGCGATCCTTTCGGCTTGGTACAGCTATTCTTCGTAGACTAGTATACATTAAAATAAAGATCTCGATATCCAGATGTGCCCTCCCAAACTTCAGGGGGCACGGAATCATGTCATTGTTGGGAAGAGTGGGCTCACTCATTCCGTTCCAGTCGGTTGCTGGAAGCGGTAAACGCCGGACGTATTTACTTATCACTATTCGTTGTCAACAACCAAAATAAGTAGAACCACAGCATATCGCGCCGCTAGCGATTTTAGGTGTAAACTACTTACGACACACATAGAAACGCAGTTTATTACTGATTTCACTGTTACTCAGGGCGTATCCATTGGTTTATATCGATGCATTAAAACCTTTTTAAATCGGTTAACATCGAGATGTGCATGTTAAAATGCTTTCTATTTTATAACTACCTTCAGATCGATTTCGGTTTTATTATGACCTACCTACATCAGGGTGTCATAAACGCAAATAAATAATTCGTGATGTAATAAAATCAATCTTACTATTCAAATGTAAATTATGATCACTATTTGCATCCATTTATGCTAGATAATGTATGACTTTTTTAATGTTATATTTAATAACTATTTAGATTGTAGATAGATAATAGAAAGGAGTACTTATTCTAAAAATAACTTTGATCAGTTTTATAAAAAATTGTGTATCTTTTATTTTCAACTTGGCCTTATATTTGTAATCCGACACCAACTTCAATACTGCGTAAAAATCAGTTTCATAAAAAAAATCTGCGAAAACGGCCAATGCCACGGCTAAGAATGATGTCGAAGCTAAGGCTAACTAATTTTTCGGATGAGTAGATAATTTGAGAATAACCATGTATTTACTCGTACCATGATAATCAGAAATACCATTGAAAAAACTCATATGTGTACACCTGCGTGTTTCAAAACATTACATAGCCATAATTTTTGTTTCCAATTTGACTTTGCTAGACACCAAAACGGTTTTCAAATCAATCGATTTAAGCTACGAGTATTACGGTTGTTCACTATAGATACTATTTACTATATTACCTTTGAATAACTGCATCAAAATATCGGGATATCGCTCGACAATATTATAACGGCTGCAAATGTCCCGTAATGAATAAATGTTTGGGATACTGCATTTAAAATTATTCGTTTGTGACAGAAGCTCAAAAGAAAATGGAAATGCCTTTTCCATCAATATCACTGAAGATGGAGACGTAAATGCTATTACCTACTGCTATTATGTATGGATACAGTCTCTATTGATCCGGTAATACGGTACCGAGCTCATAATTCTCGGTAACCGCAAACGACAAACTTACGCTGGCATAATTTGGTCCGCGACTACGTAGAATTTCATGGAATCTTGGAGTCTAATTATATTGGCTATGACTTGCCTGAACAACATAAAGCAAGGACTCTGCCCCTTGACATGACGATGTCATAATATTAAATATTAAGTTTTAATGCATTCATTTATGAATCTTCCAACTTGCATTGAAAAGTAAAACTCCAGAGATCGATTAAGAAGTTTGCAGTCTGTGGATCCATGTTTTGTTCATAACATTTACGCATTCAATTATGTTGAGTATTGGTTCTGCTTTGAGCTATTTTCTCCAGAATAAGATAAACATTTGAAGATCGCAAAAGCATCACCCCGCAAGCAACCTGTGTTAGTTAGTTATTCATCATCATCAGCCGCAAGACGTCCACTGCTGAACATAGGCCTCCCCCCTAGATTTCCACAACGATCGGTCCTGCGCAACCTGCAACCAGCGGTTTCCAGCGACCTTTGTGAGGTCATCTGTCCATCTAGTGGGAGGCCGTCCAACAAGGCGTCTTCCGGTTCGTGGTCGCCACTCGAGAACCTTTCTTCCCCATCGGTTGTCAGTTCTGCGAGCGATGTGGCCTGCCCATTGCCACTTCAGCTTGCTTACTCTTTGAGCTATGTCGGCCACTTTCGTTCTTTTGCGAATATCCTCATTACGGATTCTGTCGCGCAAAGAGACTCCGAGCATAGCTCTCTCCATAGCTCGCTGTGTGAATTTGAGCTTCGTTATGAGGCCCACAGTTAAGGACCACGTCTCAGTTCCATAAGCCATCACTGGCAACACGCACTGGTTAAAGACTTTCGTCTTTAGGCATTGGGGTATTCTGGACTCAAAGATGTGCCGAAGTTTCCCGAACGCTGCCCATCCGAGTTGGATCCTTCGCTGGACCTCTTTGTCGAAGTTGGATCTACCTAATTGGATCTTTTGACCCAGGTAGACGTATTCGTCAACAACTTCGAGTGTGGTATTCCCAACAATAACCGGTACAGGTGAGACATGAACATTTGACATGACTTTCGTCTTGTCCATATTCATCCTCAAACCTACCTGTTGGGATACTCTACTGAGGTCCCTGAGCATAGCACCGAGGTCCTCCAGCGACTCCGCCACAATGACTATGTCGTCGGCAAACCGAAGGTGAGTGATGTATTCGCCGTTGATATTGATGCCATATCCGTTCCAGTCCAGTAGCTTAAAAACATCTTCCAGCGCGGCAGTGAACAGTTTCGGAGATATAACATCTCCCTGTCTCACGCCTTTCTGTAGCTGGATATGTTTTGTGCACTGGTCCTGTAATCGGACAGACATTGTGGCTTTACTGTAGATACACTTCAACACTTCGATATAGCGATAGTCAATGCGGCATCGCTGGAGAGACTGAAGCACTGCCCAGGTCTCGATGGAATCGAAGGCTTTCTCATAGTCCACATACGCTATACATAGTGGCCGATTATACTCCTCGGTTTTCTGTATAATCTGCCGAAGCGTATGGATGTGGTCTATGGTACTATAGCCTTTTCGGAAACCGGCTTGTTCGGGTGGCTGGAAGTCGTCAAACCTGCGTGCGAGACGATTCGTGATGACCCTCTAAAACAACTTATAAACGTGGCTAAGAAGTGAGATGGGTCTGTAGTTCTTCAACAAGGTGTTGTCACCTTTTTTGAAGAAGAGCACCACCACACTTCTGCTCCACGCTTCTGGCGTATTACCGTTAAGTATGACGGAGTCAAACAGCTTCTGGAGGACTTTAAGTACCGGTTTTCCACCTGCTCTCAGAAGCTCCGTCGTAATTCCGTCGTCGCCAGGTGCCTTGTTGTTTTTAAGTTGTTTGAGGGCCATCCTAATCTCATACAGGCTGACTTCCGGGATAACTTCGGTAAAGTGTCGGGTCAGCTTGGCTCTGGGGTCTTTTGCCATGCTAACGACAGGTTGTGCTTGCGTAGAGGTGTATAACTGTTCATAGAACCTCTCAATCTCCTCCAAAATCTCGGGCTTCGACGAGACGATGCTACCACTATCGGTCTTCAGTTTGGTCAGCTGACTTTGCCCAAGAGACAGATTTCTTGCGAACACTTTCGAGCCTTTGTTCTGCTTGATTGCTTCTTCAATACTCGAAGTATTGAAGCAGCGTATGTCGCGTCGCACACAAGTAGAGATCTGTCTATTGAGCCGTCTGTATACCGTCATGTCGACCGAAGACTGTAACCGCATATCTCGTCTGACTGCCATGAGATCTAGAGTTTGATCAGAGAGTTTTTGGGTTCTATTTTGGCGTCGGCTCTTATAAAATTTTCTGCCAACAGCATGTACAGTTTCCACTAGCCTGTCATTTATTTCGTCCGCCGTTACGTTACTAGTTAGTTATTGGTTGTGCAGAATACAGACCCTTTTGCGGTCGCGGGTTACTTTGGGTCGAATGCGACCGTTTACTGCAGAGGAAACGTACTTATCGGGTTCTTGGAATCCTACATAAAGTGTTTAAATTTAACCTTGACGACGCCGATGTATTTGAATCAGCAGTGGTCTGCTGTTTTGACGTGGTAGGAACGCCATTACGCGTATGCTGCCAGAAGAGAGGTCAAACAGATTAGATCACACTTGACACCACGAGTAGTGCCTGTACCTACTAAAATCTCTGCAGCAATCTGATGGTGACGAGAACGTGGATAAGCTCTTGCTTTCTCCCGCGAACCCGCCGATCTCTGCCCATTTTTGGGATCTTTCCTGGCGCAATACACCCATCACCGGTTTACCAGAATACTAGCAGTCAGACTAGCGCAAGTCGCTCAGGGAGCTATGGAAAGAGCTATGCTTGGTGTTTCTCTGAGAGATTGTATTCGTAATGAAGTCATCCGTCAGAGAACCAAAGTCACCGACATAGCTCAGCGCATCAGCAAGCTGAAGTGGCAGTGGGCTGGTCATATCTGTCGCAGAACCGATAACCGTTGGGGTAGACGAGTTCTGGAATGGAGACCGCGAATCGGCAAACGTAGTGTAGGACGCCCTGAGACTAGGTGGAGTGACGATATACGTAAGGTAGCTGGTAGCGGTTGGAAACGTAAAGCCGAGGATCGGGCTGAGTGGCGTATTATTGGAGAGGCCTATGTCCAGCAGTGGACGAATGTGGCCTGATTATGATGATGATGAGACTAGCGCCAGACGTCCTTATATCTTACATGTATGTATGCACATCTTTGGCCTTACCACTAGGGAACAGGTCTTACTGTTAGTTTAGCAACTAGCGACCTCATCTCGGGGTCTTCTCAGCTGTACCATGGACAACTGAGTTAGGGCCCAGAATCGACAATGTCAGAACTCTTCAAAGGTAGTGTGCCTCTTATAAGCGTGAGAAGTCCCAGCCTGGATTCCTGACTCATTGCAAGCCTTGTTGTAATTTTATTAAATAAATATAACATTACTCTTGACTTTAATTAATCCTCAGCCGTTCAGCCGCTACAAGTACGAGTATATAGTGTACATAGTTTACATTCACCAAAGGAAATTAGCAAAAACTAGTTCTCTAGTCCTGTATACCTCTCTATAAACCGCAAACGGCACAGCAACCCACCATGATCGGTCTTTCATTCATCAACACTGCTTATTAAAATTGTTAAAGCATTTAGAGTGCAAGATACGCCAGCCACCGTAATGGAGACAGTGATTACGGTGAATTGTTAGGAAACCCATGAAAGCTGTAATTCTTAGATGAAACTGCTATTTCTCACGCAGCACTGCACCATCTACATAGCTTAGTATGAATACATACTACATGGGAGATTTGTTCTACTCAGAGATAATGAGAAGAGAGATATGACTATGACCAACCTCGTGGCTTAGTGGGTAGTAGCTCTGCCTGCAAAGCCGAGCGTCGCGGGTTCGATCCCCACCCAGTGCAAATATTTGTGTCATGAATTCAAATACTTACACTGTGTCTGGGTGTTTCTATGTATCATCATCAACAGCCCACTAAATATTCCCACTGCTGGGACTCTTCTCTCGCAAGGAGAGAGTTAAGGCCATAATCCACCACGCTGACCCAGTGCTGGTTGATGGATGACACATGACTTCGAAAGATTCTAGGTAAGTACATGTCGGTTTCCTCACGATGTTTTCCTTCACCGTTTTAAGTTAGCGGCATTACGCACATGGGTTCAAAAAGACAGTGGTGCGTGCGGGGTTTGAACCACGATTCTCCGGATCGGCAGGCGCCGTTCTCCCGACTAGACCAGCCGTAACTTAATCCGTTTTTATGTATAACTAGCGGCCCGCCCCGGCTTCGCCCGTGGTACATGTATATAACCTACAGCGGTCAAGGATTACGAACATATGAAATAACGGTAAACGATTTTTTTAAATCGGTCCAGTAGTTCCCGAGATTAGCGTGTTCAAACTATATATATGCTATAGGCTACCTTTGATCCCCAAATTATCGTGCTTTTTACTGGGTCAGAAGTGACACCTGTCACAATGACGATTGATCAGTTTTCGACCGGAGAGGAAAAATGATTAAATTACTAAAACGGCTATTAAAAAATAAGGGTTGATCGTAGAAGGGTGAAAATTGAGGATTGTATGTATTTTTGTATGTTGTATCATAAAAAATAGAAATTAAAATTTTGTCTAAAAAATAAAAAAAATAAATTTAGGGGTGGACTACTAACATTTAGGAGATGAAAAATAGATGTTGGCCGATTCTCATAGATACCGGATAAGCACAAAAAAATTCATCAAAATCGGTCAAGCCGTTTCGGAGGAGTATGGCAACGAAAACTGTGACACGAGAATTTTATATATTAGATAATTATAATTATGTAATAATTAATATTAATAATTATGTAGGTATTTACAACTATATAAGTATTATATCAGCTATCTGACTGACATATTACAAGCTTTGCTTAGTTTGGGATCTGATGGTGTTGTGTGAAAATTGTCCTTCAATATTTATTTATTTATTATAAATGAAATGGCCACACGTAACGTAACCAGTGCCGGATTAAGCCAGAGCGGGGCCTGTAGCAATTTCTGTCAAGGGGCCCTTGGTTTGCTTAGCTTTAGGAAGGGTAGGGTCAAGTTATGCAAGATATTTGCGCTACATATTTACAGTCAGACAGACGTCGGAGCGCGGGGCCCGTAGCATTTGCTACTCTTGCTATTTGGTTAATCCGCCACTGAACGTAACTACTATTGGTGTAAAACTTCTAATTCACATTACTTCCTAGCAGCACCCCGCTGTTTTACCCGCGCAGTTCCCGTTCCCGTTATTTCCCCGTGAAAAAAGTAGCCTTTGTGTAACTTCAGACTATAACCTAACTGTGGTTTAAATCTCAACCCGATAGGTTCCGGCGTGATTGAGTAACAAACATTCAAACATCTTAACATATTATAAACTTTCACATTTATAACATTAGTAGGATTTTCCACCTGTTACTTTTTATGTGTACTATGTATCCTCTCCCATGGAGCTGTAGAATATGTAATACTTCCTCACACAATCTGCCCTTAACAATTTACTATTGGGATGCTTCGAAAAAATAAAACAAAACATCTCTTTACAACGCACGGATTACATCCCTAGTCTTGTTGCTGTTTCCCGTTAGATAGACTATCTGCATGATTTTGTAAAAAAAATATTTCACGTAAAAATTCATAAAATTCACACGCTAAGCCCTTATTTCTCGTCTAAAAGTTATTTTGTAACAAAACAGTAACATCGTACAAGAGCTTTGTAAAATTTTAATGGACTGATGTCGACCGTAATTTCTTCGCTCCAACAATACGTAATAGCTACGCCCTAGCTTGCCGTGCCTACGCCGTACGGCGCGGCTAATTCGGTCCGGCTAATTTCAGGATAACATCTTGCAGGCGCACAAGCTGCATTCTTGGGCGTCTAATAACTAATTAACTGTAGCCTACAATGCGCCCAGCTTCGTAGGTCCAACCCCTCCCTACAAGATCAACACAGAGACGAACTTGAGACTAGATCAGAAACTTTGTGTATAAAAATGTTTGGAACCCCACACATGAAAATATTTGTGATCTTATAAACATGCAAGAAAATGAACTCTAGAAAAATAGCACCCAAAATGTGCTTGCCATATTGCACTGGTTGCGTTGTATAAACGCAACTTTATCTTTGTCTCAGATTCAGCCTTGACGACTACCTATGTCCTAAGTCTACCCTATGGTATAGAGCGGATAGACTAAATCCATCTCAGATTCAGCCCTGAATAAGATGGCCTGCCAGCAGCTAGACTTACCGCCACATTGTATCATGTTGCAGTAGAATGTGAGAGCGGTCCTGCAATTCTGTCGCCAAGTCACTGCCGGAAAACCCCGTGAGAGTTTTAAAAGGGCATCACTCTAAATGGTGTCGAGCTCAACATACCCCGCCGATCTCCAAACAGCGAGCATGAATAAAAATATTTCTTCCGGAAAAAGCTTACCGTTTAACTGGCTCTAGCCTGAAACTGTTAGTTACATTATTGAGGAAAGCTATATCGATATGTACTTTAGATAGAAAATAAGTAATTAGATCAGGTTTTTCCGTACGGCTCCTTTGTATTAATCGTAAGCAGATGACGTGCATACTTGCAATGGCAACAGAGTGATGTACCGCGACAAAAGTATGATACTTCCACAAGAGCGGCAAGGCAAGAGCGATCAAGCTCGTGCTTTCGGTGTAAAGCGTTTGTTCCAACTCTATGCGTAGTATCTGTAAAACTCTTTGGTAAATACACTTTTGTAGTATGACAAACGAACGCAAAGAAACAAATTTGAACTCAAGTAAGTTTTGTAATGGGGCAAGTACATTTTACTGCACCGTATACTCTAAATTTATTAAAACTATTGGGTAATTATCAAGCGATCACTGATCAATTCATACGTACGGTAACTTATGTAATATACAGATATGTAAAATACAGATTGTATCCTCACTGCTGGGACTCACGGTCTATTATTCTTTACCTTTTTTAAAGCCAGTGCTAATGAAATAATGATCAGATGTGAAGGCAAGATTAGAACCTACGACGTCTTAATTCTGAAATCAGACGTATTGCCATAATTTTTTGGCTACTAGACCATGACGTAATTTTTTATTTGAATTAAATCTTTGAAACGAGACAAGTCAGATAAATTTAGATTAATCTTGTCTAATATAATCTTAGGAACTAACCAATATAACCGTTAACTTTCTCCTAATCTCTAACAAATTGATACTTTCAAGGATGTCCATAATGAAGATTAAATATCAGCAAATTGAATTTTATAGACTCCGGATGATGTAGAAATTTGTTAAAGTGTAATCAAAGTCACGATTTAAATTAATTTAATACTTTTAAAACTCATAAACAAACAGTTATAAACGGCTCATTTTCGATACTTCTACCGGATACGTTTAACTGTTGACATTGGCGTTTATAGTCAGGGAAATAAAATACATAGCAAAGATTACTCAGTAATGATAAAAATGGGAAGGTACGAGTATGTGAAAAGGGAGTCTATATATTACAATTTCGAAGATCACGGGAAGTTACCTACGAAATAAAGTGAAGAAAGAAGATAATAATAAAATAAATAACAGTTCCTCTCTCTGCAGCCCTAACCACCGGTAGCTTGGGCCCTGCCGGCGGCACCCTAGTTTTTAAGTTTTTTATAATGTTTGTATTTTTTATATTTATTGTAAAAAAACTTAAAAATTGAGAAAACGATTAAATGAGTAAATAAATACAAGGTGTTGTAGAAAGGTGCAACAATATTTATGGTGGTTCATCTACATTAAGTTTTGAATCTTTTTGAAGTGAAAATTAAACATGAAAGCTCAATTTTTTTTTCAAAAAAAATATTTTTTTGTTTGTTATTTTAATTTGACATACCCTAATGGCTAGATCTCGGCACGGATTTTTGTACGACACGACGTCGCAACGTCGGCGGCTAGGTCGTTTGTCAGTTTTACATGCGTTAGGGCTGAACCTGGGGATTTGGTGGGAATTTTACGTCAAACTTTGACTCGAATTATCTCGTGATCTACCATGCTGTGGGAAAAGAGACCTTTTGTGATGAAGTCTATATCAATGTTAGAATGGACTGTAAAATATTGTTGGGGGTAAATCCACCACGTTATATATAATAAGATAAGAAAATGATAAAAAGTTAAATGGGAACTAGCGACCTTTACGCTAAGAGCAATTTTCAGTCAACCGTCTGTTGGAAAAAAAGATAAAATAAATACGGAAAAGTATATATTAGGAAGACACAGTTACTTATAGCCCGGGCTTTTTTGTGGGGGCACGGAGTGGTCCCAAAGACCAGTGCCAGTAACACACCGAGTTTTTCACAAAAATTATAGACCTAACATTTGCGAGAATTAGCGTGCCCCAAAAAATAATTGACAAAAAAGTCCTCCTGAAAAATAAATACAAAACCTAACGTATAATAGACGCGCCATATAACTATGATGATCCCGTAATTGCTAATACTAGTATTGTGAAATTTGTGAACAACCAAAACAGGTTAAAAGAATAGTAGTTCCAGTTACCAGTTAAACATTATAAATAGCTTATGTGGCCTAAAACATTTTTAATGATTGGAAATATTTTAAAATCAATTGCATCATATCAAACATTTTTTTTTTTAAATAAAGATTGACGAGACGAGCAGGACATAGGTGCCTGATAGTAAGCAACATGTCTGCTATATAACAGCACAGTGACACGCAGCTATTGGAACACGAAGAGTCCAAATCATTACCTAGCACTGCACTGCGCTCGTCGCCCAGAGATCTAAGATGTTATATCTCTAAGACCTGTAATTTCTCTGGAAACATTGCCCTTCAAACCGGAACACAGTAATGTTTGCACATTACTGCTTGGTGGTAGATTAACTGGCAAAGGTGCGGTACTTCCCCAGGCGGACTCTGCCAAGATTCCTACCACTACTACCTTACTAACTTATTATCTTGATGTTAAGATTTTAACAAGATAAGAATAAGATAGTATTTTTATTATGTCTTATAGTAATAGTTTTATCAGGTTATACCTTGTTCCAATAACTTTAAATATCACGAGTCTCTCGGATTTCCGTGATATATTTCGAACCATGTGCAGCTGCAGCTAATTTGCACGATCTAATATTACCTCGTGTCTTTTCAACTGGGCTGCCCGTAGCTCGGTAAAGCGACATCATATCATGGTTGATGTTCCAATAGACTTGAACAGAGGTTTTACTCCACTTCCGTAGTACGAGCATCCAAACTGTAGAATCTGTTGCATGAGTGGGTTTTTATTGATAGATTTAAACTAGATGACTTCAGTTCGAAAGTGATTTTTCTTTTCTAGGAAGGGTCACCATAATGATCGCAATGCGACAGCATGATGGGAAATGGTAGTCAAGCGCATACCTATACCTAATCGATTTAAGTATATCTTATTATCTACTAAAGTTAAAGTAATATTTTTAAACAGTCCTCGATTATAGGTCACCGCCTCAAATCGTCGACCGCAATACAATTTCAGGACTCTTTTATTTGGTGTAAATTACGTTCTTGTCGAAAAATCTTTACCATAGTAGTTGTGTTTCTTTTTCAGTAATTTTTCGAAGCACAGGCTATAAATACGAATTGCCGTTACGCCCACACTGGCAGGTTTGCAATGATTAAAAATATAAAAAACAAAAGAATAAATCCTTAATCCGCGGTAATGTGCATCGTAATAACAGAATAAGCAATTAAATAAAAGAAGAAATAAATCGATTATGTCGGTTGTCATTAAGCTGTTTATTATTTTAAACTTGAATTGCAATTTACGAGTCTGTAGGTAGAAATTTTATGACGTTAATCTGAATTTATATTGTATTATACTCATCGATATAAACCATTGGATGTGCCTACCCAAACTTCAGGCGCACGGAATTATGTGTTCGTTGGGAAGAGTGAGCTCACTCTTTCCGTTCTAGCCGGCTGCAGGAAGTGAACGCCAGACGTTTTTACTTATCACTATTCGTTGTCAACAACCAAAATATGTAGGTAGAGCCACAGGCACAGTATACATCGGCGCTAGCGATTCTAGGGGTCAAGTGAATTGGGGTGGGTAAATCACTTACGGTAGATACACAGACGCAGTTTATTACTGATTTCAAGGCGCTCAAGGCACATCCATGGTTTAAAAGCATAAGTCGATGATTATACTTGTCTTATCTAATTTTTTTTATACAATCATTTTTCACACAACACCATCTGGTAAATTAAAACTAAGCGAATATTGGACCATGGAAGCTATATTGCAGAAATAATACATACTCGTAAATAATGTTAAATACAGAACAAAAATTATAATTTTTCAAATTTAGAGAAAACACTAGCTGAACCTCCGTAGTCATCCTACATAGTATCTCGTGCTAAGCCACGTAGTTCTTTACCCATTATACTCGTATTGCGGGGGAAATAAAATTAGCCTAAGCTATCTGTTTCCTTCATAATTATCAGCCTATTTGTCCACTGCTGGACATAGGCCTTTCCCATAATACGCTATTCAGCCCGATTCTCAGTCTTACGTCTCCAACCGCCTCTATTCTGTTTCATTAGCACGTTTTGAAGTGAAAACTTTTTTTGCGCGATTGACACAGACAGATTTTTCGTGGACTGTGAATTGAATTCGATCGTCACGCTCGGGAATGATAAGAAATCATCGTCTAAACACAGGACCATGGCCATTGGTCATCTAGAAATGCGTCAGCTTTTCCCATTGGCCAACGCATTTCTACATGGCCATGCACATGGCCTCGCCCTCCGGTTTCACCCACGTAGTTTCCAAAGTAAGCTATGAAATTCTGAATTATATTATGTTTTCACTTCTATAGATTTTTTTTTGAGTAACTATCTGATTTGACAAACTTTTAACCTACCAAACAAACATCAATCAAAAAATGAATATTAAATCTGAATATTGTTCCTATAAAAATATAATAGGTAAGTATGTGATTACGAAAATACTAAAATCAGGTTTAGAAAATGAGAGCTAGGACAGAAGATTAAGAACTACTACTTTACTATTATTAATTTCATACCACAGAATAAGTAGAGAGATACTTTTCATACTTAATTAATGATTAGTTAATCTGCATGCTAGTTTCTATAGGTATGTACTTACCTATATCTTTTCGAATAAGGCCAAATTGTTAAGAGAAAAAACACTTTATTAATACCTTTATACCTGACAAATATTTATACAGAAACATAAAAATCAATCGGTCCATCCGTTTTGGAGGAATACAACCAAAAATCTGTGACAACGAGATTTTTAAATGTTAGAAGATGATTAAATCATGAAAAAACACACATATCTGGTAGTTACACACATAAGTAAAAACACATTATCATACACACCCTGACAAATATAAGTATGATGGTCTCAAGTCTCAAGTCGTTAATAGAGTAGGTAAAGCCGGTAGCGTGCAACGGAACGCGCCTCTAGGCTATTATTTTGACAGCAAAAACAACATGGCGGCTTGATTGCGCGCGAAATCGATCGTCACGAGCGCATTCCACTCGCTACACACGCGTGCCGGAACAAAAACTACAATATAAAAGTAATTTTCTTCTAGATAATTCACAAATGCGAAACAGGAACGCATTTGTAGGGGTACTTAGAAATAACTTATACAAAAGGACAGAGTTCAGTCAGGAAGAAGAGAGATCTGTCAATATAGTGGCATACCAGCTTAGGTTTTAGTAGTTGGTAGTAGGCGTAGTTGGTAGAAAGTCTACCAGTGGATTTGAAGGTCGCTTCGAATCCCATCCAGGGAACTTTGTTCTGCGTTTGGATGTTGGCGAGGTGAATAATGACCTTGACCCTCTTCTTGTGAGAGAAGTTCCTGAGTCTCAGTGGTGCGAGGGAACATGAATCTGGACTCTCATATTATGTTTATACCTATCTATAGACTCCAGGCTCGTGAACAAAATGTATGGGTCAAATGAACCACCAGGAGACCTATGTAGGATGATAGAAGGGTATAAAATAAAAAGATTCAGCACTAATCCCGTCACTTGAAAGCTGTCCAACTGAGTGCAGGTGAAGATAAGGGGTTGCAGTTCTCGATCATTTATCCTTGTCGCATGATTTTTGGGCCGAGTTGTGGAATAATGGATTAAAAGATGTATTGAAACTATAAAAATTGTAAATTTGATTAAGTATTTTAACTGTTATTTTTGTCGGAAAAAATCAGTGTTATCCGAAGATTTCAGGGCAAATTTGGTCATTTGATTATGTACGGCATTGGTTCCATACAGTTCAATACCTCTTCTAATCCATTATTCCGCAATACCGTACAAAAACCACATAGGTAACAAAGAGAAATGATCGAGAGTTGCAACCTCCTATCTTCACCTGCACTCAGTTGGGCAGCTTTCGAGTGACAGCATAGTGCTCAATCTTATTATTTTATACCCATCTATCATCCTACATAGGTCTCCTGGTGGTTCATTTGACCCATGAATTTTGTTGACGGGCCTGTACTACTTTACCATCTGCTCGTACAACATGTCAATAATTTTTACGATAATTTATATTTTAGAAGATTCTATCACGAAAGATCAACAAGCACGTTAAGCAGAGGAAAGCACCAGGCTGATGATGATGATGTATTAAATTGGATTTCGTATTTACGTCTTTGTGATATGTACTTGTTTAAATGTGCCCTAAAATAGAACACAATGGAAAATATGCATGGTTATATTACCCTTATGGCGGACAATCGCAGTCATTATGGTTCCCATTATTGAGTATTCTGTTCGGTTAAATCGAGTAGCTAACCAGATTTATTCAAACTAATTGGAATTGAAATTATTGAATGAGATTTTTTTACTTAATTTTGCACTTAGTCTTTATTTTATTGGATCAGGTTTCTTTGCGTCTATGTAAAAAAAAAAAAGTTAAAACACATGTTCGTTTGATATGTGACATTTTAACAGAAAAAACTGACTAAGTTTGACAATTGAATGGTCGTTTTTAAGAGTAAAAAAAAATGTTTTATGTCGTTCGGACATTACAAAATACTGATATTTTCACAAGGTATTCAAACCACTGTCAAAGGTCAAGTTTCCGATGGGACCAGAAGGGACGAAGAGAGGAGCGAGGGGTTACTCACGAAATGGTAATTGTCGAGGAATGTCGGGAATCCGGCGGGCTTGTGTGAGATTTCGCAACAATAACCGAATATACGAACAGTCCGGCCAACTTGCACCGACCATACGAGTCCGGGGACTCCTCATCCAGGCCGGGTAATACAAATAAGTATAGGAGTCGTGATAAAACTGCGCCTCCGGCAGACCCGAACAGATGCGCGGAAGTCAGCGCGAACTTTTTCCTCAAACTTGTCCCTCGAAGGTTCGAAATCATTTTTTAAAACAAACATCAAGCGTATCGTGTGCGCTGTCATTATTCATTATTAAAAGTAACATCCACAACGAATGACCGCGACTGGAACTTTGTCTGACGTCAATTCCCATAAAATGTATGAGCGTGTGTGAAAAAACTATTGAGTAAACTATCAAAAAATTGCCCAAATCCGGTCTTAAATTATTGTGTGATTTGTCTCGGCACCGACACACGTTAATTGTTTCATTTGGAACAGGTAAGAATCAGGTAGAGCCTGTTCGGAAACTTAACAGACGGGGTCACAAGGATATTATGGTGATTATGTCTTCGCTATTTTAGTATATTCATTGCGGTATACTTCTAATACGCCCCATATTTAAAAAAATATACTTGATTTGGATGTTTTTCTGAAAATCGGTTTTATGGTTTTAGCCAAATGGAATAAAAACGGTACTATACAGAAAACTCATGAGCAAGGTTCTGGGGGCTTGCGACGTATGCGCTAATCATTTTGGGTAGGTAGGTAGTAGTTGATAGCATCTGTAGCCAACTGATGTTTTCAATACAAACTTATTGAAAAGAAAAATTAGTATACATACATACAGTAATCGAAAAAAAACATACTTAGATGAAAAGGCACACAAACATGAAAACTGTTACTTCCGACTTTTCTACTGAAATTATATTAATATTGTAATTTGTTTTTTTCTCTATTATGCAATAGATGAAAACTGTTACAAACATGAAAACTGTTACCTCCGACTTAACAAATTACAATATTAATATATTTTCAATAGAAAAGTCGGAGGTAACAGTTTTCATGTTTGTGTGCCTTTTCATCTAAGTATGTTTTTTTATAAAATTGTGTATTTATAAATTTTCAATTTGTATCATATTATCGTCTTTTGATACATAAGTTTGATCAACATTCCGTAAAAACTCAACTTAAAAAGTTAACTTTGAGTCGCGTCGGTCGACTTTGCGGACGCTCTATAATTACTCGAGGGATGCTCGAAGCCCCAAACAATAAGAAAATAGGCGGGAAAAATAGACAAAGGATGACCGACGACCGCTTTTTATTTCTTTTTAAAGTCCTTTATACCTGAGCTCGTAGGTCGAGCCCTTGAGTGCATATCGTTGTTTTACCTTTTATGGTCCATATGAAATAAAATATTGTTTCTTAGATTGATGCAGTGGTTGTGCATAAATTACGTAGTAACAATTTACTCAAATCTACTTAAAACCTAAAATTATTTTATAGTATAGAAGGACGGGACGAGCAGGACACATACGTGATGTTAATCTACACGCCAGCTTTTAACAGCACAGTGCCACGCAGCTATTGGAATATGAAGAGTCCAAATCATTACCTAACACTACACTGAGTTTGTCACCCAGAAATATAAAATGCTTTACCTCTATAGGCTTAAATTCTCTGGAAACAATGCCATTCAAACCGCAGCACGGTGATGTCACATTACTGATTGACGGTAGAATAACTGGCAAAGATAGGGTACCTACTTCCCCACGTAGACTCGGCAAAGATTCATACCACTACTATCTACAAGAGTAGGAAGATCGTATTTTAAAAATAAAATTCACTTTTCAAAAAAGCAATAGATACGTAGAAATAAAACAATCCAACCCGTGTGTATCCATTAACAAGTGTCGCTTCTGTCGCAAAAACACAAAACATTCGAAAATTGCCGTATAGTAATGTCGCGGTTAAAAATTTTCGTCACAAGATTTGAGTTGCAAGTTGTTACTCTATGCGTGGATATGATCACGATCACGCATCTTGTCATAAAGTAGGAAGCAGAGAACGCGTACCGCATACACAATCGTTTCACGGAAAACGACACAGCCTACCGTCGTAACGATTGTAGTTTCTCAGAAACAGCATAACACTCTATAGCACTCGTAATCTGAGGTCGCCATTGTTACTGAATATACAGGATTACATTTATCGATTTAACACACATTTTTTGCTGAGTGGCGAACCTTGGGAGAGATCTATGTTTAGCAGTGGACTAAGTTATGCTGATGATGATAAAGACTTTTTGCAGTCCATGTAATCAAAGTATCACAACACCTTTGCCGGTTTTTCTGCCGCCAAACTAAGCTGCTAATTAAAATGCCGTAATTTTAGACTGCTGTAACATAATGTAGGCGAAAATATGTGTGTATGTTTGTTTTTAGATATATCTGAAATAGCCGAATGGATTGAAATGAATTTGGATATATGCTACGTATCACGTACACATTACCTACTTTTTATATTGCTAAAGTTAGTGGTTCTCGTGGCATTCTTAATAAAATAGATGAATAACGAAAATAATTTATTATGAAAAACTGTTAAGCCGAAAAATACACCATGGAACACAGCTAGTTTTAAATAAAGATTTCGTTACGAATTAAATATATCTTAACCACAAAAATCTTCCCAGACTTGACGGTGCAAAAAAAAGGAAATCCCCAGAATAAAGTCCACGAAACGTTTCTGGGCGGTCCATTTCCAAAAGTAACGTTACAAGATAAATGAAAGATCGTTTCGAGAAAAAATAATTACCCAATCCGTCCGCACACGGTTATCAGGCGCCTCTTTAAACGAAATTTTAATAAACCGAATGAGCGATTACATTTTCATAATTCAAAATGGCCGAAACAATCGACGGTCACTACGCGGCTGATAAGTTGCAGTTAGTTACTGGGGGGCTTTTGGCCAATTTCGATGATATTTAGCCCCTTTGTTTATGAGAATATCAATTATGAAAATAAAAATCATGGTTCAACAGATCTAAACCAACATTTTTGTAATTAGGCCTTGCGAATAGACACTTTTTCTTTTCTCTGCTGGCTGATTGGAAATGTTGGTGGATAGATGTACAATTAATGTTGACACAGTAATAAAATAGGATACAGATAATAATTACAATAAATTACCCAATAAATAGTGGGGCAGTTGCCTGATTAGCTTATCGCTTTCAGCGATCTCTTCTAGGAAAACTGAGGATAGAAAATAATTTGTGGACAAGTTTAAGTCCAAGAATAAGGTTAATTATTTTTAGGAATAGTATATCATACGTAGGTTTTAAAAAATTGTAAAATTGATGGCAGCTCAGGACCGGATACAGTGGAGGGAATTGGGGGGAGACCTTTGCCCAGCAGTGGGACAGTTGAGGTTAAATAAAAAAAAAATTACCACATTAGAAACGAGATGTAACTTACGATCCGTTACCCAAATTCTCAAAACAGTGGTGCCGAAAACAATGTGCTGTTTTTTAATAAGCAAGACTTGTGCCTGGTGGTTGTCAAAACGCTGGTTCATAATAGCACAGTACCGTGCAATTATTTGAACACGAAGTGTCCAAAACACTGCTTATTTGATTGAGCAACAAATATTAGTAGGATGCTATAAAGTCATGCCTGTGAAATAGGTTGTCAGTTTTAGCAAGCAACACACTACAGCATCTCTTTTTTTTATGCGATATTCGCGGATCACCTAGTTCCAATTTACCCACAAAAACTGTGTACTTTTCCACACCATATATTATGTAGCATAAAATAAACATAACTACATCGTGTAATAACCCTCTTTTATAATGATCGTTTATCGAATATAACACGCACAACCAAATTAAATCGCGATGAAAGGAGGCAGCGAGGCAACTGATTTCAATCAAGCCCATCAATTTAACTAAATAATTATAAATTGAAATTTAAATATTTCGTAGTTGTAACCCAGCGTTTATAAGTTGTAAATTATGGTAAACAACCCATAATGTCAGCGAACGTGATTCAAATGCTAATAAATCTTCCTACGAACATTATTAACCGTGCTTACAAAATAACAAACTCACCTTTCCATCATTGTATCACCCACAAGAACACTGGGGTCGCACTACACCACAGGTAAAAGGGCACAGCCTCAATATGAACAGTTATAAAAAAATCGAATCAAACGGCTCATAATAACAGCAATGAATACATTACCCGTCGAAGCCATCTCAAGTTATTTAAGTGCACTTTGTAACCAATAATGTGCGCGGTACAAAAAGGAATGTCGATTGGTTGTTAGTACATTACGCGCGTACGTGGAACGTACTCTCAAATTAAGCTGCACGGTGCAACAATGTACGCTATGTAAGGAAGAAAGTCGGGCGTTTGTGGTGTTGTTAGGGAATGCGGTTCGTGAGAAAAAAGAATACTCTCGCTTCCGATGCGTTCGGCTAGATAGCAGGTGGTGAACGCCTCACGCCGGGTTGCCCGTTTCACGTGATTTAAAATGCCTTTACATTTAAAATTTAGGGTTCTGTTTAAAATTAAATAAAAATTTGGCAGTCATAGAGTACACTGTCTTGTAGGTCATACGCTGCTCCAGAGGAGGGGCTCCCATGTTACTGCTGGTCTAGTCGAGATAACTGTATTTTCGGGAGTCACGTGCGTATTACCGCTAATTCAAAAACGGTAAAGGAAAACATCGTGAGAAGGACCATTTAGTGGGCTGCTTATGCTATAGAAACTACACTAGAAATAGATAAAAGTGAAAACTCTCCGAAAACGGTACAGCATTGGCAGGTCGGTGACGTGAATCCCCAAATTTTCCCCTCCCAAACAGACGTTATCACTTCAAAGATATTTTATTATTTATTACTAGCAGTGCTCGCGCTTTCTTTTTTAGATTTTCTTTTTTTCACGGAGCCCTAATTATTTTCTTCAAGTGAGAGTAGCTTATGGTATGTCTTAGAAGATCAGCTATCTGTCAGTGAAATTCCCGTCAAAATCAGTCCAGCTATTGCGGAGATTAGTCGGAACAAAGAGACAGACGGAGATACAAAAAAAATATAAATAGTGTTTTAGAAATAGGCACCGTGCATACTATCATTTGAACTTAATAAAAAGCTGATATTACATTCTGATACTCCGATTTTATTAATTTGTATAGATATAAAATCTTGACGGAACACATTCCCCCAAAGCACCACGCTTCCCGATCAATAGGCGAAGGGTTAAGAATTCAGTAGCAGGTCGTCATTCTACGTTTTTTTCTCCCATTATGTCCGTGACGAAGAACTCCTTTGTATCTTTCTTTTGGGTGAAATATTTTGATTTATTCACGGATATGCTGCTTTGTTTCCGTAGAGGATCGACAAACAATGTAAGATAACACGAACGGTTCTTAATACAGTTTCAACATTTAAATTTACGATATCATCATCATGGCCTTATGGTAGTCCATTTTTGAACGTAGGCCTCTTTTCCTTTCCTTCACTTCTGGCGGTCTTGTGCCCGACTCACCCACTCTTGGCATCCGTGTCGTCTGAAGTCGTCCACTGAGCGTTGTGGTGGCCGCCCTCTTCCTCTCGTAGTATCTTTGAGTCTCCACTCAAGGAATCGTTTCGTCCATCGGCTTGCATCGGCGGTATCCATTCTGGCAATGTGGCCTGCCCAGGTCCAGGCCCAGGAATTTATTCTTAGCGCCTATGATCACCACGTCCCCAACTTGGTTTTACTACACTTGCTATATTTGAAATTTACGATACAGTCATGGCGCTAATTATGGATGCATTTCGTAGAGTGTTTAGTTGATATGTATGATCTAATACTACTTTATGATTAGGCAAACGTAGCGTAGGACTTCCTGAGACCCTGCAAAACGATGCAGACAGTGGTTGGGGAAGAAAAACCGAGGATATGTTTGAGTGGCGTATCAAGGGAGACGCCTAAATCCAGCCGTGGACTAGGGTGGGCTTATGATGATGAATATCAACTTGCTCTTATTTTATCTGACAGTTTGTAGCTCTAGAAAGCGACTTTGTTTCATGTTTGATTTTAAAAAGAATTGAACGAGGAGGCTTAGGTTGACTTTCGTAATAAGACGTCTAGGCTGTGACATGCGTTGTGTGAGTGGGATTTTATCTATTGATACAAGGATACTATCTTGGTGTCGTCAAGGTACCTACGAGTATGAAATTACAGGGCTTAGATATGTAATATCTTACATCTCAGGGTGACGATCGCAGTGGAGTGCTGCAGGTAATGATTTGGACTCTTCATGTTTCAATAGCTGCGTGTCACTGTGCTGTTATGTGGCAGGCTTGTTGCTTACCATCAGGCACAGGTTCTGCTCGTCTCGTCACTTTAAACTATAAAAAAAATGGTTTCTTTTAGGTACGAGTAAGCACGCTTAAAATCTGGGGAAATGGAGGTCAAATGCAAACCTATTATGGCCTAAAAACATGCTTTAGTCGTCACCTTAACGTTAACGTTCACGTTGATACTGAGTGTATTACAATAAGAATAAGGACATGTCAGTACCAACGAGAAGTTATTAGTTAAAAATTAATTCAGCTTTTGGAACGTTCGACAAATTGTTATTTCACTGATACCTGACCATATCCATTCATATCCCAATAAGTTTCGGGATTAAGAAACACGATGTGAAAGGTTCTCATTACGCGCTATAGTTATAAAAAATAATGTGGCTTCAAATCACAGGGTTAAACGGCGAAAGCGATTTTCGATTTTTCGATTTTTTTGTAATGTTATATTTTTGGAGTGAAAACTGCCTTACTCGCTTTTAGCACTTGTAAAAGGAAAATCTTAGGAATTAGCATCACTAATACAAATGTAATGGCTATTAGTGAAGCTATTATTTTAGTATTAGCCACCGGCCGAGAAGTACTAGCCACTACCTTGACATGAAAATAAATCACAACTTTATTAAGTGGTTTAAAATTTAGGTAGGTATTTTTTTGTAGTTGTAGGACTATCTGCAGTGAAAGTAACACTATTTTGCCAGTTATTCTACTGCCAATACTTGTCCTGAGTAGGAATCGAAGTCACGACCTATTGCTCTGCAGGTACTCTTACTACTAATTAAGCCACAAGGCCAGCCATTATAAAAGAAGTGTTTTGTAATTTTGTTCGCCAATCAATAAATTTGTAATAAAATTTATTTCACTTCTCTCTGGTTTGCAGTGATCTGCAAATTACTAGATCTGTGATTACGTAATTGCTCCCATAAAAACTGTTGAACTTGCTCCACAATACTGGATTATGAGGTATCCAGAGATGAACTTTCAATAGAATTGCTAACATGGGCCATAAAACCGTTCCCATAGACTTCATTTTTGCTATAATAATGCTTTTGAAACTAAAAAGATAAGAAAGAAATTACACGATAATTGTGGCTTTATCTTTGCATCGTTCCATAAGCTCTTCTAACCCTAATGTGTTTTTAAGTGTCCTAAAACATTTTTAAATAATCACTTAGCATGCGTAATTTTTATTGTCCACAATAAAAATTACGTTCTTTCATTTTTGCAGCTTTTAAGACACTTTCTTTCTCCGGTGCCTACAACGGGTACTACAATTTTCATGGGGTGTCAAAAGTGCGTTTTGGATTTTGTGTTGTTACAAGTAGTTTGATTCAACGTTTGTCTTTAGTCATAAATTTAAATAAAATTGATCATTGATGATAAGTAATTAAAAAATTTCATAAGGATTCAAATTCAATGCTTCGCAATTTTTTTCTTGAGAACAGTTTTGTTATTGAGTGGTAATTTTATTTGTGTTGTTCGCAGGTGGAACCGACTGGGTCCGCGTCGCTGGGGGCAGCGTCGCGGGCGCTGTTTGTGGAGAAAGTCCGGGCTTCCAATGCGGCATGCCAGGCAGGAGACTTCGCCACTGCCGTCGCACTCTACACCGACGCACTGACCTTAGATCCTGCTAATCACATACTGTACAGCAACAGGTGAGTTTGACTAAAGGGATAACGAGTAGCGTCACACGTGACCATCATTAAGAATAAATAGATATTCTAGGATCTCGATATGCCTAGGTCCAAATTGTCATCTTTTCCGAGTCTCACAAGACAAGACAGCTGATCGTACCGACAACCTCAGTTTCAATCATGCCATTGCAATTTTGCACTAATACACATTGCAAATAAAGCATTTAATAAGGTATATGAGGACAGTAAAAATGGACGCTACGATTAGAGATGACTATGGCAAGGTACAATTTTCACAGTATATCAAACATTTCTAAAATGGTTACGCGACCTAAAAACTCATAAAATGTTATGCAGTACATAGGGATAGATATTATCGACATTTTTGAACTTAAACGCACCCAATGAAATAACAGTCAGGTCTTTTGATATGGAGGATAATGTGTGCTTTTGAAGTTTTAGTTAGTGACTGCCGAAAACTTTTTAGAATTTCGGTTCACAGAAGAGTATTACTTCTGCTACTTTCCACACGTGTAACCGTAAAAATAAGTTTTCACATTTGCTCTTTATGAAAATTATTTTAATTTTATCATTCGGGAAAGCGAGGCTCAGCTCCGCCCTATGATGAGTGATAGACCCACGATACGCCCTTAAATAATTGAGTGAACTTTTACACAGCTATAGGTAATATATAGATGTGTTCGCATTCTTAATAACATTTGCCTTGAGAGGTTTTCTAATTGTTGGAATTAAAACTGCTCCTAAACAATTTACCTGGTACAGATTAACCAGATGTATCCGCCCACTATAGCTTGGCACATTGTAAATCAAGATTGGGTATTCAAAACCACCTTTAAATGTCTTATTATATAAATCATACTTGCTGCCAGGGCCGTGCTTTGCCATGCAATACTTCTTTACCCGAGCTTCCTTACCTTTTCGTAGGAAAAAATCTATGAGTTCGCATCACCGACATGCTAATGTCAGGAGGCTGCGGCTGTACTGTTGGAGTGGCGACGGACCATTGCAGTGAGACATGCGTGTTAGACACTTATAGTATGGGTGAAATCTAGTGCGTCTTCGTCACCGAAACGCGTAATAACAATTTTGTTCTAATCACTGATTATAACAAAATATTACCGTATCACAAATATACCGACGTTGCAATAGAACTAAAAACCCAGTGGAATGTAGAAACTGTGAAAACACTACCAATAGTTATATCATCAACTGGAGTCATTCCTTACTCACTACACACTTCACTCAGACACCCTGTTGATCGACGATGATACGAATTTCGCCTGTCATAACTCACCAGCGGGGGCGCAGGACGAGGTACAATACCGCGCTTATGATTAGCGAACATCCGTGTGACGTGCACTACTTTCCACACGAATGATCGGACAAATCGAGATAGAGTTATACAAATTTCAAAAGATAGAACAGGATGCAATGAAAGACATCGCCGGGTTCCCACTGTGCTGAACTGAGCAATTGTGCTACTAAACGGCGAAGCAATGGAAGTCGTACGATCAGTCAAGTGGGTGTCTTTGATTTTAATAGTGCTTTTCTTTTTTGCTCAGGTCAGCGGCGAGGTTAAAACAAGGGCAGTTCGCAGCCGCTCTTCAAGATGCGACGAGAGCGCGAGAGCTGTGCCCTAACTGGCCAAAAGCCTACTACAGGCAAGGTATGAATTTTTTTTTTTTTTGATAAATATTGATTTTCTCCCTACGTTTTGTTATTTTTCTGGGATAGAAGCAGAAATGGTTGAGAAACTTTGTTTTTCTCCTAACTCCTTGAGTAAGTACATAGTAGCTAGTTCGTCGTAGAGAATAGTTATTTGTTATACAAGAGTGCAAAGTGGATTTTTAACCGCGTGCTCAATTTCGATGACCGATCAAGCGAAGGATACTAAAATTGAACCACGAGCGCAGCGAGTGATTCAAAAGAATCCTGAGCGTAGCAAGGGAATCAAAAGAGCACAAGGTGAAAAATCTTTGCACTCGAGTGCAACACGCCAACACAAACATAACTTTTCATTCCACCTCAGCGAGGAAATGACTAAACGCAAATTAAATGTTTTCGCGCTAAGCAAATTAAAAAAAAGTAAGTACACCAAGGAGGTTCCGAGTCTAAGTTTTTAACATATTAATAAAAATGGATGATGCATTCGGCACCAAGGAGGTAGAAATAAATAGGTTGAATTATGTTTTGAATTCAAAACCTCAGTACACACGATGTTCTAAATTCAAATTTACTTTAACCTCTAGAGGTAAAAACGACTTTGCGCCCTGATATCGAGGAGCAAAAGTACTCTTTCCGAGCTAGTGGGATGAAAAATAATTTCTGACGGCAATTTCTTGCCAGTACTATGCATTTTATTTTACTATTAATATACAGGGTGTTCTGTAGAGAGTTAGACAAACTTAAAGGTTGTGTTCAGGGACCCATTTGGAAAATACAAGTTAGCTAAAAAAAATCCCTGACCTCCTACTTTTTTTAAATTTTTTTTTGTGATTTTCGCTGTTGTCGCCGAAATTTTAGCTATTAACCACCATACATTTTATATAATCTGTTTTAGACCGGAGATTTTTATTTGAATTCGATATTTGATACATCTACAGGTTATGCAAATCAGAGTTAGTTAGATACACATCAGGGCTAAATAACTGATTTGGAGCTCATGAAGTGACAAAATGAAAGGAATTTTACATGAAAGGTCAACTTTCACAATAAATTTAAAAAAACACTTAACATTTTTGTAAGTAATATGCTTTTAAAAAAATAACAAAAAAAAAATAGGAGGTCAGGGATTTTTTTTAGCCAACTTGTATTCTCCAAATGTGTCCCTGAACACAACCATTAAGTTTGTCTAACCCTCTACAGAACACCCTGTATATTTTCTTTACCCAATCTATTAATGCTGTGTCGTTTTAATTAGTTGAACGGTTAAATTAGGCAGTTCCGATGTAATATGATAGGTAAATCTTCAGAAAAAATATCTCTACAATTGAATTGAGTAAATCTAGAAACGAAATATAACATTGATACTTATGTAGCGAATCTAAACACAATTTAGATTTGAATAAAATGTGCCAATTCAGGTTGTATCAATGCAATTTCCAAAGAAAACATTCAAGGTAGAATCAGAACTAGTTCTGTAACAATGCGCTATTGCTTATCTTCATCCTATAAAACAGGCCTTATCTTAACGACAGGGTTCGAGATGTTAGCCCGATTCCTACATTGTATTATCTAATCAGTGATTCCTCCTGTACGCTAACTTAGTATACAAGATGTTATCATAGCTCAACTAGGTGTTCCTAACAGATCACCCTTGATAAGGGATAGACATCGCGAGCAGTCTCTAGATGGGTGAGACGAGTAATTGGATGCTATTGGTATGGACCGTGTGTCAGAGTATTAAAGTCAAATACCTGACGTAAAATTTATCTAGTGACCGTCTTCGTGGTTTAGAAAATAACTAGTCAGCCTACAGAGCCGGAGATCGTGGGTTCGATTCACACGAAAGACAAACATTTTTGTGATGATAAATCAGCTTTCTATAGGGCTAGATAGCTATGTGTGAAAAACAAATTAGACCAATATTAATACCAAAGATTGTAGAACTCAATAGCCCTGAACATCTTGACATTGGTCGGTAACAAACTGCGTCTGTGATCTGTGACATCTGTCTCTATCGAAGACATCTCTGTCTCTGTCTAAGACGTCTATTTCACTCGCGCTAGTTATAATTGGTAATATTCTCTGTATGTCACACTGATGGCAGCCATTTTACATTTGAATGGGTATGTAATTAGAAAATATTTAAAGTAATTTTAAATGCAGTACTTACGCATGAAATGTAATTCCATTAGATTAATTTGAGTTTCTAGAATTATTGGAACACTTTTTGAACGCACAGGAAGGCAAATATATGCCTTTATTGCAAATATGTTCAAAATTATCAAAATCAGTGATAGGTAAAAACGACCGGCGTCCCCCACTTCCTACAACCAGACTAGAACTAGACTAGACTAGAACGGAAAGAGTGAGCTCACTTTTCCCAACGTTAACAACGTTAAAATTGCATTGCATGCACTTTATGCGTATTCTGCATGGATCAAAACGTTTTACGGGTATAACAGTCGTTATGAAAGCTTAAATTGGACTCTATAAGATTTAAGAATACAGTACAATTTTCGTAATTCCATTGTTCTGCGCTTATTAAGCAGACCGGTGCATTGATATCGGTACTTGTATCGATGCATCGTTTTACTGTTGCGTGCGAAGGAAACATTATGAGATGCAATATTGTTTGTATTAGCTATTGTGTTGAATTACACTTTCGCTGTTCATTCGATTGCGTTTACAAAATATCTATTAGTCAACTGGTTGTGTATACTGGAGATAGCTATTGAGTCAATAAATGGTCTGGCTGACGCTGACAATATACCTAGTTTGTTATAATTATAACCTCTATTACTGGTGAATTCTAACATATCCTGCTAGTATCAAATTTAATTTCATACTGGGCCCAAATAGAGATCCTCTTTTAATGGCATCCTTCCATGAACACCATAAAAAGTCCATTTCGTACTATCACTACTGTATAAATAAATAATAAATATTGGTGGACTATTCACACACAGCACCATCTGACCCCAAACTAAGCAAAGCTTGTAATATGGCGGCCAGATAGCTGATATATATAATACTTATATAGTTGTAAATACATACTTATTATACATAGAAACACCCAGACACAGTGCAAACATTTGAATTCATCACACAAATATTTGCACTGGGTGGGGATCGAACCCACGACCCTCGGCTTCGCAGGCAGAGCTACTACCCACTAAGCCACAAGGCCAGTCAAGTATGATATTCACTATGGTATTCAAAGCTAATCCGCCACACTGGTCAAGTACTGGCTAGCGACTGCCGTAGGCCATCGAAAGATGTTTTTCTTGGAGCATGCCGGTTTCTTCACGATATTTTCTTTCCCCGTTGAAGCCAGTAGTGATAACACTTGTATTTTGTATTAGGAAAAATACTCTAAACTACTGAGATACGAATTTCGTCCGTATCACCGCATAGACATAGATTCCTTACTGCTTGGACTCGGCGCTCCCCCAAACCAAATAGGGGATTAATTAGAACCTATGACGCGACGTCGCGATTGTGAATTCTGATGTTCACGTCACCTTGGGTTCTATGAACAGATTTGTACAAATAACAGCTGGATCTCTACATTTATCTATCTGTTTCACCAGGTGTGGCTCTCCAATGCCTTGGCCGCCACGGCGAGGCTTTGGCGGCTTTCAGCTCTGGACTGGGCGTGGAGCCATCATCACGACAGCTTCTCTGGCAGCGCTCGTGGAGGCCTCTCTCAAGTCTCCACTACGAACAACTCTAGAACCCACTTTCCGTCAGCTGGAGGCTATGAAACTGGATCAATCTCCATTTGTCCTGATATCAGTAAGTAAAACAAGAATCATTTGAGGTATTTTACAAAATATAGGCATAACATAAGAAATTGGATCCCTGCCCAAAGTAAAACAATTCCTGGGATGGAGTCATAATGTTGTCACATCGTTTCGTTAAATAGTGAAACTAACTGTACAAGATAAAAGCGTAATAGTTTCGTGAATTCTCCTGAGGAACTTGAGTCTCAAGGTGAATCATTTTCTTTGATCAATCTACCCTTGAGCTCACCGTTCGAATAACGTCAAGTTTCTTTTTAATCGCGCTGCTTTAATAGCAAGAGATGGTGGAGGTGAAGATGACACTCTCTGATCTAAAATAACCCTATCACTCACCTTTAAAAAACTTTGCACAGCTCAATCCACCACCGTTTTTGATGACATTTAGTAGTTAAGAGAAAGGGAAATAATTAAATCTTTCAGATAGAATTAAAAATCAAGGTTCAAAAGACGATGAATCGATCAGTAAAGCACCTGCCCGTGCCACCACTAAAACTAGAGGTCATTAAACTTCAGTTTGTACTCATCAAGTACTTACAATGAGCGAAAACACGAGTCTCTTTAGGATCTTTTAAAAAATAAGGTGGCAAGGTGAAAATCAAAAATCGTGTGATAAATCTGAAGAACTAAATTTCATGTAATACTCGTATAACAAAAATCTTGAGATTGCAACAGTGTAAACACACATTTTTGTATTCAACATTCAGTTATGTTATAAAATAACGTAAGAATTTCTGCCTCAAGATTGTAAATAAAATACGTAAATTGCAAGGCAAAACTCATTTATGATTAGCAAAATGTAGATATTTCGTACAAAATTACCACAAACAGTCATTTCGACGTCCAATTAGGACCTTGTTCGTATCTTACGCTGTCATCAGCTTCTCATTTCCAACTCTCACGAAAACAAATAACGGCTTCTTCAATGAGAGTACTTTGTACGTTATATTTATAAATGGAGTCGTTATTTTGCTGAAAAAGGCCAAATGATTAGACAGTAAAGATGGTAAAATATTGCGCAAATTAGGCTCGGTATTTTATGTAGAGCGACAAGCGAAAAAGTCAAATTTAAATAAATACTTATTTCAAAACTTGTTTCATCTTTTTTAATTATGTACCTACTCAAAATATAAATGTATAATTACTATTGTGATTCAATCACATCAAAAGTGATGTTCATTTTCATACTTTGACAATTGTATATAGAGGGAACCTCGTGGGAACAATAAGTAGGCTTTTGCTATTGCGTCCTGTATAAATGTTTGTCTCGATTCGCAACTCGTAATCGAAGTTTTCATACTCATCGTACACATTTAATAAAATAATGAGGGAATTTGAATGAAACATTGTATAAAGTAATTTTACATTCGACCTCGTCCGTATGCACGGTAGCTTATTATGTTAATGGTCAAAGCTGTCCCATAAGCTCTTATTGCGATCATTTTTCGATTCAATTCAACCTCAATATTTTATGCTGCTATAAATTTACATTGTGTTGCCACCTTATATCTGTGGGTGTGTAGGTAACCTGTACCAATGGGAGGGTGCAGTGATAGGCAGTAATTTTAACTTTTCGTATTACAATACCTGCTTTATATGGGTAGTACTGTTATGGACAGATGTTACTTACCATCAGGCGCACGTCTTGTTTATTTCATCACTATACACTTTTAAAAAAAGAAGAAGAAACTCCCAAAATAATCGGAATGGTCCCTTGTAGGAACGCGGGAATCGTGCAGACGAAGTAACATGTATTTTCGTAAAAATCGGAAAAATGTCGCAGCCAGTACTCCAGCATTTACCCTGTCAGTTGCGGTGTTGCTGGCTGGTATTAAGGTGTCTTCTTTTTAGGAGTAATGAATGGAATTATCGTCGACTTGCAATTGGTAGCGGACATGAACATATTTTGTTTGTTTACATAACGGTAGTTGCGGTCACGTATGGGGTTGAAATGCGTACATATTCATTTTGATAATCATGATTTTACTATTAAATCATGAGCAAGTTTTGGTTTTAAATCAACTTCAAAAGAGGTGGTTATCATTCGGCTATACCTAACATGTGTTTTTTTTGTAAACCGTTGGCCCCGCTATTTGTGAATCGATTTTGATAATTATATTTATTTTAAAGTGAAACTTTATATAATCGCCTCAAATTTTTTCGTCCGTCTATTGCATGTCGTGTGACGGTCGGCCGCGGAGAAGGGGTAAAGTGAATGACGCTCGATAGAGCAGCCGAGGCCAACATGGTTATGAAATTACTTATTTACTTAAATCGAATATTTTTTAGAGCAAAAAAATTTAATTAAATGTCTACAATAAAAAAAGTTTCACTTTGACCATGGTTTCATAAAACCACACAATATCTTTTTATTTAGTAGATAGTTGCATATAAATTTTACGAAATCGACTCATTGTTGAAATATCAGCAAAAATATAAAATTGGTAAACGATATAATTTCATTTATTCCGAAACCTGTCTCATTGGAACAGTGTGTTTAAGTTGGTTTCACAAAATTTATGTATTTTCTTCGAGCTTCTGACTAAATTGAAGTCGGTGTTTGTATCTTCGGTGAAAATTACTGTGTTCCGGTTTGAAGGGCAATGTTTCCAGAGAAATTACAGGGCTTAGAGATATAAGATCTTAGATCTTTGGGTGACGAGCGCAGTGCAGTGCTAGGTAATGATTTGGACTCTTCATGTTCGAATAGCTGCATGTTGCTTACCATCAGGCACATGTCCGGATCGTCTCGTTACCATTTATATAAAAAAAAAAGTTAAACTGCGTTGCCACATTAAGACTATTAAACATAACAAAAAATCTTTGTTTCTAGAAAATCAGAACTCAAGGGTATTTACGTCAAACTCGGCCGTACTGAATCAGCAAGCTAAAAAGAGAAATCCTGAAACGGGCAGCATTAAGGGTTTCGGAGTCAGCAAGCGTACCATTTGCATACATTCCTCGACGCAGTAGTCTGGCGACGTTTTGCCGTATAAATACAGTATGGGAACGGAACTTTTGAAATCAAAACAAAAGAAGAAAGATTGCTAAAGACTACAGTCTTTCAAGAATTGCACGCGACACTGTGGTTATTTCTATATACAGATATACTACATTGCTACAGAGAAAAACGTATCAAAAACATCCATTGAACAGAGTTTTCACTGGTTTTTTATGGGGCTATCGAATGAAAGATTTAAAAAACTCATAAAAAACCGGGAACCAGGATAGTGAATGAGTTGAATGGGATCTCGCAATTTCACACCATAAACACCAGTTCTGTAACTATAAGAAACCAAAGCAACAAATTTTATCATCCAAGCAGAGAAAAATAGTAAAATTTGGAACCACAAATTTTTCATCATATAGCTAAGATTCATGCGGTCTACGATGGAGCGCGTTTAACTAAAAAAAAGCAAATTCTAAAGATTGTACTCGTATTCATCGGGATAAGCCCACTAAGGCCACGCATTTCTAGTACGATGTCATCCACAATCTAGCTGGCCGATAACGAAAATGATATCAACCTCTTCTTTCAGGTTTTAGGAACGTCAGCATTGTAAGTCTCATCTTCTGATAATTATTCCAAGCAGTTCGTTAGGAAAAAGGCTTTTTTGTCTATAGAATGAGGGTTACAAAACCTAGTTCTAATTGTGGTTTCTATATTACTGATAAACGGCGCTGAATCCATTGGTAGCTAATTAGAAAAAGGACATTTGTAAATTATAAATACTTTTATTTTGGGTAATGATTATATTGGTAAAACTATATTACAACACTTTATTGGCTATGTACGTATACTGAGCACTTTAGTTTCCTTCAAATTGGCTTGTTTCTATTGTTTTAAAAAGCTATCAGTTTGCTAAAACATTTTTTTTTAAATAAAGAGTGACGAGAAAATCAGGACATGTGCCTGATGGTAAGCAACATGCCTGACACATAACAGCACAGTGACACGCAGCTATTGGAACATGAAGAGTCCGAATTATTATCTAGCACTGCACTGCGCTCGTCTCCCAGAGACCTAAGATCTTATATCTCTAAGCCCTGTAATTTCTCTGGAAACATTGCCCTTCAAACCGGAACACAGTAATGTTTGCCCATTACTGCTTGGCGGTAGAATAACTGGCAAAGGTGTGGTACTTCCCCAAGCGGACTCTGCCAAGAGTCCTTACCACTACAAATTAGTGTACCTACATATGCGCTTGTTATACGTGGATACCTACATTATTCAAATTGTATGGATTAACTTCGAGATACTGTTTAAAATGTAGCGTGTGTTGACATTGAGCATTTTCGGGGGCATTTACGGCATACAATGGGGCTGAGTGATCAAAGGGCCATAAATACGCAGCCAAACGCGGATTTACATACAATCCGTGGACGGTTGATCGGCAGGCCTTGGAGCCTTGGACAGGCCAAATGGCGTCGCCCACCAAAACGGTCGCCGAAACTGTTCGATATTTAAAAAATAATTTTACATTTCTATATTTTATTTCATTACTGGGCTCCATGCAGTTGTATCCTACTTAGGTACTTAGTCAAACTTTAATTTAATTAATAATTTAATTCATAGAAATACATTGTTTTCACTATCACAATACCCAGGTCTTATACCTCAATACTAAAAAATTGTTACATCGTTCCGAGTCCTAGCAAAAACACTTAGGTACCTAACTATTTACACTGAGCACAGACCGAGTTCTACACATAATCAAAACGTTGATCATTTCTACCAGTCGGAAGATTACCCAAGTTGCTGATGGTATTACCACGCTGAACGGCATTGGATTTACATTGTGCCAGCCAAATAAACGTCAGCGTTTCGGTTTCACGTGTCGTCTAACTTTCTCGTATATACACGTAGGTGTATATGTGATGAAACACAAAATTTGAAATTTAAAAACACAGGAGACATCACGAAATTGAAAGTAGTATAATAATGCCCTCGACTAGAGTAAGTGCTAAATAAAGTCACGATATTATCTACTGAGTCTTTCCGAAGCTTACTATGGCCTTAATATCTGAAATCATAAAAAACAATTACCCACTTAATGCATCCCTATGGCTATCGAAATAAGATCAATGCCTGCGCGGGAATTTGAAGCAGCTACTGCGGTATAAAAAGTCGAGACAAGTGGCGCCATTGACATTCTAGCACCCAATAAAACAACAAACGCTTCGTGGGTGTTCCACTAACAACAGCACAGCTTTATATCGAGAGTACCCAAATCTTTGAGTAAACGAGTCGCCGCTATGTCAAGATGTGGACACACCATGTTTAAGTATTACGTAGTTTCTTAAGTTTTTAGGTACTCTAAAAATTATTATCAGACGAAATTGTTTTAAACACTACTCCAAAATTAGCATTATTATTCATTTGGTGTTATTTTGTGCACTTACGAGTGTTCATTTCATTTTCAAAGACCTTTCCAAGCGCTTAGTCGACACGGCCGGCGGGTGGACCAAAATGTCAGTATAGGTAGGTATTCGGTGAGATTTTTTTTGGTGAGGATAAAAATCTGCCTAAACGTGATCTCACTCATAGTCCCACATAATATTGAAGAAAATAGTTTAATTTCTGACCAGTGCTATACTATTTGATAACTGTGTTATTATTTTTGGAGAAATGTTTAAAAATTAATTAGGGTGAATGGTTAACCTCTGTTTTGTTGTGTAAGGTGCTCAAAATAACTGCCTCATGGTTATTTTTTAATAAATTTACAAAAGTTTTAAATAAATACACGGGTAACTCACGTTTAATGTATTCAGTCCAGTCTGATTCACTCAAGTTAGTTCTCACTGACTAAATTAAACGTGGGTTACCCGTGTATTTTTTTAAAATGTGTAATAACCACGTTAGCTTACAAAAGTTGTTGCAAAAAAACACGTTGAAGTCAGTAGTACAATAATTATCAAATTTATAATACATATTACGGTAAGACTACCTATTGGAATACTTTCTGTTTAGACGCATCTTTATATGAACTTATTTTCCTTCATAAAAAGTCCCTCGCAGTTTGACTTAGTTCGTATTAAATCGTGAAATCCTCATTTTGTGGATTATTTTATGATTATTCACTGCGGATGTGACATAAATAATTTAATAGTGTCCACTTCGATATCGGTAAGAATACTATAACGTTGATTTATCGGACAAAATAAGGTTCAATTAAGTGACGCTTTCATCTACCAAACTGCACTTGGCTGGCTTGGTGGATTATAACCTGGCCCCTCTCCTTATAAAAGAAGATCCTAGCTGAATCTTAGCTGTGTGGTTAGTAGTTGAGTTCTGGACACGAGGTCGCGTTTTAACAAATCGTAGCGTAAAACAGCCTGCAGCTAGATTGAATGACGATCAAAATGAAGTAGCCATAAATGATGAGATGAAACTAGCGGGTGATATAGTCCAGTGGCATTAGGATAGGCTCACATTGCAGCTAAGAGTTGATGATGCTGATGATAAGAATAATAAGAATAATTTATTTCCATAAAGATATATCTATACAGTTCACTTACAACTATGATTGCCATGTTCCTTTGTTACATCGTATCGCTTCGAGATATCGGTGGGCCCCAAACTAGGCAAAGCCTGTATCTTGGGCGTCCACTGTCTGTGGTTTACAAAAATGTCTTTTAAACACAACTAGCTGAAGATGTTATAAGTGTGCAGTAGTAGTCTAATTTAATTTGTTGAAGAAAATACATTGAGAAAATAAAAACAAAATGAATACGAAATAAAAACAGAATAATTATGAGTATGAACGTAGGGGACGAATGTATGTGAATACGTGCATAGAAGTCATAACAGTGATGAAGAAATATAAGACAGTCAATTGACTGTTCTTGGCTGCTCTATGTCGATGTCTGACGCTTGATGTGTTTCGTCCATCTGCAAATTTATATAAAATGCACTATCGGTAAGATAAACCCATACATCCATTTTATCCATCTTATGGGTGACTGTCTTCATGGTCTTATTACCTTTCTTCATGTTCTTGTAGTGGTACAGAGTTCATCTCATAAAATTACTCTGGCATTTTTAAGGTTCCGTACCTCGAAAGGAAAAAACGGAACCCTTTGTTGTCCGTCCGTATGCCTGTCAAGACCCTTTTTCTCAGGAACGCATTGAGGAATCAGGCCTACGCAATCAAAAGATAGAGCCGTATATGCTGCAAATTTTTCGACACTCGTCAGGGAATCGAAACCTACAGGGTACGTCCCGCGAACTCTTTAAATTTGGTACGAAGCCATTTCAGTACAGATAAAGAAAAAAATACGAAACGCGTAAATTTTAAAATATCTCATAAAATATAAATAATTTTAATAATCGATGCGCGAGTCCGACTCGCAGTTGGCTGGTTATTTGTTTATTTTATTTTATTTTTTTCTGTATAGTTCACAGCTCGTTTTGATAATGCTTCTTTTGATTTTGCTTCACAGGTTGTCGGGCAAGAGCTTTTGGCAGCGGGACATTACCAGGCAGCTGTGACGGTGCTGGAAGCAGCATTGAGGATAGGGTCCTGCTCACTCAAGTTGAGGTAAGACGTTGTTTTTAATTGTTGCTATTAAAGCCTTGCAAGGTATCATGTTAAACTTCCAAAGCAAGGACGCCAGTTATAAGGCTAACATGTCACTGTGTGCAAGGTCACATGTAGCTGAGTTTCATCAAAATCGGTTCAGCCGTTTCAAAGTTATTAGATCTTTAGTTAGCTGCGGTAGACGGATGACGGGTATTTGCTTTACTTGCAAACGTGTGACATCATACAATTAGAAACAATTGCGTTGGTTTTTTTTTTAATTTAATGTATAGGTACTTGTTCGCAAAAAATCAGGGTGTATTCGAATTTAAATTATTTTACAAAAAAATGTATTCCAGGCGACTGAACTCCTTAGATACTGCTTATTGTTCACACCAAAAGAAAAACAGATTTATAGACAAAAAAACAATAACTAGCGCTAATACAGGTGGCCTTATCGCTGAAAGCGACTTCTTCAAGGCAACCTTTGGGTGGAAATTGTTTTTGATAGTTTTAAAAGCACGGTGTGCCATTCCAGACTACATCAGTATAATACAAATTACGTCAGTAAACAACGTATTTATTACGAAAGGTTTTTAGTTTTTACGCATCGAACTCTGGGGGATTAAGGGGCTTGCGAACACTTTTTTTTATACTTTATTAAAAAAATTAAGTCATTTAAATTAAAAAATACAAAAGTTCTTCTATTTTTCTTTTCTAAGTTTTAACTATTAACTTTTAACTATTACAATAGTTTTCTATAAATTCTCTCATAAATTCATACAGAAGGCTTCTATGCAGTCATACAAGTTGCGTGATAACTATTTCAAGCAGATGGATAGAAGTCACAGCTTAATTTTACTTCTCCCTTTTTAAGGAGCCTTTTCCTAAGACGTTTAGTGCAGACAGTGTTCAGAAGATAACTATTGGAAATTCATGCGCGCAGAATTGTTAATGGGAGTCATAGTTTTAGTAAATTGTTATTAATTTAAACTAACAGTCGTCGTTCAATATCCGTCTACTAATCCAATATAATATTTTGTCTCATATATTTGATTTGAAAACAATGTGAAAACCATTTATTTGCAGCAGTACATTACGACTCTGAATAGCCTTCCAAAATCAATAAGCTCGAGTAAAGTTAAATCGGTAAATATATTTTTGACGTAAAAATAATTGAAACAGACAAAATTATCGTTATAGTACGTAGGAGATCCCTTTATACAACGACCTTCACCGAGTTGTTTATTTTGTTACATAGTTTTTTCTAAAATTCAATCAATTTAAGTGAAATATTTAGTAAAATAATGTTTAAATGTTAATCAATCATATTCTGGACTGAAATTTTTTAGGCAAGCCATTTGCACTATATTTGTTGACATATTAAAGTACAAATAAAACACTTTTCATCCAATAAACAGCTCGGTGAAGGTCCTTATATAGCGGGATCTTAGAATATTAGCAATATTTTGGAATACAAGGAAATTATTAGGGCTGGAGTCACGCGTCTTTAGAAAGCCTCTATATAAAACTGGTTGTCTTGCAGCGATTAAATCAATAAGGTAATTACTAGGTACTAAATACATGTAAGTGGTCAAACTGTCCGCACAAATCGCGGGATATCGAACAAAATTACAATCACATGAACGTATAAGCTTGTATACTAACTGGCTACAATTATTAATCATGTGTAAGGTATTACATTTGTAAAAAATGAGTGTCAATAATAATATAAGGGTTCTAATAAGTGACGTTAGATGAGAAGGTATAGTGTAATGCATACGAAAGAGCTTTACATGTAGGCTAAATCAGATTCTTCATTTTCGCTACATCCTCACTTTGTATTATAAAAAATTGGCAGTCATAGGTACTGCCAATAGAAGTGAAAACTTATAACTCAGAATTTGATTGCTAACTTTGGAAACTACGGGTGAAACCGGAGGGGGTGGCCATAAGCATGGTCATCTAGAAATGCTGACGCATGTCTAGATGGCCAATGGTCATGGTCCCGAGTTTATCCGAATATTTCTTATCATTCCCGAGCGTGACGCTAGAATTCAATTCACAGCCCACAAAAAATCTGTCTGAGTATCGTCAAAAGAAGTTTCCACTTCAAAAAATCTAATATTCCAAGATTTTGGCGAAAGAGCGACAAGATCTATCCATCTCACAAATATTCATGTTTATACTCATTAGTATGATTAGGATCACACCAAGTTAAAATATGCCCGTAAACAGCTAAAGAGCCGCACTTGGGCCGAGTTGTTTTGAGTGTCATTTGTCCAAAGGTTAATTGCGATATATTCCGCGATATTACACGACATTAACACCTCCCGGCCGGCGCTCTTAATGAGGACAAGACAAATTACTTCGGTCCCAAATACGACCAAAAGCTTCCTATACACCGACGAGCAAAGTTCGGTTGGCTACTGTCCTTTTATGTGGTTATCTTTATTTTAGCTATACATATTATTCATCCTCTTATTATCTATAAAGTTAACTCCGGCGTTGCATTCCACATCCTACATGTTATTATGTATTTATCAAATAAAAATTACTTTTGATTGAAGTGTGAGTTGTTTGAATATTTTTTCAAATAAACAAAACTTTGGGGTTAAGAAGTACCTAATATATGGCCAAAAATCAATCTGATTCTTATGGATAACGAATAGACGTAGGCTTGTCATTTCTTTATCAGGTACAAAGTCAAAAACAGACTTTATTAATTAGGCATAGAGTACGTCACTAGGGAATTGTGGTCTTGATGCATTCACCACTTCTGTATGTGTTTTACAAAACATGGCCTAAGTTCAATTTTTGCTCACTGAGTTCCCTTGAATTCATAAACGTCGAATATTTCGTCACTGAGTCGACTTTGCTCGATGAGCTTTTGACTCGCGAAAGTTTTGAGACTTCCAATTTTTGCTGTTTATTAAATTCCGTACTTTCCGTATTACTACACTATTCTGTATATATTATTCCGTAATTTATTCTGTAATTTAATTTATTTTAAACTCCGTATATATTATTCCGTAATTCCGTATTATACTATTCCGTAATTTATTTGGCTTTTTATAAATTTAGTTACGTTATAAAATAATTCTATACAATAATATAAAAGAAACCTAACAATATGATACTGGATAGAGAAACTATTAAAACAAAAGTAGGTATTTTGTATATTTTGTTCGCTAACTTTGCTCGCGCGTGTGTTCCCGCCGTAATATCTTTAACAACAATATTTTAATCTCGAACCATACGTAACATCTTGACGTTGAAATAATTTATATGTGCGTAAACTAAACTGGTATCTTTCGCGGAATCCGGAGTGATTTATTCATTAAACGAATTTGGAGAATGGAAATGTTCTGAAGATATTTCTGAGCCCAGCTTTAATCTTGTTTCTGTTTCTGTTGTGAGTTCGTGGAATTACAAACCTTTTGAAAATTTCACATTTTTTTATGTAGTATAAAATGACCGGACGAACAGGACATGGCCGTGATAGTAGGCAACACACCTACAAACACAACAGAACAAACTCACGCAGGTATTGGACCATGAAGAGTCCAAATCATTACCTAGCACTGCACTGCGCCCGCCCCCAGAGATATAAGATATTTTATCTCCATGACCTGTAATTTCTCTGAAAATATTGCCATTGAAACCGAAACACAGTGTTGTTTGCGAAACGCAGCAATGTAGGATAACTAACAAAGTTGTGGTACTTCCCATGCGGAGTCTGCAAAGACACCTACCACTACAGTAAAATCTAATACATCCATCAACGTGACACTGTTCTGTTTTGGCAGGAGTGTATATTTTCGTATATTCACTGGTAGCGGTTAAAAACGTAAGACTAAGAATCGTGCTGAGTGGCGTATTATGGAAGAGATTCATGTCCAGCAGTGAACGAATATATTCTGCTACAGGTAATAGCGGCAACAGAAATGCATCATATTTTTAAACGACTTCCAAAAAAAGGAGGAAGTTATCAATTCGACCCCTATGTTTTTTTTATGTATGTTACCTGATTTCTCGAGAACCTCTGCACCGATTTTAAAATTTCTTTTTGTGTTCGGATGGGTACATTTCCCGAATGGTCCCATATAAATCTTATCGAAATCGGTCAGGTGGTTTTTGAAATATGAACCATAAACTAAAATTTGAGAACAATTTTCTGGATGATGTAGTTGTAGATTTCACCAAAGTTATAAAACTAGATCCTATCAATACGAAATTGTGTAAATGGATTGATATAAACTTGTTTTGCACTAAAAAGGGTAAAATAAACTATTACTTATAGTACAAAAAATTAAACCGACTTCAAAACCACAAATAGGCACTCAAAAGCGAAAAATAAACTAAAATCATTATTATAAGCACTACTCACTCATCTATTTGAAGTCGGTGCCAGTCAGGTCAAAAAGTTAGTAGATTGATGCTATGTAGGCACATGGTAAGTAGGCACAGGTAAGTAGTATCTATCCACTACCTGTTAGATTTGGCTGGCACCGACTTCAAATAGGTGAGTGAGTAGCGCTTATAATATTTATTTAAGTTTATTTTTCACTTTTGAGTGCCTATTGGTGGTTTTGAAGTCGGTTTAATTTTTTGTACGAAAATAGTTTATTGGAGTTAACGGGAAACTCAAATAAATATGTGTAGCAACCACGATAATTTTAATACTAAAGAAATACATCATTTGCAAAAATTTCAACTATGTATGTCGGTTCGTAAGATGGTGATGGGCCCAGTCCGTTCTGCTGACGGACGTATAATGTAGTCTTAGCAATAGGATCTCGTTTTACGCTTTGGGTACGGAACCCTAAAAATAAATATCACAAACTAGTTCGATATGAATACTTGAACAGCTATCAGAGCGGCCCATCGGCTCTAGTAGCTGCGTATATTATAAAGTGTCAGGGTATAATTGCAACGCCTAATTAATGGACACGGTTCAAGGCAGTTTCAGAATAATTCATCTTCGTTGCAATTGATTTGCGTTTATTTATGGGCGAGATTCCGAGGAAAGGAAAGGTGCTAGTCTCAGAGGAAGAAATGCATTCAGACGTAAACATATATTTTATGGCAAAAATCGTCAGCAAAGATAATCTGCATTTATAAAAAACACGTACGTATTAGCAAGTATCGATAGAAGTGAAAACTTATAGCTTAGGTTTCTAGCATTTATCATCATCATCATCATCATCATCATCATAGAGGTCTACTGCTGAACATAGGAATCGACGTTACTTTTTTTCTTATTTCGGCCTTGCATTAGTAACCCACTTTTTTATTCCGATTGCTATCTAAAACCCATCATGCTGATTAAGTGTGGCTTAGAAGATGACGTATGTCCCCGAAAGATATATTATTAGGAACTGCCAATTTCCTCATGATGTTTTCTTATACCTTTTAAATTAATCCACGTGATCCACGCATGTAGCGTGCACTCTCCTTAACAAGAACAAAATTAATAATTTTGATTAACCCCCGATTACTTCGGATCTCGGATTATCTGAATAACGTTCTACTAGTGAAGCCCTTTCATTTGATACCCATATTAAGAGAGCTGTGAAAAAATAAATATATTTCGCCATTTTGTGGTAGCGGCCATCTCAGATTCAAATTTGTCATAGTGCAAAGTAGTCTACTAGTCAAGCCCTTTCATTTGATACCCATATTTAGGTAGTAGTGAAAAAAATAATGTAATTCGGCATTTTGTGGTGGCGGCCATCTTGAATTTGAAATTTGTTATAGTGTATAGTATTCTACTAATCAAGCCATTTCTTTGATATACATATTGAGGTAGATTGTGAAGAAATATTTTATCGGCCATTTTGTAGAAGCGGCCATCTTGAATCGATATTAACCAATAACCAAACATAGCTAAGAACATCCGCACGAATATTAACCTTCAAATAAAAAACCGCATCGATGTCGCCTCTACTGTGCCACAGACAGACACACAGACATCAACGTCAAACTTATAACACCCCTTTTTTAGTTCGGGGGTTAAAAAAGGCCGCTGGATGCGGCCGAAATTTTAGCCGGACTAGTCTAACTAGTATATATCTCGTCAGTTACCCGTGTATTCATTTAAAATGGATAATTACCACGTTAGTTTCCATGCTTTCACCGTTATAGTGAAAAAAATTCGTACATTTGAACTTGTAGCATCACACAGAGGTGCAGGTGGGATTCCAACATATTTATTATGATCTCACTACTGTGAGTCAAACGTTTTCGCCACTTCGCCACTACGGCTTACCACAGCGTCCTACCGTAGTAGCAGTGAAATATGCAAACATTTTTATAGATCTTCGTGTGTTCTGTGGAGTAAGCTCGTTATGTATACATCCTTATTATTTCATAACTAGAGTTATTTAAAATTATCCCGCTATATAACTTCAATTAAACATAATAAAAAGATCGTAAAATTTTTACTCGAATGTTTTAATTAATAGTATTTGTCGCGTAGTAAAACTGCAAATATGAAAGTTACTCGTAAAATTACTTAGCCTGAGCAGTAATTTTATTAATAACTTGGATAAATTCCGACAACACAGAATTGATAGGGGTATCAAAGTGGCTCATATTTTATTTTTATCGTAAACCACGTAATTACCGAGATTTAAAATTAACTTTAAGTAGTAATTAATTTTAATAAACTATGCAATTTATGGTCAGAAAAACTTAAATCGACAATTCTGTAATGCTAATAGTTACATAGATTGTATGTGGTGAAAAGTTAGTCCACATTAAATTCTATACCTATGTATATAATAAATAACACCCCCGAGGTTTTACCCGCGTAGTTCCCGTTCTGACGTTACGATGTGATTGGCCAACAAACATCCAAACTTTGACATTTATAGTATTAGTAGGATAGGACAAATAAAATCATGATCATAAAAATATTTCTATCAAAGAATATCATTTAAAATAATTTATTAATTATAATTATTCTACCCACTTAAGTGCACAAATAAAGTTGGTAAATTCTAGACAATAAGGCTCTAGGATTCAGCGCTAGGCTAATGTTTTGTTGATAGTAAAGGCAGTCTGAGACCAACTGTCCTTTTTAATCGCTTGGTGCATTAAGTAGCAAGTGATGACCGCATACTTATTCATTTCGGAGGCGTTAACTGATTCCCGTACCTAAAGTGTCACTTTAACTGGCCGAGTGTCAGATACAGGTCGAAACCCACACCTCGTGTGATCTTATCTGGGGCTTGATGGATCGATCACTGAATAAGGCCCTATTCTGTTCACTTAACGATAAAAACTCACGGCGATATAAATGGGGTAGTATCAGATCTTAATCGGGGCGATCTCTGTTGACAGATGATGAGATTAAAATGGTATTATAACGATTGGGGTAAGAAGTGATGAAATCTGTGTTTTGGCCTCAACTGTATGTTTTCCTGTATGTGATATACATGTATATATATATTGATATACAACCGCCGTATTTCAAACTTAGGGCTTACTTAAGGAGGACAACAATAGAATCCATTCTCAGAGATTGCGAAAATACCATGTAGAGCTAACTTGGTCTAAAGTTTCCTGCAAAATATTTAATTTCGCTTAAACATAAATATAAACTCTGAAAAAGAGTACGGATCTCATTATCAGTGTCTGTAGTAGCTAAAATCTTAAAAAGTAAACAAAACTTTAAACAACTTTCGTGCTCGCCAAAAAATGCTTAGTTTTGGAATACCAAGGTCAGAAGGGAGCAGTAATAGTTTTGTAAATCATTTTTTGAGCAATAGGTTACTCACTAAACTACGCACCCGTCTGTCGGTAAGTAATGGTGTGGTTAAAGATTTCTGTACACTGAACACTGAATACTTCAATAAAATGATATACTTATTTGCTAGTAAAGGCTCGAACGTCGTCGCTATATTGCTAGTTTATCGGTTTTTTTACCGGATTCTATCTCTTTTAGGCAACCGTAGGTTGGAAAATAATATATGGACAAGTAAGAAAACTGGGTGCGTAAACAGTATAAGACGAATAATAGAGATGAATGTAGCATACAGAAATATTTTATACAGATCCCATTTAACCGGATAAGGATAGATGTAACAGTTGTTAAGAATCTATTAGCAGCTGGTTTTTGTTTCAAATACGTAATTTTATGCAAAAAAATCAATCTCAAAGATCCAGATTCAAAATCGTTGTTATTCACATGAGGTCTATCTTTCTTCAGTATTTTTATAAAAAACTTTAATTATCTTCATTAGGATCGACTTCTTTCTGTTATCTTATCTGTCCTGGGATCTCCAGAATAAGCGATGACACTGGAGGTGTAAACCCGATGTCAAATTACATAGCCCCGTGATACATTGCTCCGGTCACGAATTAAAATATTTATCTCAGATATATCGGATTATTTTAATCGGTTTCACACGAGATATTTAATGGTTATAGTCCACCCCAAGCTATGTCAAGATGTTCAACTAAAGCTATGCTATAATATGTAAAAAACTGCATCTGCACTGCATCGTACCTCTACTACGAAACCAGGCTTAAATTTGCAATTTTTTTATTTGAGCTCGTTTGACGTCAGAAACTCCGGTTTTCTTTCTGTTTCGGTCTACAGATGAAACTCGGGCCTTCGACAAGGCCAACAGGTTAGACCATAATCCACCTCGCTTGCACTCTGCTCAACGCAACTTTGGCCTCGCTCGAGTAGGCCGATATTGTTTGTCTCCGAAACAGATTAGGTGTTTCCTAATCTGTGGTCTCCGTAATATCTGTCTAGAAATATGACGGGTTTCTCAAAATATAATATACAAAACAAAAAAAAACACTTCATTGGCGTCACCAACAAATCTGCATCTGCATCACAATAACTAACAAATAAAACAACAACACATCATGGGCACAAAAGGCAATCCTATCGCTTCACGCGATCTCTTCCAGATAACCTTTTGATTGACGATGTTTTCTATCCGGCAATCCATTTTTGAAGTGAAAACTTCTTTTGACGCGCCACAACAGATTTTTCGTGGGCTGTGAACTGTATTCTAGCGTGGCGCTCGGGAATGATATGAAATCTTCTGGTAAACTCTGGACCATGACCATTGGCTATCTGGAAATGCGTCAACATTTCCTATTGGCTGACGCATTTCTAGATAACCATCCTCATAGCCACACTCTCCAGTTTCACCCACGTAGTTTTTAAAGTAAGCTATTAAATTTTAAGTTACAAGTTTTCAATTCTATCGGCAGTTCCTAAGACTGCCATTTCATTTTTTTTAACTTCTATAGCCTTTCACTTGACCGCCATCTTCCCTGATGTTAAGCGACAATGCGGTCTACGATGGACCGTGTGTACCTACAAGAAACCGATGTTTGAGAGTTCAGCATGTTCACTAGTGGACTAGGATAGGTTGGCGATGATTGTGACAAAGCTTTATACAATTGTACATGTGAACCTGAAAATATAGTAAAAAGTGAGATACAGGTTGAGATTTGAACCCGTCTTTAAATGGGAAGGCGCAGAGACTAAACCTCATTGCTGGACTGCTTGTTGTGGACATGAAGCTTAAGACAAAACCGGATCGATCCAGAAATATGAAGGTTCGGTGTTGATTTATCGAGCGCTTTCTATTTTTTACGGCGCAGCGTAGGGTCTTTATTTGTAGGTAATGTTACGGTTATGATGTGCTCGGTGGCCAAAACTTGGTATCCATATACGAGTATTAATAGGTACTTGAAGCAAAAACTTTGCATCCCTTTTTACGCATTATATTTTTATAAGCTAATACATTTATAGTTTACTAGCTGTATCCTGCCACGATTCGCTGTGGCACATTGTGATGCAAAAATTAGATAAAAACAATTCTTGATGTGGATTATATATCATTCTAAAATTTCAGCTCGACCGGTGCAGAACTTTTTGAGTTTTTGAAGCGTACACAAACCAACATATTTTTTTTAAATAAAAAAGGTATACGTGCAGAACGCTAATAATTTTTACTAATATAATATCATTATTACAATAAAAAACATAAAATCAATAAAAACTTCACACACCCCACCATATATAATCTGAGTTCCAATTTTCAACCCGATCCGTTCTGACGTTCGCGCGGTAGGTACTCAAGCGCGGTCCGTAGGGGAGGCTCACTAGTGATATGACAGTTTCTTTCGTATCATTTCGTATTTATATTTTCCTTAACAGGTGAAGTTAAGCAGCATGTTCTCAATAGACAAGTACACGTAGATAATTGCCTAATAAACACTTTCGTAGCACCATTTAGGTTCCCATCCAAAGTCACAAATAAATTAATTCGAATTAACGTACGTCCGTCCGCGCCGATTTACAAGATTAAGACCGACGCAGGAAATGTTCATTACGTACTTAGCTAAGAACAACCGCAGTTAGAATTATTTGAAGCGCATCAGGGTATGCGGGTCTCTGCAAGCGACCGATCACTATCGAGAATATATACTTCTTCTATTAGATTGAAAGCTAAAAATTAAAAGAAGAATAAAAAGACTTTTACAAGAAGAGGTCAGTTTGTATGGGTCAACTTTAACATTTCTTGTAATGTCTTATTTTACCTCCCAAACAGCAAAAAAAATTGTATTTGTATATTTAGCAAATACCTATCAAATCTTCAGTTTTGAACATCGTCGCAAAGTAGCATGTTTTCTATCGGATGCTTTTTGGAGAGATACTGATTGGCGAACGTGGTGTAGGGCGCCCTGAGACTAGACGGAGTGACAACTTACGAACCTTAGTGGCGGTAGGAAACGTGAAGCCGATAATTGGGCTAGAATGTCGGATTATAGGAGAATTTTTTTTATCGGAATGCTCGTAGCTCGAAAAAGCGACATCGTTTCATGGTCGATGTTCCAAAGACACGAACGAAGAGATTTGACTCAAATTTTGTGATAAGAACGTCTAGGCTGTGGAATACGTTGCCTGAGTGGGTTTTCCCCGATGATTACAATCTTTGTGTCTTCAAATCGAGAGTGAATCGTTTTTTTCTAGGTAAACACGCTCCATCGTAGACCGCATTGTCGTTTAACATCAGGCGAGATGGCGGTCAAGTGTAAACCTATAAAAGTTAAAAACAAAAAAAAAAAGGCTTATAGGTACAGCTGTAAGGGTACAAGTTAAGTAAGGGTAAGGTAAGTACAAGTAAAGGCTGAATAATATAATGATGATGTGCAGCTGATATGGTTGATCTAATAACTATTGTGCCTATTTTTCTATCAAACTGCTCGTTGCACCAATATTCTATACCTAACCTAATAAAATAAAGCAACTTTTTTTTGGTTGAATATGCTACGCAACTGGAACTACTTGACCGATTTCAAAAAAATCTTTCACAATTTGATCTGTACGGGATTCCTGAGTGCTATAAACTATATTATATGTACCACGAACGAACCCCGGGCGGACCGCTAGTAGTCAGTATATGTTTAGGTAGCCAAGCTACATTCAATTAATTTTTTGCTAGCTCTGACATTAGTTTTACTCAAAACTCACATAACACAGAGAAGCTCGAGTCCCAAGCATCATGGAACCTATGTTCTATGTAAATGATATGACTCGTTTTGAATTTACGCAAGTCCCTGTGCTATGCCTTTAGCGGTTGTCACTTGAATCTAACCGGTATCGGATAATATCAATGTGGAATTTTTGAATTGCAAAAATGTGTCCAGCTACCTATTTTACTCATGGCTTACTGGTTTCTCGGATTCTCCTTTTCCAGCCAGTTCTGCATTCTATGTTCTATTTTAGATGTAGGATAGGTGGCGATTAGATTAAGCACCTAGAGGGCTTGAGAAGGTATAAGTAAGTATATAAGTGTGAATAAACCTGTGATACAACATGTCTATTGATATCATTTAAATCTATTACAAATCCAGGTAAATAATGATTGATTAACAACGTGAATATCTATATGTGGCTGGAAAAAGTGGCATCGTTTCATGGTTGATGTTCCAAAGACACGAACGAAGAGATTTGACTCTGCGTTTATGATAAGAACGTCTAGGCTGTGGAATACGTTGCCTGAGTGGGTTTTCCCCGATGGTTACAATCTTTGATTCTTCAAATCGAGAGTGATTCGGTTTCTTCTAGGTAAACACGCTCCATCGTAGACCGCATTGTCACTTAACATCAGGGGAGACGGCGATCAAGTGTGAGCTTATTGGAGCTTATAAAAGGAAAAAAAATGTTTCATCGTAAAATTGCAATCTGAAATAAAATAATAAAATTATAAATTAAAATGTTAAAAATACAAAATACTCGTATAATATATATTTAAATTAAACAAGTAAAATTCATTAAATTTATCTAGTCTACTTAATTAACCTTGTGTTTACTAAGAAATTGGTTTTAATATGGTCATGGCTGCGATATGAGTAATATATGTCCCTAGCTCCCACACACACACTACAATTTCCTGTGTCTGTGGGAGCTACTCCTCTTCCGGGGTGTTTGTTCAAAGTCGTTAGTTAGGTAGGTATATTGCCACCGGTACAGTCTTATAAATGTTACCCTAAAGTTATTATAATGCAACGCGTCATATTATAATTTGACGGGTTTTTAAAAATCATGTATCTTGCTTTTTCTGGTTGTAGGTATGCCTCGGAAACGTATCGACGAATTTTAACGATTTTTTTTAAATAGCTGTTATCACAAATTTGGCTAAGAACGGAACAGGGGGAACAGATCTGAGAATAGAGAATGTAATATCTTATCTGAGTGCTCATCAAGTTTTTTTCTCGTATCTATGACACAGCCAATGTTAGTATGTGAGTTCATTCATTTCAATTTAAGAGCGACGCTCTTGTCGGTGGAGTTCTTTCCATGTACTTCTACACTCCGCCTTCTCCTTTACTTCCTGATACGACACTACATTTATCTTCTCCTTCACTTGGTTCATGTAACTTCTTCTAGGTCTACCTCTCTTCCTCCTCCCTTCCAATTAACCTTCCATTATTGTTCTAATGAAGTTGTCGTGTCGTATCAGATGTCCCAACATCTTCCCTCTTCTGTTTTCTATTGTTTCCATTAACCCTTTGAGTCATGGTCCACGTTTCGCTGCCATACAATACAATACTCCAGATATAATTCTTAATCAGCCTCTTGCGAACATTCTTTGATATTCGGGCTTTAATGTGAGTATGATACGTGAAAAAAAAATTACAGTTTCTAATTGGTTGAATTTGTTCGCAGGGGTTCGGTATTCAGCGCTTTATCGTCAGCCCATTGGGCGTTAAGCCAACTGGATGCAGCTATCAACTACATGCAGCAAGACCTAGCCGTTGCCAAGTCACTCGGAGACACGGCTGGAGAGTGTAGGGCTCATGGAAACCTGGGCGCTGCGTATTTCAGCCAGGGGTCCTACAAGGATGCCTTGACAGCGCATCGGTATCAATTGGTGCTGGCCATGAAATGCAAGGTGAGTAAATTAGACGATGCTTTTATATTGGCACTAAAAGTATGGATAGTAAAAAGGCTGACTGGTAAAAGTATAGTTTAAAAGGCTGGATGCACGTGATTTGACGAGCATATGTGTCGTTGTTCCTCTTGTTCTTAAATAACTTCAAAGTCTTGAACATCCGTATACACTTCGCAGAGTTTGCAACTGATCTACATGATCTAACCATGATCCACCTTGAAGTCCGATAGAAGAAAACTTCTGCACACACACAAATACCGCACAATACGTTATTTGTAAAGCTACAGACCTACATAGATCAAGAATATGTAAATAAATCAGGTTTTTCCGCACGTTTCCTTTGTACCAATCGTAAGCAGATGAGTTGTATGTTAGCTATGGCAACAAATCGATCTGCCGCGACAGAAGTATGACACTTCCACAAGAGCGACAAGACAAGAGCGATCAGATCCGTGCTTTCGGTGTAAAGCGTGTGTCCTAACTCTATACTACGTAGTATATATGTAAACTCTTTGGCTACCGATATACTCCTATTATGCTTATAGGTGACGCGAACTGACATGGATGATTTCACTTATTCTGCTCTACCGCCACTCCAACGCCGCTACATTATCATATCGATGACGTAAACCCATAAGTTTTTAAAACCAATAGAAGTTGACGCGGCCAAAGAAGATATTGAGCGCAAAAATTTTCAACAGTTCGCAAAAGCTTAGATAAAGTATCAATCTAAAGCAACTAAAACAAAACACTCTAGCCTACTTGCAACTACTAGCTACTAGTCACATCAAAGAACAGCTTACTAATATCCTACTTAGGTATAATGAACGCGAAAGTAACTTTGTTTATAACTACTTAACTAAACCTTGAACCTAGTAGTATATTGGAGGTATTAAAGGAAAAAAGGGTACTTTTTATTCCGGGAAAATTACCGGATCGGGTATTACGCGGGTGAAACCGTGCGGAACTGCTAGTCGTTGATAAAGCCATATCAACTGGCACAAATCGCATTGAAGGTGCAACTGCCAACTCCATATACGGCGTTTCGACGACTCGTCCATTCGTAGCTTCTAAAGAATTGCCCGCATTTTGCATATTTCTGTAAGCGAACACCGCCACACCATTACAAATCTTTCAAATAAACTGACCGACTCACGCGTAGAACTAGTTCACACAATGGGAATATTTACATAAAGAATGGTAGTAAACCATTTGATTTCTTTTACAAAATGAAATAACAAATGTTTGTAGGCTCTTATTTGCTATAATAACTTGTGCAGTTTACGGTCGGCGTTGTAAAAAGTTAATTTAATTTTAGAATTGCGCCCGCGGCTCGACAATGTTCTTCTTTTGTTTCGGTCCTTTGTTGAAGTTTTATTGAACTCATGAAACATGCAATGACAGATACTGAATGGTGGAGCTATACTGGTAGTGGAATTACTCTTTGCAGAGTCCACCTGGAGAAGTGTTTTTGCCAGTTATTCTACCGCCAAACAGTAATGTCCAAACAAAACTGTGTTCCATTTTGAAGGGCAATATTTCCATATAACGTATAGAGCATAGATATAAATTATCTTTTATCTCTGGGTGACAATTATTGTAGTGCAGTACTAGGCAATGATTTAAACTCTTCATGTTCCAATACGTACTGCGTACGTGCGTGGTACTGTATTGTTATGGGCAGAAGTATTACTAACTATCAGGCACATGTCCTGTGTTATAGTATTGCGCATTATTTACTTCCTCATCATCATCATCAGTCGCAAGACGTCCTGCGACGACTGCTGACCATAGGCCTCCCCCCTAGATTTCCACAACGTACGGTCCTGCGCAACCTGCAAACAGCGGTTTCCAGCGACCTTTGTGAGGTCATCTGTCCATCTAGTGGGAGGTCGTCCAACACTGTGCCTTCGTTCTGTCAGTTCTGCGAGCGATGTGGCCGGCCCATTACCATTTCAGATTGCTTACTCTTTGAGCTAGGGCGGCCACTTTCGTATTTATTTACTTCTTATCACATGAAAATCACAGGAATAGGATCTAAGCCGGTGGTATACCGGCTTAGATCCCATTCCTGCTCCTAGTCTTACTACTAAATCTCGAAACTACAACAGCTTTAAACAAAACACTTCCTATAGTACTACAGACTTACTCCTAGCAAAACTTAGAACAGAAAACTTAAATACTGCAACATAGTTCTCCCAAATATTGTAGTTATCAACTTTGGTACAGTACAAATAGATCTCACAATCCACTGTGTTCACAGCACTTTACCTATAGCTTATCTTCGGCACATTGTAATAAATTCCCGGCCACAAAGAATGCTCAAAGAAACGAGAGTAAAATTGAAATTGTTCACAAAGCAGAAAGCTCGCTCAGCCATTAACTGAATCGCATCTTATAAATGCCAGGACCGGTGCCCGTATTACGCTAAAAGAAGACTACGAATAGTAAACTGCAGTTTTTATGAACCCTTTTGATGAGCACCGACGGACTCACACAGAGACCTAGAATATCTTAGGGATCCATATCCAAGAAGCAAAAACGGGTATCTGTTACTAAATCTCCCTTGTTTGTTCATCTAGCTATACTAGACAGTAAGTAGGTACTAGTAGGTACCTAGGAACTTTTTACAGAGTACGCTTGGAAAATTAACTTTAGACCGCCATGTCAAGTAGTGTGGCCTCCATTACAATGTTCCGTTTTGAAGGATAATGTTTGTGTATAAATTACAGAAGAAATTGATAAGTCTTCTTAAATCTTCGGACGTGACAACGTCTCAACAAAACAATGATAGAAGCGGCGCAAGCGTACAATGAGCATAACGGGACATTTCGGGGCACTTTTTCGTGCACGCAGCCGGCGTTCATCGATTTCTTAGACGTTGTCACGTCAAAAAATATTATACATTTTAACTACGTGCAGCTTACTTAAGCAACGCTTAACCTAACTACGCTAGAAAACCTACTAATAATTGTAATAAGTGCCAAAGTTTGAGAGGATGGATGGCTTTATTACTCTTTCACGCAAAAACTACTAAAGAGATCTGGATGAAATTTGATACTTAGATAAATAATAGTCTGAAATAGCACAGACTAACTTTATCCCGAAAAACCAAGTACATCATGAGTGTGAATCATAATATAGCTATGTCATATAAATGTCCTTATATTATGTCGTACAAAGCTTCCAAATTAGAAATAGTTGATAAATAGGAAGTTATAACTTCGATCCAACAAAAGTCGCAATTCAAAACAAAATTTTGATAGTACGAAACCCTCAACGTGTTTAACACTCATTTGCTCGAATTTATTTCTAGACACTAATTTGCTGTAAGCGAGAAACGAGGGCTGATAAAATAAGTGCAAATTAGGCCTTATGCAAGTGGAATACAATAACAATTTTATTATAGCCATGCGGAAAATATCACTCGTAAACACGTCAGAGAATGTAAGACTGTCGGCACATGCGTTAAGAGTTAATGGCAATCTCTGTAAGTAATTATTTTTAATATCGAAAGTTAATGTGGGTAAAATTTTGTAATTACTAGATGGGCCCTTCGGGTACACTCACGGCTCTGAACAGATTTTTCTAATTTTAAGACGAACAAGCTTTACGTAAATGAAATGATATGTCATTGACAAAGATTCGTTTACCGCTAACGATAAATTTCATCTTCTTCATGAGGCAAAGGATTAACTATCATGGAAACCGCTTATTCCCCACGGCACACAAACATGTTTCGGTTACTTCAGAATTATGAAAAATGTACGGGTTAATTTATGAACACTGATTTCTTGTTAAATCTTAGCTTAGTCAAAATACAAAGTTTCAAAAGGTTCTAGCACGGTTCTAGACATACGTACTTAGTTACTTAGATAGAACATTTTATTCATTCCTCACATGTGTGTTCATAAAATAAAGAATGTGCGTTGTAAATTAATTCATTACAATTTTAAAATTACTGCGTGCAATGAATGCTTTGAAAGTATTGTTGCGTGCTTCGCATGCCTGCGTAATTGTTGTACATTTTCTATACGTAAAAGCTTGAGCTCAAGCCCACGGGTCAAGCAATCATCGCTTGCAATTGTGAAACAATCTGACGAACAAATAGTCGTAAAAAATTATTTACTTTGCCCGTTCTGCGCCGATGGATTCCCACAAAAACTCGACGGTCGATTTAAAATAACCGCAAAATGCTGGCAACACTAACCTTAGGGCCAGAGTACATGATGCGACAACGTGACAATTTGTTTATATACTATACCGTATTGTGTGCAACATGTAAAATATCATTACACACGTAACAACGTAGTATTCCAGTTTGAAGGGCAATGTTTCCATAAAATTCTACAGTATTTTTTTTTTAATTATGGAAAATAATGTACAGGTCTAGTAAATTCTGTTCGTCTAGCAACTGAATGAAATAAAAGCTATATTAAAACACAGGTAACTTTAATATTACGTGGTTAAAACGTTTAATTAAAATTACAAATTTAGTCCGTAACATAATTCAAATAATAAATAGTTATTGAGGCTTAAATTGCTAATTTATTAATAACTGTAATAATTATTGTGTTTTTGAAATTAATGAAAAAAGGGTATAAACATATTTATGAATTACAATACAAAAACGCAACTAAAGTAGCCATAGCGTGGCTTCCAGAACACTGGCATCGTTGCCCATTTGGATTGCCAGACGCAACTTTTGTGAAAAGGTTCAAGCGTTTTTATTTTCCAAGGAAACTTAGGGCTAGTAAAAAAGAGTTTGCACTACACGACATTACATCGTGGCAGGATGTGGCATCAATAGCACTTTGAAGCATCGTAATTTATGTATGTGTTCTGGCTTTACTCTAGTACTCTGAGAATTCCTCTGAATCTTATCTACTGTATAGGCTTGCGACGAAAATTCCCTCTTACATCTATACTCTATACTAATATTATAAAGCTGAAGAAGAGGTTTTTTGATTGAACGCGCAGATCATAAAATAGCAAATTAACGCGCAAAAAATATTGACCGTTGGATATGTGCGCGATCCTTCAGAGCCACAGGCGAAACCGGGTTGGACCGGAGGGTCTACCGCCTAACATAAACTGTCTTAGCTTTGATATTGCTCTCTCTTTTCTTTCCGTTTGAAATGATAGAGACACCAATAGCAAAACCATAGCCGATTTAGATAGGCGGTAGAAGAACGGTAGTGAAGACATCAATATATGCATAGTTTTTAGCGTTAGCTTTGTTTAGTTTGGGGCAATATGGTGTTTTGTGTGCCGTGTCCACCAATATGTATATGACTTTCATATTCATATTTTCCTCTGTCTGCGTGCTTGTCAAATCACCAATGCAAAAAATTAATTCATTGTTTATTTAATTCATTGTTTAAATACCTCGACGTTTCGGAAGCTTGCAATGAATTAAATCGTGATTAAGTCCTGTACATTATAAACATTACGTGTTCAAATCGCGAAAGTTTAATAACAATATTCCCTCCAGGCCACGTGGTTCGACTGCGTAGTTCGATCAATCGGACCACGTGAACTTTTTTTTCCAGTTGGTTCGATTTTAGAATCGCACCACGTGAACTACTAATTCTTGGGACCTCGTGGTTCGACTCCATTGTCGAACCACAATGACAAGTTCATCTGGTTCGATTAATCGAAGTATACTCACAGGCACAATTAACTCGGACTAAGAAAACTTGGGATTAAGTATGTGGTTTTGAAGACGGTTTAATTTTTTGTACAAAAAGAGTTTATTAATGTTAGTTACTGTATATAAAGTTATAATGTCCTTGGAAACTTTACGAAGTAAAGTAAAAATGTAACATGGCTAAATGAAGATTAAAATATGCTTATTGTGTTGTTGTATTCATCTAAGTTTAGCAATTTTACAAGGGTTGACTAAGTTCGAATTGAATAAAGTCCACATAGTCAAATAAATAGAACTATCAGGAGTCTTAAAAACACATGGTTCTATTGGAAATCCGTTTTTATCTCAATAAATAAAATAAAATAAATTAAAATAAAATAAAATTGATCGAACCTGCTGGAAAAAAAGTTCACGTGGTTCGATTGATCGAACTATCAGGAATCTCAAAAGCACATGGTTCGATTGATCGAACCAAGAGGAAAAAAAAGTTCACGTGGTCCGATTGATCGAACTACGCAGTCGAACCACGTGGCCTGGAGGCAATATTCACCAATGCAAACCTAAAGTTGTTCGTTGTAATGACGGTGGACATGACAAACTGAACGCTTCTCTCGTCTCACGAGATAAGATTTATTCCAAAGGTATTTATTACTGGCGTGTAAAAAGCTTATGAAGTATTATTCCACGCCAGCGGTTATAAAAAATAAGCTTCTTTCATCTTTCATGTTAGTTACAGTTTGCGATTGCGATTTAAATGGCATTTCAACCGCAACAGCAGTAGTTATTGACAAAGGACACCTATCTACCTGCAATACTTGACAAGACCTCTTTTCAGCCGTATAAATTACTATAGTATTTACATTGTAACTATTGAAAAACATTTCGGTATCCCGCGGTTTTAATTTCCGGTCTTGGTCACGAAAAAACTCTCTTCGTTTTCTCTAAAGTTACATAAATTCCTTGCTTTTGCAGTGGGCTACTGCGTATTTCCCTTTCCCGTAATTTTCCAGGAATAAATAGCTAATAGAATAAGTAGCTTATGATCTATTCCTGGTTATATTCTAATTGTTTTACAAATTTTAACCTGATCCATTCAGCCGTTCCGACGTAACTGAGCAACAACCATCCAAACTTTCGCATTTGTAATCTTAAGGGCGTGTAGGCCGTAATTTTGAATTTTTAAAACAACTTTAAGACCTTTAAAATAGAGTATTAAACTCTGAAAAAAATATATGTATTAGTTAAGGATCTAATCTAGTGCAATTCGCAGTCAATAACACGATTTAATGAATTTTACTTGATAGAAAAAAATCCCAAAGTTACCCCTTTTCAAAAGGTTTTTTCAAGTTTATGACTAAACTAATGATCTTTTTTACTAAATTTTTGTACTTACTCAACGAAAGCCACTAAAAAGTTATAGATGCTTTCGCAGAGTTTGACTTGATAAAAAGTATCAGTTATTCACTATGTTTTAATATCTACCATATATATAGCGCGCCGTTCGGCAGGCCTGATCAGTCGCGTTTCGGCGCTCACGGACGACGGGCCTGTGCTTGATTTTGCAATTTTGACAACCAATAAATTTTAAATATTACGATCATAGTGCCACAGTATAACAATATCAGTAGGTATTACTAGTGAAGCACGCTATGATCTTGATTTTTGATACCGTTTTCATTGGAATTGCAAATAGACGCTGATACTAATTAGTACGCTGTTTACTTTATGTTGTAGACCAAAAGGGGAGTCTCAAAAAACTGACGTCGATGGAATGGAAAATAGATTAGTATCGGTAAAATATTCGTTCGTCAAATCAGAGATCGGGATAAGGAAATAATGGGAGGAGAAAATCCCTGCGTAAATCCCCTAATATAAATGCAAGTTAGGTATATGCCATTTAGGTAAATTCTTTAGTAGTAAGGTACTTAGTACTTGGAAGAAAAGTCCTCACATACGGATTTTACCACTTTGGAAGAGATTCTTGCGCAAACTATTCAGTTTAGAAAAAATGTTAGGAACTTCAATACAATTTTTGAACACCTATCCATAGATACACGTATGGTTTTGATAGATTTTTAAAAATTTCTTTTCCAAGTTTGTGACACCACCAAAATTTGTTGTTTTTCGTTTTTGTATGAAACTGTTAATATTGTTCATAGAATACATGTACTTACCAAGTTTTAATAGTATACTTCTTATAGTTTCGGAGAAAAATGACTGTCACATACGGATGAACAGACATAACGTATATTTTAAAATTTGTCTACGAATCCCTAAAACCCCAACTTCGTTTTAAACAAAATTTAAAACTTATTTAAAATGAAATTTAGACACTCGACCAAATTAGATAAGAAGGCAGTAAAATTACTCGTAGAATTTAACTCTGTACTATATTTCCGATTCGTATTTTTTCGGTTTAGAATCATTTCCTGAGCATATAATTACAAAATAATAACAAATCCAGGTGGAGCTTCAAGCGCCAGCTCGAAAAAACGTTTTTGGCCGATATTCCGAAAAAGTTATAAAGCCTATTATTATTGTAGAAAATAAAATTTCCCATCTTTTGTTGCCAGTAAACTTTTTTTCGAACTTACCGATTACGATTTATTATGTCCAATTTAATGATAACAATGTAAAAAAATAAGATGTGAATTCCGTTCCCAGTAGCATAAACATGTCTCTTTTTACCGGAATGGAAGAAGGGTTATGTTTTTCGCGCGTATCTTTATGTTTGTAAAACTTTTATTTCCACATATCTTCCAAACGGCTGGATGGATTTTGGTTACTAAGATATTCTAAGACTGGTCTCATTCGCCAAAGTGTCCTTAGACTCCTTAGATAGTAGGTAATATTTTTTTACGTGTAGATTTTTTTGTAGTCAGTTTTTAAATTAAAGTAATTCTATCATATTGCTCGTTGCTCGAATGAACAGCACCGTTCATCATCATGATTGAAGAGTTGAAAGAAGAGTTTGGTCTCCACTTTTGTAATAAGAACAACTAAGCTGTGAAACGCATTGCCAGAGTGGGTTTTTGTCGAAGGTTCGAACCTTGGGGTTACGAGGTACACTGTGTTTGTTTCTATTAGAGAAGCAAGTTCCATCGTAGACCACATCATTTTCATCCACTATTTTCGGTATCATCACAACCGTATCATTAAATGGCCTATAAATCGTAAACGGTAAGTTTTACAAAAAAGTTTACAAGCAACAAAAGATGCAAAATTTTATTTTCTACAATTGTTGTCAAAATATATAGTTTCCAAAATATCGGCTAAAACAGTTTTTTTCAATTGGCGTTTGAAACTCTACCTGAATCTGTGAGCATTTTGTAATTTTATGCTCAGTGAGTCTTTACCTCATAGAAAAAATTGGATTAGAAATTTAGTGCAAACTTGGCCAAAAAACCGTCTATTTTTACTGGCCTTTCATTACGTTTCACCACATTTTTAAAAATTTTTGACGAACTTGTGAATTATTAGGAAACATTTTAAAAGATGCATGAAATTTTAAAAGCCGTTCTCAACTTATAGTGTGACCAAAAAGAAAAGGTTGAGTTTTGTATACCTACGAGTATAGATATATTTAATATTTATTCGTTTATATAGCAACAAAACTCTTATCATAAACAAACAAACGTAAACAAATCTTGAACAAAAAATGAGTTTAAATTACATAGTCCAATATTTTAATGTTATTTCTGCACTGTGGCACCGATTCCGCGGTCGGTGACGGTCGCGAGAACAAGACAGCGTTAAATGCCTACTTTGACAGAATTACCTGGCCTTAAATGTGACTGAGGCTTTGCAAGTTAAGGGCGTGTGGGCCGAAATTTTGAACTTTAAGACCTTTAAAATAGTGTATTAAACTCTGAAAAAAATATATGTATTAGTTAAGGATCTAATCTAGTGCAATTCACAGTCAATAACACGATTTAATGAATTTTACTTGATAGAAAAAATCCCAAAGTCACCCCTTTCAAAAAGTTGTTTCAAGTTTATGACTAAACAAATGATTTTTTTTACAAAATTTTTGTACTCAACGAAAGCCACTAAAAAGTTATAGATGCATTTGCAGAGTTTGACTTGATAAAAAGTATCAGTTATTCACTATGTTTTAATATCTACCATATATATAGCGCGCCGTTCGGCCAGCCTGATCAGTCGCGTTTCGGCGCTCACGGACGACGGGCCTGTGCTTGATTTTGCAATTTTGACAACCGATAAATTTTAAATATTACGATCATAGTGCCACAGTATAACAATATCAGTAGGTATTACTAGTGAAGCACGCTATGATCTTGAATTTTGATACAGTTTTCATTGGAATTGCAAATAGACGCTGATACTAATTAGTACGCTGTTTACTTTATGTTGTAGACCAAAGGGGAGTCTCAAAAACTGACGTCGATGCCACATCAGTAAAAATTCAATGCGGATGCAATGGAAAATAGATAAGTATCGGTAAAATATTCGTCCGTTAAATCAGAGATCGGGATAAGGAAATAATGAGAGGGAGAAATCCCTGCATAAATCCCCTAATATAAATGCAAGTTAGGTATCATTTATGCCATTTAGGTAAATTCTTTGGTAGTAAGGTACTTAGTACTTGGAAGAAAAGTCCTCACATACAGATTTTACCACTTTGGAAGAGACTTTCGCGCAAACTATTCAGTGTAGAAAAAAAATGTTAGGAACTTCAATACAATTTTGAACACCTTTCCATAGATACACGTATGGTTTTGTTAGATTTTTTTTATTTTTATTTCTTTTCCAAGTTTGTGACACCACCAAAATTTATTGTTTTTTTCTTTTTTTTGTGTGAAAATGTTAATATTGTTCATAGAAATTTAGACACTCGACCAAATTTGATAAGAAGCCTTTTAGGCAGTAAAATTACTCGTAGATTTAACTCTGCACTAAATTTCCGATTCGTATTTTTATATAAGGTTTAGAATCATTTCTTGAGCATAAAATCACAAAACAATAACAAATCCAGGTGGAGCTTCAAGCGCCAGCTCGAAAAAACGTTTTTGGCTGATATTCTGAAAAAGTTATAAAGCCTATTATTATTGTAGAAAATAAAATTTCCCATCTTTTGTTGCCAGTAAACTTTTTTTTCGAACTTACCGATTACGATTTATTATGTCAAATTTGATGATAACAATGTAAAAATAATAAGATGTGAATTCTGTTACCAGTAGCATAAACATGACCCTTTTTACCGGAATGGAAGAAGGGTTATGTTTTCGCGCGTATCTTTTATGTTTGTAAATCTTTTATTTCCACATATCTTCCAAACGGCTTTTTGGTAACTAAGATATTCTAAGACTAGTCTGACTCGCCAAAGTGTCCTTTTTACGTGTAGATTTTTTTGTAGTCGGGGTTTTTAAATTAAAGTTATTCTATCTCATTGCTCGTTGCTCGAATAAACAGCACCGTTCATCATCATGATTGAAAAGTTGAACGAAGAGTTTGGTCTCCACTTTTGTAATAAGAACAACTAAGCTGTGAAACGCATTGCCAGAGTGGGTTTTTGTCGAAGGTTCGAACCTTGGGGTTACGAGGTACACTGTGCTTGTTTCTATTACAGAAACAAGTACCATCGTAGACAACATCATTTTTCATCCACTATTATCGGCATCATAGCAATCGTATCATATTATATAGTTTCCAAAATATCGGCTAAAACAGTTTTTTTCAATTGGCGTTTGAAGCTCTACCTGGATCTGTGAGCATTTTGTAATTTTATGCTCATAGAAAAATTGGATTAGAAATTTAGTGCAAAGTTGACCAAAAACCTTCTATTTTTACTGGCCTTTCATTACGTTTCAGCACATTTTTTTTAATTTTTGACGAACTTGTGAATTATAAGGAAACATTTTAAAAAGATGCATGAAATTGGAAAAGCCGTTCTCAACTTATAGTGTGACCAAATAGAAAAGGTTGAGTTTTGTATATCTACGAGTATAGATAAATTAAATATTTCTTCGTTCATATATCAAAAAAAACTCTTATTACTATTCACAAAATTGTTATCACTAGTATAAACAAATCTTGAACAAAAAATGAGTTTAAATTACATAGTCCAATATTTTAATGTTATTTCTGCACTGTGGCACCGATTCCGCGGTCGGTGACGGTCGCGAGAACAAGACAGCGTTAAATGCCTAATTTGACAGAACTACCTGGCCTTAATAGCAGAATTACCTATTTATCTTCTACTCGTATCCTATCTATCTTCTTATCTATCTATTTTCTTTTAAAATCAAAGAGAGTGGTAAAGCTGTAGCATACAGAATTTTTATACAAAAGCATTTGACGTACTCCGTCCATCCCCTCATCATTAAGTTTTCGTTTTATTCAAATTTTTTCCTTGTCAGCTACTTCCTCAGTCAAAATGATGCGTCGCATTCGATGCATGTTTTATTTTAATTCTCTTATTTGTTATGTCTCAGACGTTCATTGTAATGAAGTTTTTTATTATTTGAAAAGCATTCATATAATTGGTACGTGTCAAAAATGCGTAAGTTTTGAATGCGAGTCTGGAATTTAATTGTGAGATATTTCGTTGGACTTGTGTCTTGTGAACAAAGAACAATAAGCGTACTTTAACCGTATTTATTTAAATCAATTTTAAATATGTAAGCCATATAATGTTTATAATGTACAGGACTTAATCACGATTTAATTCATTGTTTAAATACCTTAATTACCCATTATGTGTTCAAATCGCGAATGCTTAAAAACAATATGTAAGCCATACATACTCTATATAATCACTGTCAGGAATTATTTGAACTCACATTACAAAATGTCGTTTAAAATTACATGACCTCTAATTGCTAGCAACATCAATCCTATTATATAAACTAAATTTAAACTTTTTGTTTAAAAATTCACCCTTTTCAAAAATAAACATGAAACGTGCTGGTCGTTTCCTCCTGATGTTTTCCTTCCCCATTAAAGCCAGTGGTGATGATAAACTTTTACATCTGAACTTGGGAAAATACTTATTGAAAGTGCAGGCGGGAATCGTGAGGTCGAATGTAAAAAAAAAACGAAATCTATGGGTCGTACATTAGCCCACCACAGCTTTGTACACGGTAATTATGTGAGGTTTTGGAATTATTGTCACCCCAAATAGTCCCAATGCTCTCTGCACTTCTTCTAGATATACCGATCCATAGCTGAACTTGGTAACCATGCTTCTAAGAATAGACTAGTCAAAAATAAAGATGGTCACTTCGAGTAATAAAAATACTATCAAATGTTCTGAATAATGACTCGAACATTTGTTAATTAGAAGCTTAGTCACGACAGAGGCCGCTATTACCGATCTGGGAATCGTAATTGGTTCTAAGCTGAATGTACAGCAGGTCGACATTACGAGTCACTATCTACGTACACTGTGATTACCCATCTACACGAACTTTAGGGAATTAATTCCACTCTACTTGCACTAAAGATGCGCTTTATATTATTAAGTTGAATCTGAGAAAGACTACGACTAAGGGCTACTTTCATGACGCTAGCTTACAAGAACAAAATTAAAAAAATTGATTAACCCCCGACTGCCTCGGATTTGTTATCCGTACAACATTCTACGAGTCAAGCCCTTTCATTTCATAGATATTAAGGGAGTTATGAAATAAGAAATGTTTTTCGCCATTTTGTAGTAGCGGCCATCTTGGATATGAAGTTTTTCATAGTGCAAAATATTCTACTAGTCAAGCCCATTCGTTTGATACCCATATTGAGGTAGTCGTGAAAAAAAAAATATAATTCGCCATTTTGTGATGGCGGCCATCTTGGATTTGATTTTTTTTATAGTGTATGGTATTGTACTTGTCAAGCCCTTTCGTTTGATACCCATATTGAGGTAGGTTGTGAAGAAATATTTTGTCCGCCATTTTGTTGAGGCGGCCATCTTGAATCGATATTAACCAAACATAGCTAAGAACATCCGCACGGATAATTGAAAGGCCGCATTGAGATCGGCCTATCCGTTTGAGCTCTACGGTGCCACAGACAGACACACACACAGACAGACAGACAGACAGTCAGACATCGACGTCAAACTTATAACACCCCTTTTTTTGGTCGGGGGTTAAAAACTAAGATGCGATTCAAACCACGTTACTGCTTGGCGGTAGAATCACAGGCAAAAGTGCGGTCCCCAGCCGATCGCTGCAAAGGGACTCTACATGCTTTCTGGAATACCACATAGGCATTATATCCCGAGAAAACAATGTGAACCAGAAACCGCAAGGTACTGTTAGTAGATTTATTCATTAAAACTCAATATTGGGATGTTGATGGTTATCATATTTTTAAGTATTATGTACGTAGCGGAAGTATTCCCAACATTACTGAAATGGATACAAAAACTCGTTAGACGTAATTGATTCTACTCTCAGCTCAAAGGGATATAGGTGCGAGTTTCATCGAAAGCATTAAGTATTATAAAGATGTAAATCATGTCAAAAGAACCTATAAACTTGTGTGCATTGAATTCGACGCATGAGAACGGGCGTTATTCAGCGGTGGACATGTAACGTCGATTCATGCAGATAGCAATGCGCTAAGCGTCTCCCAACTATTTACGATATAGCGCTGCACATTCAGTTCGGAGTATGCCTATAAAAAGTTATTCCCAGTATGGTTCAATATAAAAGGAGCAAATGGCGATCAAGACATCGCCTTCGCTAGGCGTAGGCTGTAATTGGCTGGATAGAACGATAATTTAAAGAATAATATACCCTCAAAAAGGACTAGCACGAAGAGAGAGAGTATTATAAACTAGTAGAAGCGTGTATTTACCTTGTACGTCACGGAAAGATTCACCGCCATTCACACGTCTATGTGTCGAAGTCAAATCACCCAATTATAGGACTGGGTTTTATCCCTAAGATCTACATAGTGGGTAGTGCAATTACTGGCAAGTTTGGCCCGCTGTGATACTCAAGCACACTTCACAACCTGTCGTTTAGACAGGACTGTAAGATAGACAGGCGAAGACTCTAAATGATACTGCGATGTGGAAAAACTTTTTTTAAAGTATGCATAATACTCGTTTACCATTACATCACAGACTAAGTAGAGAGACACTACTTTTACGTCATTTCCTCTGATTTTAGGGCTCGTGTGTTGAGGGTTTTATTACGCATAGAGCGCGATGTGTCTGTTTGATCACAACGACAATAAAACTGTGGTGTTTTAGAAGGTATACATGTTTAAGTAAGATTGACATAAAATAGAGTTCAGTGGAACAAAGAGGAAGCTATATAGCCAATCTCATCAATGGATCGATACAAACTGACTATGATAATGAAGTGGATTAGGGGCCCACCAAATATTCCCACTGCTGGGACTCAGGGCCTTCTCGCGGAAGGAGAGAGTCAATGCCATAATACACCACGCTAGCATATTGCGGGTTGGTGGATGACCCGATATCCGTGGTGGATGACGCATGACTTTGAAAGATTCTAGTTACATGTTGGTTTTCTCACGATGTTTTCCTTCGCCATTCTTAAGTTAGTGGCATTACGCACATGATGTAGAAAAAACAGTATGGATAATAATGTGCAGTCCCGAAAAATATTTTACTAGGGCGCATTTTCTGCGAAGAAAATAAGACTTAACTGACTAATATTAAAAGTTACGACACAAAACAAATGAAGCACTAAAAAACACAATTTTCAGTAATTTTTGAACAATAATTCGTTTAATAATAAATAGATATTTAAATCTTCATTTAAATATTATTAATAAACGCGTGTATACGAACATGAAATGGTGAACATAACAGAGAGAGCGCCGATGACATAATTATCAGGTTTACGACATTCCCTTCGATAGTTATCTGGGCAATTGCCCGTCGGCCATGCTTCCGTTCTCGATATCCGAGTGGATAACTTATCCACCAGTATTAAACATCGTAATAACAAGTTGCGAACTGGACAGAGAATCGGACGGAAAGCGGCCGAGTGAGAATGCGAGATTGTAACTGTACTTATGGATTAGACATTATATCATACGCGGTACTAGAGTCTAGATCTATTTGTAACTGATTCATGCCGCCGAGTTATAAAACTGGACTTAAGCTCAATTTTGTGTCTTTGAGTAAGAATTCATAAGGATCGAAAAGTTTGATACTGATTTGTCTTTGATCGTAAATAATAGAGATGTCAAGCTTGCGTAACCATTGAGTTAATGTCTGGTATTCGGCGGTTAGTGATAAATGTTAAAATAACCTTAGTGTTAGTTATTGAAGATAACCTGAATCAATATCTTGATATCAAATTTGTAAATTCAAAGTTTGTTCGCATTACTATATAAAATTACTATACGTATCGACAATACCCATGTTAAGGACTGTAGTATCTTCAATCAAAATGAATCGCATTGGAGCAAACTTTTTTTTAATCTTATCTAAGTAAACACATTAAAACGTGATTTGCCCGAAGTTGGGTAATATCACGGCCTACGATGACACGCAGCAAACACGCTTTCCTTTACACGCTATAAGATATTACTTCATGTTTGAAAACAACCAGGATAGGGACCTATCGGGAAACACAGACTCGGGTGTTCTTTAGTTCTTAAGATAAACGTAGATTCGACTTGAGAACGTCTACCATGTACCTAAATTATGTACATAAATGAATAGGTACAAAAATAATAGTGTTTTTGTCCCATGAATTAATGTTTGTTCTCTTTCAGGATACCCAAGCAGCGGCTGCAGCGCTAACATCTTTAGGCCACGTGTACACTGCCATAGGAGACTACCCCAACGCACTAGCAAGTCACAAGCAATGCGTCCAACTCGTTAAACAGATGGGCGACCGGTTACAAGAGGCCAGGGAGATCGGAAACGTCGGAGCAGTGTACCTGGCTATGGGGGAATTCGACTCTGCTGTTGATTGTCACACGCAGCATTTGAGGCTGGCGCGAAGGCTTGGAGACCAGGTTAGTCGTTTTACTCTTAACAATATTATTTTGTGTAAACACAAACATTGTGACATCGTTTCATATTTGACGTCCAAAAACTTATACGAAAAGGTTTTTTTATAATTTTTTTGTTTGTTGCTGAGCTTTGTAAAACAATATTACAAAAACCACACTTCAATTATTTATTAACTATAACAGATAATCTTTTTAGGCCCAAATTTATGCGTGGGTTTATATTTCGTAACCTTCTTATTCTTAACTCCACTGTCCTAATGGAAACAACTATGGCATACATTGCCTGACCGAATATTCCTTGATGAATATAATCTGGGTATGTTTTTGTAAATCGTTGGATGTTTGCATTCTGACGTCATCTTTTGTATATAAGGTTATCGGTTTACAGAAGGTTTTCTTTTTAGGTGGAAGAAGCAAGAGCGTATTCAAATCTGGGATCTTCCTACCACTACCGGCGGAACTTCTCTCAAGCAATCGCGTATCATGAGAATGTGCTTAGAATAGCGCAGAGCCTCGGAGACCGGGCCATTGAGGCCAGGGCTTACGCTGGGTTAGGACACGCGGCACGGTAAGTTCCTTTTATGTTAAGTGTGTAAGTTATAACATGGAGTGACAAGACGAGCAGGACATAACGTGCCTAATGATGAGCAACACGTCTGCCCATAGTAACAGAGTGTCACGCTACTATGGGAACATAAGGGTCCATATTAATTAAATAATATCTAGCTCTCCACTATGCTTGTCACCCAGAGATTTGAGATGGCTTAACTCTGTGCTTTGCAATTGTGCTCTGTGCTTGCTTTCAAGCTTTATTTTCGTCACCAAAAACCTTGAAACTGAAAAGAAACGCTGAAAGACCCCAAATGTTTTCAAATGCCAATTATTTCCAAGAACAGAAAATAACACATTTCAATCTAATTTTACAGACCAATAGAATATGCCAATAGAATAAGACACAATTAAAATAATTCTATGTTAACCTTCAGATGTGCTGGGGATTACGCCCAAGCGAAGAAATGGCACGAAAGACAGCTGGATGTGGCGTTAGCAGCTAGAGATAAAGTAAGTTATATGGCAATAGGTGTAAGTCTATTTTGACTGGCAATATAAATGTCCAATGATGAAGTTACCATGCGATAAAATATCGTATAGTAATTGGTAAAATACAATTTTATTTTAACATTTTGAAAGTTAGAAAACATTATGTACAGAGTATAATGTGTAGCGTTACAATCTTTAATATAATAAAAAAGAAGGGGATTCTGACATTTTATTCTAGTTTAGGATGAACACTAAGCTGTGATTGGCCAGGCACGTTCCTAGTTGACTCAACATAATATAAGTATTATAAAATAAGTCGTAGCTTAAGACAGGCATTTAATATCATTTAAGATCTGTTGAAATACATCGTTTTCGAGTTCAAGTAGACACAAGGTAGAACTTTGGCGAGAATACAAGTCAAATCACTTAGCTGTTTGACACAGTCCACTAATTCGCCAACAATATATTTCAATGTTTACTGTGGTTTCAGGTGGGCGAAGGAAGAGCGTGTTCTAATCTAGGCATCGTCTACCAACTGCTTGGAGAACACGACGCTGCTCTGAAACTACATCAGGCTCATCTTTCTATTGCTAGACAGTTACAGGTACGTCCAATTGTTGCATAATTTATTCACTTGCCTTGGTGGTCTGGTCTAGTAACTAGAACGTCAAATTTTACAACTGTCAGAAAACGGAAAAAACGGTGCGATATCTGTTAAAGACATGTTGCTTTCGCTATTCACACTGGGCGTGATGAACTGTGGGCTTGACTCTCGAGAGAGAAACAACCGCAAGTCCTAAAAGGGGAAACATCCAGTGAAAAAAAAAAATGGACGGTAGTGACAACTTACCGTAGGATTTTCAGTAAAGTTATGAACATTATAAATTAATGTCATACTCGTTATACCGCGCCAGAGTAAAAAAACATACTATACTCATTATGAACTACAAACCGTGTAACTTTTCTATTCGAAAATTAGTAACAAAATAATACTCGTAGAAGTTAAACATACAAAATTAAAATTTTGTTATAAATACATAGATTGGTACAGTAAATACTACTATGTATTTATATTTTAAAATTACTCATACTGACGAGGCGAATTTAGAATGTCTCGAAAAAAGTTCTCAAATACGCTACAACAAAAACAACAACATAAACAACCCACAAACCCACAAAAATGTTCCCGCTGTTGGGCCTTCTCTCGCAAGGAGAGAGCCATAATCAATGACGCTGGCCCAGTGTGGGTTGGCGGATACTACAGGTGGATATCATGCGTTATTTGACAATCATTCGTCAATGTTAATAATTTCCCATGTTTTCAGTCACCTTTCATTTGTAGCTGACATGCCAAAAACTCCTCATAAGAGTTTTTCAGAATGACAGCAGATACAGTACCTACATTGTTTTTTTTTATTCAGTTCTTGCCCAAGTTCATTGTCTCAAGATTGTCTAGCTTGTCACTATCAGTCTGATTTGTATAGATTATTTTAAAGTCTAACCAGTGGGAATTGCATATCTTCCTGGGTTTCACCGATTATATTACAATTATGAGTTCTCATCGCGTGTCACTGTGGAGAAGACGCGGCGGCCAAGCGTAAAATCACGCGACCAGACGCTTGACTTACGAAGAAAATAGCATTTAATCTGTGTGATGGTGATAGTAACTCTTTGGTAATCTGTGACGTTATGCAACAGATTACAATCTTTAGCAAATATCAAGATACCATTCAGAAGATATTGCAATGTCGTGAGACGGTTGCAGCGCCACGGAATTATTTTGAAATCTATTTCCATGGTTATTTTATCCTATTTTATTAACATCTTAAGACCGTATGCAATTGTTTTTAAGAATCCAATTCTTTCAATCAAAAAAAAAGTTCACAAAGTTTGTAATAGATGGCACCTATCTGATGACCACTGAGCTACTTTTTTTCTATCGGACTGTTCGTAGCTCGAAAATGCGACTTCGTTCATGGTTGGCATTCCAAAGACTCGATCGAAGAGCTTTGACTCTGATTTTGTAATAAGCACATCTAGGCTGTGGAGTGCGTTGCTTGAGTGGGTTTTATCCAAAATGTTGCAATCTTGGTGTCTTCAAGTCGAGAGTAAATCGGTTTCTTCTATGTAACCATGATTTATCATAGACCTCATCGTCGCTTAGCATCAGGCGAGACAGCGGTCAAGTGTAAGCCTATAATAGTTATAATAAATAAATCATTTATTATTTACACTTCAGGACAAAGCCGGAATGGGTCGAGCGTACGGTAACATCGGTAACGCGTATTCCGCTGCCGGTTTTTACGAGCAAGCCATCAAGTATCACAAGCAGGAGCTGACGATCTCCAAAGAGGTGCATGACCGGAGTTCAGAAGCCTCTACCCATGGGAACTTGGCGGTGGCGTACCAAGCTTTGGGGGCGCATGATATGGCGTTGTTCCATTATAGAGCACATTTAGGTAAGCTTGTACAGAAAAATAAACCAGTAGATTTTTTAACTGAAAATTTCTTTAGGCGCGTCGAGCACGTTTAAAAATCATGGAACCCTCGTCATCGTCGCCTAACGCTTTCCGAATTTTTTTTTCTATTATCACAGCGCTCTCTGTGGTTTCAGCAAAGAACTACGTTAAGTAAGCTATCAAACTTTAATCTAAAAGTTTATTTTCTATCAGCAGTTCCCATGACTGCCATTTTTTAAGCATAAAGTGGGACGAAAAGGACATGTTCCTGATGGTAGACTATATGCCAGCCCATAACAGCACAACGTCACGCAATTGTTGAAACATGAGTCCAAATCGCTATGTAGCACTGCACGCGCTCGTTACTCAAATATTTAAGATGAAACGAGTATATTCAAAAGCTAAATTGCTCATTACAGAAATAGCCCGAGAACTGAAAGACGCGGCGGGTGAAGCGTGTGCGCTCCTAAACCTCGGCAACTGTCTATCATCACGAGGAGAATTTGCACAAGCCGTTACCTACTATGTGCAGCATCTCATGCTATCGCAGGAACTAGGAGATGTGAACGCAGAAGCCAAGGCTTGCCACTTCCTGGGATATGCCCATTATTGTTTGGGGAACTACAGGGAGGCGGTCAGGTAAGGACTTAAATAAGTAGCTATGTGAGCAACCTGACATTAAACTTAAACTTTTGTGTCTCTGGCGTGCTACAGGGATGGAGGACTAGGCTAGGTTGTTTTTGTCATTTACATTAACAAACTGTTCTGTACTAAATTATCGGGTCTTCTCTCACGATCCTTTGGATATCACAAAGTGGTACTTATCAGTTCACAATAATGTACTAAAATACCTTCACATATATGTATTAAATATCCCGTACATACGTAATAAAACTTTAATGAATCTACACACACATAAGTATAATACATACATGCACAGATGCCTTAGGCGAAATCGCATATTTATACAGACGCATAAACATCCACTTTAACGCTCAAAGACAAACACACACGGTATCCACTCACATACATACACTATCTCATTTGCATACACATATCCACACTTTCACTCAGACCGACAGACACACATGGAGAATGAAAGAGGGAGACATTAAATAAGCGAAAATAACTGAACCGTCAGCAGTATAGGCCATGTCGTGTATGACAGTTAAGTATGCTTTATGATTATTGAAAATAGTGTTGTCTTATTCCTTTTCCTTATTCAGATACTACGACCAAGACCTCTCGCTAGCCAAAGACCTCCAAGACAAGATGAACATGGGACGAGCGTACTGCAACTTGGGTCTGGCTCACTTGGCCCTTGGCAATCTGGAGACGGCACTGGAGTGCCAGAAGTGCTTCTTGACCATCGCACATATGACACAGCACTTGCAGGGCAAGTTCAGGGCTCTAGGAAACATTGGAGACGTCTTGATTAAGATGGGAGATGTAGAGGAGGCTGTGAAGATGTATCAGCGGCAGTTGGGGTTCGCTAGACAGGTAAATGAATAAGCTTTTCTGAAAACTTAACTTATTGGAGGTCATGAATTTTTTAAATAACTAAAATCTGCGCTCGCACGTTACACGTTGTTTTTTAATGTTTATAAGGCGGATCACAAATGTTTTTAATTCTCACATACATAATTTTTAGGCCCGAGATCGTTCTTTAGAAGCTGCAGCGTGTGGTGCTTTGGGTCTGGCCAGACGACTGCAAAGAAGACTTGACGCTGCTTTAGGACATCATACTCAGGTACTTTGTAATTTACTTATATCTTAAAAAAGTGGTTGCCGTTAAATCAGTTTAGTAGTTCAGGCCTGACAGCGTAACAGATAAACATACTGAGTTACATACGCAAAAAAATGATTTTTTTTGTAGATTGCCCACTTTAAAAAACATTTGTTTGTGAAATTGGAATTATTAAGGTTGATAATGAGCATGCATGAGTAAGAGAGGGACTTCCCTTTTACGTACTCTGTCTCCCACACGAATTATCTGTATCGTGAGTAACTATAAAATATTTTATCTATCACTTAAATCCTTTTTTCAGGAATTAACTCTCCGTCAAGAGGCAGGGGATGCAGCGGGCGAGGCGAGAGCCCACTCTCATCTTGGAGCTGTGCATATGGCTTTAGGCCACTACTCCCATGCTGCCAGGTGTTACAGGGTAACATACAAATCTAAACAATGTTTTAAAAATTATCCATGACCTTTTTCATATTAGACCCTATTTTACCTGAGTTCCCACTATATAAGATCATAAGGCAGACGTGGTAAATTTTTGTGTTCTACGTCCTAGACAAGTTACCGATGAACATTTGTTTTTTATAAACCAGTATGAAGTCATCTACTCCCAGCACAACCGTAAACTTTTTTTTGTTTCTGAACACAAAAGTACTCATTGAAAAAGTGTTCGGTGTCGGTAACAGGAAACTAAAAGTGTCTATGGATGCGCAGCGCGTTAGAGGGATCTTACCATCATTTACTAAGACTTGACTCATTGACTTGGCTCAATTTTGTGTTTAAATTCTTGTGATGTCGGACACGTCGAAAGTTTCTATAATGATTTAATGTAATAATTTTTATCAACAATTTAACAGCTTCTTTACTCACGTTAGTCTGAGTAAATGTTTGGGATTCGGTAGTTAGTGTTTTTGGCCATAAATTAAGATGATTTAAGTATAAAATATTTTTAATTTTAGGAGCAATTAGAACGAGCACAGGAACTTCAAGATTGTGCCTTGGAAGCGCAAGCATATGGCAATTTGGGTATCGCAAAACTCAACATGGGCCATTACGAGGATGCGATTGGATATTTGGAACAGGTATTTTTGAACATTTCACACACATTATGGCCTCAAGCTAAATAATTGTTGTTATGTGAACCAGACAGCTATAACAATACCCATATAATTGTAAAAACCTACATATTATGATACATAGATACACCCAGATACAGAACTAATCAAATTTTTCTTGGGTGGTAATCGTAGCCAAGATAAGGTATACTTCTTTTTGGGCAGGCTCACTACCAACTATACCACGGGCTCAATACGTATGATTATGATTTTTAAATTTATGAGTATGTTTATTATAATTCCAAAAGAGAACATAAAACATTAATAACCTACCTAATTAAGTTACCTACAAATACCCATTTTTTTTTTACAAATTACATAATGTCAGATAATTTACATGCCACTAGTCATAATACAATAAAAGCCAACTTACAAACTAAGAGTAAATAAAATTATCTAATTTTAAAGCCCGAAAGTCAATGTAATTTGTCTCATTCCAGCAATTAGCTATCCTAGAACGCGTGAACACCCCGACGTGTCAACTCGACAAGGCCCGAGCACTGGGTTCCCTAGGAGACTGCTACGACGCCCTGGGAGACCCTGACGAGGCTGTGAAGTACCACGAACAGCATCTCGCTTCCGCCTTGAAGCTGGACAATGCGAGGGAGCAAGAACGAGCGTACAGAGGATTGGGACTTAGCCACAAGTTAGTATCAATCTATATAGTTAGTTCGCTAAACTAGAGGTCTACAGAGGAAACTTTTAATTCCCGCCTGGGGAAGTACCACACCTTTGCCAGTTATTCTACCGCCATGCAGTACAATGCAAACATTACTGTTCCGGTTTGACGGGAAATGTTTCCAGAGAAATTACAGGGCTTAGAGATATAACATCTTAGATCTCTGGGTGACGAGCGCAGTGCAGTGGTAGGTAATGATTTGGCTTTTCATGTTCCAATAGCTGCGTGTCACTCACTGTACTGTTATGTGGCAGGAATGTTGCGTACCATCAGGTACATGCCCAGCTCGTCTCGTCACTCTTTATTTAAAAAAAAAATCAACAAAGCAGAATAATTAATTTCGTATTACGTCAACATTTGTTGGGATAAGAAGTAAAGTAAATTAAACTTTGTGATTTTACAGACTAAAATCTATTTTAGGTTCCTTTTTTTAGACTGATCTATTCAGTTCTTAGTAAACAAAGGTTGACCAACAACTGTCCATTTAGCGTTTCAAATGCAAAGATAATATTCATCACCATCATCATCCACAGCTTTTCTTACCCCACTACTGGGTATAGGCCTCTCTTTTTTCATGCCATCTTCCTTGGTCCTGTGCCAATCGTGTCCAGGTTCGACCCGATTATATTAGTACGATTAATTCCAGATCATTACGTCCACATAACTACCTTGATTGATAAATGAAAAGTATTTATAATTCAACGTGTTAATGTTTCAGATCCGTGGGTAGTTTGCAGCAAGCTTTGGTCTGTCTCGAGAAGCGGTTAGTGGTATCTCACGAGTTGGGAGTACCGGAAGCCAAGGCACAAGCGTACGGTGAATTAGGGGCATTGCACATCGCACTCAACAACTTGGAGCAGGCTGTTCTGTGCTTGGATCATCAGAAAAATATTGCAAAGTGAGTATTTCAACATTCACTCAACATGTCATTCTTCTTCTCTACTCTCTCTGTTAGGGACATACAAAATACGTAGGTAGTATTTTGTATGTACCCTAACAGAAGACAAGGGACGACCAAAGAGAATGTTAAATAAGACAATGAAAATGTAAGACTAAGTAAGAAATATATGTACTAACGGAAGTGACGCGTAAAAACTGCCCGGAACCAGTATTGCCTACATTATTTTTCAGATAATCGTACCATAAATATTTTTTTGCAAATCGTGTAGTTTCTACATTATCGGAAGAAACTTCGTTCATACCACAGACTAAGTAGACGTAAGTAAGTAGGCCGTGTATTCCAATTTCTTTGAAGTAGACCTATGACATGATATGTTTTATTTTCGAATGAATGGACGGCCAGGACATGTGCCTGAATGTAAATAACATACCTCATTCTAGCAGCACCGTGTCACGCAACTATTGGAACATGAAGAGTCCAAATAATTACCTAGCACTGCGCTGTACTCGTCTCCCAGAGACAAAATAATTTATCTCTGTGCCCTATAATTTCTCTGAAAACATTACCTTCAAACCGGAACACAGTAATATTTCCACGTTACTGCTTGGCGGTTGAATAACTGACAAAGGTATGGTACTTGTCCAATAGTACTTTTGCTACTAATTCGTACCATTTCTTGTGAGAAAAGTCCCCAAGTCCCAGCATTTGGAACATAAAGTGTGGTGTGTTTGTATAGTTTGTTATGTATTTCTTTGTTCCAGGGAACTCAATAACCAAATCATGGAAGCAGAAGCGTGTCATTCCCTGGGAGTAGCTCAGCACGCGTTGGGAGACCACGCAGCTGCGATTAGACATCATCGCGCAGAGTTGGAATTAGCTCATCGATTGGGACTAACACATTTACAGGTAAATTCCTCATGAAAAATAAATGTATAATATGATGGATATATAGGTAGTATAGGAGCGGCGCGGCGGTGGGGCAGTATAACGGAACGTGCGCTTTAGATGCTTTTGTTGATGGGTGAAAGCTTGTGATTTCAAATGACCGACATGTGTAATAAGTAAGAATAGCTAGGGCTATTTAGGTGCAGAATTAATACAGAATAGTACGACAATTTTAAGCTATAAATTTTCACTTTTATCGGCAGTCCCTTTTACTGTCATTCTTTTTTACACTACATGGAGTTACGAAACGAGCAAGACATGCGCCTGCTAATCCGCAACACGTCCATGACAGCTACTTTGTCATGGCGCTTTATGGTACAGTCCAAAATACTGCACTATGCTCATCGCCCATCTATCTTAATATATTTATATCTCCTGTCACGATGTTTGTCCGCGATGGATTCCTAAACTACTTAACCGATTTTAAATTAAATTGGCACACCGTGAGCAGTCTGGTCCAACTTGAGAGATAGGATGGTTTTTATTTCGATTAATAGTCTTTTTGACGTGACAACGTCTTATAAATTGGTTTGCCGGGTGACACTTCAAGAAACTGCGTTACGCTCGGCTCACGTTATGCGCTCACAACGAGAGCGAGTGAGAGGCACGCGTCCCTTCCACTCGGGCATGGTTCGCCCGCCTAAGAGCGAGAGAGACAGACATAAAAAGTGAAAGGCACGCGTCCCTTCCGTAAAATTATTTTACCACTCAAAGTCGTTGTCACGTAAAACTTTCGCCCGTATACCGACTTTACAGGCAACCAATTTTTTATGACAACATCCGAGCGAAGCCGGAACGGGACGCTAGTTATCTTATATGTTTTTGAGAACTATACAAACCTAAATATTATAAATGTTTTATCTATGTGTTAATTAAATAATTTAAAATTGCAGGCCCGCGCTTGTGGCGGACTCGGGGCTGCGCATGCTTCCATGGGAGCGCAGGCCGAAGCCGCGCGCTGGCATGAGTCTCGTCTGCGGCACGCCACTGCAGCAGGTACTGTATCTCATATTATAGCCATTGCTTTCAAGCATCGATATAAACCATTTGGATATAATTTTGGAATTGTAATGACAAAGGTTACGGACTCCAGAGTCGGCAAAATAATAACAAAAAAAAACCATTTGGATGTGCCCTCCCAAACTTATGCGCACGGAATTATGTCATCGTTAGTGTAAAGCTATAAAAGATTTTAAAAAAACGCGCTGTGAATGGGTGCGTGACCTTCAGGGCCCTCTCAGGACCCCCCGAATTATGTGAGACGTGAGTCAATTACGTACTGATGGTATTTGTTTTCAGGCACACATAGTATTTACCGTGTATTTACACTTTGTCGTCACAAGTAAGACGCGCGTCGCTTCGTGGCATAATACTACCACAGTATATTAAATCATACAGTCGTACAACCAAGCCGTCTATCTGTATAGACGGGCAATCGTGCGGGGCGTGCGGTGTGAGACGCGGGAAGCACACTCCCGCCATTGCCATCATTACAACGTTAGTATTTCGTGAGCGTGGTTCAGTTATCGGTTTTGCTACCCGTCTACATTATCGGAGTTTCTTCCAAGATCAAAGGCTATGAACTACTGGTAGTAATTCATGATACTGTAACACTACTAATGGCTATCCTTGGTACCAGGGGACGCCCGCGGGCGAGCTCAGGCGCTAGCGGAGCTAGGTCGCGCGCACCTCGCAATGGGCGCTTGTGGGAGCGCCGTCTCTTACCTACGACAGGCGCTCGCTGCGACCGAGTCCCTGGCTGATGCTGACGAAGAGGTAACTATGACGCGATTTTAAAAAGCCGATATCCTGATATAATACACTAGCGGTCTGCCCCGGCTTCGCTCGTGGTACATATATAGTATATAGCACACGGGGATCAAGTACTAATCGATCCAGTAGTTTTTGAAATTAACGCGTTCAAAGAAATAATCTCTTGATCTTAAATTTAGTATAAATCTATTTTAAATAGGTACATAGAAACACCAGACACTTTCGTTTCGTTTTGAAGCCGATGTTTCAAGAGAAATTGCAGGGTATCTCATCTTTAGGGGGCAAACGCAATGCGCAGCTACGTGATCATATGGACGCTTCATGTTCCTAATTATTAATGCATTTTCATAACTCATTCAATTCTGTTCGTGCAATTCCTAGTGTGTTCTTACTAATCTCAATCTTGATTTTTGTTTTTTTTTTTTGTATTGGGCATTAGGTTTGTATTAGGCGGCATCGCTGGGAACTATTAGAAAATAATGGTGGCACTGAATGAGCCAAAGTCACAATTGTCCACGATATTTTTTGTCAAGTAATAGCAATGTACTACAACATACTGTTGCACTTTAATTTCCACAGATAATTTGATAATAATATACCTAAATATACCTATCATTGTCTCGCAGGCCCGAGTGCGACACCGATTGGGCTTCGCTCTGTGGGCATCCGGCGAGTTAGAGGAAGCTAAGGACCAGCTGCAAGCCGCGCTCACAGTACTGGAGTCTACCACGGACAAGCACCGAGACAAGAAGACCATTGCGTTGTATACTTCCACTCAGCATGCCTTGCAGAGAGTACTTGTCGGTGAGTTACTCTGCAAACGACCTGTTTTTTTAATGTGTTTTTTTGATAATGTAAACGCTTTACAGGATTTAGGCCTCATTTGCACGGGATCTTAAAAAGCGTTCGTATCAACAGTAATTACGAAAACTTTATAATAGTGCTAACGCTGAGATTTAACGCAACGTTTTTTAAGCTTAGGCCTTAATCACGATCAGAACTATCATATAATTACCTCGACGTTTCAGCAGCGTTTCAACCGCCGTGGTCACGAGAAGACTGAAGAAGTTTGAGAGTTTTGACCGTGATTAAGTTTTCTTTTACGAGACGAGCAGGACTTGTGCCTGATGGTTAGCAACATGCCTGCCACATAACAGCACAGTGACACGCAGCTATTGGAATATAAAGAGTTCAAATAATTACCCAGCACTGCACTACGCTCGTCAACCAGACATTTAAGATATTGTATCTTTAAGTCCTGTAAAGTGTTTATATTGTGTTCCAACCGTGAAAGCTTAAAACAATTTACGCGCTTTTTAGCTTGGTATGTGTGTATCTATATGAATCTACGTATTGTAACGGAATCTTTGAGCGAGATTTTCGCCGCTTTCAAAACAACGGATTGAGGTTTTCAAAGTGGTGAAAGTGTGTACTAAACAACAAAATGATTTTTGACAGTTTATAATAAAACGCGTGAGATTATAAACCTACAAGTAGATTACGTTATTTTATAATGTAACGACATATAACTGTCGATATTTACAACTTTACGGTAACATATTCATCACACGAATATTTGTCTCGGGTGGGAATCGTAGTCATCATATCGGGCTCCGCAGTTGTGATATAAGAAGGAAATATTTTATTTAAACTGTTTACGGTCTTTCCCAGAACTGGGTCGTCACCCCGAAGCACTGGTGGTAGCGGAGAGAGGACGCTGTCGGTCTCTAGACGCCGTCACCGACAAATCATTGTCTGCAATTCTGAACCAGACTAATTTGGAACTCCACGCTGCTCAAAGGTAAGGGTGATTGAGGGTTCCAGTGCAGTACGGTTTTTTTTCAACTGGCTTTTACGGTGTATGACAACGGCGTGAGGTAATCGCCAGGTTGCAGGAAAGACATCTCTCAAGAATGTATGTCATTCGTCAACGCGCACTGGGCCACCTTGATGGATTTTGGCCTTGACTCTCTGCTAGCGAGAGTATTCCCTAAATCCCAGTGGTGGGAAAATAACGTAGGCTGATTATGCTAATTAAATTTACATCATAGTAGCCGCTGTTGTTGTGTAGTAGGTCCGGTACCTATATACAAATAATAATTAATAATACTCGCACATCTGTTGGTGGCATAGATGATAAAAGTCTACTTAACTAATATTATATTTATTCTATGGCTTGTAACATACTCATTTGGACTCTGCAAAATCACGACGTTTACTCAAATACACTTATAAAAAAGATGAACTTGATATCTAGGAACCCCGAAGAGCCTCAGAAAGAGCGACCAGAACCGTGGACCCCTGTGAACGTGGACCAAGTCTTGGAAGTTGTGAACAAGCAGAAAGCGCCTGTTCTCTACTACAGTCTAGCCGCAGGACGGCTTTATGCGTGGCTACTGCAGCCACATAAAGGTACACAGTTTTTTTAAGTTTTTTAAGGCTTCTTTCTCAAATTATTCAATTCCATTCGATTATATATTTATTATATATATTATATATTGACTGCCCTAGTGGCTTAGTTGGTAGTAGCTCTGCCTGCGAAGCCGAGGGTCGTGGGTTCGATCCCCACCCAGTGCAAATATTTGTGTGATGAATTCAAATGTTTGCACTGTGTCTGGGTGTTTCTATGTATAATAAGTATGTATTTAAAACTATATAAGTATTATATCAGCTATCTGGCTGCCATCACACAAGCTTTGCTTAGTTTGGGGTCAGATGGTGTTGTGTGTGAATTGTCCACCAATATTTATTTTATTTATTTATATATGGCTTGCCCTGGTGTCCGGGCGTAGAATATGGCACCGGTTCGCCCTGCCTGTGGTAAGAGCCCACAAATGGAGAACCGACCGATGGCGGTTAATCCATCCAAACTACGGCGCAATTTAAATCCCAGCCGGTGACGGGCAGCAGCGTCACTGGCATAAGAAGTTGCACCCCTGCGGTCGCCAACCCGCATGCCCAGCGTGACGACTATGGACAAAACCCTCTAATGATAGGCACACCGAATCAAAGGCCCCTAGTTCCCGGCCGCCCTGCTATTCCTGGCCAAGGCGGCGGTCATGGTAACGGCAAGGCAGGGGGTGCGAAGAATCCCCGGGCTACCGTAGGCCGCCAATCCAAACTGACCCTGCCTACCAGTCATGACCTACGGTGCTGAAACGTGGACACTAACAGTAAAAGCAGTCCGAAAATTCAAAGTCGCTTAGCGAGCTATGGAAAGAGCTATGCTTGGAGTTTCTCTGAGAGATTGTATTCGTAATGAAGTCATCCGTCAGAGAACCAAAGTCACCGACATAGCTCAGCGCATCAGCAAGCTGAAATGGCAGTGGGCTGGTCATATCTGTCGCAGAACCGATAACCGTTGGGGTAGACGAGTTCTGGAGTGGAGACCACGAATCGGCAAACGTAGTGTAGGACGCCCTGAGACTAGGTGGAGTGACGATATACGTAAGGCAGCTGGTACCGGTTGGAAACGTAAAGCCGAAGATCGGGCTGAGTGGCGTATTATTGGAGAGGCCTATGTCCAGCAGTGGACGAATGTGGGCTGATTATAATGATGATGATGATGATGATTTATGGCAAATAAAAGATGACATATTTATGTCAATTTATAAACGATCAGTGTTTAGTCAAAGGTCTGGTATAAGCTCACAGATAACTCAGTCAAGTCTATTGAAAGTAAAACACGGGCATCAGATGATTCAGAATAATTCCGAAAGAAAACGCCAAGTTATCTCGCCAAGAACGTTTATTGTGCAGATTGGAAAATACTTTTGTTCTTGGTCAAAGTTTTAATTGAGAAAGAAAGGGTTGTATTTTTACTTCTAACACTTTATTTTGTTCCAGGCATCTTAAGATTCCACCAGATATCTCTCGTGGATGAAGCTGAAGATAGTGACAACAGTTTACCAGACATCGGCCCTGATGACTTACAACCCAGCAGCGGTCAGTATCAGTAATATAAATAAAAAACGTATTAGCTTCCAACCCCAGAGTTCACATAAAAATGTTACAATTGATATTTGGAATTATGTACAGTATGTATGTTACATTTTAAACAAGGTAAGTTAAAATATTCACCGAACTTTTGACATTAGCGATATTACACATTATCACTCTGGATTTAATATAATCTCGATTGATTACATCACAATTTAATGTGTTTTAAAATATTTATAGTGCAAATGAGTCAATCTATGTACAACAGCAAAGTAGAAAAGAGAACATGGTTTTTTCATTAATGTCAGATGTAACACAATACATAATGGTTTTTCAGTACCTTCATAAAAAATAATGTTTGCTTTTAACTTTATTAACAATCTTCAACTTTGAAATACTTAGTAAAATCAGCTATTATAAACTTAATTCCAACGTCAAATGACTTCCGTATAAAACAAGCCATTCTTTGCGGTATTAAAAATTTGATTTGATTTTTGATTAAAAATAAATCTTGGGAAAAGTTGTTCGTATTAGCGAACACGATGCGTAACTTGATCAGATAATGGCCTGTGATTGAGATTGTAAATTTGCTGATTTACCGTTAATTTCAGATGGCCTTGGTAAATTGGAACGTTCCATTGGAGAATGGGCCGCGTGGTTAAAATCTGCTGCAGAGAGAAGAGAGGAAGATACCTGGGATCCTGATGAGAGACCCAGCACTGGGCTTGCTCGTATGGTAAGTTTAGAACTATTTCTTAAAACCCAAACTATGTAGTAACCTCACCCTAAAGAGAGTTTAGCAAAGAATTTGCCATTTTTGTGTAAACACGAGTAGATACAGACTACGTATGTATCTTGCGCAATCTTGCTCAGTCAAGAGCTTCTTCTTGCTAAAGCATCATTTTACCGGGTCGCCTTTTTCCTCAAATATAGTGGATGGGCATAAATGCGTCATACACGTGAACAGGGGGTCTACCGCCTAACGCAAACTGTCTTAGGTTTTATCTCGCTCTCTCTTTTCTTTTCGCTTAAATAGATAGAGACAGCATTACAATTAAATAGATAGAGACAGAAATAGAAGCGGTAGAAGGGCAGTTCCTGCTCACGGGAGTGGTACTGTTTATGACGGACATGCTGAAGTTGCTGGACAAGAGTTAGAACTTGAATCTAAAGTTTCCCCCAATATTTATATTGTCATTTATGTTAGGATCCTAATTGGCAGACTAAAGTAATAGCATCGGAAAGTGGACTGTAACACGAGTATTTTAAGCCAGTTAGTTGCACCTACGTAATCATGTTGTGGAATGTTTTCAGGTGAGCCGCAACCACTTGTTGAATTCTTCCAACTATTCCCTGAGCTCTCTCTTCAGCGTCGGTTCTGTCGGGGGGTCTGTCGCCGGCTCCGTGGCCAGTTTTCAGGGATCCACCAGGTAGATATGCAATCTTGTTTCCTATTCCATCCATTTTTATTTTAAACTTGCTGACTCGTCGAACTATTTCATTTTTTCGTAATTAACCCGTTTAACTACTGAATCAATAACTGGCCGTCTATTTATCAATTTCTATTCAATCTAATGAAGATCTTATTCACTCTTCTTGTTTTGAAATGATAAAAGAAGGCCGCGAGTCCCAGCGTTAGGAATATAAAGTAAGTTGCTAATGACACCTAAAACATGATAACATTACACATGACTAAATACGCATTTTGTTACTCTCAGGTCAAGTGTGCATATCCCTCGGAAGAAACAGCCATCATGGCAAGGTCCTCCATGTCTGAATACATTCTATCAAATGTTGCTCGCTCCGTTTGAAGATCTATTGCCTGCTTCGTGTAACAACAATCATGGTGAGTGATTATATTAAGTATTTTTTAATTTAATTAACTTAGTTAAACGAACGAAAATAGAAGGTAACTCGCTCACAACTCACAAGGTCACTGTAATCGTTTGTTCATATTTGTACCTAAATTGTTTTTTTTTATTATAAGAAACTTTTGTAATTTTAATCTCGTCTCATACATAGGCACAAATAATTAAGAATTATTCGAACTCAAAAGGAACCCTCAAAATGTATTCTCTTAAAAAAGTTTTAGGTAAACCAATTGCAAAATTGAGACTGGCCACAATTCGTACGATTTAAGTTCAGTTCAGTACACTACAGTTCAGGAGAATAAAATATCCTTAGATAAAGAATAACTATAATAATAGATAGAATACTTATACCTAAGTAGAACAGATCAGGTTTTTCCGGTTTACGATTCCTTTGTACCAATAGTAAGCAGATGAGGTGTATGTTAGCTATGGCAACAAAGTAATGTGCGCGACAGAAGTATGACACTTCCACAAGAGCAATGAGACCCGTGCTTTCGATGTAAAGCGTGTGTTCTAACTCTATACGCAGTATATGTAAACTCCTTGAAAGTACCCAATTGGTTACTTTATTCCAGCGTCGCACGGTCGCCGCGGGTGCGGAGGTCGCCGAGAGCTGATCGTGGTGGTGGAGGGCGCACTGTACGCGTGTCCCTGGGGCGCTCTCCGCGGGGGCGCGGAGACGGAGCCCCTGTGCGAGCGGTACGCACTCCTGGCCGCGCCCGCACTTCGCCCTCTGAGGCACACGAGACACAAGCCGAAACCGCAACAAGACGTCGGTAATTGTCATGGATTTTGAAAAAAATACCATTTTTATTGTTAGCTAAGAAGATAACCTTTGGTTTTTGGTGACTTTAGGTTCTTAAACTAATCCTAATCCTGGTGCAGACGTGGTAGCTAAGTGGTAAAAATGTATATGATTTCACAAGCAATTTGAATCCGAGTTTACCGTAACAGAGACGGGAAACATCCGACGTATTCATTGCAGGAAGTCGTTGATGCCAAAAGTTCGCCAAAACTACCTGCAGTATTTTTCAAAGTACAAGTTTGTTGTTACCACTGTTTTTAATTCTGAAGGAAAGCGTCGCAAGAAAATTGTCATCTTCCAATAATCCTATCTTCCGATGTGTTGTTCACCAACCCATTGGCCGAACGTGGTTGATTATGGACTGGATTCTTTCCTTCCATGAGACGAGGTGGTGGTGCCAGTGGTGGCATGTCATGATTCAGATGTTAATATAATTTAGTTTTCAACAGTAAGTATCACTATGTGTCAACTTTACCTAAAAGAATCAGGTATTAAATGGTCACAAGTGATATTTTTGTAAACATAGCTCACAACATCATATTTACAAGAAGATTTCACAAATTTTATTAATATTATTTTGTTTAGCTGCTGGTCCATCATCGCCAGCCAACAACAATGCGGAGACGGGAATGCGCTGTCTGGTGGTTGGCGCCCCGAGGGTCGGCTCGAAGTGGGCCGGTGCGCATACGCAACTCAAAGAGGCGGAGCTCGTGGCAGACATGTTGCGGGTCACCCCTTTGACTGATTATCAGGTACAAATCTATATCAATGCGGGTAATGTGTGATTTAAAAAAATGTGAAGTTATAAAACTAGATTCCAGAACTTGTTAGACGTAACAAGTTCTTAATTGTCAAACCTCAAAAGTATTTTCCCACTAACGTATTCAGTTGGCAAATATAAATACCTACACCTGTGTTTTGTGCGTTTTTTGTTTTAAACAATATGGTATTCCAGCATACCTGTATGATTATTCTGTTGTAAAATATATTTTAAAGATCATCACTTATCATAGATATTTAAAATCAAGAATTTGTTATTTTCTTCCCAGGCCTCAAAGGAAGCAGTATTATCCCAGCTACCGCAAGCTGAATGCATACACTTCGCTACACATATCTGCTGGAGGACTCCTGCCATCGTGCTCAGTCCTGGTGAAGTGGTAAGAGACTTATCTTATTATTTTTTTGATAGTATAACATAAATACCTAACTACGTCATCATCAAAATACCTACTGAGCATTTTATGAGAAATCTAGGTTACTCCGCAAACATTGTTCTGCCTTTTAATATTAACACAATGAATGTCAAAATGACATATCATTTTATCTGCACGTTAATGAAAGGCGGTAAAATTATTTAAATTGTTTTATTTTATAGAGTGACGAGACGAGTAGGACATGTATGGTAAGCAAGATGGCTGCCCGTAACATCAACAGGATCTCGTAGCAATTGGACCATGACGAGTCCAAATCATTACCTAGCACTGCACTGCCCACGCCATCCAGAGATAATAAAAGGCTTTATCTCTATGCTACATGATATCATAGAAAAACAACTCAAATCGCGATAAATAATGAAAGTTTGGGAAGGGAGAGTGAAAAATACGTTATACATATTTGGAACATGGATTCAAAATTTATACTTACGAGTAGAAATAGATCGAGCCGTTGCAGAGTACCACAAATACACATAACGAGATTTCTAAGTTCGTCTTGTATTTTAGTATAAATAATGTTTCCAGGTGGATTCGCAAGCTAAACGACTTCTCAACACGAGTGTAGGAAGCAACGCGGCTGACGTTTCTACAGAAAACGAAGAAGAGAGTAAGTTGAAGAACCGTCATGTATTAATTTAATCTTAAGTAATCAGTTGATACATCGTGACGTCCATAATTAATTCTACGGGGAAATAAAACCGATCTTTTTTCGTAATACAGTTTATTCATTGGACACATCCGATTTATAAAACTGTACAGTTTGACCAATTTTTTACGGACTCAAAAAATATGTTTCTTTGTAAGGATTTCGTAGCTCTTTACAAGTACTTTCTTCGTAAAATTGCAAATGCAGTCAATTTGTAATAGAACACATGAGATTATCATTATAATACCATCAGATTATAAGCCTACATAGGTGAAGTTAGTTTATGATCGACGCGTCGCCGTCGTTAGATTATCAACTAAATTACCTAATTGGTATTTACAATTTCGGGTAACATACGTTTATCGAGTACTGAAGTACAAATAAACCTATTTGAGATACATACATACATATATTACAGTAAAATGACTGCATGCGCCTGTTATAATATGATTTATAGGGTCTTTAAATAAATAAAAATCGATTGTTTTATTTTTGACGATGATAATAATAAATGTAAATGTATTATTTCGGCCTTGCCCCGCTGCGCTCCTGTCGGCACCCTAGTTTTTAAGTTTTTCATAAAGTTTATATTTTATGTCTGTTTGTAAAAAACTCTTGAAATAAATAAACGTATTAACTTTATTCTCAGATGCAGAATTATCTCAAAGCAACGAAGAACTGCCGCCCGCGTCAGAGTTCATGCTTACTGCGGCTGAAATCATGAGCATGAAGATAACTGCCCGATTGGTAATATTTTATTACAATTACAATAACTTTATAAAACTGAACATTTTAATGTATACCCATATTAATGTGTATAACACTGAATGACAAAACAAGCAGTGCATGTCTGATGGTAAGTAACGCGCCTACGCATAACAGTAGGTATAGAAGATGAGTAAACTTTGTTTTTTAATCTCTTCAGAATCATTGTCTTTCAAACTAAAACTCAATGTATCTTGACCCTCTCTGGACTGTATGGATCTTAATAATACGAGTACCTTTGTAAACATAAAAAAAAAACATCCGCCAATGATACCTGGCCGGAGTGATGGAACATTAGCTTGAGTATTTCTTTGTGAGAAAGAGCCCCAAGCAGGCGCGGTCCCAGCCTCGAATTTTGGAGGGGGTCACCAGTACGCAGCCTCAGGTTTTGAGGGGGGTCACAAGTAGAAATACAGTAAATCGAGCAAAAAATAATTTACTAGTAGCCCCCAAGATTTTACCAGCGTAGTTCCCGTTCTAGTTGTTTTCCTGCGTTAAAAAATAGTCTATATACTATTAGATATTTTTCATTTTCTTAGATTTTTTGTTTAACTTACTTATTTTGGGGGGGGTCATGTCCTGTGACCCCCCCCCCCTCGGACCGCGCATGGCCCCATGGCCCCATGTCCAAGCGATTGAATCACAAAATGGGTTGCTTATCTTAATGGGTGAACCATTCCTGTGGGACAAGAAAAAATATTAATTAAAAGCCACAACACAGAATTAAAGGGTAACAAAGTAAAGTTACATTTTAATTAGCGGTTTTTTCACTAGAGATCTCTTTCTGGAAAGCGTGCTCGGTATGCTGAGTGTTAATGTATGGTCAAAAAGATCTGAAATCGATCGTTTTTAAACGTAGGTGGTGATATCTTGTGCGCCAACGAGCGCAGCCCTGCACGGTTCCTCAGGCGACGAGTCAGAGGACATCGGCCTGGCTGGTGAAGGCGTCTCGAAGCTATGTCGCGCCCTGCTAGCCGCGGGGGCCCAAGCCATTCTACTGACCCTGTGGCCCGCTCCTCAAGACACAGCTACGAAGATCTTATACCGAGCGCTGTACTCGGCGTTATTACAAGGAAGCAGAGTGGCTAAGTAAGTATTTGATACAAGTATTCTGATTAACGTTTCAATACGCGTATTGTTTTATAGTATAGTGGGACGAACAACACATATGCCTGATGCAACGCACCTGCTGTAATAGCACAGTGTAATTCAGCTATTGAAACATGACAGTCTAAATGCTATCTATATACCTAGCACTGTAATGCGTCACCTTTAGATAACAATTAGATGTATTTTTGAACAAAAAGAGTTCTATTGGCGCACCGCACACAGATTTTTCCGTAGGCTGTGAATGAGGCTCATCGCCACACTTGGAAATGAGAGACTCAAGCGGGTGAATTCCGGACCGTCAACTGTATCCGAGCGAGTAAGATACAGCCAGCTGCTGTTCTTCACTGTCGTGCCACTGTGTTTCATCATATCATCATAATCAGCCCACTTAATGTTGCCACTGCTGAACTCGGGGCCTTCTTTCACAAAGAGAAAGTCAAGGCCATAATCCACCATGTTGGCTCAGTGCGGGTTGGTGGATGACACATGACTTCGAAAAATTCTAGGTACATGTCGGTTTCCTCACGATGTTTCCTTCATCGTTTTAAGTTAGTGGCATTAGGCCATTGTGTTTACTATATTCAATTGATTAAATAATTCAATAGTAATTTCTTATTTTAGTTTCCACCTCTGTCGTTTAATCTTCAGCACATTTTTTTTTGTCCGTTAATTAGGTATAGCAGTATGAAGTTAGTAGCCAAGCCAAGTCAGCTAGTAAGTAATCTAATTCATTAATTTGTGTTTTGTCAGGGCGTTGGGAGATGCGATGCAGACAGTTCGCCATACGAAACACTTCGCTCACCCGGCGCATTGGTCCGGCCTACTCTTGCTGGGAGCGAACGTCAGACTCAGCAACAAGGTTGCGTTGATGGGACAGGCTCTGTGCGAGCTCCTAGGTGCTCCTGATAAATGCCGGTACGCAATGAACCTTTAACAAACACTAGGGATATTAGAATGAAAACTAACGTGGTTAATACACATATTTCTTTGAGTCACGTGTAACTCTCGTGTGTAACTCTAGTGGTTAACTATTATTATCATCATCATCATCATCATCATCAGCCTGTATTCGTCCACTGCTGGACATAGGCCTCTCCTATGATACGCCACTCAGCCCGGTCCTCGGTCTTACTTCTCCAACCGCCACCAGCTGCCTTTCGAATATCGTCACTCCATCTAGTCTCAGGACGTCCTACACTACGTTTGCCGATTCGCGGTCTCCACTCCAGAACCCGTCTGCCCCAACGGCTATCGGGTCTGCGACAGATGTGACCGGCCCACTGCCACTTCAGTTTGCTAATACGCTGAGCTATGTCGGTGACTCTAGTTCTCTGACGAATTACTTCGTTCCGGATGCAATCCCTCAGAGAAACCCCAAGCATAGCCCTTTCCATAGCTCGCTGAGCGACTTTGAGCTTACGGACCATTTTCACTGTCAGTGTCCACGTTTCAGCACCGTAGGTCATAACGGGTAAGACGCACTGGTTATACATTTTTGTCTTGAGACTTTGTGGGATGGGTGACGAGAAGACCCGACGAAGTTTTCCAAATGCTGCCCAGCCCAACTGTATTCTTCTCATAGCCTCACTCTCAAAATTACCTCTACCTAGTTCGAGCGTCTGCCCTAGGTAAACGTATTTCTGTACAATTTCAAGAGTGGTTCCACTAACAAATCGTAGGTGAGAGATGTACTCGCCATTGATGTTTAGGCCATGTCCAACCCAATCCAGAGTCTTAAACATATCCTCTAGTGCGTTTGAGAACAATTTCGGGAAATTACGTCCCTTGTCTCACGCCTCGCTGCAGAGGAATATGCTTCGACTGCTGGTCTTGAATTTGGACCGTCATCGTAGCGGCGTCGTACAAACATCTCATCACCTCGATGTATCGCCAATCGACTTGGCATCGCTGTAAGGACTCCAGAACAGCCCAGGTTTCGACCGAGTCAAACGCCTTTTCATAGTCCACAAACGCTAAGCAAAGAGGCCGATTGTACTCTTTTGTCTTCTGTACAATCTGCCGTACCGTGTGAATGTGGTCTATGGTGCTGTACCCACTTCGAAACCCGGCCTGTTCAGGAGGTTGGAACTCGTCGAGTCTTCGGGCGAGACGATTTGTGATAACTCTTGAGAACAACTTATAGACGTGGCTCAGAAGCGATATTGGCCTATAGTTCTTTAAAAGGTCTTATCTCCTTTTTAAAGAAAAGGATGACTACACTTCTGTGCCACGCCTGTGGAGTCCTCCCGGTGAAGAGGACGGCATTAAACAGTTCTTGGAGCTCTTTAAGAAGTGGGGCTCCACCAGCCTTTAAGAGCTCTGTTGTAATCCCGTCCTCACCCGCGGCTTTTCCATTTTAAGTTGCCCAAGAGCCATCACAATTTCGTCTTGACTTATCTCAGGCAGGTCTTCTGTGTAGTGGCGTGTCAGAGTGGCTCTTTGTCCTCGTTTTGTGGGAGATGAGGAGCATGTGATGCGTACAGCTGGCCGTAAAAGTCTTCCACTTCCGAAAGAATACCCGCTTTGGATGTAACGACTGTCCCCGCCGAGGTGGTTAACTTCGTTAGGTGACTTCTACCTAGTGTCTTGACGAACACTTTTGACCCCGATTTTGCTCAATTGATTTTTCAATCAAGAGCGTGTTAGCTAATCGGAGGTCACGTCGTACAAGTTTGGTAATTTTCTTATTTAGAGCCCCTTGTTCTGACGAAGTTAACGTGGGATTTCGTCGTTCCTCCATGAGTTGCAGAGTTTCCGTCGAAAGCTTTGACTTTCTGCCTTTGCGCCGCATTTTGCAGAATTTTGTGCCCTCATCTCGTAGGACGTCCACCACTCTGTCGAGCTTCTGGTCAACGCTGTCTGTGGTTTCCAAGGCAGCAAACCGGTTATTCAGTTCTAGCTGAAATGTTTCAGACCCAACTATGGTTTGGAGAAGGTTCGGACGGAGTGTTGACTTCATCAAACGGGCGCGTTCAAGCTTGTAATCAATATTCAGGGTGCCTCTCACAAGCCTGTGATCACTTCCGGTAGCAAACCTAGAGATCACTGAGACATCCCTGAATATACGCCGTTTATCCGCAATAATGAAGTCAATCTCATTTTCGTCCGTCCGTCGGGGCTTCGCCATGTCCACCTCCTCTGAGGCTGTTTCTGGTAGAACGAATTCATCAGAAACAGCCTTTCCTTTTCGAGGAAGTCGATCAGCATTTGGCCCCTGTCATTTCGTCTTCCCAAACCATATGGTCCTACTACCGATTCACTGCAAGTCCGTACTCCCACTTTGGCGTTAAAATCCCCCATAACAACGTTGAAGTGGGCTTTGGAGGTGTTATGTAAAGCCTTCGCTATATCCTCATACAAAGCTTCCACCTCTGAATCAGGGTATGCCTCCCAGGGTGCGTACGCCATGACCACTTTGAGGGTATACCTCTCGGTCAACTTCAGCACCAGGTATGCGACCCTCGGAGACACACTTGCGATTTCTAAAACGTTGTTATGGAGAGTTTTGTGGACCAGAAACCCGATACCACCTTGCGACAGCTGGTGACCTTCACGGTAATACATTAGATGGCCCGATTCCAAGGTTACGGTGTCCTCTCCCTGTCTTCGGACTTCGCATAACCCGAGAATGTGCCACCTTATGTGGGTCAGTTCTTCTTCCAGCTGAGCGAGCCTATCGTCATCTCGAATCGTCCGTCCGTTATGCACAGCCAGGGTCAATTGGGTTTGGCGGCCTACCGTAGCCCGGGGATTCTTCGCACCCCCTGCCCTGCCGTTACCATGACCGCCGCCTTGGCCAGGAATAGCAGGGCGGCCGGGAACTAGGGGCCTTTTCTTTTGGGGACCTATCATAAAGGGGGTATTGCCCATAGTCGCCACGCTGGGCATGCGGGTTGGCGACCGCAGTGCCGTGCCATCTTATGCATGTGACGCTGCTGCCCGTCACAGCTATATTTACAGCACGGCTATTTGGATGGTTATCCCGCCATCGGTCGGTCGTCAGAGCCTCGTTTGTTGGTCGGCAGGGTGCACCACGGGCAGGTGAGGTTGACAGTTTTGGGGACACTTAGATGTTGAGGTCCCCTTACACCCCAACTATTATTATAGAAAGGCTTAATACAAACAATTACATACTAAATAAGAACTTTAAAAGGGCTCGACATTTTTAATTACGTAATTAAATTCATTTAAAATACCATTTTCATTCATATTATTCATTTACCGCGGTTAGGTAAATGGTGGTGCTAACTCCCAGTAAATGGCATTGGTATTAAAGTGATGTAATTATTTCAGGGATGCTTTGCGAGTATGCCTGCACTTGGTGGAGAAGTCGCTACAGAGGATAGTACGAGGACAAAAGAACGCGATGTACACTACTCAGAAAAGCATTGAGAACAAGGCCGGGAACGCCGCGGGCTGGAGGGAGTTACTCATGAGTGTTGGGTTTAGGTAAGACTAGCTGATACCCGCGGTGTAGATACTTGTGTTTTATAGGTCTACACTTGACCATCATCTCGCCTGATGTTAAGCAATGATGCGGTCTACAGTGGAACGTGATTACCTAGATGTAACGGATTCACTTTCGACTAGGAAACACCAAGATTGAGAACACCATTGCAGAAAACGTAGACGTTCTCATCACAAAATTGGATTCAAACCTCCTCTTTCGAGTCACCATGGAAAGATGTTGCTTTTTCGAGATATGAGAAGTCAGAAATAAAATATAAAAGAATAAAAGGACGAGCAGGACATGTGGCTGATAGTAAGCATGCCTGCCCATAATAGCCCAGTCTCACGCGGCTATTAGAATCACAACTTAATCAATTTCTAAACAGACAAGACCTCCTAAATCCTTTCCAATCCGGTTTCCGTCCAGGGCATAGCACTGTATCCGCCCTTGTTAAGATCACCGACGACATTCGCAAAGGTATGGACGACGGCAGGCTTACTGTTCTAGCTCTGCTAGATTTCAGTAATGCCTTTAACGCCGTCGATTTCGATATCTTGCTGGCGACACTGCGCTCTATTAACATATCTCCATCGGTAATCAATTGGTTTCATAGTTACTTGTATGGACGCCGTCAACGTATTCACCTCGACGATGTATTATCGTCTTGGTGTAGTACAAACGCTGGTGTCCCTCAAGGCGGCGTGCTATCACCTCTTCTTTTGCCATTTTATAAACTCAATCTCTCAAAACCTTAAGTCTTCCTACCACCTTTATGCAGACGATCTCCAAATTTATTCCCAAGCCCGGCTATCTGATCTTAATAATGCCATTGAACTAGTGAACGCTGATCTACGACATATTGTTCACTGGAGCAACTCTTTTGGCTTGAGCGTTAACCCCACAAAAACTCAGGTTATATTAATTGGTAGTCCATATATGCTCTCCAGAGTCGACTGGGCTGCCATTCCAGAAGTTGTTTTTAATGAGATAGTAATACCGTACAGCGAATCGGTCAAAAACCTTGGCGTGATTTTCGATCGTACGTTAAGCTGGGAACATCAACTGAAAGCAGTCAGTAGCAAACTATTCGCTTCTGGTGGATCGTTAAGACGACTACGAAACTTTTTACCCACTGCTACTAAAGTTGCGCTTGCACAATCTCTTCTTCTTCCCATCTTAGACTACGCAGATATCTGTTATCTCGACCTCAATGAAGACCAGCTAAATAAACTTGAGCGTCTCCAAAATTATTGCATAAGATTTATATTTGGCTTGCGCAAATATGATCACGTATCTCAGTTTCGTATCCAGCTCAAGTGGCTCCCCATTCGCCTTCGTCGGAATGCTCATACTTTGTCTCTACTCTACAATATATTATTTAACCCCTCATCACCTCGTTACTTGAAGGATGTTTTTAATTTTTGGAGCGATGCGCACTCTTTGCCTCCGATCTAAGAAGAATTTGGTACTCAATTGCCTTCAGCACGCACGCGAAAATTTCTATGGCAAGTCTTTCGCTTTTCGGGCTGCTGAACTTTGGAACGCTTTGCCTGTAACAACAAGAGAAGCTCAATCGCTTGCTGTTTTTAAAAAAATGGTTAATCAGATTTATTTGTCTATATGATCGTTTAGTCGATGTCGTCACTCTTATATAAATCGTATGTAATTTATATAAATCTCCATTAGTAAAGCATGATATTATTTATGTATTAGTTTATTTTTTTTTTTTTTTTTATTCGTATTTATGTATTAGGATGTAGGTTTTGTTATTCATCTGTAAGTTTATGTAGTATATATATATATATATATATTTTTTTTTTTTTAAATGTAAGTGGTTTTGTTCATATAATATTATTATCAGATCTAACTTGTAAATTTATAGCACTGTGAGTATCTTACACTCGTTATTTGTACTTCCCCGTCTTCTTAATCTTCAATTCTCCTTTTCCATCCTGCGGTTGCCTGGAAGAGATCGCTTTTAGCGATAAGGTCGCCAATTGCTACTTGGTTTTTTAAGTTTTTATATTTTTGTTTATTTGTGTTGTAATTAAGTGCAATAAAGAGTTTATCTATCTATTAGAACATGAAGATTCCAAAAAGTCCAAATCATTACATAGCATTGCATTGCTCTCGGCATTAAGGGATATAAAATGATTCATTTCTATTCCCTCTATTTTTTCTGGAAAAATTGTCTTTCAAACAGGAACACAATGATGTGTGTACATTACTAGTAGAGTAACTGGCTTGGTACTTCCCCAGGCGGACTCAGCAAAGAGTCCTCTAGAGTCCACTACAAGGTACTAATGATGCTTCGTTACAGGTTTGAACCAGCAGCCAACGGTATACCATCCAGCGTGTTCTTCCCGCAAAGTGATCCAGAAGAACGCCTCACGCAATGTTCAGCCAGTCTTCAAGCACTACTCGGACTCTCTCCCACCACGCTCCTGGCGCTTTCCAAGCTCATATCCAATGGGGACGTGGCTGATGACATTATCGGAGTAATACGATCTGTCATATCGCAGTTCTCAGTCAAAAATTGCGAGACTGATACTATTGAAGTGGCTGTCAATGTCAGGTATGTATTATTTATTTGTTATTGTTAAGTGCCTGTTTTGCCCCAACCTTGGGTAAAGGTCTCCCTACCTTCCTTCCAGATTTTCCAGAATTCCCTAGATATGGCTAATTCAGTCTAGTCTTTTGTCTTTGTGATCTGGATTCCACTGCGTTGTAATTATAGTGCAACGATCACCCGACATGCTGTCCCAATCACACTTTAATTAGTTTACGTCCCCACCTACTACCGTACTACACCCATTTATACGTACCAATACAAGTAATAGAATTTAAAAAAGATTTTTTTAAAGTACTATAAACTATACATCTACTATTAACTTAACCATATGTTTGATATTGCTACTAATGGGAATTGTGTTTAAGTGATGGCCCGTTGCCAGAAGAAAGTCACTGAACAATAAAGAGGCCAGCATTTTGATCACGTGTTACTTCGATCAGACTTTTGCATCCATCGTTAAATCGTCATGTATCCAAAAGTCTTAATACGACTAACTACGTTTACAGATCTATTGTGTTTATCAGGGCTTAATCATCTATCAATATCTACGTGTACATAAATCAATAAGAGTACCAACAATAAGCCGTGAGCAGTGGCCCGCCAGGCTTCAATCTTTATTTTTTTCTAAATTCGATAAAAGTTTGAATCTTTACTAAGTCTCGAATTCTTTGTAATTCGCTGATAAAACGCATTTAATTTGTAAAGTAAAAATTTGTTCTCATAAAAAGCCTACGCTCTCAACTTTCATAGACATCTATCTAGCTTTAGCTAGAAGTATGCCTATGTCTGTTATTATTCTAGAGGTAGTTTTTTTGTAAAACACAGCATATGATCCCACAGGTTATGGCGCGTGAACGGCTGCCACGAGCTGTTGGCGTCCCTTGGCTTCGATTTGGCAGAAGTGGGGCAAGACGAGGTCACACTGCGCACCGGAAAGGCTGCTAATAGAAGACATATTCAATTTGTGCTTCAAGCTTTGTTGGCGCTCTTTGGTAAGCACCATATTATGTGGGAGCTATCATAACTTACATTCTGTTTCAATTGAAACTTCTAAAATAAAGGACTTAGGAAGGTCGCAAAGTTATTAATAGTATTTTTTTAAATAGATACGATAGTTAATCTATAGGGCCCACCCTTTTGTTTTAACTGAAGTTTATGAGCTTCGGATCGTCTATATTCCTGATCTAATAATGTGAATGTACCTGGTAAAATATAATCTATCCCGACAATCGCTTGATGTGTTTTACGAACTTTTGCGTATTGAGAAGTTTCGTGCGTCTAGAAGAGTTATTGGATACTCCAAGACGTACGATATAACCCAAAATTAAGTACACATACCTACTGGGGTATATTTCATACGCCTTTGGGTGTGTTGTGCATCTTTGGTTGATTTTAGATTTCTCAATTGTCAATTCTATCTCCTAGACACTCAAGAAGCCCCGCGTAGCTTGAGCCTGGAATCGAGTTCGAGCGTGGAGTCTCTGGCGTCGATCGATGATGGGGACTTGGAGCCGCACTCTGACGGGGAGCAGCCGCAACCACAGCACCCGCGGCAGCACCGACGTAAGTTCTACCTGAATAACTATGTACACGATAGCTTATGACGCCTGTATTGTGGAAAAAAAGCTTTCCACATGTCTTAATTTACACTTTTACTAAAAAGCCAACCTGGACTTCAGGGTCGATGACATGACCATAAAGATTAGATGGCTACACATTACAGGTGTTCTACGCAATAGAACCAATTCTAAAATGATACCAAAATAACTAAAGTATCAAGCCGGAAATGGCAGGAAATATTTTCTTTAAAATACTCGTAATTACTTTTATGGCAATAAAGACGTTTTTAATAGGAGATGTTTCTCTTACAGAAGAGACTGCGTCGGCCATTCCACCTCCACCTCTGCCGCTGGGATCATGCGGCGGAGCGTTCACAATGTACGTGCGAGGGAAGACAGCGGCGGGTGAGGCGGGCCGCGGGGAGCCGGACGGGCGCACCGCCCCGCCGCCCGCGCCCCGGCCCCCCAGGTACCGCGGCGAGAGTGACGCTGCGTTTACCCCCTCCCCACCCGCGGCGCCACCACCGCCCGCCACCGCCCCACCAAGAGACGTCTCCTTAGCCCTCGCACATCAAACCAAAATTAGAACTCTCTACACACGCCGGCCCCCGTCCGACGACTCCGACTGGGAGAGCTCTGGACACGACACCGTCCTACGTCGTCGACCAGAACACGCTCACACCAGGTACTTAGACGCCTTCTATGAACTAGCTTCGGCACAACCGAGGAGATCTGAAGAAGAAAAGACTGACGCGATGCCTCAACCGTCCACCTCCAAGAGAACACCTCGCCCAAAAATGGGCACAAGCAGTCGAGATTCTATGGCGCAAGTCAGACATATGAGCGGGGAACTCACACCGACGATATCCGAAGTCTATCACGAACGAAATATCGGGCTTGGCTTAGCTCCGCCTCTATCTGAGCTTCTTCTAGCAGAAGATTCCAAAACCGAGATGCGAGCGGCGAGCTCGAGCGAAAACCTTTTACTGCAAAACCTTGAGAAGTTAGGTCTTTTGGGAGATCCCGCAGAAGCTGAAGAAAGATGGTGCGGAGCCAACGGTCGACCATGGCTTTCCGCTCCTCCTCTAGAGACAGACGTCCAAGGGTCCGACCTCACCACAGCAGAAATAATAGAACGACAATCCAAGTTTAAGAAAGACGTGGAGCCAAAACGTAAAGAAGAGAATGCCTACGAACTAAAACCAAAAGAGGAGACACCTGGTCCGAGTGGGATAGAGAAACGTTCCGTTTCTCCTTTTTCCGAGCTTTCCCGTAGGGATGAGGGAGATGGCAGGAGTATTGCGGACTCCCACTCGTCGTATAAAGCTTTAGTTCTGAGTCCAAGAGCGCCATATTTACCTGAGGAAGGAGAAACTAGTTTAAGCACTACTGTAGAGGCGGGTAAAACGCATCCCCGGCCGAGGCGACCACCCGTGCCTAGGGTCCGGCCTGCGTACACCACGCTAGACTTTCCACCGAGTAAATGATTAGATCTTGTAAAGTTGCGTTTAGTTATAATAGGAACCTTTTAGTTTTACTTAATTTATTCTGAAGGATATAACTTATTTTATGCGGCTATGATCTTGTAAGTATTGGTTTATAATTTTATCTTTAGTTTTTATGGTGCATAATCATTTGTGTCTCATTGAATTCTGTCTTAAAATATACTATTAAGTTTTAGATATACTTTAACGAAACCGTTCAGAATCTTAACTTTGAAAGCACACATCGTCAACTATAATTATAACTTTGAGAAATAGTTCTTTGAAGGCTCAAAAATACTGCTTCGATATAATTAATTTACCTGTGAATAAGTACGTATGTAAAGAGTGTGGTGATAAAAGAAATTAGAGAGAAAAAGAAGTGAAATTATAATAATTTAGAGTAGCCTCCAATGGTTGTAAAATTAGTTTTATAGATAGATCAGTATTTATTAATCTTGTAAACACGTATTTAAGTTTAGTGTAGTAACAAATACTTTAATTATTATTGTGCCTGTACTCCATCAAAATCCTTGCCATTGTATATTTTAATCAAACTGTATAATATTTAAGTTTTTGCTGTAATACAACTTGATACAAAGTTTCCAGATTTTTATTTTATTTTTATCCAAACCAAACAGTCTCACTTCATTTCTCACTGCTGAAATTAGAAGCCTTCTCACACAAAGATATAGCCAAAGTCATAATCCACTACGCTGGCCAAGTGGTGCTTGAAACATGTAATTGAAAAATGTATTTCTTGGAATACGCCGGTTTCCTCACGATGTTTTTTATACTGTCAAAGCCAGTGGTGATTAGAAACTCTTACATCTATACTTAGAAAGGTACAGATGGCATTCAAACCTCACTTTTGTAACATTATCTCAGAGATGCTAACTACGGTGTAAGTGAAAACTAATTTTGGCGCACCGCACACAGATTTTTTCGTTGGCTGTGGCTGTGAATGAGGCTGATCGTCTAGCTCGGAAATGATAAGCTCGATCAGCTTGGGACCGTAGAGTGTACTGAGCGAGAGAGATACAGTCAGCTTCTCTTGACTGCTGTTTCGCTGTGTTTACTATATTAAATTGATGTGTCAATTACTAACAGTTTTTTTTATTATTTTTGTTATCACAAACCCATTGTATCCTTTCTAGAATAAGAAAACATAACAAATGATAACTTTACTTTCTGACTATGTTCTCATCTTACTAATATGATTCATAATAATAGGCATGGTGACAAAAAATGACGTAGATATGGTGCTTACAAGTTTCGACTGACGTCACGTCTATATATGATTTTATGTAGACTTGACGTCGCAGCCCCCCACTTCAAATGTTTACTGATCTATTTAGGTACACTCCGCGAGGTATAAGCTGAGCTTTGCATTTGTGTGAGTGTACATGGATAGTGTAGGTGTGACAACCGGCCTTAGGCGCGGCGCCATTTTCGCCCGGTAAAAACCGGTTTAAACTGATTTTGGGTAACCGGCCTGAGGCGCGGCGCCATTCTGTCTCGCCGCGCTCCTGCCTCTTGTACAGACTGCAGCGTGACGTGTTTAATATTATTTTGTTTTTGTTTGATATAAGTGTTAGTAAAATGGATGCCAACACAAATAAGCGCAAAATACGGAAACCATTAAATAGCCAAGTAAAATAAATTTTGTGTAATTTAAATAGCTATTTTAAAGACATGAACGATAAAGACATGTCAAGTGTGACTACATCAGCCCAATTGGTATCGACATCGACAGGAATTCCACTGTCAACTGTTAAAAGAGTCTTATTGGAAGGTAAACGGGTTTTGAAAGATGGAACCAAATTCAAATCTCCGAAAAAGACCAGTTGCAGGAAAAAATATAATAATCATTGATGATTTTGATAAAGCAGTAATCCGTAGAACAATTCATAATTTTCACATTACTGACAAAGAGGTGCCAACAATGAAAAGAATTCATGAAAAATTAAAGGCTGACATTAACTATTCAGGATCAATATGGTCATTGCGAAAAGAAGTATCTCTTTTAGGATTCAAATGGTCAAGGGCAGAGAATAACAGAAATATTTTAATGGAAAAGCATGAGATCCGTCACCTACGTATAACTTATTTACTTAAAATTTCCGAATACCGTATTCAGGGCAGGCCTATCGTTTATACCGGTGAAACATATTTTGACACCACTCACACTTCATCAAAATTATATTCAGATGGCAGCACTTCTGGTTTGAAGAAACCTATTTGTAAAGGAAATCGATTGATAATCGTTCATGCCGGCGGCGAGGACGGTTTCATACCAAATGCGCTACTGATGTTTAAAGCTAATCAAAAAAGTGGTGATTATCATAACAATATGAATACAGAAAACTATACAAAATGGTTACAAACGCAATTAATTCCCAATTTGAAGCCCAATAGTGTTATTGTAGTTGACAACGCATCTTACCACAATTCGTTAAAAAATCCCGCTCCCAACTCAAATAGTCGCAAACAAGATATGATTGACTGGCTCAAGTTACGCAATATCGATCACTCAATATCCATGCTTAAACCTTTATCAATTGATACTGCATAATAAACAACGATTTATTGAATATAAAATTGACACCTTATTAAGAGAACATGGTCACAGCGTCCTTCGTCTACCACCCCTATCACCCAGATTTCAATCCGATTGAAAATATATGGGCAATGATAAAAGGATACGTCGCGAAAAAAAACGTGTCAATGAATATGGATACAATAATGAGGTTAGCAAATGAAAAAATTGAAAGTATCACTGTACAGGAATGGAAAAATGTTTGTGACCATGCAATAAAAGAAGAAAAAAAGTTTCATTATTAAAACAAACGACACATCAGACGAGAGTGAAAATGATAACGAGAGTGATAAAGAAAGTGACTATGGTGCAATGTCTGGTGTGGAAGATGTGTACCTAGTTATTTTGTCTTTCAAATTGAATTTTTAGTAATAATCACACAATAATATGTACTCATCAGTCAAATACACAGCTGGGCTTTATTTTATCAATTTAGTTTTATTATATTATCTGACTCTGACTGTACTTTTGGTGATCACTCACACTAATGCAAAGCTCAGCTTATACCTCGCGGACTGTATATATTTTTCGGTTTAATTTGATTAAAAAAAAACAAGTCCCGTATTTTTTCAAGATTACCTGACGGACTAATTATGGTAAGTAGGATATTTTTGTCCCAGTCATCATTCCTACTTGTACATAATTAATTTCCATATGTACATCATTAATATGTCTTATTTAATATTATTACCATATAAAATACGATTGCCGATTAAGTTTCCACTTCGACGGAATACACTAAGAATACACATTTTTTTTTTAAATAAATATTATTTATGCTCAATTATTTCATTTTGAGCTAGTTTGGCATCGAACGTCGAAAATTTCTACGCAAACATTTCTATTCAATTATTTAGCTCAAGTAAACCTTGAGTTTGGAATCATGGACCTGCATGTTATTGTAAAATTGCAATCACCGTCAGTTTACAATATAACGCATAATATTTTAGGTTAGGTGATTTAACGTAGTTATAGTTGTTAGATTGTAATTTAACGGGTTTTTGATGTGACAACGTCTAATAAATCGATGAACGCTGGTTGGATGCACGAAAAAGTATGACTCATTGTCCCGTTAACCTCATTGTCCCGTTACTTAGGGTAAATTATTTTTGCATTTCAAAAATCCGATTACCAGTGTAATTTCAAGTATTTTTTCTTTTATTATTAAAATTAAACTTTTATTATTATTTTTTCAATTTTACGATGACATAAATAATAAATATAAACAATGTTTTTAGGTTTTTCTTCGTTATTCGTGGCTCATGCTCAGATCAACTATTCTCCTTAAAGCTTTCCTCCAGGCCACGTGGTTCGACAGCGTAGTTCGATCAATCGGACCACGTGAACTTTTTTTTCCTCTTGGTTCGATCAATCGAACCATGTGCTTTTGAGATTCCTGATAGTTCGATCAATCGAACCACGTGAACTTTTTTCCAGCTGATTCGATCAATAGAACCATGTGTTTTTAAGACTCCTGATAGTTCAATTTATCTGACTATGTGTACTTTTTTCAATAGGTTTGGTTAATCGAACTTAGTCAACCCTTGTAAAATTGCTGAACTTAGATGAATACAACAACACAATAAGCATACTTTAATCTTCCTTTAACCATGTTACATTTTTACTTTACTTCGTAACGTTTCCAAGGACATTAAAACTTTATATACAGTAACTAACATTAATAAACTCTTTTTGTACAAAAAATTAAACCGTCATCAAAACCACTAACAGGCACATACTTAATCCCAAGTTTTCTTAGTCCGAGTTAATTGTGCCTGTGAGTATACTTCGATGAATCGAACCAGATGAACTTGTCATAGTGGTTCGACAATGGAGTCGAACTACGAGGTCCCAAGAATTAGTAGTTCACGTGGTGCGATTCTAAAATCGAACCAAGAGGAAAAAAAAGTTCACGTGGTCCGATTGATCGAACTACGCTGTCGAACCACGTGGCCTGGAGGAAAGCTTTCACGTTCTGTTGTGTGTTCTGGAATTGGTGGGGCCTTGTAGGCCTTCTTCGTTTAGTGGTGACCACATACTAACTAGAGAAATATTCTGTGGTGACTCAGTGATCCAAAATTAGTTTTGATAACATTACCTTAGAAATAGGTTCAACTTCAACTTTTTACTATGGCCTCCATTCGGTAATGTTACTGGTATAGAAATACGTTTGTTTACCCATAAATGTTTGAAAATATAACAAACACGGCAGGCAGTGACATGCCAGCTGCAACCAATTAATTTTGACGTCCGCCACTTCTTAGTTGGGTAGACACGTCAACCAAGTAATAAAGTGTTGACATTAGTGACATTTTGTCATATTAGGTTAGTACCTAAAAAATCCAAAAATGCCACCTGAAAAATCGACGGTCTCGAATTAAATGAGGTGTTTTATACACTAAAGATCACGTTAATGTATTTTTGTAAGAAAAATGTATTAATTTTTTTCATATTACTTATTATGACTCATAGGTATCTATCTCATTCTGTAAACGTTGAGAACATATGTAGTTATTAGAGTTCTAATAAAGCCACCTTATGTTTACATGTGTGGATCATCTCTGAAAATTCTTTCTACCTATAAAGATAAAAATAGACCCATTGTTCCGTAAAAACACAAATGCAACTAAGAAAACAGTTAATGTTAGAGCTATTTGCAGAGTCTGCCTGAGGTAGTACTGCACTTCTGCCAGTGGTTGTACATCCAAGCAACGATGTGCAAACATTACTATGTTCTGGATTGAAGGACAATAAAGCAAAGGGATGAATCATCTTTTTTTTACCTTATCTTACCAATAAAAATATCTTATCTTCTATTTCTAGATGCTGAGCCACGCAGTGCTAAAATACTAAATTTCGAATAGTACATACTCGTACATAGACTGTGGCTGTGCCATTTAGCTTGGGAAAACAACTAGAACGGCAACTACGCGGGGTTAGCACCCCTAGTAAAGTCTTTTTACTCGACATTTTGTATTATGTAATACTGGTGACCCCTTATGATGTTCTTGCCATTAGGCCACCCGGGATCACCATGGTTACCTAACATTCAAAATTCGGTATAAAATTAAAAAAATATGGAGGCTTTGTACGTAGGTGTGCAATTGACCACCATCTCGCCGGGTATTATGTGACAATGCGGTCTACGACGAAACGACGCTCCTAAGGAGAAACCAATTTAGGTAAGTACTCTCGACTAGAAGATACCAAGATAGTATTATACATTGGAGAAAACCCACTCAGGCAACGCATAGCCCAGAAGTTCTAACTACAAATGGCGTTCTTAATAATTAATATGAAATTTATTTCAAGCTCTGTGCAAATGGCCGCCATAAAGTTTAATTCTAGCTTGCAAAGACAGACAATAAATATTGTAGATGTCGCAGACTATCTAAGAAGTAGTAGGCACACTAATGACGTTAGGAAACTTGAATATGCAATTGCTCAGCTCCATTGGCATTTAGGTCCGTAACTCGTTACCCAGTGAAACAACCGGAACTGTTAATAAAACTAAATAAGTACTTACAATAAACCCCAACTCGAGAATATACAGAAACAGAAGGAAAATTCTGACGGATCAACAAAAAACCAAAGTTGACCTGAATCATAACTCACAGTTCAGATTTTTATTACTGACTAGTGACCCGTTCCGGCTTCGCTCGGATATCTTAAAATATACAAATTACGCAACACGTTGTATATCCGCGATTTGAATAGCATAGAAAGGTAAATGACGCAACCTTAAAAGGTAGACTCATGCTGTCACGGACTTCAGCGCATGTCAGCGTACGCAACGAAAGCTCTCAAAAAGTAATATTTTTTCCCGTTTTTGTTACATTCTTCATTCATACTATCTGGCTTCCATAGTACAAGCTTTGCTTAGTTTGGGGTCAGACGGTGTTGTGTGTGAATTGTCCACCAATATTTATTTATTTTATATTTTATTTATTTATACTCTGCTTCTATTTATAGTAGCGTAATTTTGTATAGCTTATAATAGCTTTCCTCGATAAATGAATTATTCAATAGAAAAATAATAGAAAATTTTATAAAATATAGTAATAGGTCTAATTTTTGTCTGAAAATTTAAAAACTGAACTCAAATTCAGCTATTGTTAATGGAATATGTGAAACTAAATAATATCGTTAGGCCACTAAACGCACTGCTGGAAAACCAAGACCGCGAGGTTCCCGAGTAGATAAATGAAAATATCAAAGTACATACACGTTATGTAGATTTTTTTATAACCGCTTGCCTGAATAAATGGGATCTTTAAAACTACAAACATTGCTATTCTCACTTTGCACCGAAAAGATACGTAACACCATGTTTGTTATCATCGCATCCGTTTCAAAAATATCGATAATTTCGGATAGATTCGTGTGAGAGCGAGTTTAAATAAAACGATACATAATGACACGTTTTTGTTTCACCATGTGAGAATTAGACCAGTGCCAAAGCCTTTGAAATGGTAAAAAATAGATTGAAATCCATTGTGTACGGAAGAGAATGCGACAAAAATAAAAGCAAAAATAATTTACGGGCAATCAGAGGCTGTGAAATGGATGGGGTTCCGTTTTTAAGGATTTTATGTTTCACCACAATCTAATACCCGTAACTGAAACTATCCAAATCTAACGGATAACCAGAAATAATTACACATCCGTAACCGTATCCGAAACCGATTTAATTTCATTCCTATATCCATGTCCGTATCCACATCCAAAATACTACACATATCCATAACATCCCTAGTAAGTAGTGTAAGTGGTTTACACACCACCAATCTTCTTGACCCTTAGAATCGCTAGCGGCGAGGTATGCTGTGGATCTACTTATTTTGGTACTTGACAACCAATAGTTTTAGTTAAAAACGTCCGGCGTTCACCGCTTCCTGCAACCAATAAGAACGGAAAGAGTAAACTCATTCTTCCCAACAATGACATAATTCCGTGCACCTGAAGTTTGAGAGGGCACACTTACCGGTTTATATCGATGTTTGTTTTGTATAAAACCTAACTATGAGTAAGTAGTCTTAAATGAACTGACAGTTAGAAAACTATTTTGGCCCAAATATTATAAACTAGCGCCGTATGATTATATTATAGCCATGCGCTTTCCTTCTGTGGTTCTGGTAAAATATGTACACATGAGTTTTTAGAATTATAGAGCATAAAGCTTTATGGATACGATCCATTAGTACCTCGACATCGGTGAGTTATCCATCTGAACGTCGTTGGTCTGTGATTATAGTGAAAACCATTCGGCGAGATAATGTTAATGACCTTGACCCAACTGGCCAGCGTTGGTGGATACAGATACCTGCTGCTTACGCATGCCAATTATTTGACAAATTGCCCCTGTAGTTCCGTATTAAGTATATAATGTTCTTGGCACATACATAATATGTATTGTATTGAAGCCTGTGCTTAAACTGTGCTTAGGGAATGCCCATAAGGTTGGTGAGGGTTTTATAAAACGAGCTGCCCATTTCATGTAGTTCAATGGTTCAGAGCAGGATGTCACTCCAAGTCTGAGAGAAGGCCTTGATGGAGAAATTCCAGGCCATTATCCATCACGCTAACCAAGTGAGAGTTGGCGAATAAAATATGTTCTTGAAAGGTGTCTGTCTTCTTTAGGATGTGCCGTTTACTTTACGATGTTTTCCTTTTCCGTGAAAGCCGTTACATAAATATATCTATTTTTTTAGGTTATTACACATTTTAAATAAATACGCAGGTAACTCACGTTTGATATAGTCAGTCCAGTCCGACTCAAGTTTCGATCGCGTCCGGCGATATTTTTCAAGGAGAGGGCGCGCGCGTGTTCGCAGCTCGTTTAGCACTGGGTCGGACTGGACTGACTATATCAAACATGAGTTACCCGTGTATTTATTTAATGTGTCGTTGTGTTTCTTATATAGCGTTAAATGTTTTATATTTTCTATTACAATCTTGGAGTCTTTAAGTCACGAATGAATCGGTTTCATTTAGGGAAGCACACGTCTTCAGAAGCCGTATCATCGCTTAGCATCATCCGGGATGGCATTCAAGTGCATCTATCATTGTTTTTAAATATATCTGTGGTAGCGTGTGCGCTGTTACTAAAAATATAGCCTTATTGTTTAATGTGTTTAATGAGCTCCGTCAATTCTGAATCTATTTTGATGATTTTTTGTTTGGTAGAGTAGTTTTATAATAGTTTAGAAGTATCGTATACATTTTATCGAAATCGGTGCAACGATAACTATATGAATTATCAACAAAAATCTAAGCTTACCTCGTGGACGTGTTCTTACTACCTCGCTGTCTAATTGGCAGAGTGTGTTTAGTTGAGTTCACAAAAAATGTGCAATATACTCGAGTGAGTTCAATTTTAAAACCGAGTCGAATTCAAGAAATCGGTTTTAGTTTTTTCAGGAAATTGTGTGGGCATAGGTTAATAGTATTATTTTTTTAAAGTTTTCTGTGGCCTAAATCTATTAATTCGCAAAAACTTCTTTGTGTATAACCCAAACACTTATAGTGGTTGAAAAAAATCAGGATTCAAACATAAAAATTAATTCAAGTGTTCAATTCAATTAAGTTTATGTACACATTGTAAATAAATTTATGACTAATATATTACATTTTTTTTTTATTCCTAATAATAAATTAATAGAATGACAAAAAAAAATTGAAACTATTTCTAACTCGTATAATTGGGTGTCAAAAACTCAAAACATGAATAAACACACCTGAAAGGCCTGAATTAACATCGTGACCGGTGTCAAATCAATCATATACACAAACATAAACTGAATTACATATCTTATTTATAAAAATGATTTATCACCTGCTAGGCCAGACATTAATCTGGGTACTAAACTATTGTAAGAGCTTCTTTCAGTCATTATTGAATCAGACTGTAGTCGTGACCACACTAAGCCAAGTCCGATTGATTGCATTTAATCCCTATTATATTCAATATTCAGCCATGTTTGTTTGGTAGACAATGCCAATTGTGTGCAGTTAAATATAATCGTAGTAAGCATTTCTAAAATGTATAATTTACTACATGGTTACTTAAACGATATCCGTATTACCTAAATAAAAAATAACTGTTTGTATAAGATTCTCTGAATTTTCTCTTAAACAAATAAACGTAACGTTATAATCAGTATGCACAGTGTTACATTGCCCTTTGCCTCTTACACTATGGCCAATTACCTCGACCGTATGGCAAAATTTGATTGTTAATTGATTGTTAGGGCTTTGTTTATAATACTCTTCTTTGTTTACGCAGAAAGTTAATAAGAGAGCAATTAAAATCTATACTAATACTTATTATTATTATTATCTATATTAATATTATAAAGCTATAACGAGTTTGTTTGTTTGTTTGAACGCTAGGATCTCGGAAAGTACTGGTCCGAATTGAAAGATTATTTTTCTGTTGAACAGTCCATTTATCGAGGAAGGCTATAGGCTATAGAACATAAAGCTACTATCAATAGAAGCGGAGCATGAATCAAGAATGTAACAAAAACGGGAAAAAATATTCCTTTTTGAGAGTTTTCGTATTGTGCTTTGACATGACAGCATGTGTCTAAGATGGCGTCATTGAATATAAACCTTTGCTTATCAAATTTGTTTCTAAATCTGAGTTGGTAACCAATTTCCGACAGGTGGCGTAGCAGGTAGCTGAAGAGGTTTTTTGTTTGAAAGCGATATTTTCAAGAATCACTGAACCGATTTCAGTCATTCTTTCACCGTTGAATATGTACGGGAACCCGATGAGTGCTATATAATGTACCACGGGCGATGCCGGGGCGGACATCTAATCTTATATATATATTAGTGAACCTTTTGTGTGTTTAGTGAAAAACCGAATATATTGTAGCTATAAACCATCCGGTTCGATGCTCAATAGTGACGAGATAGACCATTTGCAAAGCTGAGCAAAGTGGACTAAGTTGTTGAACTGTTCCTGGGTGTTTTCTATGTATAATAAGTATGTATTTAAAATTATATGAGTATCATATCAGACGTCTGGCTCCCGTAGTACAAGATACAAGTACAACTAGCTTAGTTGGGGGCTAGACGGTGTTGTGTGTAAAATGTCCACTAATATATATATTTATTTAAATACTATAAAACAAGATAGCCGGTATAATATTTTTATAATACATAGTTACAATAGGTACGTAGTAACATCCATACACGAACATCTGTATTACACATATGTATATATGTAGGTATGTAGAGGTAGAGAACAGACATCCGTTTTTATCACACAAACAGCAATCCTTAGATTTAGTCTTTAGTCAAATTTTGTCAGTGTTATAATACAATAAAACAACCCAAGTAGCTTACCTTTGTGACTTAACAAAGAGGACCAGAGGAGGAAGCACCTAACTCAATGGTTTATGCTATTGCTACTGTGGTATGTTTCATCTAAACAGAATTATGAACAAGTAATTGTAAAAGACGGTAAAGACGTAGCATCTCATACTATTAGAAAAACATTGATAGAGGTAAATAAAATATGTAGATTAAAAATACAAAATACAGTCATTATTTGTAATTCGAAATCTTACTACAGTAAAACTATTTTCTAATTAACTCGACACGACGCAAAGTTCTTCGTAGTAGATATTACGACTAATTTAGACTAAACAATTACGAATACAAGATAATGTTGCCGCAGAGGATTGATCCCAAAACGACCAAACTGTACTTAGAGTAAAAACGTGTTTGCTATGAAGCAATATACATAAACAACTCTAAATCTAATTAACTAAAACATAAAACTGCAGCGGTCACGTGAAGCAAACAATTATCATATCAAATTAAGTAAGAACGGCCCAGTTCGCGTGCTGTGCAACTCCTATCATTTCGCCTTTTGCGAGGTGGGCGTACTTAGGACAGGGCCGCGAGAACCGTATCAAATTCGAGTGGATTAATTTTATTCTATTAAATTTTAATGGTATTTACTGTATTTAGATACTACAGTGGCCAAGTGGTCATAGCTTATTTTCAATATTCATTTTATGGTTTAAGGGTAATAAGTAATTAGGGTGACAATTAGGCGTTTTAGAATTTGAAATATATATGGAATAAATATCCTATTAATATTGTAAATGTTTGTATGTTTGTTGCTCAATCACGTGGTAACGTATGAACGGATCGGGGTGAAACTTGGAAAGCAGATAGATTGTAGTCTGGAAGAACACATGGGCTTTATGCAAGCTAACACATATTTTTTTATCCCAGAAACGGAAACTACGCGGGTAGCACCGCGGGGTCTGCTAGTTATTTATCAATGAGAAATTTTTGATGCTTTTTCCTCATTCAGTAGAAATTTGGAACACAGTTGGATCGTAGTCTGCACATGGAATACATTTTATTGGAGGAAAGTAATAAGAACAGGGACAACGTGAGCATAACGGTGGGGCTCTGCCGATACCAAATAAATCTGCCTAAATACTTCTGAATCGTACCACAGATGAAGTTTTTACATTTTATTAGAGGAATCGGGAAAGCAAAAGTTAATGTTAATTAGATTTAAGTCACATTTGTGAATTTGACAGAATGTTTTTTTTCGTTGTCATAATTGTGAGTCATAATTGTGAGAGTGACAAAAACTTGATTGGAAATCTCACACAGCCCATAAGTTTCTAATCTTTCTAAATATTTCGTTATAAAGAAAGGTTTTATTGTTAAAAAATAAAAGCTCTAGAAAATGCTTTTGCACACCATTGCCAGTTATTCTACCGCCAAACAGTGATGTTTTGACATTACTGTTTGGCGGTGTTCCGGTTTGAAGGGTAATGTTTCCAGGAAATTACAGGGCTTTAACATCTTAGATCTCTGGGTGATGAGCACAGTGCAGTGCTAGGTAGTGATTTGGACTCTTCAAGTTCCAATACCTGCGTGTCACTGTGCTGTTATGTGGCAGGCATGTTGCTTACCATCAGGCACATGTCCTGCTTTTCTCGTCACTCTTTATCTATACTTCTATACTAATATTATAAAGAGGAAAGATTTGTATTTTTGTATTTTTGTATGGCACGAATAAACTCAAAAACTACTGGACTGATTTCAAAATTCTTTTGCCAATAGAAAGCTACATTATCACTGAGTAACATAGGCTATGTTTATTACGAAAAAAAATGAGATATCTACGGAATTTTTACTAAAACCAACGCAAGGTATAAAAAACAGTCATAAAATGGCTTTCATCGCATACGCTGCGGAAAGTACTAATGATAGACCAAAACAATGTTCTACAATATTATAGAGCGTATTAAAATCTACAAAAACCTCGCGAGACCATATGTCTAACTACAGTAATTACCTCGCAACAACTACTTTTTACATTTTAAAAGTAAGTAAAATGCCTATCAAATTCAGACCATGTTATCAACACATTTGTATTAATTCTTATCCAAATAAATTATTTCTTATTCAAGACTCTTTTAATACCTATTGATTACTTTTGAATTATTGAAGTCGGACATTCCATTCAAAAGATTTAACGAAATTAAAAATATCAATCCTATCAAAATGCGGCGCCGCGCGGCGCAACAGCGATAGAGGGACACCGAGGCACGGGGGAGAGGTGTTCGCAGCTATGAAATAGGTAAGTACGAGTAGCCGCGCGCGCGTCTACTAATTCGCGTGGTCGCCTCGCTACGTAGGTAGTGGACACAAATGATACTAAATATTAAACAATTTTTCGTAACACTTTTTATGTTCCTATCAAAATGTTCTTTTCAGAACTACTTTTGTATAAGTTTATTCTACCTTTACTGTTATTGTTCAAGTTTTCTCGCACTTTCTACACAGTATTACATTAAATTTATTCCATTTTGGTTTCCTCACGATGTTTTCTTTTACCGTTTTAAATTGGAGGCATTACGGACATGCCTTCGAAAAATAGTGATGCGCGTGTAATTTGAGCTGGGGATAGGATACGATATAGGTCATCCCAAAGGTCCCCTTTATTCTACCTACAAAGTAGAATAAAACGGAGCATTAAGGACTACGATGAAATCTAGCTGTGTCAATAGATTCAATAAGCAGCCCACTAAATATTCCTACTACTGGGACTCAGGGCCCTCTCTCGCAAGGAGAGAGTCAAGTCCATAATCCACCACGCTGGCCCAGTGCGGGTTGGTGGATGACACATGACCTCAAAAGATTCTAAGTACATGGCGATTTCTTCACGATGTTTTCTTCACCGTTTTAAGTTAGCGGTATTACGCATATTACTCCGAAAAACAGTGGTGCCTGGTGCACGTGGGATTTAAAACCGGGGCTCTAGATCGGCCGCCGCCGTTCTCCCGACTAGACCAGCCGTAACTATTTAGTACGTAACGTTTAGAACTAATAGACTTTAGTAGTTACATAAAACATTGCACAACCATAAACTACGTCGTAGGTGGCATTAGCAGATTTTAACACTAAATTACAACAATTAAATATTTACTGATTTAATTTTTGATTTGATGCGTAAAAGTAAAAGGGGAATAACAACGACGCCAGACACGCCTAAAGTTTTTAGGACTAATGATAATATACCATAACAACTAACGCATAACAGTTTTCGCATAATTTTTGCTACCGTATATAGCATAAACATAACTTAGCATAATGTTTAAAGGCACATATTGAGAGAAGCATCACAATACCTAAACATAACAATTGGTCCTATTAACCTCTCGCTACGGCGACGACCTCGCTTGGCTCGCTCCTCTCAGGACCTCCCTTGAGCTTCTGGCTCCCACATTTTTTTTATAAAGTAAAATAGGCAAAAAAACATGCGTTTTAAATGATAAACAGATGATTGGGATTGTTTGTTTTGTCTTATGTCCTAAGCATGGCAATTCTGCCAAGAGTGTGTTAAAATTTGTAAGTCTAATAATTTTGTTTTATACTTATTTTCCATAATACCCGTGCGAAGCCGGGGCGGGCTGCTAGTTTAAAATAAAATAAAAAACCTTAGATACCGTGGCCAGCCGATAACAGGGCAGTACCTACTACGCAGCTATAGGAACAAAAATAATCCGAATTATGCCTCCCTGAAATGCCTGAAATTTACCTAATAATTTACCCGGAAACATTGCCTTTGAAACCAGAAAATGGTAATGTTTTCGCATTATTTGGCTACAGAAAAATAGCAAAGGTACTGGAGCACACACTGTTGTAGTATGTACTTCGCCAGGCAGACTCTAAGCATCCCACTATAAAAATATGAGTAAACCAAGTAAACGATCTAATTCTATGAGAAAGGTTTCGAAGTAAACGAAAATATTGTTGACGTAACCTACGTCACGTAGGTATATAATTTTTTTTATTTTCGTTGTTTTTTAAAATACCTCTAGACTGATTTCGATAAATATTGAATAAGTAGTCTAATTTTGAGAAAAGTACCTATAAGATAAGTAAAGAGAGAAATACCTAAAAGTAAGAGTAGGTACCTATAGTCTTTCAAGCAAAAAAAAAAAACAATTTTCTGAACTTACTTCGAGTTATTGGTGAGCATACGAAAAAAATATGCCGACGAATTAAAAACTTTCTCCTTTTAGATTTGGTCAAAAACACCCGAAGCTAAATCCTGAGTACGGCCATGTGACCAAATATTTCAAACTGTGTGTACTTGGCACGATTATTAGTTACGACCATTGTATTCAAATTCTCATGTATTTCCTACTTCTATTGGTACTTTTGTAAATAAGCGACGAAATTAAGTTATTTTATAAGAGCAAGCTCACACGGAAACCATTCATTATGCTATAATAGTAATTATGTGGTTACACTAATGGTCATACTTTCGTATTTATAATAATAAGTATGCTGTCAATGACAGTGCATATATCTCAGGAATTGTTTTAAACTAATTTTAAGCTGTTTGTTAACTGCACTAAAATTATGTTGAATAACTCACTAATACTCGTATTACATTACCTATTAATTACCGTGTGAGGTTATTCACCAAGTTTCATAGAGGAGCGAGTCCCCGATTGTTTGATGCAGTTTCATACATCGTGTTCACGGTAAATCATAACCAAGTTATCACGGTAAATGGCCTGAAATTAATAATGCTAATACGGGTACAATACAATACAATACAATACATAAATGTACATAATGCGTGCATACAATACACAAATGCGTGCTCTATTGGGCTATACATTTCCAACAGATTTTATGGAATTCGTAAATGTAGTTTAGCGTTTTTCAACCCACTAGATAAGAATAAACAGCGTACCAATTATGAACCTAGAAGATGATGAAGAAGAAGACTTTAATCAGCTGACTATTATTATTTTTTTTTTTTATAAATTAAGACTAACAAATTGTCTTGCCAGACATATTGCATGCCTCTCGCAGAGGCCAGTTTGTATGGGGCAACTTTTAAAATGTTTTGTATCATCTTATCTTACCTACAAACAGCAATAAAGATTTTTGTATTTGTATTTGTATTTGAACCTGATAAAAACTGTTTTTTTTCTCTGAATGCGTTTGTCATCCCGATGAAAATGTATTGTATTAATTTTATAAAAGTTAACACCTTGCCACTGAGCCCTATCCTCAGCTATACGTTTCCATCCACTGCCTGCTGTTTTCCGCATATCGTCACTCCATCTAGTATCAGGGTGTCCTACACTACGTTTGCCGATTCGAGCCATGGGAGCGGCCTTTGTCCAGCAGTGGACTAAGATAGGCATCTGCCTATCTTGGTGTTATCATCATCTGATGACGATGATAACACCTTGAGGAGAAGTTAGCGATAAATATTTCTTACTGAATAAAACTTTTGTAGTCACACAGCAAGTAAAAATTCAGTTAGTTTCACATATCAGATAAAACAGTATTTTAAACCGGGCGTCCGTATTAATTTCGTTATTAAAACCATTCGGCAATGGGATTTGATGAAGTCGTACTTCGAGGTTGCGATCTTTATCATTTTATTTTTTAAATAAAATATTTTATTTCACTGTATGATATGAAATTAATTGAGATGAAATAAAGCGAGAACTTCCTTGGACCCTGATATATAACTCATCGAATTTTGTATTTTTGTTTAAAATATTGAAATGTGAGAATGAAAACTCCGTGACTTAAGCACCCTTTAAAACCCGCATATTATGCTAGTAATTGAGTTGATTTATAGCGCGTATATAAATCATGGTCCAAGGAAGTTTTCGCTTAATTTCAAATCAATTAATTTCCGTTTTCATAAGGTTGAAGTGAAATAAAACGTATCATTTATAAAAGGTGGGTAATGATAAATATCGTAACCTTAAAATATGGCTTCATCAAATTCCATTGCCGAACTGTTTTAATAGCGAAATGAATGCTTAGCTGGGTGGTGATTTAAAATACAGATTTTATCTAACATAAAGAATTGCCACAATTTGTACTTGTGCCAAGTTTTTGACCTAAAGCAGTTGTATTTAGTTATATAAGGTGGTATAGTTATATAAGACCGTATTCTAAACATTTGATCAAGAATTGAAATTTTTTTAGTGATGTAAAATATGCAATATTATAAAATACAACTTATCGGTGCTTTTACATTAAAGTTGGGGAAGTACATAAGTACCACACCTTTGAAAATAAGTAATTCTACTGCCAAGCAGTACTGTGAAAAGTTCACGGTTTTCCGGTTAAAAGGGCAATGTTTCCAGATAAATTACAGGGCATAGAGAGGCTGCGTGTCACTGTGATGTTATGGGCAGGCGTGTTGCTTACCATGAAGCTCATGTCCTGCTTTTCATTTCACTCTATATATATATGACTACAAATAAATTGATATACAACGTATCTATACGGAGTTGGTTTTTTAGAAGTAAGTTAGTAGCAATTAAAAAACAGTTACCCTAGAAGTATGCACTTCATTAAGTACTTATGTGGGTACTTAATGCATTTCAAAAATGGAGTAGCCAAGTGAAGTGAATGGTAGAGCAGACGATTTAAGTTTTATTTTCGGTTTGCCTTGTAAAATATGTGGTTTTTAAATTGTACCAAGGTCTGCATATTATGTAGTTGAATACTCGTAGTATGATGACTACGATACTGGATATTGCGTATGCGCAGCTCGATCGCCAATCATTGCCACGCGCTTGCGCCTTACCATTTTCGGAACTTTATGTTAATCACACATGACACTGGTAGCTAAATCAAGGGTTTTAAATATTTACCGAGTTAGATTAAAGTCTGGAATTACACATATGCCACAGGAACTACGCGCGTAAAACCGCGAGTCTTGATGGCTCATAATATTAGAAGGATGCTGATATTGTGATTCAATGAGGCGTTTTTAAAACCAACAATAGTCTAACTAAACAACTAGACTGTATTAGACTATTTCAAATAACTCAAAAATAGTTATCAATTTCGCCAAAGGTAGCGATAATGATGAAACATTACCACTACTTTTGGTTTATAAAAATTAATAAGCCTACAGCAATATCAATTAATAAACATATTTTCGACCATATTTCACTCATGTTTATGTTTAAATAAAACGTGTCATCAATGCGGATCATATTTGTTCGCTAACCTTTAGTTCTCTTCCTGTTTCCGGTTAAATAATTTCAAGTTTCTTTTTTTGAAAATCACATTAATTTTATTGATATCGAACGACTGATACTACAACTACTTTGTCGATCTCCCTGACTCATCTTATATTTTCATTTATTCAAGTAGAAACTTGAATACATTATTATAGTAAACATAAACAGTCCACTAAATGTTCCCAATGCTGGGGCCTTCTCTCGCAAGGAGAGAGTCAAGGCCATAATCCACCACGCTGCCCCATTGCGGGTTGGTGGATGACACATGACTTCGAAAGATTCTAGGTACATGTCGGTGTCCTCACGATGTCTTCCTTCGCCGTTTTAAGTTAACGGCATTACGCACTTGACTTCTAAAAGACAGTGGTGCGTGTGGTTTTGATCCCGGTGTCTTCGGGTCGGCTTTCGCCGTTCTCCCGACTAGACCAACCATAACTTGAGTCACCACAGCTTCAAAGAACGTTAATCAATCGAGACGTATTCAATTGGCGCTTTATAAGCCAAATCTTACAGAATTAATAGAAACAACTATGGTTGACACTTTGCGCCTGAGGCATATAAAGCATTAAATATAATTGTACGTACATAATAGTTTAACTACCACACGACCTCGACAAATCTCCGAACTATAATTACGAGCATGCCTATTTATTATTATATGTATTTATTGGGAGCAATATATCTTCCGTTACGCTTGCCGATAAGTAGCCATTAAATTCTATTAACCTTCGACATTGAGAACCAGTACATGTTTGGAAATAAAAATGGATTCGAATCAATGTTGATTGACAGGAGTACCGCAATTGTCATGTATTTCATCTGACTTTAAAAGAAGGTGGTGTTTAGTTTTTGTATGTTACGAGTATGTTGTGTATTTGGGAAGTCGTCTATGAAACCGTGGGCAATTTTAGTTCGATTATATGAGTTGGATCAACGTTGGTTGATTTACTTAATTTATCTAAATTTTCGCGTATTTAAAAAAAAGTTTTTGGTCTATGTGTGTTCGAGAATACTTTGAATAGTAGGACTAAGCGTTGCCATTCAGCGTGGTAATGCCGCCAGCATGCTGGGTCTGCTTCCGAATGGTAGTGGGTTTGAATATTAATATATATGTATATATTTATTTATTATCATCATCATCATCATCATAATCAGGTCACGTTCGTCCACTGCTGGACATAGGCCTCTCCAATAATACGCCACTCAGCCCGATCCTCGGCTTTACGTTTCCAACCGCTACCAGCTGCCTTACGTATATCGTCACTCCACCTAGTCTCAGGGCGTCCTACACTACGTTTGCCGATTCGTGGTCTCCACTCCAGAACTCGTCCACCGCAACGGTTATCGGTCCTGCGACAGATATGACCAGCCCACTGCCATTTCAGCTTGCTGATGCGCTGAATTATGTCGGTGACTTTGGTTCTCTGACGGATGACTTCATTACGAATACAATCTCTCAGAGAAACTCCAAGCATAGCTCTTTCCTGAGCTCGCTGAGCGACTTTGAATTTTCGGACTGCTTTTACTGTTAGTGTCCACGTTTCAGCACCACAGGTCATGACTGGGAGGACGCACTGATTATGCACCTTCGTCTTTAGACATTGTGGGATGGGTGACGAGAAGACTCGAAGTTTTCCGAATGCTGCCCAACCCAGCTGAATTCTCCTCATGGCCTCACTCTCAAAGCTATTTTTACCCAATTCAAGCGTCTGCCCTAGGTAAACATATCTTCGAACAATCTCTAGAGTTATTCCATTTACGGCAATCGGTCCCGGAGCAACGAACTCGTTGCACATGACTTTGGTTTTGTCCAAGTTCATCCGAAGACCGATGCGTTGAGAAGAGTTGGCCAAGCATTGGAGAACAATTTCGGGGAGATTACATCCCCCTGTCTCATTTATTATCACATTATATTAATTATCATATTAATTATCTATAGACCTTCATTGGTCTACGGATAATTCAGGTGTGCTTAGTGTAAGTAGTTAGGTATGTAGCGTTGTGTAGTTCTCATTGTATTTTAGTTTTGTTAATAAAGGCTCTGCCCCTATAAAAAAGTAAAAAAAAATGATTATCCTAATATTTAATGTCATTTTGATTTTTATTACTCTACTAACTGCTATACGGATTGGGTTAAAATTTAAAATATAATTACATTAATAGTCCAGAATAGCATATAGGCTACTTTATAGTCGCAGGAAAGTTACAAGAACGTGCACTACGCCAGTAAATCCGCAGTATTGTATGTTACATAGTATAGTCTGTTATACAGTATATTACATTACACATCAATGATTATATTTGATTTATTTGCCATTGAATGTTTTGTAATCTGACATGTATGCTATATATAGATATATACAAATTACCTATAAAACGTCAGTTGCAAACAGCAAACTGACAGATAAATCTAATTATTAGTTGTTAATTTACCTAAAAATTTATTTGACTATAGTCGGATAAAGTTTGAGTAACCCTATTAATGTCATAAATGTCGATGAAAATGTTTGTTGCTCAATCACGTCGTAACGCATGAATGGATCGGGCTGAAATTTGGAAAATAGTTAGATTATACTCGTAGCCTGTAAGAACACATAGGCTATGTGAATGTCAAAACCAATAAAATAAATAAAATATGGAGAGCATGTATCATAAATTACGGGATACCTATTTATTCTTAATCCTGGTTAAATATAATTATGGTGGAGCGAGTGCATGATATTTCGATGCACTTTAATGCACATCCGTTTAACCCATCAAAATATTGGGAATTCAGTCCACCGTTATTAAAGTAGTGAACAACCGTGATAGCTTAAAAATAACATGTTATTTTTATAATCAACCTCATTTAACGAATTAAATGGCGTCTTAAAATTAAGGTAACAATTATTACAACACTAATTCACACAGACAAAACCGTGTGCGTAATTTAGTAGGTCAATACAGCATGCCAAATTAATAATAATGGGTACTACAGAACACCTACCATCTCCAAACTAATGGCCAACCGTTCGCTATGAAATAAAACGTAATTGTATCAATATAATTGACCATTACGTCTGTTTGTCTATTCGAATATTGATTTAGACAATATTTATGACCGTCCTGAGTAACTTGCTCGATTAAGTTACATATAAATAATTACACAACACACATTTATGGCCGTAAATGTATAATTAACTCGCTTCGAATGACACAAACAAATTAGTTTCATGACCATTTCGCGAATAAATCTTAATAAAACATAAATTAATAGGATTAAGTTATATGTTTTTGTTTCACACGTTTAGAGAAGTCATGTATAGTAATATATTTTTATTTGACATGTTTGATGTCATTCAATCGAAGTGATCTAATGGCGATAATAGAACCGATAATTTTAACCGACTTCATCATCATCATCATCAGCCTGTTCGTCCCCTGTTGGACATATGCCTCTCCCATAATAACGCGCTTACCTTGAAAAAAACTTACCCTCAATTTAAAGACACTAAGGTTCAGGGAATAGTCACAAGAACAATGTCACTTCCAATTTTCTTGCTGTGAAAATGGAGTCAAACTATTTCGTTCGAGTCTACATTATAACATATGGTTTTTACGCCCCGTAAGCTATTACGCGCATTAATCATTCTAATGCTATTTACTTAAGCACATAAACAAAGTACTACATGTTAATCTATCAAGCAGCCAATAGAAAACAAGTTAGGTAATGTGAATAGAAGGTTTGTAGGTTTAAGAAATGGACGTTTGTTCAAGCGATGTCGACCTTTGAAATTGATTTGCATTTTTATCTAGATAGTTTGCATCAGGCTAATCTATTTTGCTTGTAAACTGTTTTGAAAGTATATTTTAACCGACTTTCAAAAAGGAGGAGGTTACCAATCCAACCCCTATGTTTTTTTATTTATTTTTTATGTTTGTTACCTGATTTCTCGAGAACCCCGTACCGATTTTAAAATTTATTTTTATGTTGGGATGGCTATGTTTTCCGAATTTCACATAAATCTTATCGAAATCGGCCCAGTGGTTTTTGAAATGTTAACCAAAACTTATTACACAATAATTTTTTTTTTTTTTTTTATTAAACATGTTTTTTCTTAACAAAGCTGACCTGTAAATTTGTCAATCAAAATTTTATTCTTTGACTTTTTCCATCAAATTTTAATGAGACCCAATTGAGAGTAGAACCAGGTCACAAACAGAAAAAATACCGTTCACAATCGACAAAATGCTCAACACCCATAAATAAAAAACACAAACAGACGAAGATATTATATTTCATCTCCTTTTTCGAAGTTGGTTAAATAATAACAATGACCTTGGAATTTCATATCATATCATGTTTCAAACTCTTTGTTATAATGTAAAATGAACACCTTTTTTGTAACTTAGAAATGAATGAGACAGTCTCTCAAAGGTCAAAAGTTAGTATACCGGAAGCAAACTCATGACGTATAAGTACCGTAAGGTTTTTCTTCAGCTGCTTTGTATTACAAAACCACAAACATATCTCGTCCAACGGTCTAAAGTAGAATTAAAAATGTAATTATGAATTGTCATTCATCGAATGCAATAGTTGCGACACCATTAGCATGCCAATTAAACTGGCTGTAAAAATCGTGACCACCCCTGACATACCAATCGCACCCAAGTCAGTTACAAATAAATATATGTTCATTGTCTCAAATAAAGTACAAGCAAAAAATAGTAGTAAAAAAATAATACATATGAATGAATAAACCGAAATAGGCACTTAACTCATGATACTAGTGGAATAAAATTCCTTTCACACTCGTCTGGTAAGGCAGTTGGCATTCCAGTGCTCTGTCAAGTTCATACGACGGTAGGTCGTCCTTCTTAAGTTGCGCAAATTGATACACTTTTCAACTATGCTGAGTATTTATATGACGATAGTGGATTTTTGCGTTTGATTACGCTCAAAGTAATTTGACATCGAGAAACTTGCAAAAAAGGCTATTGGCAATGATACCCTTCGAAAAAGATTTCAAAGTCTTGAACATCACCGTAAAATTGCTAGCTATCGATTTTTTGCGGATACTCTTCGGAGAGTGTGCCACTTCAATTCAATTCAATTCAATTTATTTATTCATACCATAAATTCATAAGAACACTTGGTAACGTCATTTACAAAAAGGCAAAGAATCTGTGTACGTAATATGATAAAATAACAACGTCAAAAAAAAAAAAAAAAGTTGAGAGGTGTCAAGGGACACCCGGATGGAACGAAGTTCTTGTCGATTAAGGCGGGTGGGTAATCCTCCCTGATCTGAGGCCAACGTTATAAGTGGAGGCAGACACGATATCCGTCGGCGTTACGACATTAGTGAAGGAATTGTAATAAAAAAAATAAGTTATAATAATATTTTTTTATTACTTATTAACAAATATAATGTAAGTACTTAACATAAACTTAAGGAGTAGCGTTGACGTATTATATAAACATTATAACAATGATTCATTATTTATTATCATTCCGAATGTTAGCCATTCATTCGGATTGCATTTAGAAACAGTACTCATATTATTTCCAATGTTGCTTACAAATATTAGTTTTACGAATGAAATTTGTCGAAATATGCGTCAATCACACCAATCGATATTACATGAACATTACGATATAAAATATACGATAGTATATAACGTGACAACATCATTACAATACATTGATGAAATATTACAGACAATAGAATCGAGTGGAAAAACAAGTACAAAATCAAAATTTTGATTTACCCCAACTACCTCTGATTTGTAATCTGTATAAACATTGAACTAATTCAAGCCCTTTCATTTGATACCCATATTGAGGGAGTAGTGAAACATATTTCGCCATTTTGTGGTGGCAGCTTTCTTGGATTTGAAATTTGTCATAGTGCATAGTATTCTATTAGTCAAGCCCTTTCATTTGATACCCATATTGAGGTAGTAGTGAAAAGTAATGTAATTCGCCATTTTGTGGTGATAGCCATCTTGGAATTGAAATTTGTCATAGTATTTAGTATTTTACTAGTCAAGTCCTTTCATTTGACACCCATATTGAGGTAAGTTGTAAAGAAATGTTTTGTCCACCATTTTGTGGAGACGACCATCTTGAATCGATAATAACCAAACATAGCTACGAACCACCGCACAAACATTAACCTTCAAATAAAAATCACATTGAAATCGGCCCATCCATTTGAGCTTTACGTTGCCACAGACAGACAACAGACAGAGAGACAACAGATAGATAGACACACAGACAGATAGACAGACAGACAGACATACAGACTTAAAATTTACACCACCCATTTTTGGTTGAAATAGGTAGATGCGGCATAAGCTTACAATGAGCGTAACGGGACAATGATCGTAACGGGACACTTTTTCACAGATGCACCCGGCGTTCATCGATTTTTGAGACGGAGTCACGTCAAAACACGGTGACAGCAGCCAGACAACAGCAGCTGATTGTTTCTTTCTTGCTCCCTCTCGTTCATCAGAACATTTCTTTCATTTACGGGCGTCACGATGATTCATTCACACACAGCCCACGAAAATCTTTGCGTGGTGAGACCAAAGAAATGTTCACTTCAAAATAAAATCGATTCATCCGTTCGGGATAACATCTTATGCCGGATCCACCGGAATATCAAATTCGTTTTTCCGGATGGCAATCCCTATCGGACACGTTAAGTAGGTACTTTGAATTGAAGTATACTAAAGAATTGTTTATAAATTGTTTTTTCGAGTATTAACGACCCTAAATTGACAGAATGAGATGTACTTACTGAAAAGATGATATACCTTCTCACTTTTTCACTTTTGTTGTTATAATTTTTGCACGATGTTACGATGCAAAACACCATCTAAGGGAGTACACAATGCGACCGCTAAGGTTGCAAAGTCATACAACGACTGACGTAAAGTTAGCTGACTTGAGGCGTTTTGCCTGTTGTTGAGTGGGGCCGTTTTTGAACGTTGACATAAAATCCTTAGTTAACTTAGTTTTAGTATCATTGAGGAGTAGGCTCAATTTTAGTAATAATTGGCTTGTGGTAACTGAAATAGGAAACATATGTTTGGGATTCTATTTTATTTAAATGTCTTGAAAAATTGCATCTATGGTAGTATTATATTTTGTTGTTGATTCTTCTGTATTATTGTTAATTCTTAAATCAAATTCTTCCTCTAGAAACTGTAGCAATGGTTTTGATTTTTCATTACTAAAGTTGATGACTGATGCCTGCAGCTGAATATAGTAGGATGAAACCCATTGTAAATGGAAGAGAATATGACAAAAGTGAAAGAAAATCGTCAAATAACTGTATTTCGGGTTTATTTTGCGGTTCTGAATGATTACTTTACATAAATTCTCAGGAAAAAAGAACAAAATTATCGTACCGGTAGTGACCTCTCCAGATTTTCTATGACACTAGAGTAGGATACAATCCACAGCTGATTAAATTTTGAGTTCTGCGCCACCTATTGGTAATTATAGGAACTTTGATGTGCAAGTCAATTCGGGCAGTAGTCGTAAATTAGTGGTCTAGCCTCTAACCAAATACTCATAGGGATTGTGCAACGCCATCTATTTTTAAGCGCAAGAGTCAGTTATAAATCGCCAAATATAAAATAGAAAAAAACGATAAAATAGAAACGCCAATAGAAAATACTTAGATTTAAATTAAATGCGTTGATAAGAGGGATCCCTATATCTATATCCGGGACTATTATTCTCAGGAAAAAAAATTACAAAAAGAATGTTGAGAGAAAAAAGAACAAAAAGAGTATTGCGGTAACTACCGAGACTCGAACCGGGGCACCTATCATCATAGGTGACCCCATACTTACCAATTGCGCCAACCGGTCAGTACTAACATGGGTGAAATTTGTTATCGTATTCTAATTCTTCTAATTCTATGACGTCATAGGCACAAAACGTTACACTTTTTCGTGAGAATTTTTTCCGTCTAGCTCCCTTTCATAACGCGCGATAAGGAACTTCGTTCCAAAAAGCAGCTGTAAAGGGGCCTAGTCAATTACATGCAGCTGTAAAAAGGCTTTGTCGAAGACAATATAACAAATAATCAATGCACACAGTATACAGATACTACATTAGTACAAACAATGTAACATCAAAAGTCTTAAAAATCTATTATTTTACCTTATTACAAGATTCTAATTTCGACACATTTCTCTTCCATACATTTCTATCTTTAACAAAGTCGTCTATATTATAATATGCCTTGCTCAATAGGTAGCTTTTTATTTCATTTTTAAACTTGGTTTCATTGAGGCCTTCCACTCGTACAGGGATTGCATTATAGAAGCGAATACCATTACATTTGAAAGAGTTATTTGTTTTCTGATTTGCATGATCTAATATCACCTAGACCTTGTCATTTTTTCTGTCGGACTATTCGTAGCTCGAAAAATAACATCGTTTCATGGTTGATGTTCCAACACTCGAACGATGAGATTTGACTCTACTTTAGTGATAAGGACGTCTACGCTGTGGAATGCGTTGCCTGAGTGGGTTTGTCCCGATGGTTACAATCTTGGTGTCTTCAAATCGAGAGTGAAACGGTTTACCTATTCTAGGTAAGCACGCTCCATCCTAGACCGAATCGTCGCTTAATCAGGCGAGATGGCAGTCAACACAGATTTCTAAAACAAAAGGAATCTGTGGATATGACACTGATAACGTAATTAGTAGGTAATATTAATATAATATCAGTAAGACACGGACGAAGAGGTTTGACTCTACGTTTGTGATAAGAACATCTAGGCTGTGGAATGAGCTGCCTGAGTGGGTTATTCCCGATAGTTATAATCTTGGTGTCTTCAAATCGAGAGTGAATCGGTTTCTTCTAGGTAAACACGCTCCATCGTAGACCGCTTCGTCGCTTAATATCAGGCGAGATGGCGGTCAAGTGTAAACCTATAAAAGTAAAAAAAAAAAATATTATGTTCTGAATTTGGCTTAACTTTATATCGTTGCGGATTTTGACAAGAATCCGCGTATTTATAATTTAACTAGATGTCCTCCCCGGCTTCGCCCGTGGTACATTGTATATGATGGTACGTGGTATAGCACTCATCGGGATCCCGTACATATCCAACGGTGAAGGCTGACTGAAATCGGTTCAGTCATTCCTGAGAATATCGCTTTCAAACAACAATCCTCTTTAGCTACCTGCTACGCCACCTATCGGATATTTCTCGTACCAACTCAATTTTAGATACAAATTTGATTAGCAAAGGTTTATATTTCAATGACGCAACCTTAGACACATGATGTCATGTCAAAGTACGGTTCGAAAACTCTCAAGAAGGAATATTTTTCCCCGTTTTTGTTACATTCTTGATTCATCCTCCGCGTCTATTGATAGTAGCGTTATGTTCTATAGCCTATAACCTTCCCCGATAAATGGATTATCCAATAGAAAAAGAATCTTTCAATTCGGACCAGTACTTCCCGAGATCCTAGCGTTCAAACAAACAAACAAACTCTTCAGCTTTATAATATTAGTATAGATTTTAGTCGATCTCCTTGATGAACAAAGGCTATTCTTGCACTAATACATTTTTGTAATACGAATTATATCCCATATAAAATATATTATAATGAAGCTTTTAAGCTTTTGCTAATTTAATTTAGTTAGCCCAGTAGGTAAAAAAGGAGTCACCCTCGAAATGATAGATAATAAGCTGTAAATTGATATAAACCTTTGTTTTGTTGTTCTAAATGTTGTATCAAAAGTCACAAGTGCCATCGTGACCCTCTAATATGACTGGGCTATGTAGACATTACACAGGACTTATTCGCGATCTAAATGACGGGAAAAGTCGAGGTAATTAAATGATAATATAGTTCGTGATAAAGTCCTGTCTAACGTTTTAAATATGTATCTATCCAAGTTAGGGCAGGAGGAATACAAGTCCTCGGCCTCGGCAGCCGGTCTAGCAGACGCACCAGTACCGGATCTAGGATTTTGGGGGGGCTTGAATCCGCTGCCGCAAAGGCACACAACATTCTATTTTGTTGGTAAATAAGTTAAAATTTAATTAATATGTATCAGTAAATATACCATTAGATTTTAATAGTAAAAGTAAATGTTATTATATGTAAGTAGTCTAAGTACTCGTAGTGTAGTATAAGTGACGACACTATCATTTTGCCATCTAGTTATTTTTTCGCAACCTATCCTCAATATTTTTCTTCTTTGTGTGGTTTTACAATAGTTGTCTGGAAGAATTCCCGTTAACTTTACCGGTAAAAAAGTAACCTGTAAATATGTTTTTCAATACTATAAATTAACCGTATTCCAAATGTTGCCCTGACCGAAACATGCAAACTTTGGCAGTTATAATAAATACAATGTAATGTATTAGTAACAAGTAGGATATGAACATTTTTTTGCTAGTGACCAAATGCCCTCTCAAGTCTCTTAACTCCCCCCCCTCTTCGCCCCCTCCTGGGTCCAGTATAATGTTGCTCTACTTATCGGGGCGTGTTGTCCATCGCATAACTTACTGACAGTTTCTTCTCGTTCAATATTAATGCAAGTATTGATGATTTGAATATTGTTTTGTTTGTTTTTTAATAGCAGAGTTCTCATTTGCATGAATAACAATAAAACACTAAGAAATAGGTGGGTAGGTATGGTATGAGGTGAAATTATTACTGAAAACTTTTAATGCATCCTACATAATAAGGAAACCATATTTTTTCCCACTGAACAATATCCTGGACAAATAACTGGAACAAAAGTTCGCGGGTAAAACCGCGGGCACTGCTAGTTTGACATATTTTCGCTCACCTGTCACTCACAAATGTCATTCTGAAAACGCGTCATTGTTTCATGTTCACATTTTATGCTTGGAAAACCAGGCGGAGCTGTGGGTTAAATAATCATAATGGTGTGTAAAGTTCTATGAATGTTTGTTATTCTTTCTCGCAAAAACTGCTGCAGGGATCTGGGTGAAATTTGGTACATAGATAAATAATAAAGTGGAATACCACAGAAAAATATTTTTATACTGGAAAAATAGCGGCATTGGGAACTACGCGAGAGATACTGTTTTTCTACATAGTCCAACCACGGAAAACGACTAGTAAGTACATATTTATACAATGAATAATTACAATGTCTCCGTATGAGGTAAAAGTAGATCTGTGTAGTCCTGCACCCAGGCCGTACGTGACCGGCGCCGAGGGCAACAGGTCAAGTTTCCAGCCGTACCACGAGCTCTGTCTTGATTACTCACATATTTTTTGAAAGGTGTTTCTATTCACCTAGTACCTACCTACTTCGAACAAAAATTATCTAAAATAATATTGTGGATATTTTGAGTGTAATGACAACATTGTTATTACACTCAACAATTTACTTAGTTTAGAACTCTATACTACGAGTAAATTTTGTAAAATATTATACATTGCTTGTCTCGTGGTGTTTGTAGTCGTAAGCACTGCCCTGAAATGATTCAACCAATTAGGTTGCTATTAGTATTGTATTGTAATACGGCCGTACAAAAAAGGACAGGACGAGATCTCCTGTGGTATTTTTCCCATTAATCGGACCGCACGCTTTTGCAATTCAAAATCCACCTTTAACTGAACCATTCAATTCAAGTTAACATTCCGTAACTGCGAGCCTTATCAAAACGGTTCAAAATCGCTTTGAATAAAATGTAAATCGTGAATGTAATCAAAAAATGATTGCAAGCCTGTGGTACTGCGCAAGGCGAGCGCGATTTCTGAGTCGCTCGAGATGGCGGTTGTGATCTTTGGCTGGAGTGAGATCGCCACCACAGATTGAAGGCTTTTTGGAATTCCAGCGCAATACATTGCGATACCGTCGTGGTTCACTGGTTATCATACTCTGAGTAAAATTACTAAGGTGTAAGTATCATGGGATAAGTACTTTTTAAGTTTCAGAGTTAGTATGAAGAGGTTAAAGCGGCAGCCGGTGAGACGTGCTAACAGTGTGCGCGACCGGCCGTTAACGAGTCGTGCTTTCTTTTATGAACGAGATTCTCGGGTCAGGAAAGAGACCTGATGATAAGTCTACTACCTGATGATAATCATACTTGCCCATAATAACACGAGTCACACTTTAGTGGCATTTGAGCAGCGTTCATTAGACCCTAACATTGCACTGCACTCTTCACCCTGAGTTTTTAATTATAAGATTATTTAACTGTTTACCTTTTTAATCGTTCTGGAAACATTTGCTCTCGAACTGGAACACAGTAACGTCCGCACTACTATGTTACTTCCCCAAGTGGACTCTACCAAGAGTATCTACTTCTTCAGAATGTCACATATCCCTGATGCCTTTTTGTATCAGTGTGGTCAAATTTAACTTTGGGTTTGGCTCAAAGTTAACTTTTCACAGATAGGAAAGGCCGCCAATTGCTACTTTACATTGTTTTATTATTATTGGAATGATTAAGCCGGAGGTCTGATGACAGTGCCCAGTGGGTAAATTTTGGTAAGCAGAACTGGCGCTGTGGGATGGACCAAACTTAGAGTTAAAGCACCTAAAAGACGCTCATGGGACACCATGAAAGGCGTTGGTCGCTCATGACAGCAGGACGGTGGCTATGGAATGAAGTAACTTTTGTTTATTTTAAATTAAGTGTATAAAGGGTTATCTATCTATCTATTGTTTTTGGAATGCTTAGATTGTACTTGTTCCCTGATAACAGTTTTTTCTGGTAGGCGAAGTAGGCGGTTCCCGCAGCATTGTCGACAGAGAGACAATGGCGTGGCTGTCAATCGCACTCGGCGCGGATGTGTTCTTGTTATGTCATCGCTGCTGATGACTGACGTTGTGCAGTCACGATTTGAGTGACAATTTGCGCTGGTGACTATAGTTCTTAACAATAAAATGCCAGTTCTATTATCTGCGAAAGAGATGAAGTAATATATAAACAGTGCAATAGAAAAATTAATTACGAGTTTTTGTCTGGTGTTAAAACTTTTATTTTTTAAACATTCGCCATCCATCCGTTTTACTTCATTCAAATGATGTTTGTTCTACGAATAGTGTAGATACCCGAATATCCGTGGTAGATACTCATATTCTATGTTTAGGAAGAGAGGGAGAGAACCCTTTGTGCTGTTTTAGATGGAAAAATATGTGTAGCAGAAACTAATACCTAATTTTGGGTTTGAAGACGACCAGAGTACGCAGCAAAATAGCGTGTTAAAATAGATCTATCGCCGTCTTTGGCGGAATTAAATCGCACGTGCGGCAAAGACAGACCACTTGTACATAAGTACAATATCTATATACGAGTCTCCGGCAGCAAGTTGCAGTTTGCATTGTCTCCGATGCAACGGCCACCTGGTGTGACAAGGACGCCGGGTCAGCTGTCGCCGCGTGGTCCGCCGAAAAATGCAAACCAATCTAGCAGAACTCTTAGCCAGGAAACGGTCAAATACTACTTTCCAATTATGTTTATTACGACTGCTAAGGCCTCTGGGAGCCGGAACATCGACTTGTAGGTATTGTGGTTTCTTTTAGTATTAATCGTGGCCTATTTTCAGATTTAATTTTAGATAATAGACAAGTGGTATATGTGTACTGATAATAGGAAAGAAGTAAACACCATGATAAGGATTTGACTGCCAGTTTACTTATTAGACTACGTTTACTTGGCTATTTTGCGAACTACGAAATACTACAACACAGTACTACAAAATAGCAGTATTTACTACTCTTCTATTCTGTCTGCTGTCTTTCTGTTCAGTTACAATTTTTGTAGTTATTTATTGAATATATTTGCAAATAGCTGCGCACGCGGTCACACGCGAAAAAAATATAAAAATAAAATGGTGGGTTTCATTGCATTCAAAATTTATTTTCACCGTTTTAGAGCATTTAATGAAAAGCTCGTTTTTAAAAATATATTTGTCAATATTTTATTCTTAGACCAAACTAGCTCACAACAAACTACGGTGCGACCATTCATAGATAATGCTCAATAGGTACAGAACAAAAAGAGGGGTGATGAACGTAGATTGGTCATAACTTTCATACTATATTACTGTGCAATAAATAGGAATTAAATGAAAATCCTCTAACGGCATCTGTAAAAATCTCACGAAAAAAATAATTTTAACTCCAAATAGAAAATGTGTCCCCACAAATTATAAATGGTGGAAAGAAGATACTCGTATTTGTAACAATAATTTAAAAAGATTTAATTTTTTTAATTAAATTTAATTTAATTCAAAATAATTTGCCTATGAGTGCCAAAGTTTTTGTACATTGTATTTAGGTACTGTATATTAGAGATAGGTAATAGAACAGACTGCAATCTCTACTCCATTACTAAATCACTTACGCGAATCCTTAAACTTTAATTTTCCACTTAACATTGACGAGAATAAATGCTTACGCTTAGTTAAAACATAATAAACATAAATCATCTAGGTGGCAATGCATTCCGCTTCGGGACAGACCTTTTGTGTAATAAGAGCTGGGCTCGTACCACAAGCACCAAATGCGATAACTTTGCGAGACAATTGACGCTCAACATTTCATACACCGCGATCACGAATCTTATCCCCGTGCAGCAGGGCTCACAGTCGTAGTGCATGGAATACTAATCGTTAACTGTAGAACAAGAACTTATAGTACATACCCTGTCACCTAAAATGATGTTGACGCATGACTGGACCTTAGCTAGGGCGAGACCACACGGGTGTGAAGCTGTGAAGTTAAAATTCGTGCTTTAGTCTGCGCCAGCACTCAAACTTTGTGGCCAAAATCTTGGACTTGAATACAATAACTATCTGGCATTAGACAAAAATGCGCTTGTGAAGTCACGCGAAAATGGATAAGAGTAATGGCGTAAACTCTTCAAGCAAGAGTTCTTTAGCACCAACTTATAATATTTTAACTAACATACTAAAACCGCTATGAAGCTTATAAACTACCATTTATAAATACTAGTTGTAGTAGCCTTTCTATCTGATGTCACGTCATGTTTTAAAGCTTCTAGGGATCGCAGCTTTATATTGATTTATCTATTTGTTTTCGCTTTTAATCTGTTTAATGATAAAACAAAAAAAATACTGTGACGATAAGATACGATAAAAGTCATAGACAGTCGCGTACACGATTAAGTCTTAGTTTTAAGTCTAAGCTTTAAGTTTAAGTCTAATATAATTTGGACAAACTATTTATTATCGGTGTTTTTCTAACTTTAGCTTTATTGATTTAAATATACCTCTAAATCAAATGTTCTTGTACTTCGAAAACACTTATTCCAAGAAATACAGAATTAGATAATACTATAAAGTTCCGTAAGTTAATTGACAATTCATAATACATAACAATTTTTTTAGACTAGAAGTAATGATAAAGATCACAAAATTTTACTGTTCCACATTTTAGAGGCAGTAGTTTAGGTACTTACGTATATAAGAATGTATAAGTTAACGTACCCCTGACATTTACACAGTTTCGTAAGGTATTTGAGTTGTATTTATACGCGCCAAGGCACATAATTGTAATCTTTTAGGTACCCCAATGCAAAACCAACTTTGCCATTTATGAAATCGAAGCAATGAAAATTCAAAAGAAAAACTTTGTCAGAATCCTCCATTTCGAATAGCAGACTATTTCTACCTACTCATTCCAAAAGGTTTATAATAAAAATAAAAAAAATACTGAAAAATGTCGCTATGAAACGGAAGCAAGAAGTATGCAAGTGGAAAATGCAAGCAAGGTCGAAGCTACCGCGAAAGTTAAATAACGCAACAATATTGTAGAATTGTATCTCACCCATTACGGTTTAAATAACTAATAAATGATTCTGAAAATGCGTTGAACAGGTAATGGATTTCAAATTTTCAATTGCTCTTTGCGAACCTACAGTCGTAAATTTTTGTGGTACCGGAATTGGGTTAGTAACCGGAGCGTTTTTTTGTCCAGTCGAGTTCCAGTGACTTAATTACTTCAACAAAAAAATATAATAAAACAACGTAAATACTTGTTATTCCTTTTGAGGAATTGTTTAATTACATATCTTAAGGAATCACAGTACTGTTTAAATTATGAAACATATATGTACATAAATAACTCTTTCGGGAGAAAAATGCCATCTACAAAACTTTTTTTTTACCGGATTATTAAACGTAATAGACTAGAGAGTGCGTCAGTGTCTTTTTGTTTTAAATAAAGAGTGACGAGCTATATATGCTGCTTATCACCAATAGCATTTAATATAGTTATAAATATTTTAGTAGACAAATTAATATCCCGTGAAAAGAAATGGGGCTACCGGTTTAAAATCTATACTTATAATAAAACTGTAACGGGTCGAATTCTGTACATTGAAGATATTTAGAAAATTTTTTTTTGGGGCACTCCATAGTCGATACTGATGGCGTAACTGCATTTTTTTTCTTTCATGTCTGTCTGTCTGTCTGTCTGTCTGTCTGTCTGTCTGTCTGTCTGTCTGTCTGTCTTTCTGTATAGGGATCACGCATCACGCCGAAACTACTGATTCAATTCAGCTGAAACTTGGCATGATTTTAGTTTATACTAAGGACATTGCTGTAGGCTACTTTTGATCCCCAAATTCTGATCGGTTTTCTTGCGGGAGGGGTTGAAAGTCAGAATGTGTATTTGGTTTTAACTCATCTTTGCGTTGTTTAATTTCATTAATTCTTTTTTTTGTTAGAAAGAACATATTTTTTATATTATCTCGTCAAAATTTGAACAATATCGGTCTGTTCGTTCGGAAATTACACAAACATTAAATAATAACGACACGCGCGGCGCGTTCGGTACATACTAACTTCTAAGTATTCTGTGTATCACAGACGATCCACAGAATATCTAGATTCTAGAAAGTGTCCTCGTGATCGCGTCTTGTCGTCTTGGATGACAAAATAATTGTCAAAAATATTTTTTTGTGTGGAAAAACAAACATCATTCGGTTATAATCGACTTCAAACAAGGAGGATGTTCTCAATCGGGTTGCATGTTTTTTTATTTGGTTTTATTTTACGCGATAACTCCGCTAATTGTTAGTTGATTTTGATAATTCCTTTTTTGTTTGGTAGAAAATACTTCAAAGGTGATCTTAGATATCGAAAACAGGGAGGTAGTTTTTCAAATATCAACAAAAAACTAAAATCAGCTTAGATTTATCTGTACGACATAGTTATACCTTCTTATAAAATTTAGTCGAATGACAGAATTAAATTACCTGTCACTGAAGTAGATTTTGTATTTTGGAGAAAACATATCAGCATATTAAGTAGCAGCATAAACAACCCATTAAATGTTCCCACTGCTGGGCGTCGGGGCCTTCTCTCGCAAGGAGAGAGACAAGGCTATAATCCACCACGCTGGCCCAGTGTCGGTTGGTGGATGACATATGACTTAGAACTTAGATTATAGGTAGATTTCGGTTTCTTCACGGTGTTTTCCTTCGCCGTTTTAATTACCGGCATTACAAACACTCAACAAACACGACTCTGAAAAAATAGTGGTGCGCGTGGTTTTGAACCCTGGGTCTCCGGATCGACAGTCGCCGTTCTCCCGACTAGGTCAGCTGTAACTTACTAGACCAGCCGTAACTTATTAGAATACGTATTATTTCAATCCAAATACTGTTTAAAATTTAAAGGTAGTGTTCAACAAGCTTCGGTGACCGAAGCAGACCGTTGTTAGGGTTCCGTACACAAAGAGTAAAAACGGGATCCTATTACTGAGACTTCACTGTCCGTCCGTCCGTCCGTCTGTCACCAGGCTATCAGGTATCTCAAGAACGGTGATAGCTAGACAGTTGAAATTTTCGCAGATGATGTATTTCTATTGCCGCTTTAATAATGGCGGAACGTATCAAGTGATCGGGTTGAAATTTGAAATAGAATTAGATTACAGTCTGGAAGAATAATATATAGGCTAAACATTGCCTATGTATAAGTACTCTATGTATTACGTAACAAACATCCAAACAGTGGCATTCATAATAGTTACAGTACAACGTTGGAACGGCTGAACATATTTGGATGGAATTCGAAACACACGTAGTTTGAACTCAAAAATAGCAAATCGGTTACTTATAGGTTACTGTGACGTAGGAAAGACTAAGCAAATTTGGTAGAAAATTGAAACAGAAATAACTCATAGTCTGAAATACCACATTTATGTATTTATTACCTATCAACCTGAAAAGAAGCATGGGTCCTAAGGAAACAAATATTAACTATCACGTCAAAACGTCACAACGATATGGGTTGACATACGAAACACATATAGTTTAGGGTCTAAAATTTCACATGGGCTAATAAGTCTACATTTTCATTTAACTCCATATTAATATAAGCATATATTTTCGTAAGGAACTTGATGTGATGGTAAGGTAAAAGCCAAAAATAAAAAAAAATATGCACCCGTTTTGGCGTAGATAATATAGGTGATTTGCGTTCACAATCAAAATAACAAACAACATAATATTCTCATTAGACGGCGCTAATGCCAGTTTACATCTGAAAGCATTAAAGGCCATTTAAATCGATTTTTGCTATTGTAGTATGTATTTTTTCTTTCATCACTAGGTGGCGTTACTGGTATTCTAAATTGTACTAATAAGTTTTTGCTGCTAAAAGGATTATGATGCCTAATTTGGATTCTTTCGTTCTTGATTTTTTTCTGTATTACCTCCAATTAAATTCATACATTAACATTTCACTAGGACTTGGCTTAGATTTACGGGTTCAACTTGCTTGAATATTATTAAAACTCTAAATTTTGATTATTTTGATGCCACACAGGCTTCGTTCAAAATTTTACGCCGGCGAAGTCGCGGGTAACAGCTAGAAAACAGCTTGCGGATAAAAAGAAATAGGTAAGTAGGTATCAGATCATGCACATTAGCTTCAGACTTTTCATAATGTATCCTATAAAAATCCTACAAACTTAACACTTGCGGCTATGTTCGATACTACGAAACCTTACTAAGTATGTTTGATTTTGTTTAAAAAGGAAAAATAAAGTTTATAAAATTAAATAAATTTTTGTGTGGAAAAACAAATTCACTCAAACTCAAAGGTTTTTCAATGACTACTTATCCAAATATTTGACGTACGATACTTCCAATTAATTTATAAGTCAGTAACATCTGCTTACGCGAACGAAGTAGCGGATTCAGCTAGTCAACAATAAGTACACTGAGTCAATCTTGGCCTTTGCGGACGACCTTGCAATACTTACACGCAATTCCAAACAGTGTCAGGAATTGTTGAACGAAGTCGATGAGTTCTGTACATGGACGGAGGGAATGAGGACAAAACCATCTAAATGTCATTGTCTTTGTCTGGGTAGACGAAACACCAAATATACTTCTTACGATCCGGGACTCTCCATAAGTGGCCAAGGAGTTGCCACAATTGCAGAAGCAGTCCCTTTCAAATTTCTTGGTAGAAAGATAGATCACAAAGGACGTACACCATCATTAGAGGTGGTTGTTGAAAATTTCATGAACAACCTCAATAAGGTAGACCAGCAGCCTATCAGCAATATCAAAAAAGCATGGGTATATGACAACTACCTCACATCACGTCTCACTTGGCCTTTCCTAGTATATGACATCGGTAAAACTCTCCTGGGAAAGCTAGATGCCAATGTCATAAAGATATTGAAGTCATGGTTCGGATTGGCACATCCGGCTGATCCTCTACTCTTTTAGGGATCACAATAGTTTTGGGCTGAAACTAAAGAAACCGTCTGAACTTTACAAACACCTAAGAGTTACAAAAACGCATGTTTTGGGAAAGTCGCAAGACGAATTAATTACATCTCTCCCAAAAGACAAAACTGCTGCAGACCTGGAATCTAGACTTCATTTCCATAAACAATTTATGGCAGGTGCACAAGTAAATACTGCTGGGTTGGGTGCGAGAAAGAAAAGGGAAGACCGAGACATGGTAAAAACCTTTCTACAACAAGTCGAAAATGACGCTTACAAAGTGCACGCTATGAATTTAGAAATGCAAAGTGAGTGGTTAACCATAGGTGAGTTCTGTATCCCATTAGCTCTAAAGTGGCGCACCTTGATCTATGACTGGTTTCCTGCCTTATTAAAATTTTATCTAAATGCATTCCAAATTACCCTCCCTGACCAGAGTAACTTGGTAAGGTGGGGAAAAGCCTCTGAAAAATGTTGCTATACTTGTGGAGAGGCGATATGTACAGCAAGGCACATATTGGTGGGATGCAAGGTGCTCCTTAATGGGGGTCATTACTCACGGCGCCATGACAGAGTACTTGAAATCATACGTGAAGCCATGAGCCTTTTATTAGCTAGAGCCCAAAAGGGATTGACGACTAACAAAAGACAAATTAACTTTGTAAAAGAAGGCTCTAACATCAAACTCCAGGAACAAGCCTTACTCAATCCTGGGTGCAGCACCTGATTGGACTATTTTAATGGACTCGTATGAATAGCACTACAAAATCCCAGAGGATGTGGGTGTTTCGTCATCCAGACCAGACATTTTCCTTTTTTCTAGAGCTACGAAACGCATAGTCCTTGTAGAACTTACCGTACCGTGGGAAACTAATATACCTAAAGACCACGCGATGAAACAAAATAAGTATTACGACCTCCTAAACGAATTAACAAAAAACGGCTATGTAGTTAGTTTATACGCTGTAGAAGTGGGAGCGAGAGGTATACCAGCAAAATCTCTCTATAACCTGCTGAAAGACCTTGGCTTATCCAGAAGTGCAGTAAGTTCTATACTAGAACGAGTATCTAAAGCTGCACTAGTAGGCTCATATCAGATTTGGCTGGGCAGGGAGAGGAAGACGAGTAGTGAAGGTGAGTGTTGATGTACGTCAGAAAGGGGCCCCTTAAACCTACGCCCGAGTCACAAGTCTCGGGAACTACTCGGGTTTTCTCTCTCTGCCACACGATGGACCCGGCACCCGCACGGTGAATCCATGGAATGCTAAGAAAATCGTCTTAGTAATTATTTAGGTGGGAGGAGACTGGAGACACTAGGTTTCGAACTAAATTTGCAATCAAGGCATATCCCCCGAATATCCGTGACTACACCTTTGCCAGTTATTCTACCGCGAAACAGTAATGTGCAAACATCACTGTTTCCCGGCTTGAAGTGAAACATTGCCCAGAGAAATTACAGCCCATAGAGATAAATCTAAGATGTATCTCTGGATTACGAGCTGCCGTGCCGAAAGGAACATCGTTCCAAAAAGTTTTCGATTTGCTAAATTTACATTCTTCATCAATGAACAATTTATCAATTTCGTATATTGTATTAAAATTCCGTTATTATCAAGTGCACACTGAGCTATTTTCGGTGGTACTGATGCGTACTTAATTAAAACGTTGGGTAATACGGAGTTAGCTAACGCATACCTAATTCAGTGAAAGGTTTAAACTAAAACTAATGTTTGATTTAGTACCTTGCGTCAAAAAACTTTACTTAATTAACAACCTCTTATTTAATTGTTAAAATAGCTGGACCATAAGATAAATAAACTTAATAAACTGTGTAATTACATATAAATGATTTAAAATCTAGTACAAAGGCCACCACTCTGATACTACGCTACTACGCCACCGCCGCCGACACCCGACTAAGCACGTCCGTGACGTGAACCCATAATATTTCCCTAACAAAAAGTGATATGCTCGGCTAAAAAAAAATTCACTTCAATAAATTTGACACTTACTGTTTTTTGTAAAAAAAAATAAAGGTGGGAGGAACACTGCTGCCCATAAGTGCAAGTTTGAAAAAATACAGGGTTTCGACGCGCAACGGTCTTGTAAGAACAGTTTTCTATACGCGGTAATAAGTCCCAAAATACAAATCTGTTATTAATTTCCATCAATAACTGCCTTTTATCGCCCCATCGATTCCTACATACGAAAGCATGGAACACAGCACACACAAAACCAAAAAAGAAAATCGCATAACAATTAATGGGACAACTGAATACATAAACATTACCGAAATAAGCATTATACAATAAAGAAAAAAAGTAAAAGAAACTTTTCAATCGAGCCCTTGATCGAAACAAAGATCTCAAGTGATCAAAATAAGTGAATCATCGAGTCAACGAGTAAGTAATTGATTAATAATTGTGCAGACATAAACATAAAAAAATGTGTGGTAAAATGGGCCTTAAAACGTTGCAACACTGAGGCTATGGCCAATTATTTATTATTGATAATATCGAGCCCTTCATGAAAATGCTAAATATTCACAATAAGAATGAGATGAAGATAATTTGGACTATAACCGCTGCTTTTTAACCCTGACACCTGTAGGAAAGGGTATTATCGAATACTTATTTACATAAAAAAGGGTAAAAATTGACATGTACTACTAGTGATGTCTTTGGTATTACGATAATTTACTTTTTACAAGGAAGATATAGACAATCTCGACAAAAATAGGTTTCAATCAAAAGAACAACAAGGTCCGATTCCCACATAGATACAGCAAAGATACGAGCACGATCCACGATACTAGACCACGTATCGAAACTAGAGTTTCGTGCTAATAATTCACTTTCACAATACGTATAATAATTATAGAAACCACTGACAACCTATGGTTGAATTAAACTGAAATACAGACAGCTCATAGAATGTTACGAATGCTAGTAAATTCTTAAACATAATAATAAATTTATGAAGGTATTAAGCCCTTTAAATTTAAATACGGAATTATGTCACCCGTTAATCTATTAACCTTAGAATGTTGCATTTAAAAAGTACAGGTCATTTATATTACCTGTAAACTAGTTGGAATTTATTCAATACTACTTACTTTAACTAAATGGTACATCGAAACTCGAACCCATTGCAACCATGACCCCAAATCTTACCGCAACTTGTTCCACAGTCGTACCAATTATACCACAGTTACTAGCTAGCATACTCCTGAATGGAGACAACAATGTTTTAATGATAATCTTTCAATGCATAAGTTCATTTTATGTTTCCCACTGCTGGGACTCGGGGCCTTTCTGACTAGGAGAAAGTTAGGGACATAATCGACAACATTGGCTAAGTACGGGTTGATGGATGACATTTGCCTCATGATGTTTCCCTTCATACTTAAAGCCAGGGACAAAGACAGTGGGGGAAAAAGTGGCACATCTGTACTTAGAAAATAGTCACAGGGTTCGAACGCACGACATCTCGACTTTGAATTATTTTGTTAAATTTGGCAAGAATACTTAAGATCCCATTTAACCTTTTATAGTAAACTAGCGGTCCAACCCAGCTTCGCCTGTGGTAGGTGTCTTATATATAGCCTATCTATATATATATTTAGACACTCAGGGATAATACATATATTCAGCAGTGATTTTTTAAATCGGAACAGTAGATCCTGAGATTAGCCAGTTCAAACAAAAAATAATAAATTAGTATACTCGTAAAATATGTTGTGCTTCCCTCATATCCGGAGCAAGGAGAACAATACTACGTCTTTAACAATAGACGCATTATAATTTTATTTATGTTGGCAAAAAAGCAATCTATTTATACCTACGATGGATAAGCGACTACGATAAGGGTACCGTCCGCCTGATGATCAGCGTTAGCCGTCGGTTATGAACGTCTGTACAATCAGAGACGTTGAAGACATAAAAATAATACTTTTTTATCGATAGAGAAAGAGAATATGATATTGGTACATAATATTATGTAGAAAAAAATAAACCTTATTTAAACTTTTCCGTGTCGAAGCTTGATACACAATGATATTACGTTCGAAGTTTAAAAACTTGTATCGAACTTCCAACGTGTTCCCATTAAAATTCATTATCTGTTAAACATTGACATCTTGTAATTTGTATCATCTGCAGTAAACAGATGAATTACACACAATATGGGACGCGTGTAATCGACTACCAAGGTCCGATATTATCCAAAAAACCTATAATTTATGTAAATAATTGACAAGAATAATTTAATCCGCCTTCGATTTGTCATCTCTCTTTTTATTATAATTGCTTAATAGGTAACATATGAGTGATATTTTATTTACTCATGTTAAAGATTTTGTCGTATGGATCGCGTCATGGTCGCCGTTGTTCTGGCGATGAGACTTTATGCTGTCATGAATTTTTATGTAGGGCTACATTTAATATGATAATCTGCGGTGATAAAAACTCTTCTTTAAGTTTTGGCAGAGTTGAATCACTTGGCATATGATCGTATTGACCTTTACTCCTTTATGATCATATTTTTGGTTTCTGTTGTATGGGCTGGCTCTCGTGTAATCAAATGGAAGAGCAAAAGGCAAAGCCATATTTTGCAATTTAAGTGTAACTATATCTATTCAATAAATATTTTCATCTTTATTATCCAAACGAAGAACTATTGAAAAAAATTAGATAAAAAACTACTAAAACTAATAAACTCTCCTTTGTTTACTATACAATATCAGTTGAAACATCGATATAAATCAAAGATCTTCTTTGATATAAAAAAAGATGTGCCCTGAGCACCTTGAAAATCGTTAACAAACTGCGTCTCTGTGTGTAGTGTGGTTTACAACTCCCAATGTAGAATCGCTAGCGGGGAGGTATGTTGCGGTTCTACTTATTTTGGTTGGTGACAATGAATAGGGATAGGTATAAACGTCTGGCGTTCACCGCTTCCCAACGATAACATAATTCCGTGCGTCTGAAGTTTGGAAGGGCACATCCATTGATTTATATCGAGGAGTTAAAAGCGTACCTAAGTGAAAAAATAATGTACACCAAAAACCTTTTTTGATCAAAGAACATTTTTTACGGTAAAGAGTGTCTGGACGCAGTATATGTGCCTGATAGGAAGCAGGACGCCGGCACTAACAGCACAGTATCACGCAGCTATTAGAACATGAAGAGTCCAAATCATTTTCTAACACTGTCCTGCGCTCGTCGCCCAGAGATATATGATGATTGATGATGAGAGAGATGATTTATCTCTATTCTTAGAGTACGTAACTTACATTCTAGTAAAACTGTACCCATGTGAAAGTTCATACACGTTTTTATTTCTTCTTAATCTTTATTTACATTAAAAGCAAAACCTTTTCAGTTACGCAGTATTTTAGTTATTTTGGAAAAAAATATATTCAAAATCATAAATATGCATATTTAAGTTAATTTTCAGTTTTAATGTTTGTCGTTAAAATCATTACATCACTAAAATCCTTATCAAAGTATGCCGAGCTTAGCCCTGGTACCCCAATACTGAGAACACTGGATTGCACAAGTATAAGGTCGTAGTTTCAAATCTTACTTGCCCTTCTAATTATTCTTCCAAGTGCTGATATACAAGGTTATCTAGTTGACCTCTTGCTTTAACCATATTCTGTGCTTTAACGGTGAAGGAAAACATCATGAGAAAACTGGCATGTTGCAAAAGAGTAGCATTTTTTTAAGAGCATGTATCATTGCCAACTTTCATTTGACCAGCGTGGTGGGTTATGACCTTGATTCTCTCTTTTGAAATAAGACCCCGAGACCCAGCCGTGAAAACATATTTTGTACCTCTATACATAACAATATTGTGTTGAAAACAAGAAAAACCAATATTAAGTAATTTATTAACAAATTGCCACTGAATCTGATAATGTCCTTTTGGGTGCGTTCGACGCCACAAAACGAAATTTGATAGGTTTCTGAGTAGCAGAATCCTTGAGTAAATTTTTGAAATGCGGCAGTAAACCTTATAATTAAGTCGTAAACGCTGCATTTTAACCAGAATTTAAATATATCCCACTATTCCCACTTTTATTATAAATGTCAAACTGATATGTTTTTAAAGGTTTGTACGTTTCTTGCTTAGTCACGTCGGAACGACTCGACGGATTGTGTTGAAATTTGTAACACAGAATACGGGCTAGAATATCACATAAGCTACTTTTTACCACAGGTAAATAACAGGAACAGGAACAAAGCGGATAAATCCCCGAGACACTGCTACTGCCTAAGTAGTTAGGTAGTCAAATCTTTCATTTAAAATAAAAAATTGACAGTCATAGGAACTGTGAAAAAGTGAAAACTCATAATTTGGTAGCTTATATTACTTTGGAAACTACGCGGGTGAAACCAGAGGGCGTGGCGCGCGGGGAAGTGCTGACGCATTTCTAGATGGCCACTGGCCTTGGTCCCGAGCTTACCCGAAGATTTCTTATTATTCCCGAGCCTGATGCTACAATTCAATTCACAGCACACGAAAAATCGATCTGTGGCGCGCCAAAGGAAGTTTTCACTTCAAAAAAATGCTGTTATTGTCTGAGACTCCACCCTTAGCAAACCTCAGTTCTGAGACTACATAGCGCACCAAAATCTAATTTACAACACATAATGAGTACTAGATTAGAATTTATTTTACAATGAACCAACTAAAAAGCATTGCCGAGCTGTTATCTAGAAACAATCTAAATATATTATTTCTTCACGTTACGTTTTTGTAACAGATACATTTCAGAGTGCAATCTAGGCCTTGTCCCGTCAACTTAGTTAGGTATTATGATCATGTTGGGTGTATTATTGGCAAAAGAGGCATGCGAGGTTACAAGGAGTGGTACTTACCTCCTTAGATAGGCATTGTAGGTCTTGAACTGTGAACTGTGACTAGTTCAGTTATTTTAATAACTTTCAAGTAAATTTTTCGTTTTTCAACGGAGAACCGAGTTATTCTAAAAAAAATAAACGTAAACCTATTTCAAAATAGCGCTAAATGCGCAGACAAGATCTTCACCAAAGTAAAGTTGGTTGTTCTAGCTCATTTTAAGCTGTTTGATGACAGTTATGTCTGAAACAGAGATAAAAATAGATCGTTCTGTAATGCTGAACCCTGCATTAATAGCAAAAGATACACGGCAGCACATTTATAAGTTAGCCATTTTCTGATGAACTCTCTGAAGTTAGTTCCCGAAACTCTGGCGCATCAATTGTCGGTACTTTGCTACGTACATCATTAACTGTGCAGGTTTTTGCGCATAACGAAGCTCTTCCTAAGACGACCATAGATATCTGGGCAAATGGCAACTTTGTGGTATAACAAAAAAATCCCAAAACGATCGCTGCCCAAAACGAATCGAGCGCATAGCAGGAACTCCAAAATGTAAATTCTATTGTAAAGACACAGAATCCTCGGTAGCTGACTCGCACTTGACTGATTTATTTTACTCATAACTGTTTAAAAATCAAGATCTGGAGATCAGTCCGCTAGAAAAATACTGGGAAAGCTTATCTCTAAACAAAGGAGTTTTTATGAAAATATCAGTAAGCTTTTAAGTCTTAATTATGTGTTTACATCTTAAGAGATGTTAGCTTTTAAGTCTTTTCCAATTTCTTTGCTTTTAAGCCATACAGAAAAATTTCAAACTCAATGTCATTATTGAGCCTTGAAGTGCCACAAAAAAAACAAAAATCTTGAAAAAAAAAACATTTAAAAAAGTTTTGTACTCCATTTTTACTCAAAAACGTCGCCAAGTCCCAAACTAAGCAAAGCTTGTAGTATGGTAACAACATGACTGATATAAACAAAATATTGTTTTATAAAACTAAACAAAGTGATATTTGTTTCACGTTCAGAAAGTTACTGAAAACACACGAAAATAAATTGTCGATATACAGCATTCCAGAGGAATGATTAAACTTAAATGACAAGTATATTCCGTGGGCTCCAAAGGTAGGTACAGTAGGCCCCAAATTACCTACTAGGTACGCTTGTTTCTTGAGACCCGACTAGATAAAAAAATACGTGCATAAAATAGATAGACACCCAGAAACATTGAATTATATTTTATAATACCTATAAAATATATGGTTTTTGGCAGATGAAAAGATTTTTATGTTTTTTTTGACGTGACAACGTCTTATAAATTGGTTTGCCGGGTGACACTTCAAGAAACTGCGTTACGCTCCGCTCACGTTATGCGCTCACAACGAGAGCGAGTGAGAGGCACGCATCCCTTCCACTCGGGCATGGTTAGCCCGCCTAAGAGCGAGAGAGACAGACATAAAAAAGTGAAAGGCACGCGTCCCTTCCGTAAAATTATTTTACCACTCAAAGTCGTTGTCACGTAAAACTTTCGCCCGTATACCGACTTTACAGGCAACCAATTTTTTTTTCCTAAATCAACAGAGTTAACATACCAACACAATTATTTTGAATTCCCCATTAGCCTACCACACACACAGTAGTGATTAATACGAGGCGCCTTAAATTTACGAGTTATCATCGGCCGACCCTGAGGCACTTATTATAGAGCCGCAGCCATAGAATTAAGTTCACGGCGCGTAATAACTTTATCACTCAAATCTTATTTCAATTGACCTACAAAATGCCAAATAATCATCACATTACGTTCACCTTCTATATTCCGCCCGCTAGATAGTATCTGTGTTTTTCTCTAAGAACTCATTTATGTCTCAATGTTGTTTTTAAATATTTTTAAGAATAAAAAATTGTTTATTGCCACACTGCGTCTACAAAGATCTAAAAGTAGATTTATTTGTGTACTACATTGTGTCCATATACAGACGTGCTATATAATAGGTCATAGTACTTAATAATATAATATGTCTATAGGTACATAGATCCGTAAATAAGTCAAATTCTGAGTTCAAAAACAAGTAATAAAAAGAAAATAAGTTAAACTTAAAAATAACTTGGAACCTAAGGGACTCTAAAACGGAAGGCGGTTGTCTTCTGGATTCTGAGCCACCAACCTTAATTTACTAACCATACCTACATACTCACGTAGAGCATGCTTTAAATCATACATTCAGCATTCCTGAAAGCATTCCATACGATTACCGTACTTAACATCTTGTGCGAGGACCAGGGCCAGGACCATGACCAGGCAGCTCTGATGGCAGTTTCTTGGATCTACTACTTCGTATCCATACTAATATTATATATAAAGAGTTTATTTTTTTGAACGCGCTAATTTCAGGAACTACTGGACCGATTTCAAAAACTCTTTAACCGTTGGATTTATACGTGATCCGTGATTGCTATAGGCTGTATATGTACCGTGTAAGCCGTGGCGGACCGCTACGGCATTTATATTTATGTTTTTGTATAAAATTATCTTTTGATATCTTAGCAAGCTGTAAACCGATTTAGTACGTGAAGATATTAATTGTGTGTTTTACTGATAATTCGATGTAAGTGTTGAATTGAAACAAATTTTAAAAACTTTTTGTACGTCACATATTTTATTCAACGAAATAAAACTGCTAAAGTTCTGCTTAAAATGTAATAAACTTTTATTAGGCCAATCAATACAGAAACACAAGAAAAAGTAAATACGACAACAACTTTAAAAAACGAATACATACGTATTATGTTGTAGTCCCACTAAATGTTCTCTCTAAATGATGGAACTCGGGCCTTCTCTCCCAAGATGAGACTCAAGGCCATTATATACCACGTTGACTCAGTGCGGGTTGGTGGAGGACACATAACTGCAAAAGATTCTAGGTACGTGCCAGTTTCTTCACGAACGTTTTCCATCACCGTTTTAAGTTAGAGGCATTATGCATTTGACCTCGAAATGACAGTGGTGCGCGTGGGATTAGACCGCGGGGGCTCCGGATCGCCCGTTCTCCCTACTAGGCCAACCGAAACTTCACTTCACTCCACATTATCGTAACAAACATCCAAGCATTGACTTATATACTATAAATAGGAAGAATTTTAATCACACTAATATTATAAGGACGATAGTTCGTATGTATCGTCGTATACGTACTACCTATGTATGCTTGTTCCCAGTGGTAACTTCCCACGTACCTACATCTGTAACAGCTATACCGTTTTGAATGAAATTAAATACGTAGGAATTAGTAACTATATTGTCTAGATCAAAACATAAGCTACTGTTTATCTCGCTAAAGTACATATCATCACACGGAGAGCAGCTAGTCTAATGTACAACAAGAACAAAATTAAAAATTTTGACTAACCCCCGACTACCTCAGATTTATTATCCGTACAACATTCTACTAGTCAAGCCCTTTCATTTGATACCCATATTAAGGGAGTTGTGAAAAAAGAAATGTATTTCGCCATTTTGTGGAAGCGGCCATCTTGGATTTGAAATTTGTCATGTATTCTACTAGTCAAACCCTTTCGTTTGATACCCATATTGAGGTAGTAGTGAAAAAATAATAGAATTCGCCATTTTGTGGTAGCGGCCATCTTGGATTTGATTTTTTTATAGTGTATAGTATTTTACTAGTCAAGCCCTTTCATTTGATACCCACATTGAGGTAGGTTGTGAAGAAATATTTTGTCCCCCATTTTGTGACGGCGACCATCTTGAATTTATATTAACCAAACATAGCTAAGAACATCCGCACGGATATTAACTTTCAAATTAAAAAAAACGCATCGAAATCAGCCCATCCGTTTGAGCTCTACGGTGCCACAGACAGACACACACACAGACAGACAGACACACAGACAGATAGACAGACAGACAGACAGACATCGACGTCAAACTTATAACACCCCTTTTTTTGGTCGGGGGTTAAAAAAATATTTCTATTAATCAGTCTTAAATGAATTTCTTCAAAGTTGTACACAAGTATGCAATCGTTGTAGTTAATTAAAATTTCCGATCTACCGATCATTGTTGTCGCTACCTGCAGTAATCTTGAATTACTATCGACACAGATCGTTATCGTGCGGATGCTGGATATAAATCAATTTCATTGCCGATATTGGATTGCTGAATGGCTGATAGTTAGCTGTGTTTTGCGACTTCGTCCGCTATTCCTCTTTTACTTAGACGTTATCATCGGCCACTGTACTGATTCATTGTCTGTTGAAGCCTCCCCATAATAAAAAACACATATCTCAAAAACTTGAAAAATTTAAAATAAATAAATCAGAAATGCTTGAATATTTTGATGTTTGTTGCTCAATCACGTCGTAACGTCTGAACGGATCGGGCTGAAATTTAAAGCATAGATAGATCATAGTCAAGAAGAATACGTTGGCTACTTTATTCCAGGAAAATAGCGGGAACGTGAACTACGCGGATAAAACTGCGGGGCTAGTAATAAATACAGATCTAACCAGATCTGATCTGAAACAAATAGTACTTACGAACTAATAAATTACATAGTTTCTAGACTTTCTCGATTTTAACTCATTATGGAAACATTACACAGCCACAGGACTTAATCGATCCAATTTTTATTTAATTAGTCGACATTTTGCTATAGGACGGCCGTGGCCACGAGAAGTGTTCATACTGAAATAAAACCTACAGTTAGGTCTAAATTCGAACCGAAAATCCGATTATCTAATGGATTGTTTACCTTTGTTACATTGATTGCTAAGGTTAATTCGTCAAAGATAACGGTTAAAAAAATTATATAGTAAACTAGCGGCCCGTTCCGTCTTCGCTCGGATATTGTCACAAAAAGCCCATTAATCGAAATAAAAACTATCCTATCTTTCGAGTTGGATTAATCTACACACATCGTCCAAATGTGATAGAAATGGGCTAAGTAGTTTAGGAGTCCATCACGGACAGACATCGTGACAGGAGATTTATGAATATTAAGATTTCTCGCAGAGCTCGCAAATGTCATCAGATGCAGTTTTTGTAAATAACAATACATTCTCGTATCAGAGTGCAGCTGATAAGCTTCTATGACCCTTTGTTAGTTTACTTTGAGTAGACGAAATAAACACATTATTTTGACAAAAATGTTAAGCAGCTAAGTAAAATATGAACATTTAAAACAGCCTTTAGAGGATCTTAATTAGATAAATAAATAAATAAATATTGGTGGACAGTTAGATACATTTACCACTTAGCACAAAACATTGCATCTTTTAATATGTAAAAGTGGTAGAACCGACAAACGGCTCTGAAAAGAGCGGTTTGAATAAAATAATTTATTTTTTGCAATTCACAAGGCTTAAAAAAATCAAAGTTTTTAATTGTTCGAAATAAATACTTAATTTTTGTAAGTTCTATTAGCTACATTAGCACCCGTGCTAGGCTCGGTATTTGTGTTAGGGCTGCTATGATTCCCACCTCCGGCGCTTACTCATTCACGTTAAGTTTTTCCACGTAACGTGACCATAGCAACGTATCTTATTATTTATTTATTTTATTATTTAATAACGTTGTCTTACCACCGTATACCAAATCTTTACTCAAAGCCTACACAAACCAAAACGCTATAGAGTCCATTCAATACGTTACTGAAATTTGCATGTTTGTGATGTCTAACGAACTCAAAATGACAAAATTGAGCTTCAATCAAATTTTGCAATCAAGTGGGTTTTCATTTTATTTTTAGGGTCTGAGCTAGTCAAATACTTAGTAAACATAAAAGTAACCTTTTTGTGAATAGTATGAAATTTTAAAATAAAATTAATCCAAACATTGAAATCAAAACAAAAAAATCCAGAGAAATTACAGGGCTTAGAGATATAACATCTTAGATCTTAGAAAAAGACTGCAAAGTCTAGAACATCGCCGGAAAATTGCTAGCTTATCGGTTTTTTATCGGATACACTTCGGAGAGTGTGCGACTGATTTGTACGATCTAATACCACCTTGTCCTTTTTTCTATCGGAATGCTCGTAGCTCGAAAAAGCGACATCGTTTCATGGTTGATGTTCCAAAGACACGAACGAAGAGATTTGACTCAACTTTTGTGATAAGAACGTCTAGGCTGTGGAATACGTTGCCTGAGAGGGTTTTTCCCGATAGTTACAATCTTTGTGTCTTCAAGTCGAGAGTGAATCGGTTTCTTCTAGGTAAACACGCTTCATCGTAGGCCGCATCATCGTTTAACATCAGGCGAGATGGCGGTCAAGTGTAAACCTATAAAAGTTAAAAAAAAAAAAAAAAATCTCTGGGTGATGATCGCAGTTCAGTGCTCGGTAATGATTTGGACTCTTCATATTCCAATAGCTGTGTGTCACAGTGCTGTAATGTGGCAGACATGTTGCTTACCATCAGGCACATGTCCTGCTCGTCTCGTCAATTCTTATTTAAAAAAAAAAAAACATTATGTTAAATACCACTGAACATAATTTATTTATCTACTTTGAGCTCTTCGTCAAAACTTTTATTTAGTCCAAAAAATTTTTTTTTATTATTATATTGTTGCACTTGACTGCCATTTCGCTCGACGTTAAACGACGATATTTCTTACGGTTACGCGCTTACCTAGAAGAAATCTATATTAAACACATCTTAATATCTGAACAACTAAAGTGTCATTTTTTTGGTCCTTTATATTTGCTACGAACTTATCAACGAAACACATTAACCTTCAATCTCCACAAGTGATAGAATCGACAAGTTCAAACACACTGGCGAAACGTCCACATACTCAATCTCGGCGGACACACACTTTGCCATTGAAATGTGTATGATATTCGCCTATTATCAATGGCATGTCCCAACACTTTCACGCGGCATACAGCCCAACACTACCCTACAGTATCATTGCAGTATTGCAAATTGTGCCTTATTTGTATTCATAAAGCTAGATTTCAATAGGCTAAAATAATAGTTTAAATGATTGACTTAAGCTTTACTTATATTCATAATTAATATAATGAATCACTTCTGAAAACAATATTTCATATATTGACTTCTTTAATTTTCACTTTACCTGCCGCATTCTAAATAGAACATTTAGGCTTCAGCAAAAACTAAAAACTGTCATGATTTTAATTACGTAAAATTAATTATAAAAGTTGCGATATCTGTAATGTATATCTCTGGAAAACACATTTCCTGTATTAGTTAATTTGAAACTAATTGTTAGTTTAGACATTTGTAACACATTAGTTACAAAAATAGTTAAGCACTACTAAACTCAGTGTTAATCTGTATCGAAGCTTTATTTTAGTCGTGTATCTTGTAGAAATTCTTGACAAAAAAAATCAGTAGATGTAGAAATATTTTTTAAGTCAAAACATTTTTACAAGTTCTTCAGTAATGTCAGATAAGCCCATACTGCGTTTCGAGCACGGCAGCGTGGCCTGCGCTCGCGCACCCCCCACCCCCCACGCCCGCGCCCCACGTCGCCGTATAAAAGCCCACTCCCGCCCTCATTTCAACCAGACGCAAGTTGCACTCCAAACATAGCGAGTCCTGGAAGATACACTCTTCCAGCAGCGCTATTAATCGAACACTAAAAAAACTTATTTCCTAATCTTTCTTTCTTTCACTTCTGTGCTTAACTTCTATACACAATGAAATCCATGGTGAGTACTTTTATCTATTTGCAATGTGTGTGCGAAATGTGATAAGGATATTGGTAAGGAATCTTCGATGGTGTCACAAGTGTCACGGATTTGAACTGTGTGATCAACGCGAAGGTTAAAGGATAATATAAGCTTATCTTATAGTAGGACATTAAGACCTAGTATATTTTCAAATAAAACCTTGCCTAATGCACCACTGCAAGAAGCCTGACCTCTATAAGCCATAACAAGGTAGAGACCAGGCGTTTCTTTCATAATCGTTTAGTCAAACAATCAAAAGATAAACATCTGACAAAGTTCGCCGTCACAGGCTAATAGAAAACTGTGGGAACAGAGATAAGATTTATCAATTTTTAATTTAATTAAAAAGCATGAAACTGCTAATTCAGATACATAGTAGTTGTTATTGCATAATGCGGTTAATTGCTAAAGAAAATGTTTACGGTAACATGTAAATCGTTTCCCGTAGCAGATGAGTCGTAGCGAATACGTAGCGTGACGCGTAGCTCGTGTGTAGCTTCTTCAGTTTTCTCTAAATCGGCCAGCTTTCGTAATTGTATGTAATTATTGTCTTCTATTTTTTTTATTAGATATGTATTTTATTTTACTTAGAATATAATCACATCGAGTAGGTACTATATGCTTTAGCAACATCATTGCAATATGTCTTTTTTTATAAAAAAAAGCAAGTGACAATTATTTGAACCGAATAAAAAAATTATTAAATTTCTTCATTAGCGTTTCTACAAAATATAAACACGCTCATGGTATCACAAAGTTAATAAGCATGAAAACGTGTTGAAAAAAAGTAATGTCTGAATTTACGCGCATGCGCGGAGGTCACTGTCAGCGCGCATTATTTCTCGCTCTATTTCGATACATTGCGACGCAACTTTGCGTGTGTTGGAAAGATAAAAATACTTCCGAAACTGTACATTGTATTACTTTTCACACTATGTACATTTTTATTGAGCTATGACGGTTGTTCCGTCCAATTCTATTAATTATAGAGTATTTCTCGCCATTTCTAATTGTAAATTTGTCGTAATTTTTGATATCGTACGATATAATTTTATTGATTACCAAAGAGTTGCAAAATATGTAAAATCACATAAAAATAAAATCTGTAAAATATAAAAAAATATGTAAAAGGCGTATTAAACTGATTAGTTAATGAACATCTGTATTTTAGCAAAACTGTATTATTTTTATAAAAACTCCGGGGACAGTGCAAATTGTTTCCTAATCGTTAACTATACTTATTATATCTTCGACTCAAAGTCAATTATAGTGCTGTATATAGATCTAGAGTCTACATTTTACAAAGACAGAGCGGCGCTATCTTATCATTACTATGAACAGGCATGTTACTTACCATCAGGCGCCCGTCTTACTTTGTCACTGCTTGTAAAAAAATTACTAAGTGCAATAAATAGTGTTGTTACATCATTTATTGCGAAGTTCATTACATTACATTCGTTTTGTTTTAATTCTCTGTTGCCAACTCGCACGCATCATTTGCCACGCATTTACTTGCGTTGTAACTCTCCCACACTCAATTTGTATCCATTTTACGTAAATGTTAATTAAATATTTTAGTACTCAAGAAACGAATTGTTACATTCGAGTTACATTCTAAGGTTGAATTTCATACTACAATACTTGCAATTTACAAACTATGACCGAATTATTTACGGTTGGCTCTAACAATTTACGTGCTAAAGCTATTTTCGATATAAAAGATACATAATTTTATGAGAACTTTCCTATTATTATTTTTATTACAAGTATTACAAGTCTTATGCACGACGTAATTTCCATCATTTGTTCGATTTAATCTGATTGATGAACGAAATAAATGTGTTGATTGCACCTATGTCACATAAAGGATTTAGGATAAGGGTAAATTAGATATAGGAATTTCAAAGCTATCATGTATTTAAGACTTGATTATTCCTTAAACATTAAAAATACTCCTTATGTCACAAAAACGTCTCAATTTTATCAAATTTGTGTCATCATGCAATAGCCACTTCTGTAGTAAGTGTGAAATCCGAAGATCGATCTCAAGATAAATAGCTTTGTACACCTGATCCATCATTCTCACGCCTTTCGTATCTTTGATCTAGCATGAAACGCTGTGTCAGAACGTGTTCATACAACTTTAAACTTTGTAAAAGACAATCTTCTTTCATTTAAAATAAAATAGCAAGTAATGTAAAAGATATCTTCAAAATAAAAAAAGAGTTTTTTATAATAACCCAGTTACAGGAGAGGCAGTTTGCTCTTTCCATTGAAAAATATTATTTTAAATAAATGGAAAATACGTTCCAAACAAAAGTAGGAACCTACAATACAAAGCGTATATTACTCTCACAATGTTTAAAGACTGTTACACATCAGAGATCACGTGTGCGAAACTAGCCACACTAGGCGCGAAACTAGCATATTTTGTGCAACCAAACGCCTCGGTTAAGGTTCTACACGGTCCGAGCGCAGTGAATCAGAGCACAAATGCTAGATGTCAATGTCACTGAAAGTTGACCGGGACAAAAACACTCGTAACTTGACACTTCCTCTCAATGCCCATTGACTAATGTATACGCATCTTAAAATATCAGCCAAAAAAATGTGTTTCTTTTGACATTTACCAACGTTTTTAAAATGACGCATTTATAATTAGGTATTGATTTTACAAAAAAATATGAAATGTGAACTTTCATTCCTTGCCATATATTACCTCATTCTTTAGCTGTTTTACAAAGAAACATGGTAATTAAACGGAAATGCATGGATTTACTATTTCAAGCGAGAAGCTATGCGTCAGCTTTATCTCTTCAATTCAAAGCATTTGCAAGTGACATTCACAAATCGTCCTAGATCCAGTGTTTTGACATAGCTAAAACACTGGCTATTAATAATAGTAGTTATTCGCGTGGCAGGTGTCTTTTATTCCCTGTCGTATCTAAATGTTTGCCTTATCAAGATATAGATCTTTATTAACTTATTACATTGCAACTGGTCGGCAAACCCTTTATAGAAACAATAATTGGTAATTAGTTATATAAGGTACAAAACACGGGTATTTGTCGCGTTTGATATATGCAACTCATTAGATGCATATCTTTGAGGTTTCTAAATTTTTTACAGTAGTAATAAATTGTATGTAGTTTTGTTATACAGCATGTATACCTATTATTTGAAACTTGGTTGCAGCAGTCTTACATCATAAGTAAGAATGAAACATTTGAGGTAACATTCCATTTTTTCAATTGTTTTAATATTAAGTTAGTTTTTTGTTACGAATGAATTCCTCTTCATCATGTTTAGCCAATTAAACAAATCATTAATAACATTGGAAATGATTAGTACCTAAACTGAAGTGAATATAAATTCAAACTAATCTTCATCGCTATCATAACTCATTGCACAGTTACCCTTCGAACTAATACATTTAGATCTTGTCGCGACGAATCGATCAACAACTACTAAACCCATTGAATTACAGCCCAATAACTTTAAATAGCCGCTATGGCAACAATGTTGAGGCCAAACCACTGTCGGTGAGTTATCATGCTCTACTTAAGTACAATGCCAACGAGACTGGTCACTGAACAACGCCAACGTCCATACTCCTCTTCAACTACTAAGTAGATTGTTATCTTTCTTAATTCGTTTTGAAAGGGACTTATAGACTGCCCATTAATTTAACTTAGTATTGTTTCCTTTTTTTTTTTTGAGTACCTTTACGCAATGATTGCGCAATAATATTGATCTGAATTCCAATTTTATTGAAATACTTTCTTTGCCCATACGCCAGTAAGCACCACTAAGGAAACGATTTTGATTAGTGGTTTTTTTTCATTTAGGTCACTCTGTTTCAAAAACATTTTTTAATCACGAAATTTGACGCGTAACCATCTAAGATTGGAGTACTATAATAATATCCTGTGCAACTTTGCGTTTGCTATACATTTCATGAATATTTCGATAAAATTTGAATTACGATTTATTGATGTCGATAAATCAATTGTCACAAAGGACATCCCTAGTTACTTAGTCAATGGAGGGCGCACCCAAGCCTGGGGCGCTGCGCCTTTGGCCAGTAGTGTCGCTCGCCTCGCGCCACTCACTCAAGCTTTTTTGTCTGCATTCCAGCGCGTACCGATTTAGAAGGGCATGCCCACGCACTTCGCGCCTGAGACCCGTGACACGTTTATCGATATCCCTAATTACAATGATAATAACACCCAACACTAATCCACTCCCCGATTTTACCAATTTACTCACAAGTCAACTCAACTGTTAAAATGAAATTCCTCAAAAAATTTAAAATTTAAAAACAAGACGTTAATTTAAGTAGATTTCAGCACACCAAGAGACGACACTTGATATTTAGGGGTAAGTTATTAAGCAATAAATTACTGACATATAATTCAGGTTTGATAATAAAGACTCTGGCTATATTTAAAAAAATCAGTAGTTGATTCGTTACAAGCACAAACCCAAAAAAGCCTTCATAATAAAGGACTATTTATATTCACTGTGCATTTTAATTTAATGCTCGGAACAAATTACATCAGCCTTTTTGCTACAAAACGACATTCATGAAGGTCGATTTTATGCTATAATATATCATTTTGTTTTGGGAAACTGTCGTACTATTTGTTTTATGTGATTTTGAATAAGGCTTGTAAATATTTATACATGCTTTGTAAATATTCAGACCTGTGTTAAAGCGTGTAATGCGTTGGTTAAGTATGATTTAAAGCATAATTAAAAGGCTACATTGTATAAATATGTGTCCAAGTTAATTATATTAAGTTATAACTTTATAAATTTACGTACAATTCACGTAACAATTTATCATTGCATCTGTGTAAACAAAAATCGAGAAATAATAGCCAAATATCTTATTTAAAAAAAAAGTTAATTAACAAAAACAGTATCTTGAATAAGAGTTTAAATCTTTCTTAAAGTAACTATTCTTAACTAAAACTATTCTTAAAATAAACTATGTAGTAACAAAGATAATTATCACGTCTTAATTATTAAAAAATTAAAGAATATTTAAAGATAATAAGTGTAACAAAGTCTATTTTTTGCTGACGATGTAAATACTATGAATTATTTATATCTTGTCACCATTAGCTAGAACTATACCGCCTGATGAAAAGAGACCACAAAAAAGACCTTCCTAGCGGAAACATGACGTCGTTGTTCAGATTTTCAGGTCTATTATTTATTTAGAAGTTTAATATTCTAAAGCATCTTTGATCATACATAGTTTCATTCACAGTCACCACAAAGTAAAACAAAGGAAAGGAAAGTATAGTTTTTCAAAGAGCACGTGATAAACGTAATGGAAAATGCAAAAGTGTTTGACAGTCGAGGGTAACCGGTCTCTGAATGTGGCTGGGCAGGTCCGGAAGGCTCACTTCCTGATCCCTGACCTTCGGAGAGCCTTGAGCCAAGCCGCCGTTCACTCAATGCTCTCGATCACTTTTTTATTTTTAACATATTAAGAGCGAAAGCGTGGGTGCGTACCTTATACAGCTTCAGTTTATGGGTTTCATATTGCGATCAGGGATGTATGATTATAAGCAGATTCTTTGTAATGTATACATGATTACAAATTTACACGTACTTACGTATTTTTGTGCTATATAGTCTCAATCGCAATGGTTAAACGTGATTACATTAGCTGTTTGGCAGTTTTTTGTCGTCATCTGTAACGATAGGTATACACACGTAACCACATGAACCATTTAAATAATCCACTTTATATGCTGGGGATGGCGACCTTCTTTCACGCAAAGAGAAGATCCGAGATCCATTAGGTTTTCAGGCTCGTAGACAGCTGAAAGACTTGATGAAATTAGGAGACGAAAGATGACACAAGTGTCGAAAGATCACTTCCTTTCTCGAAACATTTCCATTAACTTGTAATATAATAACAAACCTGTAAACTCATAAACCAACATTACTAATCTAAATAATCCAAATAATATCTTTAGACACGGGACAAATAATTTGAACGCAATGTCATTGACACGGAACAAACAGCGTTTTTTTTTCTAATTCTATTATTCGGTCACAATTGAGTAGGCACATAAATAAAGTTATAAACTTGTTACTAGTTTTGTAAACCTATAACTCAGTTGCGGAATTTGTCTGAATAACATAAATTTCAACATGTAACGCGTGCTAGCTGCTCTCAAGGGCGAGCTTTTCTAAGAATGTTGCAGAAACAAATAAATATAATTAATGCAATAAGAAATAATGTACCAAAACAAATCTCTACAGAAAATACCTACTAGCAAGGATTTACTTTTAAACTTTCGCGATTAGAATTGATATCGGTCATCAGCTGTCTCTCGTAGTTTTTTATAGTATAGAGTGCCGGAAGCATATGTACCTGATAGTAGCAACACGCCTGCCCATGATAGCACAGTCACGCAGCTATTGGAACATGAAAAGTCCAAATTAAAATAAATGACCATAACTTCATAGTCTAGAAATAACTTAGCCTCACAATTGCTAGAATGGGAAATCCTGCCATATGTGGCAATTTAAATTTTTGTTGTTCCATTATATTACAGAAATTCTATTACGTAAACGTTATGTTTTAATTTCTAAACGGATGAAGACGTGGGCAGATTACTTGTATAGATTTGTATAAAAATGTTTATCAAGATCATATTTTACAACGGCAACACTTACTGTAAACTCTTTGAGTGTTTTAGTGTTTCTTAGTGCAACACCGGATGTAAATCGTTATCAGATTCGTTAAAAATATGTTTACGAAATTGCTATGCAAACGACCTAATGTCAATTAATTACTATTTATTGCTTAGCATGAACGTGAACTCACAAATAGATCAATATTTTATCGATACAATGTTACTGAAATCAAAATTATCGCTGCAACAGTATTTTATACTGATATAATTGAAATCTATTGTACATTTCCCAATTCACTGCTAAAATTTCAATTGATATAGGTCGTATCGAAATTGGAACAGTAATGTTCGATATAAATTTACTCAATACAGCTTTTATTTTCTCAATCCGATTTCTATTCATTAAAGTTAAACTTTCCAATGAAAGCGTTGGTTGACTGATCCCACTTCAGTTGTCCATCCATATCAGCTATAGTTAGCTATAGTTAACTTCATAAATATTAAACAAAGCATTAGCTAACATTAAATTACAGCTGAAACAGAATGTGATAACGATGCTAATAACAGTTCAGCGAGCAAATCTGCAATTCGATCGGTTGACCAAGGCGATAATAGTTGACTTGTATATGAAACTGAGATTTCTACTCAGATAACTACTACGCCACTAGAATGAAAACTGGATCGCTATTACAGGCTCTAACATTTTGAACTTCAGTCTTCAGTAGAATTTCTAACTTTTAGATAGACTCTTCTAATAAGGATTTGATTTATAATATGAGTGATCTGATAATGTCTGCAATAAACTAAAGTAGGTACTAATGGAAGTACTACATTTGGCGACATAATAAGTTTAAACATAGTAAATTAAGACATATTTTGTAGTAGTTATGTCATGTTCAAACACATAGAGCGACGGGATGAGCAAGATTAAGAGTAGACTCAAATAAGAAAAGGCTACCTTACTCACGCAATTACATTGCGCTAGGCACCCAGTTTATTTGGTTAATTAGATCTACAAATGTATGAATTAATTCTAGAATACTACACAAACTATAGTCATTCGACTCGAAATGATCAATTTTAAAGTGTTTACAACAGTGTTTAAACAAATAAGTATTTACAAAATTATTTCTGTCGTGAACATTATCTTAAAAAGCAATATTTATTTTATTTACTTACTGTTTAAATTTGCATGTAGAGTGTATGACTCTAATTATTACCTATTTATTAGCGAACATAAATTAGGAAACTGTTAATATGCAAAATACTACATTTAGCGACATCATAAGTTGGCGTAGGGTTCATAATATCGTGATAAAATATCTTAATTATTTTGTGTTCTACGGGTCTTATGCATACAAAGTTACATAGTTTTAGAATAGGAAATGTGTCCAAAAATACTTCTAATGCACGATTTATAAAATTATTTGTCTCACGTTTTTCGAGTTCAGTACTTAAAACATTTTCACTTATTCCATTCGTCAATTTGAGTTAATTATTTTCTATTCGTGTCTTCTTTCATACAATTTATCGCTATTTTGGTCGCCCTCTACCACAGTTTCCATTAACATTCCTTTTCAAATTAATACGAATTAAAACCGACCACCACTAAAATAATCGAATAAGTAACAACATTCTTTATCGATACTGTCACCTCAGCAAACTCGCTCCGAGGCATTGCCATAATTTACTTTGACCTTTGTTCAGTGCGAACCAGTATGTAAGTAATATAATTATTTAAAGTATGACTCGTAATGTACTATTAAAGAGAAGTTTCGCATGCCTTAAATTGAATACGACCGCCAAACTTAGGTCTTTTTAACGATAACATCTAGATACTTACCTACCTAAAATGTAGGTGATACCTACTTAAAATGTAGGTTAGTCTCGTCATGAATTTAAAATGTTGCGAAAATATCATGAATAGGTATTGTAGAATAGTTTTAGTATTACTTTATATTTTCGTAAATAAAGCTAATATCTGTCTTAGGGCACAAAACAAAGCTTCTGTTTTGCATAATTTGAACAAGCAACATTAGGTATTGATCTAACTGACCGCCCACCTATCTGCGCCAAGCCTTTGCACGAATTCGCATATAGAGCACTGATAGGTATTCTTGAACCGTAATAATATTGTCCGTAACAATAATTGTCTATAATCCTGTCTTTTGAAATCAGTTGCAACCAAAGTTATGGATTTGTTGATCTCTCTTCAAGGTCTTCGACATCGACAAGTTTTTAAGATCTCGATCTAACTCACGTAGGATCTGACTACTTTAAATAATGTACCGATTATTATTATTATTTGCATTCGACATTCATATTTATTTTCGTTTCGTGTATTTTCTGTACATCTTGAAATTAAATTTCATGAAACAAGAAAAATATGGTCATGTACGCCGTCACAATAATCTCTGAGATTGTTTAGATAAAACTAATAGATATTTTTAGTGCAACACCTAACTGAATGATGTCGTCTAAGTATAGGGCAATGTTTTGCGTTACTGCAATTAAATGCACCAACTGCAAGAAACCTTAATTTAGCAATAGACGCTTAGTAAATCGAGGGCTAGTTATCATCGACAACTAGAATTATAAATATCATATCGACCAGTGCAACAGTAATTGGAGGTCTGGGACCAAGCGTCGCGGCAATTAACTTCAGTACAGCGGCCCATAACTCTGAATATTATCTTACTAATGCAGGATATGCTCTTAATAAAGCCTACAGCTAAATTAAATTTAAATTACAATACCGGATAGTTCAATGGTAAATGGCACACTAATCGAAGCAACGAGATCGTATCTGCTACATTTAGGCCTCGTCATGTCTTTATAAGAATGTCTACTTACTACATAATGCTCGCACCAGAAGTTAGGAATGTTTGAGATGGATTTAAATCAATGGATGAACAGTGGATTAAATCTAGATGTATTGTCCGCAGATCGCATTGGCTTGCTTGGCGTTCGCTTGCGGCGCACACGCTTCCCAGGGATGGGCCGGTCCCCCCGCCAACATCGCCCTGTCTCAAGACGGCCGCAACATCCTCGACACCCCTGAGGTGGCCCAGGCGCGTGCCGCTCACTTATCCGCACTCCAACAGGCGGCACAGAACAACCCCAACCCCAACGACGACGGCTCCTACAACCCGCAATGGGACAACGAAGAGTACTGGCAGGGACAGCAGAACAAGTGGAACGGTGCCCCCGCTCAGCAATGGAACGCCGCCCCGGCTCACAACCAGTGGAACGCCCCCGCTCCCCAGCAATGGAACGCCGCCCCCGCGCACAACCAATGGTCCGGTGCCCCCGCTCCCGTCGCCGAGACCCCTGAGGTGGCTCAGGCTCGCGCCGCTCACCTCGCCGCCCTCTCTTCCGCCAAGCCCGCTCAGCAGTGGAACGCTCCCGCCCAGAACTCGTGGGACAACCACAACCAGTGGAACGCTCCCGCTCAGCAGTGGAACGGTGCTCCCTCATGGCAGTCTGGCAACGCCCAGCACCAGCCCGCCCAGATCAGGCTAGCTAACGATGGTTCTGGTATCCTGGACACCCCTGAGGTCGCGGCGGCGCGTGCCGCTCACTGGCTGCGCACGCGCAAGTAGCGCACGCCGCCCCGCCCACCCCAACAGCAACAGCACTGGTGAACCTTTCCTCCTTCCTTTTCCCGTGCCCCACCCCGTGAGTCAGCTTGCAGGCTCCTGCTCCCAGGCTCACGGAGAAGCGCCCGTTCTTTTCCTCCGATCTCTTCTTCTTTTTAGGATTTTCTAAGTGCAAGTGCGTCAGCCTATTCTTTCTCTGTGGCTTTTTGTTACTTTTATAAGAAATTTCTATTGAACGAACTTTTGTACATAATAAATAATTGTATGTATGCGTAATTAACGAATTATATAAAAACGGAAAGTATCCTTGTTGTTTTAATTGAAATTCCATTAACTGAAGTCGACTTACTTACTTACTTGAAATCAGTGAGTAATTGTCTGAACTGACTGCAGGTGTTAGCAAGGCCGTCAGAATTCTTGATCCATAATATTATTAACATCTGTCAAATATGTCATTTTCGTACAAAATAAATTCTTGATAGCTAAGTCCAAAATTTCATCCCAATACACATTTACCTACCTAAAGACGAAATATCACTTATAATGAAATTTGGAACATAGATACTTCTTTTAATCGCGAGAAAATTACAATAACTGGAACTGCGCGAGTAAAACGCGATATTTTAAAATATCATGGCTGCTAGTCTGCATCAAGGATTGTTTTTATCAAATTTTTGCATCACAATGTGCCACAGCGAAGCTTGGCAGGGGACAACTAGTCTCTCTCTATATATAAAAATATTATGTTGGTTTGTGTACGCTTCAAAACTCAAAAGTTCTGCACCGATCGAGCCGAAATTTTACAATGATATATAATCCGCATCCAGGATTGTTTTTATCTAATTTTTGTTTTACAATGTGCCCCAGCGAATCATGGCAGGGTACAGCTAGTATATTATAAATTCAGTTTCCCACTCAGAAATAACCACTGGAAATAACCTATACAGGCGAGAAAACAAGTAACACGACCTTTCTTTACTTATTTAAACTTGCATATCATTGCGTAAGCAAAACAATCCCTCTTCGCCCGTTATCAGGGTAATACATATAAGGGTACTTAATTTATTACCAATACCTATACAAGTATCAAGAACCGGTCAGCACAATCCAATAATCATCAGAATTACGTCAAAACTGGTATACCTAGTAAAGGTTAGAAGAGCATTTAGATTTATATATCTTGACTCTGATCTTCATAAGCTCTAGCTTAAATCCGAGATTTACTATTGAGCAACCATAAGCCCACATCATTGAAATGCAATAATCATACTAATATTATATAAAGCGAAAGTTTGTGTGGTTGGAAGTGTGAAGATTGTCCTGCCATATCCCTGTAACGGCTGAACGAATTTGAATAAGTTAATAAGTACGTGCATTACCTGAAATAACGAGGCTACTTATTAACTAGGCTAGGTAGTACCTAGCTACCTAAATTAAGTAATTATGCTACTTTTTATAGAGCTAAACTTAGTTGTTCTTGTGGTGGAATGTATTTAATGAGATTATTCGTTTGCGTGTGTTATTATGATTAGGCGTAAATCACTGTGAAAAATTGTTTGATGAAAAAGACGCAGTTTATATAGATAATTGATTTCTTTTCAAACCACTGTCAAATATCAGAAATATCTCGATAATCATATAAATACTCGAGACATTTTGGAGAGCGCATAGAACCAGACTTCAGTTTTTCTTCATTTTTGCTTTACCTACACTAGAAAGGAAATTCAATCAAATAACGTAATAATAATTAGCGCCCTAGAGGCGAGAACTTCTCTTTTCACAAGCATAAATCATAGGTTTGAATCCCGTCTGCACCTTCGTATATTTTTATAAGTGAAGACGGGCAAGTTTCTTAACATCATTGGCTTTAACGGTGACGGAAATCATCGTCACGAAACACATGTTCCAAGAATGACATTATATAAATGTTTCTTCTAATTCTAATGAGTGTTATTATGTTATAGATCCATCCCCCCCACCCCTCCCCTCTCACCAACCACTCCGTGTTGGGGAATAATAGGAGAGCTATGTGACAAGTTTGCTCTCGGAATATTATGGGTTATAGTAGATAAAAATACCAATACGGAAGTGGCAGGCTCATCAATTATCCAAATATTATGTGCCACAGCATCGGACGTAGATGAATTGTTATCACTAAAACAAAATAGTACCTAAATCGACGACAAATAATACAAATACAAATACAAAAATCTTTATTGTTGTTTGCAGGTAAGATAAGATGATACAAAACATTTAAATAATTGACCCATACAAACTGGCCTCTTCTTCTAGAGGCATGCAATATGTCTGACAACGCAGTTTCCATTGGTCTGAATTTATACAATGATAATAATAGTCAGCTGATAGTCTTCTTCTTCTTTTTTCATTTTTAACTTTTAATCGGTTGTATCATATATGTAATCTGATTCATCATGTATTAATTTCTGGCTTAATTTATCTAATTACTTTGTGCTCTGACGACCTTTACAAAGTGTCCAAACTAACACTACAGCAGCAATATTCATTAATAAAATCAGATTTAATTTAAGAGAGTACTCAAACGAAGGGCTTCGTGCTTAGTTACGAGCAAACTAATAATTACGTGGTTAAGCAATTCAGGACGACAAATAACACGAAAATGTGTAATTTTGTATCGAAAGCAAAGCGGGAGGCGGTGCGAGGTCGATCTATCAACCTAGAGTAAGGTCTGTGGTCACCGGGAGCAAATTTGCAAACCTAATATTTGTTTGAAAAGGCAGCAGCCAGGTTCTCAACTAAGAAATTTTGCGCATGGACTCTTTATACTTATGTAGATAGGTACTCTTTATACAAACAATGCATATTGTATTTTGACTACCATGTTACGGATAGGATAGAAATGAGTGTTTATCAGTATTTGTTGTTGTTAATACATATTAAGGTTTTTTTTTTAAATAAGCAGTGACGAGACGAGCAGGGCATGTGCCTGATAGTAAGCAACATGCCAGCCACATAACAGCACAGTGACACACAGCTATTGGAACATAAAGAGTCTAAATCATTACCTAGCACTGCACTGCGCTCATCACCCAGAGATCTAAGATGTTATATCTCTAAGCCCTGTAATTTCTCTGAAAACATTGCCCTTCAAACCGGAACACAGTAATGTTTTCACAGTACCGTTTGGCGGTAGAATAACTGGCAAAGGTGTGGTTCTTCCCCTGCGGACTTTGCTAGAGTAGGTACTACCACTACAAAAGTATATTACTAGCGACCCGCCCCGGCTTCGCACGGGTGCAATGCTGATACTAAATATAAGTACCTACCTACTAATAAAATTTCGGTCCGGCGGCAAGACGTTTCGTTTTATGTAGTCACATAAGTTTTCACACGTCACAGTCACAGTTTTTGTGATGGATACTTTTGGCGCGACGGACGCACGCAATGTGTTGATTGATGGAACGAAACGTGCTTCACACCAAGGATGGCGATAGCGGTTTGTTTGTCAGTGCCATCAGAATTTAACGAAATTCTCCACAATCCGAATTTTTTGGACATATGTTGTCGATTCAAAATCAATATTTTTTTATGTTTTGCTATTCATATAAAGTTTCGATCAAGTACCCCTTGACGAAATTATTAATATAGATTTTACGATTTAATATGTACCTATTGTATAAGCTATACGGGTCCCATAGTAGATACAAGGATTGATTTTGGGGGCAAATAGTGGAGTATGAGAAATAGCCTCAAATGTTTTTTTCTTTATTACCAACGCTCCGCGTTTTTTACTGCGGAGTTCCTGTGCCGGTTTCTTTCGCGATATTAAGTAACCTATATGCTACTCCAGACTATAGATAATCTAATTATATTCCAAATTTCAACCTGATCTGTTCTAACATTCTGACGTAATTCAATAACAAACATACAAACTTTGAAATTTATGATATTAGTTGGATTTAATTATCGTGGACCCTAATTACTAAACATAACTACAATGTATTTAAAATATGGAAATACAAACATATAAATGGAACACTCCTTTATTAGGCAGTAGTGCAATAAAGCGAACCCAGTAAGTACCTACCATCCTACACAGAGGCAATCCGCCGCTCTACAAACATTTGCCAACCTATATTACATCGCGATCGGAACCATCAATTGTAGGGCTCATCGAATGAGTTTTATAACACAAACTCTACTTTGCGAAGGGTCATTTCGTTGCGACATCGAAACGACGGCGGTCCTCAGTCTAGAATTGTCGTGCGATGGTGTTGCCACATAATTCGGGTGGATTGCGACCCCGAAAAACTTCTATGGAAACTTTCAGAAAGGTGACAAAAGATAACTATAGAAAACTTAGCTGCAAAAGCAATTTCCAAATATTACCAGCCAGATTGGCAGGTCAATTTTTTCTGAAAAATGACTGAGCAGTTAGAAAACAAATGGCTCCTCTGATAATAATTTGGTGTTAGTTAAGTATTAATCATTTTTTAAGTTTACAGTGAAATACTTATTTATACCTTTGACGTTTTTTACAATACAGCAAAACTATTGGATGACTCAGACCGCACAAGATTCCCCACCTTGGTATGTTTGGGATCACGCGATAAATAGTCGAAGCAGACCTGAGGTATGGAACATGTTTGAAAACGAATGTTTTTTTATTATTTTGAAGTCGATATTGAGTGTTCCGTGATATTGTCCTATTGACATTGATTTTTTTGTGTTTGTTTATTATTTTATTTTACATACTTAGCACTCATGGTGCTCTCTCTCGGGCCTAGTTCTCAAGTTGAAGACAAACATTTGGTATTGTTTACACCATTATAGACAGTGACTCTACTTGGTCTATAGAGTGAACTATGATCAACTGGATGGCTTTTTATTCTCAGGAAATTCCTCCCCAATACAAGAACAAAAGCGATGCAAAAAGCATTTTCAAGGAGGATTTTCGGAACTATCTCCTGACTTCCACGCTGCACGGGCTACGGTACATAGGAGAAAAGAAGCTTACTTGGTTTGAGAGGTTACATAGAGTAATATTAACACTTTTTAACCTTTTTAATTTGTGTGTTTTTGATGTGAAAACTTCTTTTGGCACGCCACAGACAGATTTTTTGTGGGCTGTGAATTGAATTCTAGCGTCACGCTCAAGAATGATAAGAAATCTTCGGGTAAACGTAGAATTAACCTTGATATTGTATTTGAATTTTTATATATACGAGCATTTTTTGAAGTGAAAACTTCTTGCTGTGCACCACAGACAGATTTTTCGTGGGCTGTGAATTGAGCTCAAGTGTCATGTTTGTAAATGAAATAAATCTTCAGTTACATTCGGGACCATTGCCGTAGTCATGGCCACGCCCTCCGGTTTCACCCACGTAGCTTCCAAAGTTAGCTATCAAATTCTGAATTATAAGTTTTCACTTCTATCGGCAGTCCCTATAACTGCCAATTTTTTTTAAGTCAGGGTACTGTCACAGCTTTACTTTTTTATACTATTTTGTCACAACGTCGTGGAATTATTGTATAATTATTTATTACAATCTATAAGCGCTTATTTCGTTCCGTAGGTTCTTCTGGTTGGCTGCTTTCCTAAGTTCTGTGATTTGCGCAGCGTTTTTCATTTTGAATGTGTACGCAAAATGGCGTCAATCGCCCATGATCGTCAGCATCAACCCTGAAAATATGCCACTAATGGGGCTGCCCTTCCCAGCAATTACTATCTGTAATGTCAACCAGGCTAAGAAATCTGTTGCGGAACGATATCGACAAGACGGGTCAGTGCGTATATTATATAGTACTAGTTACACAATATAAAGAAATAATAAGAATAAGAAATTAATATTGGTGGACATTTCGTACACAAAACCATCTAGACCCAAACGAAGCAAAGCTTGTACTATGGGAGCCAGATAGACATAAACAACACCCAAATACATAGACTGTGGTAGTTACAAGTAGGTACGCATAAGTAAGTAGGTACATATTACATTCCGTTGCCTGATTCGCGCAACGGAATGGTACCTATAATTTGTCCATCTTTTATAGCGGGAAAATTACAGAAACTGGAATTACGCGGGTAAAACCGAAGAGTAGATACTACTAATGGATAGTAATATCTGAACTAAGTCGTAAAAATATAATATGAAAAATTCGGGAATATTTTCCTTTAATCGTTATTATTACATACGTATATTTTCGTTTGATTACCCGTGAACACATATTTTTTAATTTAGTAAAATGAGAATACGTCATTAAGCTTTTTAATTTTTTTGTGATTTTATTATTTTTACATAAACAATAATATACAAATTATATTTTGTATGCTAACTTACCTGAAACATTGCATTCGCTTAAAAATGTGTTACAAAACAACATTTACGGGGTTAGCTAGTGTTATTATATCTCTAAAAATATGAGCCGTGATTTTAACGACATAGATTTGAAATAAGATTCTAATGCAATACTAAATGGCAATAGACATAACAGTTATAATAGAAATCGGATACCATTATCTCTACATGCAGTCGAGAAAACGTTGGGTCTAGGTCGATTCCAATCTTCTGTTACATTCCAGAGATACAGTGGATAAGAAGTTGCTTCAGAGTTTATGTTCCTCGCGCGATGACTCCGAGATATTTGAGAACGACATCGCGGAGAGTGCTGATTGGGATCACACGCGAACCTTCCTCATCAATGTACGTTTTCCGTCTATTTACCTATTTATAACTAGCAGCCCGTTCGGACCTTCTACGGCCTAAGTAAAATTATGATTAGTTTGTTATTGCTCTTTGATAATATTCGTATCAAGTAAAAATAAGGACCCAATATTAAAACCAAGACCATTTTCGTTACAAATCTCAAAAAATAGAAGGCCGGTTTTGATAGGTATTTAATAAAACCCTAGAACGTAACTGAAAATTCAACAATAGACACAAACGTTCTTAAAAAATATTTGGCGCGTTAAATATTGTAATAGAATAAGTACACTGTGAGTATTTCTCAAATTTCATAATAGGCCTCCTTTTATTTTTTGAAGACCATATGGATGGTGGATGGTAAACCCTCGGATTGAATAGTAATAAGCACTTGCAGTCTCCCTGGATATCTGGATTTTCTGGATATCTCGAAGGCTTTCGACAGTGTTTGGCATGATGGTCTTATTCAAGTAATGATGTCATTTTGTAGTTTAAGGAAAAGAGGTGCCTATCTGAAAATGGCTGTAGTAGTACGACGGGCAAAACTAAATTACCCATCGTACTACTACCTGTTGGTAGTAACACGGCTGGTAGTAAGAAGGAGTAGTAACACGGGCAATAAACGTAATATTTACTCATAAAATAAAGCCTAGGACATAGCATCAACATCTGGAAAACTGTTTCTTTCAAACGGATTTTTTTATATAATAGAAAGTGATGGGACGACCAAAAGATGAACTTGATCGTATATGACAATGTGTAAACCCATAAAAGCAAAGAGCCAAGCAACAATTCGAGTACGAAGAGTTCAAATTACTGCATATCACTGCGCCCATTACCAGAGATGGGAGAGAATGAGCAAAGAATTTTTTGCCCTCTAATTAATCTGAAAACATTGTGTTTACAACAGGAACACAATAATGTTTGCACACTGCTGCTTGGGGGTAGAACAACAAAAATGCCATATGAACTCTGTTTTCGATGCCGCTTATCAAGAAGGCTACATTTTTAATTAAGCTTTTTTAGAGTGACAGATAACTCACTATGTGTAACAAGACCAAAATTAAAAAAAAAAGATTAACCCCCGACTACTTCGGATTTGTAATGTGTACAACATTCTACTAGTTAAGCCCTTTCATTCGAAACCCATATTGAGGGAGTTGTGAAAAAAGAAATGTATTTCGCCATTTTGTAGTAGCGGCCATCTTGGATTTAAAATTTGTCATAATGCATAGTATTCTACTAGTCAAGCCCTTTTATTTGATACCCATATTGACGTAGTAGTGAAAAAAATAATGTAATTCGCCATTTTGTGGTGGCGGGCATTTTAGGTTTTTTTTTAAATTTGTCATAATGCATAGTACTCTACTAGTCAAGCCCTTTCATTTGACACCCATATTGAGGTAGGTTGTGAAGAAATATTTGGTCGCTCATTTTGTGGAGGCGGTCATCTTGAACTGATATTTACCAAACATAGCTGAGAAAGTCCGCACAAAATTTAACCTTCAAATTTTTTAAAAAACACATCGAAATCGGCCCATCCGTTTGAGCTCTACGGTGCCACAGACAGACAGACATCGACGTCAAACTTATAACACCCCTTTTTTGGTGGGGGTTAAAAATAAGTCGTAATTGAGAATTATTATTGAAATGTTTGTTTCATCGTTCACGTGAAATATGCGTTTTTTATTTTACATAATTAAATATTGGTAGTGACAATGTACTGCTACAATCCTATTTATTACCCACCGCACCGGTAGAACGATTTTTTGACTATTCTATTCTTCATAATCGGCTCATTCAAATATCATAATTCAAGTTATTGTTGATTTGAAAATATAAAGGTTTCAAAGCGTACGCAATAACCTGAAACGGGCGCGTTACATTCATAATTAAGAACAATTTTTATGACGAGAACTAAATTGGATTCGTTGAAATAAAATACCTAGAGTACAACGATAATTTTATACTGAACACAGTTTTTTTGCGATATACGAATAGATTCCGTAGTATAAAGTATATCATGACCTTTCAATTTAGTACCTACAGGATTAGGTACTGCATTAGTCTATAAAACTAAACTCTACCTTGACGAAATATAGGAAGTTATCGCCCTGCGTAGGAATGCTGAAAGACAAATCGCAAACCGCACCTTAATAAAATAAGCAATGTATTGTGTAACCAGGTATATAGGTACTCGTCCACGTAGATACTAGATTACAACACTTAGATAACTAACTGCACAATGTAGGTAATATAAAGAGTTTGCATCATGGAACACGTAAAATTTTCGGAAAGAACTATACCTATGTATATCATAGTAATTGTCACTTTTATTTTATTTTTCATTTTTAACGATTGACATATCAAATGTAATATCATTGAAACTTGTTCTATGAGGCGTTGAGCACGACAGATGAATAAAAAAACCTGTCAAAATAGTTATCTATTGCGGCATAGGCAGCGCCATGGCAGCGTTAATGTCCAATTTTGTTAGAGAAAATTTTGAAACATATTGTACGTAAGTCAATAATCTAAATATATAAAAATCAATGCCACTTTCCGTTGTAAGTGAACTCCTTCTAAACGGCTGGACCGATTTAAATGAATTTGTTTGTATACGTTTGGGTAGGGCCCTGGATGGTTTAGATTCACAAATCAGCCCGGCAGATGGCACTGCAGTTGGTATAGATCTAGGTTATTATCCGAGCGAAGCCGGAACGGGCCTAGTTTAACATTATTTTCTTACCCATCTGTCATTCTAAAAAGGGTCTCATTACAGTAGAATAAAATATAATAAAATTAAATACTATTTCTAACTAGCAAATAAAAGCCATAAAGCAAAAGTTGAAATAGTTAAGCAATAAAATTTGTTAGGTAATGCCTTAACTATTAAGGTAAGGTATAATATAGTTAATTATAAACATTTAACTCAGGTTTAGATTGTAGCATAACATTTTATTTTTATTTAAGGTGACACAACCTTGTGCTGAGATGCTGGCAATGTGCATTTGGGACTCCCAAACTATGAACTGCCAGGACCTATTCAACGCTCAGCTGACAGATGAAGGACTATGTTGCACCTTCAATGTCGTACATCGGAACAAAATGTTCCGAAACCCGTAAGTAACGTTTATTAACTATATAGGTATTTATAAAATATTACTTTTAAACGAATGAGCCGTTTTAAAAATTCAAATTTACCTGTTCAAGATAGTTCTCCATTGTATTTTGCCAAAGGTGGCGCCAATGTTTTATTTTGGTAGAGAAATTTGATAACCATTTTTCAATGTCAATAATTTGACATGTGTTTTGACTCATGTAGGATTTAGGTATCACTAAAATCCATTATAGACTGCATCGTTGCTTTTCATCAGCCAAAATGGCAATCAAATGCAAGCCTAATCAGGCGTTTTCAGACTCTGATAGTCTCAATAGTCTGAAAACGCCTGATTAGGTTTGCAGTTGATTGCAATTTTTACTGATGAAAAGCAACGATACAATCTATAATGGACCGAGCTGTCCTATAGTTTATAGACCTTATAGCTAGCCACTTGAAAACGTCTAGATACCCCATTTTCACTAAGTATAAACGCCTTGTCTAAATCCTGCTGCTAAGACTTGGTAGGTACATAGATGGAATCAAAACGCTTTGTGCAGATGTTGGAAATATGCACTATTATACTTTTTAGTAGACCTCAAGGATATTATTTATTTATTGAATAATAGGCGAGCTTTAGCTGATATGCCTATATCCTATATCTCAGTGTTGAAATAACAAATTATTGGTAATTGTCTGTTAAAATGATTTTGTCTTTTACTATCCATTTGTACGGTTTGTTCTGAAAAGACTTTAACGACTTTGCCGAAATAACATCCTCAGGCAACCTGTTCCAGTTGTAAACCACTCTGTTGCTGAGGATGTGATGTGCAATTGTGCAGTGTTTGTCAGTGATGGCGCGTGGAACCACTTATTACCTACCTTATTCTATGCTCCAGGTACAATACCTAACAAGGTTCGGGAATTTGATGATGCGAGATTATGGATCTCTCGACACTATCCTCTAAGATCTTTGAAAGAATAATTTATCTGAGGTCTAAGGTCTAAGATAGACAAAGACCGGTCGGACAATGGCTGCACAAGTTATATTAGGCAGTTTGCTTTGCTCAATTAAGTTTTACAGGCCACTTACAGAGCGTTATGCTTGTGCTAACGGTAAATTCAATTTCACAGCAAAGATTTGAACGACTTAAACTTGACATTCCCTCTGCCAGCTGTAGACTGGACACCAGAAGATGGATACCCTGAAGATGCTCCTGCAGATGGATTCCCTTGGAGGCCTAAAGGTAAAAGGGGGCAAAGGTAAACTTTCGTGAGGTTCTCATGAATATTCTTGATTTTACTGGCAAAGTTTGTTTCTTTATTTAGGAATCGGCACTCAACATGGTCTGACCCTTGCTTTAGACGCCAACGTTGACGAATATTATTGCGCTTCAACCAAAAGTGCAGGGTTTAAGGTATTTATATTTTATCACTAATAATTCTTCGGAATAAAATAGCAATTCTAGCTTTAGAATTCCTTTCGTAGAAAAAAGACGTTCGAATCGTATGACCCCAAGTTTAACCGAATATTTTTATAGCTCAACCATAAATATCTATTTGTGCAACTCTGTTCTATGCGATCAAAAATAATGGTCACTTTCTAAAACTTCAACACCGAAGCCACTTGTTTGGAATTACATAGCTACATACTTACGTGATACATATGAGTACATTCGAATAGTTAACTAAGTTTCTATTGTTGTCCTCAAATTATCATTCAAGATAAATTTTGAAATTCTATGTTTCGAAATGTTTTCAATTGAAATATCTATTTATGTTCTGTATTATTGTAAGGCATTGAGTATTTTTCTTTCCATTCTGGGTTCATGATTTATTTAACGATAGAGTTTTGCAGATTCTTCTCCACAATCCTACAGAAACACCAAAGATACGAAATCTCGGGGAGATCTATGGTCCCGGTGACGAAGTAAGGGTGGTTATTCGACCGAGAATCCTCGACGCTCAGGCTGCCTTGAGATCCATAGACGTCAGCAAAAGGCTTTGTTTATTCTCCAGTGAGAAAGAACTGGTATTTTTCAGGTATAAGTATACTGAGAAACCTACAATTTGGGGGATACTTTATGTTGTCATTTCTTATTTAAGGGTCACCAAGAAAAGAAAATTGCGTAGCATGAAATAATTCGTAATTAACGATACAAACTAGGACAGTAGAACAATCTAGATCATTCCATTCGCGATTTTATGGTTGTAATGCCCATGCATGCCAAACTATCATGTATCTTCATTTCAACAGAACATACACATTGAAAAACTGCGAAATGGAGTGTGAAGCTCGCGCCATGTTGGACATATGCAAATGCGTCTATTACTACATGCCAAGTAAGTGATGCGTCAATAACGCGGTGATTGATGGACTGATAGGTCCGTAATTATGGATATTGAGTTATTGTTGCAGAAAATAAATCGACGCGGATTTGTGGAAAGGCTGATGCTAAATGCTATTCTAATCTGAGTTTAATCATGCCAGAAGGTAAGTTTATAAAACACTTCCTGGTAGGTACACGGACATGCAAGTATTTTCCGAATTGGAATGAGTAAGTATTTTCCGATGGTTACAATCTTGATGTCTTCAAACCGAAAGTGAATGGGTTTCTTCTAGGTAAGCATAAGTGCACGCTCTATTTATAAGCACGACCGCATTGTCGCTTAACAACACACAGTCAAGAGCGAACATGTGTATAACAATTAAAAAAAGAAACAAAATAGCATAGAAATTTAAAAATATTATAGCACTCAGGATTATCTACTTGGGTGTCCACAATTTGGGACACTATGATCTATAACATCCTTGTATATTTCAGTTTCATGTAAAGTTACCTAAGTCAAGAATAAGAATAGTAAAGTGTCGTGTGATAAGTGAAAAACTACAAATGATCCGTTTTAAGGGGAAAAATAGCATAATTTTTTTTTTTAAATGTTTATTGCATTATTTAGGTCGCGATGTGACTTGCCGAGAGTGCCTGCCCGCATGCACTGAAATAGCATACCAAGAGCGAGCCAGCTCAGCACCTTTCAAGAAAGCGTTAATTGAGCATCTCGCAGTGCAGTTGGGAAACAAAAGCGTCGAATACTTCGTGTATGAACATTTGGATATTTTACTATGAAACCCAAAGAATTCGAATTTTATTGCGTACATTCGACGTCTTTGATGAAACCTGATTCTGAAAGCAATACGAATAACTCGAATGGAATGACAATTCTTGTCTCTATCATTCTAAAAGGATAAGACAAAGACCGAGATGTTTGATTGTCGTGAACAATCCGACTGGGTTCAGTATCGCTACGCTGTAGTGAATGCAACTTTTTGCATTTGATTGCAACCCCGACCAGAAAAGAGGTGTTATAAGTTTGGCGTCGATGTCTGTCTGTCTGTGTCACCCTAGAGCTCAAACGGATGGTTCGATTTCGATGCGTTTTTTTTTATTAATTTCCGTGCGGATGTTCGTAGCTATGTTAGGTTAATATCGATTTAAGATTGCCGCCTCCACAAAATGGCGGACAAAATATTTCTTCAGAACCTACGTCAGTATGGGTATCAGATGAAAGGGCTTGACAAGTAGAATACTATACACTAAACAAATTTCAAATCCAAGATGGCCGCCACCACAAAATGTCGAATTATATTATTTTTTTCACTACTACCTCAATATAGGTATCAAATGAGAGGGCTTGACTAGTAAAACACTATGCACTATGACAAATTTCAAATCCAAGATGTTTTACCAGAGACCACATAAACTATTTTCGTACAAAAAATTAAACCGACTTCAAAACCACAAATAGGCACTCAAAAGCGAAAAATAAACTAAAATCATTATTATAAGCGCTACTCACTCATCTATTTGAAGTCGGTGCCAGCCAAATCTAACAGGTATAGGATAGATACTACTTACCTGTGCCTACATAGCATCAATCTACTAACTTTTTGACCTGACTGGCACCGACTTCAAATAGATGAGTGAGTAGCGCTTATAATAATGATTTTAGTTTATTTTTCGCTTTTGAGCGCCTATTTGTGGTTTTGAAGTCGGTTTAATTTTTGTACGAAAATAGTTTATTTTACTCTTTTTAGTGTACAAGAACAAATTTTGATTAACCCCCGACTACCTTGGATTTGTTATCTGTACAACATTCTACTAGTCAAGCCCTTTCATTTGATACCCATATAAAGGGAGTTGTGAAAAAATACATGTATTTCGGCATTTTGTGGAAGCGGTCATCTTGGATTTGAATTTTTTCATAGTGCAAAGTAGCGGTGGGCGATTATGAATGATCGACATAATCGACTTATTTTGCATTACTAATCTTGATAATCGATTATGGAATTAGTAACTAATTTGTTTTCATAATCGAACGATGTTACTAATTAGTAATTACTAATCTTGTTTTATGAAGTGGACGACAGTTGTTCCGTTACTTTAGTAGATTACTAGATTAGTAGTATAGACATTGGTTTAGTTTTAGTTTGTTTTGTTTTTATTACGGGTTTACCGTGGTGTGACGTACGTGTATGTGACGCTTTTAACTTTTATAGTGGATTTAATTAACGGTAATTTAAATACTGATTTTTGATAGATTTTTTAGACTTTCAAGTTTTAGGCAACTCTTTGCTCGCTCTCCCGCTTTCATAGCGTATTCAAATAACCTTAAAATAAAGAAATGTTAATTAATTTCATTTGTGTAGTATGAATTGCCCTGCCCTGGTGTCCAGGCGTAGAATGTGGCACCGGTCCCCCCTGCCTGTGGTAAGAGCCCACTAATGGGGAACCGACCGATGGCGGTTAATCCATCCAAACTGCGGCGCAATTTAAATCTCAGCCGGTGACGGGCAGCAGCGTCACTGGTATAAGAAGTTGCGCCCCTGCGGTCGCCAACCCGCATGCCCAGCGTGGCGACTATGGGCAAACCCCTCCAATGATAGGCACACAAAATCAAAGGCCCCTAGTTCCCGGCCGCCCTGCTATTCCTGGCCAAGGCGGCGGCCATGGTAACGGCAGGGCAAGGGGTGCGAAGAATCCCCGGGCTACCGTAGGCCGCCAATCCAAACTGACCCTGGCTGTACACAATGGACGAACGATTCGCGATGACGATAGGCTTGCGCAGCTGGAAGAAGAGCTGACTCACATAAGATGGCACATTCTTGGGTTATGTGAAGTCCGAAGAGAGGGAGAGGACACCATTACCTTGGAATCAGGCCATCTTATGTATTACCGTGAAGGTCACCAGCTGTCGCAAGGCGGTGTCGGGTTTTTGGTCCACAAAACTCTCCGTAACAACGTTCTAGAAATCGCAAGTGTGTCCTCAAGGGTTGCGTACCTAGTGCTAAAGTTAACTGAGAGGTATACCCTCAAGGTGGTTATGGCGTACGCACCCTGGGAGGCATACCCAGATTCAGAAGTTGAGGCTTTGTATGAGGATATATCAAAGGCATTACATCATACCTCCAAAGCCCACTTCAACGTTGTTATGGGGATTTTAACGCCAAAGTGGGAGTACAAACCTGCAGCGAATCGGTAGTAGGACCATATGGTTTAGGGCGAAGGAATGACAGGGGACAAATGCTGGTCGACTTCCTTGAAAAGGAAAGGCTGTTTCTGATGAATTCGTTCTACAAGAAACAGCCGCAGAGGAGGTGGACTTGGCGAAGCCCCGATGGACGGACGAAAAATGAGATTGATTTCATCATTGCGGACAAAAGCGTATGTTCAGGGATGTCTCAGTCGTTTCTCGGTTTGCTACCGGGAGTGACCACAGGCTTGTCCGAGGCACCCTGAATATTGATTACAAGCTTGAACGCGTCCGCTTGATGAAGTCAACACTCCGTCCGAACCTTCTCCAAACCGTAGTTGGGTCTGAAACTTTCCAGTTAAAACTGAAGAACCGATTTGCTGCCTTGGAAACCACAGAAAGCGTTGACCAAAAACTCGACAGAGTGGTAGGCGTCTTGCGAGATGAGGGCACAAAATTTTGTGAAATGCGACACAAAGACAGAAAGTCGAAGCTTTCGAGGAAACTCTGCAACTCATGGAGGAACGACGAAATCCCATGTTAACTTTGTTAGAACTAGGGGCTCTAAATAAAAAATCTCTAAACTTGTACGACGTGACCTCCGATCAGCAAACACGCTCTTGATTGAAAAATCAATCGAGCAAAATCGGGGTCAAAAGTATTCGTCAAGCCATTGGGTAGAAGCCACCTAACAAAGTTAACCTCTTCTACGGGGAGAGTTGTTGTATCCAAAGCAGACATTCTTTCGGAAGTGGAAAACTTTTATGGCCAGCTGTACGCTTCACATGCTCCTCATCTCCCGCAGGATGAAGACAGAAGAGCCACTTTGACTCGCCACTACACAGAAGACCTGCCTGAGATAAGTCTCGACGAAATCGTGATGGCTCTTGGGCAACTTAAAATGGAAAAGCCGCGGGCGAGGACGGAATTACAACAGAGCTCTTAAAGGCTGGTGGAGCCCCACTTATAAAAGAGCTCCAAGCACTGTTTAATGACGTCCTCTTCACCGGGAGAACTCAGAGGCATGGCACAGAAGCTTGGTCGTCCTCTTCTTCAAAAGGGTGACAAAACCTTTTGAAGAATTATCGCCCCATATCGCTTCTGAGCCATGTCTATAAGTTGTTTTCAAGAGTTATCACGAACCGTCTCGCCCGAAGACTCGACGAGTTTCAGCCCCCGGAACAGGCTGGGTTTCGAAGTGGTTATAGCACCATAGACCACATCCATACGGTGCGGCAGATTGTACAGAAGACAAAGGAGTACAATCGCCCCTTTGTTTAGCGTTTGTGGACTATGAAAAGGCGTTTGACTCCGTCGAAACCTGGGCTGTTTTGGAGTCTTTGCAGCGATGCCAAGTTGACTGGCGATACATCGAGGTGATGAGGTGTATATATGAAGCCGCCACGATGACGGTCCAAGTTCAAAACCAGCAGACGAAACATATCCCTCTCCATCGAGGCGTGAGACAAGGGATGTAATCTCCCGAAAATTGTTCTCCAATGCACTAGAGGATATGTTTAAGACGCTGGATTGGGCTGGACGTGGTATCAACATCAATGGCGAGTGCATCTCTCACCTAAGATTTGCAGACGATATCGTCATGATGGCTGAATCGCTGGAAGACTTGCAATGGATGCTGGACAGCTTGGCCAACTCTTCTCAACGCATCGGTCTTCGGATGAACTTGGACAAAACCAAAGTCATGTGCAACGAGTTCGTTGCTCCGGGACCGATTGCCGTAAATGGAATCACTCTTGAGGTTGTTCGAAAATATGTTTACCTAGGGCAGACGCTCGAATTGGGTAAAAATAGCTTTGAGAGTGAGGCCATGAGGAGAGTTCAGCTGGGTTGGGCAGCATTCGGAAAACTTCGCCGAGTCTTCTCGTCACCCATCCCACAATGTCTGAAGACAAAAGTGTATAATCAGTGCGTCCTACCAGTCATGACCTACGGTGCTGAAACGTGGACACTAACAGTAAAAGCAGTCCGAAAATTCAAAGTCGCTCAGCGAGCTATGGAAAGAGCTATGCTTGGTGTTTCTCTGAGGGATTGTATTCGTAATGAAGTCATCCGTCAGAGAACCAAAGTCACCGACATAGCTCAGCGCATCAGCAAGCTGAAGTGGCAGTGGGCTGGTCATATCTGTCGCAGAACCGATAACCGTTGGGGTAGACGAGTTCTGGAGTGGAGACCACGAATCGGCAAACGTAGTGTAGGACGCCCTGAGACTAGGTGGAGTGACGATATACGTAAGGTAGCTGGTAGCGGTTGGAAACGTAAAGCCGAGGATCGGGTTGAGTGGCGTATTATTGGAGAGGCCTATGTCCAGCAGTGGACGAATGTGGGCTGATTATGATGATGATGATGATGAGTATGAATTAATTTACAATTTTGTGGTTTGTTTATTCTATCACAGATATTCGGGGGATATGCCTTAATTGCGAATTTAGTTCGAAACCTAGTGTCTCCGGTCTTCTCCCACATAAATAATTACTACATAAACAAAAGTAATAATTACGACACACAACCGCATATTTTACCACGCACACTAAGAATTACGATTGCGCTCTTTATGACAACATACATAAAATGGGCGGGATATTTCCATATAAACAATACCTCATGTCTATGTAGAAGGAGTCACTCAACGAATAACAATATTGAATATTCGTAGTGTTATATATTGTTATTACAAAAAAGTTAGATAGGTACGAGATACGACATTATACAAGACGCGCTTGCACACGAGCGGCGTGGCGTGGCGAGCGACACCCTTGCGAGCGAGAGACCGCATCGTGTTGTCCCCTCCTCGCCCCACGCGGCTGTGCGTGTGCTGTGAGTGTGAGTGAATCAAGTCGCGCGCGACTCGCGACTCGCGACCGGGCGTGCATGACTACTAATTAGTAATTACTAACGGTCATAATCGAGATATCTCGAGACATTCTCATAATCGAATGATTTCATTAGTATATCTCATAATCGCCCACCGCTAGTGCAAAGTATTCTACTAGTCAAGCTCTTTCGTTTGATACCCAAATTGAGGTAGTAATGAAAATATAATATAATTCGTCATTTTGTCGTGGCGGCCATTTTGCATTTGAAATTTGTTATAGTATATAGTATTCTACTAGTCAAGCCCTTACATTTGATACCCAAATTGAGGTCGGTTGTGAAGAAATATTTTGTCCGCCATTTTGTGGAGGCGGCCATCTTGAATCGACATTAACCAGACATAGCTAAGAACATTTGCTATGGTATTAACCTTGAAATAAAAGAAACCGCATCGAAATCGGCCCATCTGTTTGAGTTCTACTACGGTGCCACAGCAGACAGACACACAGACAGACATCGACGTCACTTATAACACCCCTTTTTTTGGTCGGGGGGTTAAAAACAATTTTTTATTAAAGCATTTACACAATTTTGTATTGACAGGGTCGAGATTCGTAACTTTTGTGAAATCTACAACTACGTCATCCAGATAATTGTACGCAAATTTTCAGTTTTTGGTTCATATTTCAAAAACTACTTGACCGATTTCGAAAAGATTTATATGGGACCATTCGGGAAGCATACCCATCCGAACACAAAAAGAAATTTTAAAATCGGTTCAGAGGTTCTCGAGAAATCAAGTAACATACATAAAAAAAAAAAACATACGGGTCGAATTGATAACCTCCTCCTTTTTTTGGACGTCGGTTAAAAATGGCGAAATACATTTCTTTTTTCTCGACTCCATCAATATGGGTATCAAATGAAAGGGCTTTAGTAGAAGCTAGTAGAATGTTGTACAGATTACAAATCCGAGGTAGTCGGGGGTAAATCAAAATTTTTAATTTTATTTTGTACTAATCAAACGAGTTACTCGCGGCTGTATGGCGAAACCTGGACGTCTACTCTCTTTCTACGAAACACGTAATTTCGAAATAAACTCTACTTTCCAACTCCGGTTCTATTTCGATCTTGTCGATTCTTCCGTTTAAATGTTCTAAGCGTCAAACAATGTTTGATCTGACGAAACGAAGTAGAATCGGAGTAGGTAAGTCGCGAGTTTATTTCGAAATTACGTTTTTCATAGAAAGAGAGTAGACATCCAGCCCTTATGCCGCCTAATTAAAATGGTTTTGTCTTTGCTGTTGCTGTTTCTATATTTTTAAGCGGAATAAAAAGAGAGCAATTTCGAAGCTAAAAGGCTTATTACACTTGACTAAATTTAGTCACTACTTAATTCAGATAGCATTCAGTAGCCTGGCATACTAAATTCAAAAGCGAGAATTACTTGCTTCTAACTTGATTCTGAATTCAATCAACGCACCTTGCTTCTGAATTCAGCGCACTAAATTTAGTCATGTGTAATAAGCCTTTAAATGCTCTAAACCTTAGCTATAAGTTGGACCTTGGTCCAAGGTCTAAGGTTACCAGAAAACGATGTAAACTTTTTTTTTCAGAGAAAATATGGCGCTTATGCATTTTTATTTCGAGGACAACACTTTTATGCGGTTCACTAAGGGCGAAATATTCGGTCTTACGGAATTTTTATGTGAGTAATACGTACTATTGCACCTTAGACGTACATAATTTCAGAATCGGGCCCGGTAAATAGTTTCTATAACAAAGTAGGTACCGACTAAACATGGGTCGCAGTTCCGAGAACTAAATATTGGTGGACAATTCACACACAACACCGTCTGACCCCAAACTAACCAAAGGTCGACGAGTGCAGCGACGAGACGTTTCATTGCAATACGATTTAAACCTTATAGCCATTGTTAATTGTTAAATAGGTACACTAGCAGGGCCCTGCGCTTTTACACGCGTGGTTTCCATTCATTTTTATATGAAATAAATAAAAAATAGATAGTCTATTGACATTTATAAATATTAATGGGAGAAGGTAGGAGAGAAGGTATCGCTTGACAAATCGCGCGCTGACGCTGCCGCTGTGTAAGTAGGTGTCATCGGTCCTCGGAATAGTCGAGGAATCGCTGGCGAGCGCGCGGCTTCAAATTTCTCAAGCGATACTTTGTATTATAACAATGACATTAAGGTTTTAATTTGCATTACAAACTGCTCGTCGCTGCCCTATGTACCGCTGTTCATTAGGTGTTTTGAGCCTATGACTACCATTTTCTTGTAGCTAACACAGGCGGTCTCCTCGGCCTGTGCATGGGGTTCAGCATGATGAGCGCAGTCGAGCTCATGTACTATCTGACTCTGCGGGCATTCTGCAACGCTCGCAAGAGGCGGCCGCAACTCTCTTTTGTCAAATAACCAATTATATTTACAGCATGTATATAACCTGAAGTGTTTTGAGCCTTGAAAATAAATTGTTTGAAAACAAACCTACAAAATACTATTTCAATAAGCCCCCTAATTTTATAAATGTGAAAATAATGCTAGTAAAGTAGGTCATTAGCGTCGTTATAACATGACGGAATAGGTTGAAAATCGGAACTAAGACAAGTCTGGCAGTCGGCACATGGGCTATTTTGTAGCCCCATAAAATGGAGTTTCTTATGAAATGAAGGAGGTGTTGTAAATTGTTACTTTGATTATTAAAATAAGAAACTTAAATACAAATCATCATTAAATTTATTAAAATAAACTTATATTATACAGTAAGATCCCAGGGCCGCCAGACGTCACGAATTTTCTGACGATCGAAACGTGGACGATTACATAGTACGTACTAAGAACACAACCAGACCCGCTAACTTGCTTAGGTGGCTTTAAGATATCAGGTAATGAAGGTACATATAAAACATTTTTTAATTCCTAACTGATTTTCACGTATATTATAGGTAATATCCTTAAAGTCGCCAATACTCCCAGACACGTTCCATGTGCCGTTTTGCTTTGCAGAAGCTTTAAAACTCCCTAAATAATTACTTAATTCCACGTAAATACTGATGCTCTATTTTTAAATATGTCCGCCAGACGACTATTTCAAAACCTTTTACAAGAAGACCTTTTACAAGAGTCCGATCTAAGGGGCCAATCATCCCCTAAGCCGACTAAGCAAGGTCTTTGCAAGCAAGCGGGTTTGCATATGTTCTTAGGTATTTACTAACACTACTGAATCGTCCACATTTCGTTCGTCAGTTCGTCAGAAAATACGTGACATCTGGCGGCTCTGGGATCTTGAGCTATTACAGATAATCAAACGAACGTCTAAAAAGAAAGAGATATTTAACAGATAGACATTTTTATCCTAATGACTGTCGCAGTGGCGTAGCGTGGGGGGGGCAGGGGGGGCCCATGGCCCCGGGCGGCACACGAAAGGGGGCGGCAGAAAAGGAGCAAAACGAAAATAATACGTTGCATGATTGAAAAAAAAACTTAGATATAACATTTCTTATCGAACAGATAAATAATTAAAAAGTGAGGTAGTTAAGTAGGTAGAGAGTTTCTCGGATTTCATTACTTATTTTTCTTAGGTACTAGTATCTCTCGTTGTGTATTTTATAAGCTTTTATTTAACTTGCCTTGTTAGTAAGTCAGTATTGGACAAATCTTGCGAGTTAAATTAGAACCACTTCCCGTCGTTAGATTAGGTTGAAATTTGGTTTACTTACGTAACTTCGGTAATAATGGAATAATATGGTACTATGACGCTGATTTCAAGATGAAGTCAGGAGGTGGTCATAGGAACTCCTAAACTAAACAAGATAAATTCACCAAATTTAGACTCGTTTGAATAGCCTAGGTATAGGTATACGAACTATTTTGAGGTACTTTTGTCCTCCTCATGATGCAAAAACTATTTCACATTAAAAATAGTCCATATATTGAGACTTGCGGGATACCAATACGTGTTCCAAATTTCATAACATACTTAAAACTGTTATATAAATATTAAAGTCCTAAAATCGACATTATTAACATTGACTGAAGTATAGACCAAAAATATTTCACTCAGTTCCAGACGACCTAAAAAGTTCAAGTTTGGCATCTAGATAGGATCAAATAGAAAGGAATAAATCAGAAACTAATCGTTTTTAACTGACTTCAAAAAAGAAGGTTTCTCAATTCGATCGTATATTTTTTTAAATGTGTTACTTTATAAACAAGAAGGTGAAGAATATATTTAAAAAAAAATTACGCGGGTCGGAAATAGCTTTTGACTTGCAAATTTTTTTGTACTTGCTATTTATTTATTTTATAAGTATTACGCTAAAAATGCATAAAAATGTTGTGTTATGGTGTAAGTGGAAGTGCTGTGATGAAAATAGATATGATTTTGTGTGTTTGCGTAGTGTAAGTGCTGTGATAAAACAGTAATACGAGTATATTACAACAAAACCTTTTTTTTAAGGCGCTGGGAAGACCTGATTGAAATTCACGAATGCAAAATTAAGCTCCGCCCCTTTACAACTCCGATAAGACAGCGCCACACGAAGTTGCGTGCACTCAGTAAAATTATTTGCATTGATGGAAACAAAAGGCTTCCATGCTCATGCTCATAGATGGCGCTTTTCAAAATTTTTATTAATTAGAAATGCACGTCTTTTTGCTGTTTACAAATTTTTTTTCGTCTGATTCTCTTATTTTTCTAACGGACTAAGTAAAGTCCTTTTGTATATTAAATAAAAACAAATTGCATAAATTAGCTAAGCCAGGAAGATGAATCACTACATATTAAGTAATCCATTTCTTTAAAATTATTGTACGAATTTTGAAGAAAAACATTCACTGTTAGTGAAGTACATGTGTAAGTACCTGGGTGACCGAGCTTTTCTCGGTTTAAACACTGAATATATTTAGATATTAGTGGCGGCCCGGCGGCATTTTTCAGATTTTGCCCGCCTAAAAATATTGAAGGTCCGGGGCTGACTAGCAGCACCCTGCGAGTTTACCTTCACTGTTCCCGTTCCCGTTATTTTTTCAGGATAAAAGTAGCCTGTGTGTTATTCCAGACTATAATCTTACGTGTTTTCCAAATATCAGCCCGATCCGATGTTTATACGTGACTTGATGTTTGTCGTGACTGAGCAAAAAACATCCAAACATTGACATTTACAATATTAGTAGGATTGGATACTAATAGTACATAATATAATCATCATTATCATTAGACGAGGCTACGAGTAAATAATCCACCATTATTGCATACTACAACTCGGAAAACAAGTTTTAATAATAATACAGCGACGCCATTTCGCTGCTTTGTAACGAAAGGTCCACAAACAAAACAAAACCAAAATCACTTTTATATCATTTTAGTTAGGGCATTCTTTTTTTTTATTAACAAGTGATAAAAGTATTTTTGTTGTGACGGGATGAGCAGTAAGTATATGTGCCTGATGGTAAGTCACATGCCTATAATAGCGCAGTGACACGCAGGTATTGGAAAATAAAGAATCCTAATCATTACGTTGCATTATACTGCGCTCGCCACGACTATTATCTACATGTGTTCTAAATTTCTGCCCGACCCAACGTTACGACGTGATTAAGCAATAAACATCCAAGTATCCAAACATCCATATTTTTCAATATATTTCTATCCATATATTGAACATTTAAAATATTAGTAGGATTTCATATCAAAGCCCTGTAATCATACTGTATTTTTTCCTTTAAACCGGAAAACTGTGATGTTTTTAACCCCGACCAAAAAGGGTGTTATAAGTTTGACATTGATGTCTGTCTGTCTATCTGTCTATCTGTCTGTCAGTCTATGTGTGTGTCCATCTGTGGCACGGTAGAGCTCAAACGGATGGGCCGATTTCGATGCGGTTTTTAGTTGAAGGTAAATATCTGTGCTGTTCTTAGCTATGGTTGGTTGATATCGATTCTAGATGGCCGCCTCCACAAACTGGCGGACAAAATATTTGTTTACAACCTGCCTCAATATGGGTATCAAATGAACAATAAGAACAATATGGGTTTGCCTAGTAAAATATTATACATTATAACAAATCCAAGATGGCCGCCACCACAAAATGGCGAATTACATTTTTTTCACTACTACCCCAATATGGGTATTAAACGAAAGGGCTTGACTAGTAGAATACTATGCAATATGACAAATTTAAAATCCAAGATGGCCGCTACCGCAAAATGGCGACTTACATTGCTTTTTTCGCAACTCCCTCAATATGGGTTTCAAATGAAAGGGCTTGACTAGTAGAATGTTTTACAGATAGCAAATCCGAGGTAGTCGGGGGTTACTTAAAATTTTTAATTTTGTTCTTGTCACACTACTGCTTGGCGGTGGAATAGCTGGCAACTTGACTAGTAAAACATTACACACTATGACCAATATAAAATTTAAGATGGGTGCCACCATAAAATCCCGAATTATATTTTTTCACTTCTACCTCGATATGGATAACCAAATTTTCCTAATTCTTTTTTATTTCGTAAGTGAATATGTCTTAAAATACAATACATGATTTTATTAAATCGAGTAAAAATATATATGTAGTTCTATATAGTGTCTAGACATAAGTGAAAATAATCTATACTAATATTACAAAGCTGAAGAGTTTGTTTGTTTGTTTGAACGCTAGTATCTCGGGAAGTGCTGGTCCGAATTGAAAGATTGTTTTCTATTGGGTAGTCCATTTATCGAGGAAGGCTATAGATCATAAAACATAACGCTACTATTAATAGAAGCGGAGCATTGATCAAGAATGTAACAAAATCAGGAAAAAATATTCCTTTTTGAGAGTTTTCGCACGTTTCGTGCTGTGACATGACACATGACAGCATGTGTCTAAGATTGCGTCATTGAATATCACAGATTATATACCTCTTGAATATAAAACCTTTGCTAATCTCCGAGTTGGTACGACCAATTTCCGACAGGTGGCGTAACAGGCAGCTGAAGAGGTATTTTATTTGAAAGCGATATTTTCAAGAATGACTGAACCGATTTCAGTTTTCTTTCACCGTTGGATATGTACGGGATCCTGATGAATGCTATTTAATATACCACGGGCGAAACCGAGGCGGACATCTAGTAACAAATGAAATGCATTGATTTTGTAGATATTCATTTTTTCAGTACTGTTCCATATGGGTACCTACAGCATACAATAATATATTTCTATGTTTTCCTTGACACTAGAGCAGCGCTGTGTTTCTTCTCGTTCGTTTAGGAAGATGATCATGATGATGAATCATTATTTCCGCCCCTCAACCAATTATATTATTGCCAGTTTATAACCTTTAAATAATATCGATTTTTTTTTTTTCAATTTAAGCTTTAAATTGATACAAAAGTCACATTTTACATTTATGCGTGAAGTAAACAACTAATATCGGTTTTAAGTTATATTTTCAGCAACAATGGAGATAGACTTTTGTGTTATGGTTTTCATCGCACCTTCTTTCGTTCACAACTCCACGAAAAGCAAATTCATCTACTAATACTAAATAAATAAAAAATAAATAATCCCGTAGAGCAGTATAAATGAGCGTAACTTGTAAATATTTTAGTTATTAAACTTGTAAATATTTTAGTTATTATTTTAAACAATGTCACATCATCATAATCATCAGCCGCAAGACGTCAACTGCTGAACATAGGCCTCCCCCTAGATTTCCACAACGAACGGTCCTGCGCAACCTGCAACCATCGGTTTCTAGCGACCTTTATGAGGTCATCTGTCCATCTAGTGGGAGGCCGTCCAACACTGCGTCTTCCGGTTCGTGGTCGCCACTCGAGAATCTTTTTTCCCATCGGTTGTCAGTTCTGTGAGCGATGTGGCCTGCCCATTGCCACTTCAGCTTGCTTACTCTTTGAGCTATGTCGGATACTTTCGTTCTTTTGCGATTATCCTCATTACGGATTCTGTCGCGCAAAGAGACTCCGAGCATAGCCCTCTCCATAGCTCGCTGTGTGACTTTGAGCTTTGTTATGAGGCCCACAGTTAAGGACCACGTCTCAGTTCCATAAGCCATCACTGGCAACACGCACTAGTTAAAGACTTTCGCCTTTAGGCATTGGGGTATTCTGGACTCAAAGATGTGCCGAAGTTTCCCGAACGCTGCCCATCCGAATTGGATCCTTCGCTGGACCTCTTTGTCGAAGTTGGATCTACCTAATTGGATCTTTTGACCCAGGTAGACGTATAATTCGTCAACAACTTCGAGTGTGGTATTCCCAACAATAACCGGTACAGGTGAGACATGAACATTTGATATGACTTTCGTCTTGTCCATATTCATCCTCAAACCTACCTGGTGGGATACTCTACTGAGGTCCCTGAGCATAGCACGGAGGTCCTCCAACGACTCCGCCACAATGACTATGTCGTCGGCAAACCGAAGGTGAGTGATGCATTCGCCGTTGATATTGATGCCATATCCGTTCCAGTCCAGTAGCTTGAAAACATCTTCCAGCGGGGCAGTGAACAGTTTCGGAGATATGACATCTTAAAGTGTCAGGTCAGCTTGGCTCTGGGGTCTTTGCCATGCTAACGACAGGTTGTGCTTGCGTAGAGGTGTATAACTGTCCATAGAACCTCTCAATCTCCTCCAAAATCTCGGGTTTCGATAAGACGATGCTACCACTATCGGTCTTCAGTTTGGTCAGCTGAGTTTGCCCAAGAGACTGATTTCTTGCGAACACTTTCGAGCCTTTGTTCTGCTTGATTGCTTCTTCAATACTCAAGTATTGAAGCAGCATACGTCGCATATCTTGTCTGACCGCCATAAGATCTAGAGTTTGATCGGAGAGCTTTCGGTTCTGTTTTGGCGTCGGCTCTTATAAAATTTTCTGCCAACCGCATGAACAGTTTCCACTAGCCTATCGTTTATTTCGTCCGCCGTTACGCATTCATCTAAGGATTCAAGTGATCTTCGATCTGACCATAATTTGGTCGGAGCATGGACTTCATTAGACGTGATCTTTCGACCTTAATGTTTAGATTCAGCGTGCCTCTTACAATACGGTGATCACTGCCGGTCTTAACCTTGCTGATCACAGAGACATCGCTGAATATTTGCCGTTTAGTCGTCATAATGAAGTTGATCTCATTTTTTGTGGAATCGTCTGGGCTAATCCAGGTTCAATTTCTTTGTGGTTGTTTCTTGAAAAGGAGTTCATCATAAAGATGCTCTCCTTTCCAAGAAATCCGCTAGACGTTGCCCTCTTGGGTTCCGCTGCCCATATCCGAAATCCCCACTCACTCATCTACGTTTGCTCAGTTTTGCGTTGAAGTCTCCCATCACAACTTTGAAATGTGTTGGCGGAAAGGTCAAAAGAGACATAACACTTGGGCAATACCTAAAACAAGAACCGGTTTTGGCCAGGGTGCATTTTCCTTTACTGGACCATACCTTTACCAACCTATTGACAAAGAGTTGGACATCATAGATACGTCAACATTATGAGTGCAAGAAAAGGTCTCGGCTTGGCTATCTACTCAGGGCTACTGCTCGCATCTCGAAAAAGCGACATCGTTTCATGGTGGATGTTCCAAAGGCACGAACAAAGAGATTTGACTCTTTTTTTGTTTTTTGTCTACGCTGTGGAATACGTTGCCTGAGTGAGTTTTCCCCGATAATTACAATCTTTGTGTCTTCAAATCCAAAGTGAGTCGGTTTTTCTAGGTAAACACGCTCCATATCGTAGGCAAACATATTGCATGCCTCTAGAAGAAGAGGCCAGTTTGTATGGGTCAATTATTAAAATGTTTTGTATCACCTTATCTTACCTGCAAACAGCAATAAAGATTTTTGTATTTGTACCACATTGTTGTTTAACATCAGGCGAGATGGCGGTCAAGTGTAAACCTTTGAAAGTAAAATAAAATGTCCTGAATTATTTTGGTTATATTTAACACAATGTTGAAATAATCATATACCTAAAATAATCAAGTTGTAGCTAATTAACATACACAGAGAATGATAGAAAAACATCAGAAATAGAAAAAATAGTTGAAAAACAAAGATAAAATGATTTTGAGTTGTGGCTTTTTAGTTTTAAAGCATCGATTTAGGTAATTTTAATTCATAGCTCAATCGAACAAGAACAAAATTAAAAACATTGGTTCGACTACCTCGGATTTGTTTTCTATAAAACATTCTACTGGTCAAGCCCTTTCATTTGAAACCCATATTGAGAGAGTTTCGAAAAAAGAAATGTATTTCGATATTTTGCGGTAGCGGCCATCTTGGATTTCAAATTTGTCATATTGCATAGTATTCCACTAGTCAAGCCCTTTCGTTTGATACACATATTGGGGTAGTAGTGAAAAAAAAAATTTGATTCGCCATGTTGTGGTGGCGGCCATCTTGGATTTAAAATTTGTTACAACGTATAATAATATTCTACTAGTAAAGCCCTTTCATTTGATACCCATATTGAGGTAGGTTGTGAAGAAATATTTTGTCCACCATTTTGTGGAGGCGGCCATCTTGAGTCGATATTAACCAAACATAGCTAAGATTTTATGCAAGGACTCTTTTGTACACCTACGTCCGAACACCTCGGTGATTCAAAGCTAGTTTGTTTAATTACTGAGCCTTGTAGGTACTAATATTTAGATAGATAGATAGATAGATACTCTTTATTGACACACCAAAAAAATGATACAAAGCAAAAAAAAAAAATAAACAAAAAATAGTAAATTAGTGCGACAGCGGGCGGCCTTATCACTAAAAGCGATCTCTTCCAGGCAACCTTAGGATGGAAAACAAAATGTGGACAAGTTAGAAATTGGGGTGCGCAAATAAGAAGTACAAAAAAACGTAGTTATAGTAATAAAATAAATAATGGAAAGAAAAACACATTTATAATAAAAATAGAACAACCTTATACAAGAATACTAATACTTAAATAATAAAGTATCATAAACTAATAAATACTATTAAAATAAATATTCACAAATAAAATATAAATACATACATATATATATAATATATACATGTAATAATGTATATTTATATATAATAACAGCTGTAATTACAATACTCAACAACAAGTCTACTATTTCGACAAATAGAATTGTTTCACATGTTTTTTTGAAAGTGTTTAGTGAAGGAGAAAGTCTGATATGAACAGGTAATTCATTCCACAACTGAGTCGCCCTGCAAGTAAACGACCTGCCATAGAAAGTTTCAGTTCGAGCAGAGGGAGTCCTAAGAGAAAGATTGTTTTTGACCTTAAAGGAAGCTGATGGTGATCATGTAAAAGGTAAAGCGTTCTTTAAGGTACCGGGGAGTGGAGGATTAAACAAAATATTATATAGAAAAGAGAGAATGTGAGCATTCCGACGAAGACGAATGGGTAACCACTTGAGCTGGGAGCGATACTGAGAACGTGATCATATTTGCGTAAACCAAATATGAATCTAATACAATAATTTTGGAGCCGCTCAAGTTTGTCTAGCTGGTCCTCTCTAAGATCAAGGTAACAGGTGTCAGCGTAATCCAGGATAGGGAGAAGGAGGGATTGAGCAAGAGCAATTTTAGTGGCAGTGGGTAAAAATTACGAAGGCGCCTTAAAGAGCCGCCGGATGCAAATAATTTACCACTGATTGACTTGATATGGCAGTCCCATGATAGAGTACGATCAAAAACAACTCCGAGATTTTCACAGAATTACTAAATGGAATAGGGATCCCATCAAATACTATACCAGGTGTTACGTTCCAATTTATTCTAGAGATCCAATACGAACTACCCATTAGTATTACTTGAGATTTTGAGGATTCACTTTTAAGCCAAATGACTTACTCCACTGAATAATACGAAGCAGATCTGCATTTATTTTCTAATAGCTGTATCCAATTCATTTATAGGTGCTTGGATATAAATTTGAAGATCATCTGCGTAAAGGTGGTAGGAAGAAGTAATGTACTTGGAAATAGAATTAATAAAAATAGCGAAGAGAAGAGGAGACAGCACGCCGCCTTGAGGAACACCGGCTGTTGTATTACACCAAGAAGAAAAAGCATCTTCTAGGCGAATCCGCTGCCGGCGTCCCTGCAAGTAACTACGAAACCAATCAATTACCGGTGGAGATATGTTACTGGAACGGAGTAAAGCTAGCAAAATGTCGAAATTGACGGCGTTGAAAGCATTACTGAAGTCTAACAGAGCTAGAACAGTAAGCTTACCGTCATCCATGCCCAAGCGTATTTATTCTGTTACTGAGCATTGTCTTGCAATGTAGGTAGTGTGATGTAGGTAGGCTAGAGATTAATACTATACTTGTGGGTAAACCAATAAATGTCGTTGTGTCACTCGGCTGTTTCAATTACTGCTCCACGTTAAAATATCGTAATATTCAACTATACAATTATTATTTTTTAAAATAAAAAGTGACGAGACGAACATGACATGTGCCTGATGGTAAGCAACATGCCTGCCACATAACAGCTCAATGACACACAGCTATTAGAATATTAGAAGTCCAAATCATTACCTAGCACTGCACTGCGCTCGTTACCCAGAGATCTAAGATGTTATATCTCTAAGGGCAGTAATTTATCTGGAAACATTACCCTTCAAACCGGAACACAATTTCAACTGGTATCTATAACTTCAGTCGGTAACTGAAGTTACCGACCATACCGACCGAAGTTACAAATCTATCTGGGAAGTAGATTATTTGATGATAAGCCTCGGGTTCTATAGGAACTATTTTCTAATCTGTGTCTCGAAAACTAAATACAAGCTTGAAAAACAACGGACAAAATATCCAACAACAACGATATCAAAAAACATGCAAAAAGATTACACAGTGATGAGATATGAACTCGAGAACTTGAACGCGGTTGTACCACCGAGCCAAACTGACAAGTTACAGTAGGGTCCAAAATTTCACATCATATGAACTTTATTACCGTTTGTAAAACTTCTATAACTTCAATCAGGAACTGGGAAGTAGATTTAATTTTAAGATTTGATGAAAAGCCTCTGGTTACTTAGGAACTATTTTCTAATCTGTGTCTCAGAACAGACAGAACTAAAGAAATAAAACCTTGAAAACAACGGAGAAAATATCTAACAAAAACAATATCAAAAAACACGCAAAAAGATTTCGTAGTGCTGAGATACGAACTCAGGATCGTAAATCGTAACGACTTCATCTGCCGCTTTAAACATTGCGCCAAATCTACAGATGTCTGTAGTGTCGAATTTTCAAACCACATGAACTTTATAGATGTTGCTGCATGAATTTGTGAGAATTGTTTATTTTTATTTTTTGAATTGCGAGCGTCGGACGACAAAGCGACACAGGTCCTTTTAGCAAGGCGCATCAGCGCTTTCTGCTGGACTTCATAGTAGTAAGCGAGAAGCAAGACACGGGCCGGCTCGGTCGAGTTAGCTTTTCAAAAGACAATTAATTAATACGAATTAAACTTCATAATCCAAAATACAAAATCTTCCATCCCCTTAGTAAAAATGATACGTTTACCTATAAAATTTGAATAATGTATGTTTATTAATGACACAGATATTTACATCTAAAACTTATTTTAGAGGTAAGTTTAGGATTTTTCTTATCGAGTTTTTTTTCCAAATCGTGTTTTGATACAATAGGTTACCTAATAAATATGTTCAAGAATAACATATATTTTACTAAAAGCCTCAAACCATATACATGTTGTTAAATGTGTGTTTAAAAAGTGCTAGTTGGCGATATTCAGCGCCTTAATGGATGTGAATGGCAAATTTAATATTTCGTGACAAGTTCAATAAATGTGGTAAGAAATTAATGTCGTGAAAAAGAGACATAAATATAATAAACATAGGGACTATATTATCTTTCTCGTTTTGATGAACTTGTGCACTGTATTTTATTTCTCGCTCTAGCATCCCGAGATTAACCGAAAATCTCTTATCATACCCAAGCGTGACGCTAAAATTCAATTCACAGACCACGAAAAATCTGTGTAGGCGTTCCAAAAGCAGTTTTCACTTCAATAACTTTTTAGTTTCTGTTCTAAGTATGGGGTATCCCCAAAATTAATTGTTTTTTTTATAAAAATCTTAATGGGGTTTATAGAATACATCTACTTACCAAGTTTCAACGGTGTAATTATCATAGTTTCGGCAAAAGTGGTTGTGACATGCGGACGGACGGAGAGACAGACAGACAGACTTGAAGAATCTATAAGAGTTCCGTTTTACGTTTTACGGAACTCTAAAAGTATAACACATTTTTAAACCAAATTGTAAAAAAAATGTAACCGTATTTTTATCTTGAGTTGCAATAAGATAGACGATATAGCTATATTAGTTAGGTATTGAATATAATACTTGAACTTTAAATTATTTATAATTAAAGTAGGGGGCGGCAAATTTTCGGTCGGCCCCGGGCGGCGAAAACCCACGCTACGCCACTGGACTGTCGCACTAAGTGATTCGATAGATTCTTTTTTTTTTGATCTTGTGATCTTTTTTGTGTATAGTTTTCCTCAACCACACCACTCGATGGTACCCTAAGCTCATTTAGTTAAAGAAGAAACACATTACTCGTATAATAATGCTCGAACTACATGTAGAAGTTCGTTTGATCATTTATTCAAAAGTCATCATTTCATTTGAAGATATATGCAATAGGTAGCTTTTTACAGCTTATAATTTTACTTTTTTTTTTAATCTTGACAGGCATACTAGCCTGCCTATGAGGTGAGAAAAAATCCTATGTTGTACAACTCTCGCTACAAGGCACACTTTTTCGCTTTTTTCAACTAGCACTTTTTCAAAAAATGCTTGCACGATTTAGACATAAATTAAATTTGACCTGCGAAATATAGTGGACTCCCTGAAATGAAGAATCAGGGTACTGAATCTTTTTCCATATCCATTCAGTACCCTGAGTCTCAACCCAACTGATTGAATTAATTGATCTTGACATGGAATCAAACCTCTCAGTCTTTGTCTTTGTTGCATTAGTTGTTTAGAATGACAGAGACAAGGATTGTCATTCCGAATTTGATTCATATGGATGTGTTGTGAATTTAAATTACATACTCTTTGTTGTGAATCAGTACACCCAGCCTACGAGTTATTGTTAACTAAGATTTTAACGAATTATGAATTTCTCCGTTTTTAAATGGATTAAAAAGAACTTGCTGTTAAAGTTAAAATCTTATAATGAAATGACGAAATATTAATCTAAATCACATTCCATCTAACATCCATTGTCAACATAGCTAGGTTATTGGATGTATGCTAGGGTTAGGGTTGCCTCGGCGCGGGGTGCACGGCGGGGACCGGAGGCGCGGGCGGCGCGGGCGCGTCCGGCGGCTGTAGCGTGCGCGTGCGCCGCCGGGTGTAGTGCTGCCACAGGAGGATCGCTTGATCATCCATGAACTTGCACACCTGTGGGTATTATATTACACACTATTATTGGAGCAAAAACTTATTTTGGTGTACCGATTTTTCGTGGGCTGTGAATGAAGCTCAGGATCACGCTCGGAAATTAAACAAATCTTCGGGTAAACTCGGGACCATGGCCATCTAGAAATACATTGGCATTTCGAGATGGCCATTCTTAGAAAACTTATTTAGACGACAATGCTTTGAAGATACGATAGATATGACAGAAGACTGTGCTGGTAAAACCACATCTAGCTTTTACATAAGTTATTATTGGTAGTGCGAATGTAGTACATACTAGGAAAACCACCAAGATCTCCAAATTTCTCAAAACCTTTTTGAAATAAAGCTTACCTGTGTTGAAACACACTCTCTCCGGAATGCCTCATGTTGGAGCAACTCCAGGAAATGTAAGCTCATGGGGTATTTGAGATACCGGGCGTACTCCGGCTCGCGCCAGTACTGCAGGTACTTGAGGTAGTTCACAAACGTCTGCTCTTTTAGGTACCCTCGCTGGGCTAGAACTGAGAAACAAATGGCTCATTACTTTATTACTCACTGACTCTCTTCTTAACGTGCTAGATGAAGCCTACTAACCAACGGCCCATATCATAATAACGCGGCATCTACTCTGAACAATGCTGAGAAGAAAGTCCGTCAACAACACAAGACACTGGTGACATTGTGGTTAGGTTGCAAAACTGTAACTGCTTAGTTTGGGGCTGGATAGTGAAGTGTAAAGAACATCCTAATATTTATTATTTAATCTCACTACTGAGGATCAGAGATTTTCTTGTAATGCTAAAGAGAGAGCCAAGCCCATAATGCACCATGGAGACCAAGTACGGTTTGGCTTATGACCATTAAACCCAGTAATAATAACAAACTTATACATCTACACTTGGAATACACTCAGACATATAGCAACGGAAGATTTAAATCTACCTGATGTGGTAGGGACAACCCATTATTCTTTATTTTCCACTTTGGTCTATCCATTTTGTTTGAGAAAAGACTTACAGTGTATGTAGTTAGGGTTGGCCAAGCATTGTACAAACTCCAATTCAACTTGAAATCTTATTCTATTCTGTTCTTCTGTTTCCGCGATTCCTGAAAATTGCAATAATATATTATATACATTTTAAAAAATCCAGTTTAGTATAATGATTATGGACAATACTTGTAACATTACTCATAAAGAGTTAGGTTGTAACAATGCAGAACATAGCTATTTTACTGTTTAAAGTACTTAATATGTCTATAGCAGAGAAAAAGATAATAAGTTTGTTTCGTATGTTTAGTAGATAAATTGAGTTTTTGAAGCATTTAAAATCAACATTAGTAAATAGGTAAGGACTCCAAACTTTTAGTTATTCATGTTATTCTTCATACCTTTGCCGGTCATCATTTTTCAAACTCAGTATAAATGTAGTTTGGAGTACAAATTCAAATAGTCATTGTTCTAAAAGAAAAGTAAAACCCCTCTATTATGCTCAAATCTACATGTATTCCGACATTTACGAACCACAAAATAAAACAAAATTTACAAAATGAAATAAATGCACAATAAATGTTTATCACAGACTAAGTAGACAAAGAGAATATAATATGCTACGTATAAGTAGAGAGATACACTATGCATAAGAGTTTCACAAACTAAGTAGAGCACAGACTAAGTAGATAGTAGAGTGAAGTAGAGAAAGTTATGAGTTTAGGAACAGTGTTTCCACTTTAATAATTTCCTTTCTCCACGCCTCAATTGATGTTTCCCCTTTTTCCCCTCAAAAATTATTCTCTCTCCTCTCCCCCGCCTTAGGATGAGAGATTTAAATTTTAAAATTGCAACCAATCTCAATATTTAGGCTTTCATACCTCATGCATCGAAAACCATAATTATAAAATTCTGAAGTGTACGAGGTCCATACCTTCCTCTTGCCTCGTGCCTCGTTCATAATTCCCCAAAAAGAGTTGGAAAATAAAGAAAACTGTGAAGTAGAAAATTTTTAGGTCGGCAGAATTATTTTATTTAGTAGTTCTCCTGTTTTATATTCTCCGTGTTTTACACTTGACATTCAAATAAAAGCTGTCAGGCTCTCAAGCTGTCAGTGTCACTATCCATAGAAAATAGGGAGATTTTTTTGCCGTGACTGCATTTGGATGTATTTTTATTGATAATTAAATACGTCACAAAGAGAAATCTCTGATTATTAGTGATAGAAGCACTACGTAATTACTTGATTCTCATTGAAATAATATACTACAGTGTAATTCCAGTCGATTTTAAGGAGTTCAAGGAAAGCGTAATTATGGCGAAACATAGATACCTCCCAAATGCAAATGATTTATTCGAAGATGAAGTAGATGATGACACATTTGTTAATAGCTTCCGAGCTAAGATACCGCCCCCTCAGCCAAAGCCTAATACCAACTCCTACGGTGGACACATCGGAGAACTGGAGCGACAACGCCAGATGATGCTTGAGAAGCAACGAGAAATAGAACAACGAACATTAGATTCTTCTGCTAGAAGTATAGGTCTCCTTCGGGATTCTGAGCAGATAGGAATCGCTACCGCCGAAGAACTTGAGCGCCAGCGAGAACAACTTCAAAACACCAACAAGAGATTGGATGAAATTAATACAAACCTAAATTATAGCCAAAACATATAAATGGGATCAAATCTGTTTTCTACGGCCTTAAGAACTACATTTCGGGTAAGTCTGACCCCCCGCCATCCAGAAGTGGCCCATCACCAAGCACTCGTAATGCAGGACCTAGCAGTAGTCAATTGGACGATACGATAGATAATTTTTCACAAAGGTCACCCATGGATAACTTTGACTCTCACCCGTCGACACGACTGCGTGGTCTTGATGCCCAAACCTCAGCTGGACCCATCACCAACAGTCAACGCGTAAATGATGTCTTGGAGGCCAACTTAGAAGAAATGGTGCAGCACATCACTAGACTTAAAGGTCTTGGTGCCGAACTCGGCAATCAAATTGATCAACAAAATGAACTTATTGACACTATACATGATAAAGTAGAAGTTGCAGACATTAAGATTGGTAAACAAAATAAGCAGATGAATAAAATTCTTGGGAAATAGTCTACAAAGTTATTTAAATTATTTTTCTGTATCATGTGATGTCATTGCTAGTTTTCAATACATTAGTGGAAAAACACACAGATAATGTGAAACTGCAACATATACTTCGCACTACACAGTAACCACAGAAATACCAGAGTGTAAATGTATTAACAAACATAGACAGTCATACAGGCGTAACAGGAAAAACATTGAAAAATTCATTTATCTTCAGCAGTTTAGAATTACCATTCGCCTGTGAATGTTTTTTGTTAGAATTAGTAGAATATCATTGTGAATAAAGTGATCTGTTTAATTACAATGCCCAAACATCAATATCTTGAGCCGGGGTATTTGTTTGAAGGAGACAATGATGAAGATGAGTATAGTGCTAATCAATTTAGGAACAGGACTGCCACAGGGCGTCCAATCGTAAAAATAACTAGTGCTGAAGATAGATTGGAACAGAAACAGCAGCAAGATATTCTAAAGAAGATACAAGATGTTGAAAGGAGAACATTAGAATCAGCCGCAAATAGTTTGAGACTGCTGGATGAAACTACAGACATTGGGAACCATGCAGCAACTCAACTTTTGCATCAGGGAGAACAACTTGAAAATGCCAATGCAAAACTGGACCAGATTGATTCCCATTTGAAACAGAGTCAAAGAGATATTAATGGTATCAAGTCTGTATTTTATGGATTGAAGAATGCTATTACTGGCAAGTCACGATCTCCTTCACCATCTCCATCTGAGCGGTCAATTTCACCTCATAGGAGGACCCCAAAAATGAAATATAATTTTTTTGCATCATCAACGGATCGCGAAGAACCTAAACAACTGGACGATTTTGATAGTCTATCTCTTAATAGTCCAGATAATCAATCTTCAGGGCCATCTAGTAGTGAGAAAGTCAATAAAATATTGAATGAAAATTTAGGACAAATGTCTCAACACCTATCACAACTGAAAGAGTTTAGCCTGAAGTTTGGAGAAGAGGTTGATCGTCAGAATGAACTCATGGACACTATACAAAACAAAGTTGAACATACTGATATAAAAATGAAAAAACAAAACAAAGACATGCGCAAGATACTTGGAAAATAAAGGTAATTACTCATCACATGGCACCTGGGTTATTGTTAATCAATTAAGAATTTAAATTGTATTGTATAACAATGTTGAAGTAATTCCTATGTACATATATGATTTTTTTGTACTCTTGATAGGTCAATCTATATTAGATATATGTATGTATTATTGTTTGATGAATATCAACCAGGGATACACTATAATATATTCAACAAGTCGCCATTAGCTGTGTTTGGGTGAATCACAGTTATTGAACAATAACTCTTAACATGTTTTTTTATGGGAAAGTTAACTATTTACATTATCTACCCAATGGTGACTTATCACCATAAGTGAAAGCTATGTGCCGGTCTCTCAATATGAGGTCTGCCATTCTTCTGATTTTATCTTGGGTTGCAGTAAAAAAAAGGCCACAATCTTGTCTCTTGAAATACCATCTGGGTAAAATGTCAAACCCAAATTATTACACATCTTTTGATATTGTCAACTGCAATCCAGATTTGGATTTTGGAATGTGCAATTCTACTAGTGTGACCCCGGTGATATTGTAGTAATTAAGTTATCATATTTATAAATTATTCCATAATCATTGGTTCGGGATTTATGGAGTATGTAAGCCAGGTTGGAAATAAGTAATTGTTTCAATACTGGAGTTTTGTTATAATCCTAATAATGAAATTGTTAGTTCACTTCCTGTTTCTGCTTGGAGAAAGAGTTGTGATAAAATTATCTTCTCTAATAGATACTTTTTTTGTTGCGTATATGTTATTTAATTTCAGTGACAAATGACTATCCGCATGCAGATGGTAGTATTGTAGCATTGAGGGTATTTTTCCCAGCAGAGGGGACACTTTAAATTTAACAAAATAATTTCAGGGATATAATATTGATAATAATTTTGCAGTCAAGGCTTATTTTGTTCTTGTTCCATGACTTCCTATTTGATGTCCTACTTCAGGCATGTTTATTTCATTTACCTTCTTTGTACTGATAATTTGCTATTCTTGTTTGCCGTACAATGCTGTTTTGTGCCCTTCTGGTTTTAATTATGTTTGATACACTGGCTCACTCTAAAGTTATACTCCATATGTCCAAATAGGTTTTAGCACTTTTTGTACACATTGCACCGCTGATAAAATACTGTTACAAACCAAAATGTTCAGATAAATAAATATGTTCAAGTTATTTCAGGATTTCTTTTTAGCTACCTAAGTATGTTTTGAAAATATTATTTTATGTTATATTTATAAAAAAGCTTGTGATAAATGTTATTTAATGGAATACATAATTACTTATGGTAACAAAATGTTATAATCGATTTTTAAAATACGTTTTTTTTTTAGATTTGTAACACTATTTTATCTTGTATCTATAATCTTATAGAGTTAAACAAAATAAAATATTGTATTTACTTTGTAATTATTTTTTTCCGACAATAAATTTCAAAAGGCACTTGATACAAAAATCAAAAAATCCTTATTTACATTTTCCACTAAAATGAAAAAAATATATATCCATGCCACGCCGTTTAACTCACGGCCACGTAGTTCCCGGCCCCGTTAATTTTCCGGAATAAAAATAGTCTGTGTTATTCCAGACTATTATAACATAGCTATATAAAAATAATAAGTACCTATGTACCAAATTTCTGTAGTGTTTGCGTGAAATGGTAATAAACATACAGCCACACATATATATATATATAATATAAATTACATTCTTACAAACTTTCGAGTTTGTAATAATAAGTGCCTAGGACTAATAACCCACATTGTTACTATTATCAGTGTATTAACAATAGTGAATATATGACCTATTAAAATTTTTAATTTTCTAGATCTCATTCATTCCAATTTTCGTAGACAGTTTACATAGTAATGTACATCATACATTTTTTTTAGTTTGTCATTCTCTTATTTTAGAAGTTAGAGGGGGGAGTGACACGTTTTACCACTTTGGAAGAGTCTCTCGCCAAAACTATTCAGTTTAGAAAAAAAGTATGTTATAAACCTCAATATCATTTTTAAGACCTATTCATAGATAAACCACTATGATTTTGATGAAAACTTTTTTTTGAGTTTCTGTTCTAAGTATGGGGCGGGGCACCCCTAATTTTTTTGTTTTTGTTTTATTTTTTGTATAAAAATCTTAATGCGGTTCACAGAATACATCTACTTACCAAGTTTCAATAGTATAGTTCTTATAGTTTCGGAGAAAAGTGGCTGTGACATACGGACGGACAGACAGACATGACGAATCTATTAGGGTCCGGTATTTTGCCATTTGGCTACGGAACCCTAAAAAGTCAACAATGGTGTATATGTCTATCATTGTGTATCATGTGCTCATTCACAGTGCACGGGCGGGAACGGAGGCGGGTGCGGGTGCGCGGGTCTTAGCGTTTTCATATTCACAGTGCCGAAGCGGCTGAGAGCCTGACGGGTGAATCAAAATGTTTTGGAACCAGACGCATTAGCCGCTCGAACGCACTGTGAAAGATACAGGCGGACTGAGCCAATAGAATCATCCGCACGACAATCGCGCCACCTGCATCCGCCCCGATGAGGACGCGCAAGGGGCTCTCCACTCTGAATGCAACGGGCGTCTAGGAACATTTGAAGTACACGCACCCGCCTTTTCCCTGAAAAGGGCCTTAGGGATAACCCACAATAACCATTTTTATTTAAAAAATTTTTTTTTTATATTTTGCTAAGGTGACTGTGGATTCTGGTGTTCGGCGGAATCCTACACAATATCATTGAGTGGTTTACCACCGTACCTTGCTAAGACTAAATCAAAGGCTAGGAAGGACCCAGATCCGACTCGGAGCACCCCGACTCCACCTACTTAGTCTTGTCGCTACTACCCCTAGAGTGTAGGTATATAAAAAATGCGGGAGCCAGAAGCTCAAGGGAGGTCAGGTCACTCAGGGCTGACCGCAGAGCTTCTGGCGGGAGCCCACCCAGAGTCAAATCTCAATGATAGACACTTGTCTAAGTGCACCATATTTCTTAGGTGTACCATCACCAATATCAAGTTACGAGCTTTCAAGTTCTATCTGAGAGGTAAGATGTTTAAAAAAAAAGTGTAAGAAATAAGGCAAGAGATAATCTGTCAGCTTTTTCTGATTAATACCCATGAATTTTCATGTCCCCTGTGACACCCCCCCCCCCTTCGGACTGCACATGGATATACCTAACCATGAAATTTCGTATATAGTTTCAAACTTTCAAACATATTGCCCGTAAGAGCGTAAAAACCTCATTTTCTCTCAATTTGGTAATAAGGATATTTGTGATGAAATACATTAATCATTACAGCGTTTTTCCTCTTTCTGCAGACAAACCAACATGAAATGTTGAACGAATGTGGTATGTAAGTTTATAGAAACTCGCTCTAAGAATTGGTTGTAACTCATGACCACAGATTTCTAAAACAAAAGGATATTAGAAATTTAGAAATCTGTGCTCGCGGCTCGCGGCTTACGTTTTATCACCATGCAAATATACAAATATTTACAAACTTAAAATGGCATCTGTATTTATAGCTACAAGGTAATCAAAAACTTTAAAAATAAGTTTGAAGCTTCTAGCGTAAAAAATGGCGAAACTTCCTAACACTCTTTCACCCCTTCTTTTTTTGGGAGAAAAGCATTATATTTACCTACTCTCGTTGTTTCATGGTTGATGTTACAAAGAGGTTTTTTTTTTAACCCCCGACCAAAAAAAGGGGTGTTATAAGTTTGACGTCGATGTCTGTCTGTCTGTCTGTCTGTCTGTCTGTCTGTCTGTCTGTCTGTCTGTGGCACCGTAGAGGTCAAACGGATGGGCCGATTTCGATGCGGTTTTTTTTATTTCAAGGTTAATATCCGTGCGGATGTTCTTAGCTATGTTTGGTTAATATCGATTCAAAATGGCCGCCTCCACAAAATGGCGGACAAAATATTTCTTCACAACCTACCTCAATATGGGTATCAAATGAAAGGGCTTGACTAGTAGAACACTATACATTATAACAAATTTCAAATCCAAGATGGCCGCCACCACAAAATGCCGAATTGTAGTATTTTTTTCACTACTACCTCAATATGGGAATCAAATGAAAGGGCTTGACTAGTAGAGCACTTTGCACTATGACAAATTTAAATCCAAGATGGCCGCTACCACAAAAAGGCGAAATACATTTCTTTTTTCACAACTCCCTTAATATGGGTATCAAATGAAAGGGCTTGACTAGTAGAACGTTATAAAGATGATACGAGATCCGAGGTAGTTGGGGGTTAATCAAAATTTTTAATTTCGTTCTTGTGTCTTATACTCTACATTTGTGATAAGAACATCTAGGACGGAATGCGTTGCCTGAACATTCGTAAAATTTTATTAATTTTAGTGATTGTAAAAACCATATTGTAAAAAATTTAGCTATAATTAAAAACCTATGCATTATACAAAAATAAGTAGCAAAGAAAAAATATGGCAAATATCATTATTTACAATAATGATCTCTACAATTTTTATCGTACGATGCGCGGTTCGCGAGATATTCAATAAAACGTGTTTTCCAAGATGGCGGCTGAAGTGAGTAAACCCCGCCCCCGCCGTACCCATTTGGATTTACATTCAGGACACCCGTCAACATACTTATTTAAAAAAAATAGCAGGTCCCGTACGTTGCAAAAAAAACCCCGGTGCTTGGCCTACCCACTAAATGTTTCCACTACTGGGACTCGGGGCCTTCTTTTGGAAGGAGAGTGTTAGGGCCATAATCCACCACGCTGGCCAAGTGTGGGTTAGTGGTTGACACATGATCTCGAAAAATTCTAGGTACATGTCGGTTACCTCACGATGTTTTTCTTCACCACTTTTAAGTTAGCGGCATTACGCACATGACTTCGAAAAAACAGTAGGGCGCGTGGTGGGATTCGAACCCAAGGGCTCCGGATCGGCAGTCGCCGTTCTCCCGACTAGACCAGCCATAACGTCTTGGTGGTGTCGTGGTGTATTCTTGTTCTTGGTTACAGTCTTGGTGTCTTCAAATCGGGAGTGAATCGGTTTTTTAGGTTCTTATTAGGTATATACCTAATAAGTAGTTAAAAAAATCAATATGATTTTGCTCGATATCGATAACAGCAACAGGAAGATGCTTGAAATCACAGATTTATAAATTTTAATTTCCTTTTGTTTTAGAAATCTGTGCTTGAAATATTCTCAGAATATTTAGCTAAAATAAAATGAGCACTGAAGAGACTCCCATACAACATAAGTACCTACATTTTTTTGTAGTTTTAATATATCATAGGTAATGGCGAAACCGAGTAGTAATTCGTGCATGAGTCCAACTTGTATCTTTTAGTATTATTTATTATTCTTTATTTCAATGTATTTATTATCATTGTGACTAATCTACATATTTATTCTATTACTAGCAACCCGCCCCGGCTTCGCACGGGTATTATGGAAAATAAGTTTAAAACAAAATTATTAGACTTACAAATTTTAACACACTCTTGGCAGAATTGCCATGCTTAGTACATACGACCAAGACAAAACAAACAATCCCAATAATCTGTTTATCATTTAAAACGCACGTTTTTTTGTCTATTTTACTTTATTAAAAAAATGCGGGAGCCAGAAGCTCAAGGGAGGTCCTGAGAGGAGCGAGCCAAGCGAGGTCGCCGCCGTAGCGAGAGGTTACACTCAAGGACATAGAGCTTCTGGCTCCGGGAGCTCACCCGGAGTCGAACCTCAGTGATAGACCATAATAGGACCAATTGTTATGTTTAGGTATTGTTATGCTTCTTTCAATATGTGCCTTTAAACATTATGCTAAGTTATGTTTATGCTATATACGGTAGCAAAAATTATGCGAAAACTGTTATGCGTTAGTTGTTATGGTATATTATCATTAGTTCTAAAAACGTTAGGCGTGTCTGGCGTCGTTGTTATTCCCCTTTTTACTTTTACGCATGAAATCAAAAAATTACATCAGTAAATATTTAATGGTTGTAATTTAATGTTACAACTCTGCTAATGCCACCTACGACGTAGTTTATGGTTGTGCAATGTTTTATGAAACTACTAAAGTCTATTAGTTCTAAATACGTACTAAATAGTTACGGCTGGTCTAGTCGGGAGAACGGCGGCGGCCGATCTGGAGCCCCGGTTTTAAATTCCACGTGCACCAGGCACCACTGTCTTTTCGGAGTAATATGCGTAATACCGCTAACTTAAAACGGCGAAGGAAATCATCGTGAAGAAATCGCCATGTACTTAGAATCTTTTGTGGTCATGTGTCATCCACCAACCCGCACTGGGCCAGCGTGGTGGATTATGGACTTGACTCTCTCCTTACGAGAGAGGGCCCCGAGTCCCAGTAGATTATCTATTCTATGCCAGTAGTAGGAATATTTAGTGGGCTGCTTATTGAATCTATTGACACAGCTAGATTTCTGATAGTCTCATCATCGTAGTCCTTAATGCTCGTCTTATTCTACTTTAGTAGGTAGGATAAAGGGGACCTTTGGTGATGACCTATATCGTATCCTATCCCCCAGCTCAAGTTACACGCGCACCACTGTTTTTTCGAAGTCATGTCCGTAATGCCTCCAATTTAAAACGGTGAAAGAAAACATCGTGAGGAAACAGAAATGGAATAAATTTAATGTAATACTGTGTAGAAAGTGCGAGAAAACTTGAACAATAACAGTAAAGGTAGAATAAACTTATACAAAAGTAGTTCTGTAAAGAACATTTTAACAGGAACATAAAAAGTGTTACGAAAAAATGTTTAATATTTAATATCATTTGCGTCCACTACCTACGTAGCGAGGCGACCACGCGAATTAGTAGACGCGCGCGCGGCTGCTCGTACTTACCTATTTCATAGCTGCGAACACCTCTACCCCGTGCCACAGATCAGAAAATAGTTACCATGCCTCGGTGTCTCTCTATCGGTGTTGCGCCGCGCGGCGCCGCATTTTGAAATTTTGATAGGATTGATATTTTTAATTTCGTTGTATCTTTTGAATGGAATGTCCCACTTCAATAATTCAAAAAGTAATCAATAGGTATTAAAAGAGTCTTGAATAAGAAATAATTTATTTGGATAAGAATTAATGCAAATGTGTTGATAACATGGTCTGAATTTCTTCTCTTTGGTCTCATGGTCTTAATTACTGTAGTTAGACATATGGTCTCGCGAGGTTTTTTGTAGATTTTAATACGCTCTATAATATTGTAGAACATTGTTTTGGTCTATCATTACTACTTTCCGCAGCGTATGCTATGAAAGCCATTTTATGACTGTTTTTTTATAAGTACCTTGCGTTGGTTTTAGTAAAAATTTCCGTGTATATCTAATTTTTTTTCGTGATAAACATAGCCTATGTTACTCAGTGATAATGTAGCTTTCTATTGGCAAAAGAATTTTTGAAATCGGTCTAGTAATTTTACTAATTTTTGAGTTTATTCGTAACATACAAAAATACAAATCTTTCCTCTTTATAATATTAGTATAGACTAGTATAGATAGGTAGGTGCATTATTTGTATATTGTGTTGAAGCTGCGCAACTCAGTTAAGCTTCCACTCCACAGTCCCAACAATAAAATTTATCGGGCGTACTATATAGGGCCTAATTATAATTAACATTATCAGATTAATAGTTTGTTATTTTGAAAGTTCATTAAAATGTACATTATTGATAATGTACCTATGTACAAAATACAAATGTACATCATTATTTATTTCAACTAACCTATAATCCATACAATGATATAACTAAGTACCTATACTACTACAACCTACAACAAGTACCTACCTACCTTACAAATAGGGATTGTGACTATTTTATCATTCATAGATAGACCATTCTTGGATTGAACCAAAAAATTTACCTTTACCTAGTAACTTTGAACGAATTCCAGCATAACCTGGAATCCGTAAAAAATTGGCAGTCCGGTCATAGGGACTGCCGATAAAAGTAAAAATCTTATAACTTAGAATTTTAGTAACTAACAGCCATAATGGAGGACAATACGTGACCGCAGTATAGGTTTACTAATATTCCGAGAGGTAGCAGAAAATGTTGGGTGTTCCCCCTTGGCTACACTTGGCCTGGCTTTGCTCGCTCCACAGTTCCACTCAAGACCTCCCTTAGCTCCCGTATTTTTTGTGTGTTTTGGGTATTATTTGGAAAATATTTAGTTTCCACCATCCACCTAGTTAAGACTAAATGGGACTGGGTAAGTTACATAGGACCTAGATCCGACACAGAGCATCCCGACTCCACCTAGTCTTGTCGCTACTACCCATAGAGTGTATATAAAAAATGCCGGAGCCAGAACCTCAAGGGAGGTCCTGAGTGGAGCCATGCGAGGCCGCCGAGCGTTGCGAAGAGGGGAGAGGTGGCGAGCGAAGCGAGCCGGCGACCTCCGTAGTGGAGCTCAGGCCGAGTATAGAGAAGCAACTCTCAGGCCTGACCGCAGAGCTTCTGGTGGGAGCCCACCTGGAGTCAAATCAAAGTGCACCATATTTCTTAAGTGTCAACCACTTTAAACAACTTAAACACAATATTTCAAGCCGAATGTATCGGCATCACCAGGGCAGCTTTTATTTTAAGCTTTTAAAAAATGTTACTAACTGTAGGTACTTCAATTTGACAGTTTTTTTCCGGCATACTAGAATAAGTACATTTCAAAAATCAGTCATTATGGGAAAAGGTCATTTTAAGATTTGTTCATTACGGTTTTAGTACAATATAACATTCAGTCCAAATAGACCGCAACCAGTCGCAGCCAGAGATGTTGGAGACCTAAACATCAAAATTGTCTCCGACAGCGCCTCCGTGCTTCAAGCCCTTAAAAATAATACTATATAACCTCTGTCCTTATACTGGAATGCCACAATGCACTCCAATCCATAGCGAGTGCAAACAAAATAACCTTGCAATGGATTAAAGGACATAGCGACTCACTAGGTAATGACGCAGCAGATGAACTAGCCAAGAGGGGAGCAAAGGCAAAGGCACATGGACCGGAACCACTAATGCCTATACCCCAGGCTCAAATAAAAACGTGGCTGCGCAGAAATACTGAAAAAGCCCATTTAACAGAATGGAATAACAGTGAAGGATGCAGGCAAACAAAAAATGCTGTTCCGGAAGCATCGAAAAAACTTGCCCGCAACCTCATGAGATTAAACAGGGACAAAATTCGTAAAGTCATAGGTATAATAACTGGTCACTGTCCCTTAAATAAGCACCTATTTACCATAGGTGTAACAGTCAGTCCTCTATGCAGAAAATGCATGGAGGAAGAAGAAACGCCACAGCATGTACTCATGGAATGCAGCAGTGTGGCGAATCAACGGGCAGAATTCCTCCAATCTCCGTCGTCTGTTCCGGATGCCTATCGCAACCTTAATAGGATGCTCGCCTTTTGGGACGGCCTAGGCTGGTTGGAGTAGAAAGGGAAGTATGAGTCACGTACAATGGCCCAATAAAGAGGCTAGGTGCGGAAAAGGCCCCGCTAAACTAACTAACTATTTCTTAAGTGTACCGTTAGACCGTCACCAATATCAAGTTAGGGGCTTTCAAGTTTTACCTGAGAGATAAGATGTTTAAAAAAATAGGAATATCATAAGAAATACTCGTAATCTGACAGCTTTTTCTGATTCATAAAATTAATTTTCATTTTAAACATTGTTTATTTTGTAAGTATGGTCACCCTACAATTTAAGCATTATACAATGCGGCTACACGTTGGCCGCCTTATTGTAGAACGCTAGAACGTATCGCGATAACGACAATCCGGCTAATCGTTGAACCGCCGCATTACAAAACGGCCCTGTTTTTTAAAACGGCTAGCCGTAATGTACTACGGCGAATTATACAATCCGGCTGCGACATGTACTCTAGGGGTAATAGCGACAAGACTATGCAGAGACAGCAGATTCGGATCTGGGTCCTATGAAACCTAACCAGCCCAATTTGGTTATTTTACAAGGTGGACAGTGGAAACTAAATATTTCTCACAGTTTCGCGGTTCACCCACGTGGACAAAGATAGGTAAGCCACGTCCAGTCTGTCCAGTAAATTTGGAGCCCATATCAGTTGTAGTATACAGTGATCTGTGGTCAGTTGGCCGCGTGCCTAAGGAAGTTTTCCCACGAGTCTGAGGACCCATGCTTGTAGCTTAGCTAAGGGGTAAGTTATAAAAAAAAATTGTCAGTTAAGCAACTGCCGACAACAGAAGTGAAAACTTATAACTCAGAAACTATGCGAGTGAAGCTGGAGGGCGTGGCCATGAGCATGGCCATCTAGAAATGCGTCAGCCAATGGGAAATGATGGCGCATTTCTTGAAGGCCAATGGCCATGGTCCCGAGTTTACTCGAAGATTTCTTATCATTGGCGAGCATGACACTAGAATTCAATTCACAGCCCATGAAAAATCTGTATGCGCCGCGCCAAAAGAACTTTTCACTTCAATAATATTGTACATGGTTCTGAACAAATATACTCCATGAAAGTAATTAAAATTGACTACATAAGACAAAACTAAAGTTAGGTAGCATTATCTAACTTTATTTTTAGGACTTATTAAAAGTGGTTTTATTATTACTCTTAAGTTTAATCAATTCTAATGATTCATAGCTTTGAGAACAGAAAACAATCAGTTTTAGCAACCATGCAGCTAATGAAAAAGTTTACTCAAAATAGTAGTTATGAGGTATCCCATTCATAATTAATTCAGTATAAGAGTAAGCCTGCATGCATCATCCTAGGCTTTGTTTACAATGAGATATTATGCGATAACTGTATCAGAATTGACACTCAAGATTAAGCGAACTACAACTTAGTACTGAGGGATACAAATGCAAAATGTGGACAGCTCAATCAAATCATAAGACATAATAGCTCACTGCAAGTCTCAATTTTTAAAATTAAGTTCATTGCTAAACTTTAAAAAATTGTCCATTTAGTAAACCTGATCAAAGAACACATTGTCAACAACAGTTTCTAGTATCATATCATTGGCATCGACATCATGTGACTTCATATGTTTCTGTAATATTCTTTTGTTTGCCAATATCTTTCCACACATATCACATGTCACTTTCTTTTCCATATGGCTTTCCTGATGCATTTTAAGCCCTGATGTAGTCGCAAATCCCTTGAAGCACTTATCGCATTTATGGGGTCTCTCTTTAGAGTGTGTATGAGCAATATGGACCACTAAGCTCTGTTTTGTAGCAAACTTTCTTTCACAGCCACTATGGTTACATGAAAATGGACGAGGCCTCTCTTGTCCAGAGTGAACAATACTGTGTGCTCTCAGATATGAAGCTCTTGTGTATGTTTTTGGACAATAAAGACACAAGTACTTTTCTCCATTATGAGTCTTCATGTGCACCATCAATGTGTTACGAGCTGTAAATGCTTTACAACATATTACACACTTAAATCTTGATCTGTTGCTCGAGTGTGCAATACGGAAATGCTCTTTCAGTGATTGTCTCGATTTGTAGGTTTTGTTACAAAAGCCACATTTGAATTGAGCTACATCTTTATGGGATATAAGGTGTTGTCGCAATCCTGATGATGTGTGGAAATCTTTGCCACATATTTGACACAGAAATTTTTTGACACCATTGTGTTTGACTACATGTGAGCGTAATCCAAACGATCTTGTGAATGTCTTATCACATAATGTGCATGAATACTTTTTATCTCCTTCTTTTCGAGCTGGTTGCTCAGTCGAAGTTATCACAGTAACTGGAGGTAGAGGGGTTAATTCCTTTTTTTCATTAAGGTGGGTATCAAAGTCTAAGGTGGGATGATTACTAAACAAAGGTGTATCATATTCGTGGTCCTGATATACCACATTGATGTCTATAGCATCTATATCAGTTCTTTGGAAATTCGTAGGTGATTGTATCATAAAAATCCTGGATAATGTAGATGTAGCTTTCAGACAGTTCAATTTGAAGGTGTAAGCTGATAACGCCGTCGAAATACATGATGAACAAACCACTTGAGGCCAATTTTCTTCGTCGTTATTCTGAAATGTTTAAATTGAGGATTCAGTTGATTGCATTACAGAAGCATAACCTCAAATTAGGTATATAGAATTTTGAATTACCTCTAAACAGTTCAAATAAACCAGGATGTCGATAAGCTTAATCTTGTTCGAGTCATGTTCTACTAAATCCTGAATGTTCATAAACATCGATGATTCAGACTCCATGAGACAAGTGCGACAAATATTTTTCGTAAGTGGTAGGATTAAACTAGTTGAAAACTCCATTTACGAATTCAATACGTTATAATTAAGAATACTACGTAATTCTAGATACTAAATCCAGATCAAAATCTACGCATTTCATGTCGACTTTTTCAAACAAATATAAAAATGGCCTCCAAGCCTCCAACACCTCCGTCACCTCCATTGCCATTGGTTCCCAGTGTTTCCACTTTAATCATTTCCTTTCCCCTCGCCTCAATTAAGATTTCCCCTTTTTTTCCCTCAAAACTTATTCTACTTATGCTGGTATGGTTCTGGCACCCCCTCAGGAGAGATTCAAATTTTAAAATTGCAACCAATCTCAATAATATTTAAGCTTTTATGCCTCATCGAAAACCATATTATAAAAAAATTGGAACTGATATCTGACTAATTATAGGAAAAATTTCCTCAATATGACGAAGTTTTCGTATGCATGATTTCCCCTTTACATCTCTTTCCCCTTTTTCTTCCCCTCTGGACCCTAATTTCCCCTCAAAAGGGAAGTTCCCTCATTAATGGAAACACTTGGTTCCGTTCTCTTCACGTCACATCTGTGACACTGACACAGATAACATTAACGTCAAAGATTCTGTGAGCAGAACGGAACGTGAATGTGAACGGACAAAGAAGTTGGAAATGAACGGATGAATGTGAACGGAGACGGACCTGACAAAGAACGTGAATCACGTTCGTAATGAGCACAGATTACACAGTGTGTGTCTGTCTGTGGCACCATAGAGCTCAAACGAATGAGCCGATTTCGATGCGGTTTTTCAAGTTGAAGGTTAATAATATCCGTGCGGACGTTCTTACCTATGTTTGGTTAATATCGATTCAAGATGGCCGCCTCCACAAAATGACGGACAAAATATTTGTTCACAACCTACCTCAATATGGGTATCAAATGAAAGGGCTTGACTAGTAGAATATTATACATCATAAAAAATTTAAATCCAAGATGGCCGCCACCACAAAATGGCGAATCATATTATTTTTTCACTACTACCTCGCGAATAGACTGGGCTACTCTGCCCCGGCTCATGTTTGGCAGCGTTATTATTCCATACAGTTCCCAAATTAAAAATCTTGGGGTTATTTTTAAACAGTTGTATGACGTAGGACCCACAATTGCAATCAGTCAAGCGCAAATTGTTTGCCTCTGCCGCATCATTGAGAAGAATAAGAAACTTTTTACCAATGGCTACTAAAGTTGCGTTAGCACATTCTCTCTTGCTACGTATTTTGGATTATGTGGATACATGTTACCTCGACTTAACCCAGGAGCAATTTGATAGAAACGAGCGTCTCCAGAATTTTTGTATTCGGTTTATTTTCGGCCTTCGAAAGTTCGACCATATTTCACACTTCCGTAAAAAACTCGAGTGGCTCCCTATTAGGCTTCGCCGGGACACACATATACTCTCTCTTTTTTATAATACACTTTTTAATCCCTTGTCACCCACCTATCTTAGTTCTCATTTCATATTTCTCTGTGATACTCACTCTAGTAATCTTAGGTCATCTAACAATCTTCTTCTGTCCACTCCATCTCACACTAGTTCCTTCTGTGGGTCTTCGTTCTGCGTGAGAGCGGTTGCTCTCTGGAATGCGCTTCCGGTGGGTATTAGGCGTGCGCAGAGCTTAGACTCCTTCAAGGCTCAGATTAAGAAACACTATCTCTCTGAATTATTCTCTTGATTCATCTTACTTCTTAGTTGTTTCCTGAATGATCACTATGATTGGATGTATATTTATGTATGTTTATTTTTATTTTATTATTATATGTATTTTTATTTTTAATATCTAAATTATATGTCTAAAATATTGTTAAGTAGTCTATTAAGTTTTTTTTTTAATTCTGTTTTTACACGACGGCACATTGTTATTATTTTTTGCACTCTCCTCACTGTATTCTTATTGACATATTTTCCTGCTGTTAATGGTTGCCTGGAAGAGATCGCTTTTAGCGATAAGGCCGCCATTTATGGCTCTAGATATTAAGTCATTGTTTTTTTATTGTGTACGTGTTTGTAATTTTCTGGTGTGCATAATAAAGAGTTTCTGTCTGTCTGTCTGTCTGCCTACCTCAATATGGATATCAAACGAAAGGGCTTGACTAGTAGAATATTTTGCACTATGACAAATTTCAAATCCAAGATGGCCGCTACCACAAAATGGCGAAATAAATTTCTTTTCACAACTCCTTTAATATGATATCAAATGAAAGGGGATTGACTAGTAGAATTTTGTTCAGATAACAAATCCGAGGTAGTCGGGAGCTAGTCAAAATTTTAGTTTTTTCTTGTACACTTGTTACTGTCGCTTTTTCGTTTCATTGATATTAAAATCACAACGATGCTAAAGAAATGTTCAGTACAAAAATTCGAAATATATTAAAATCGTTGAATACGTAACATACAATTCGGGTAAGAGCGAACTAAATCAGTCAGTTGACCATGCGGCATTACTGAACACTAGTGGAACGCCGAAAAATAATGGTCACGGAACCAGATAATCGATGAGCTAATTCGCATAGTTCACTAAAACTTAAGGAGCTGTTCTGTATACTCGTCGTTTGAGAACTAATGTCCCAACACTTATATTTTTATTTATTCTTGGCCATAGATACCACAAATCACTAGATAGATACCACAGACTAAGTAGAGAGAATAGATACTAGTCCTTCAGTCACAGATAAATATTTTCGTATCAGTGTTGCCATTTATATTTTTGAATCTTCCTTTTACTTGTGCTTAGTTTGTGTCTCTGCATCGAGAATTTTATTGAAAATCGGATGTGATCAGTAACGATTTTTTATTCCATTATCAATGAGCCGTTTTCCGACGAGACAAAAATAGTTCCAAAGGATGCACTAGATAGCGGTAGTGGAATTTCAAAAAGATTTGTCTGTACCATAGACTCTCAAAAGTGTAATTACTATGAATTACTGTGAATGTACAGGGGGAAAAGTGTAAATCTAAATTATTTGCCATAACTAAAAATGTTGGAGGTTTCCCAAACACATTATTTATTTTAGATAAATTATAATTTTCTTCTCAGCTCGGCTGATGTGTTTGGTTTGTTTACCTTCTATAAATCCTGAATACTCGAAGAAAAAATTTCATTCTAAAATATTTTTCTTGTTTTTGTGTTAAAATATTGGGAATAAAAATAGTCAATTAAATTGATAATGAAATAAAAAAATCGTTACTGGGTGATCGCAGTATTATTGGTGTAGAAAACGTCAGGTAGACGCTGCTGCCCATCACCTGGTTTATCCCTTAGTCGCCTTTTACGACATCCACGGGAGGAGAGGAAGGGGTCTTATTCTATCGCCGGAGCCCCCACGGCTTAATACAAATAATAATTAGTAAGAAATTGAAAATTAGAATATACCTAGTGAGCACAGCAACACGAGAATAACATGCGGCTGAATGACTAGTGTAATCAGAGGCAAGATTAAATTTTTAAAAATTACGCGGGTCTGAAAGTGTTTGACTAGCAAAATTTTTTAGTATGTGGTATTTATTTATTTTATAGGTGTTTCGCTACAAATGCTTAAATTTGTTGTGTTTATAGTGTATGTGTAAGTGCTGTGATGAAAATATGTATAATTTGTATGTTTACGTAGTGTAAGTGCTGTGATGAAACAGTAATACGAGTATATTGCAACAAAAACTTTTTTGCAATGTATGTGAAATGCAAATTTACTTTGTCGTGACGAATCCAATTAATGACACTAATGTGGTAAGTACCTAGAAGTTAATGTCGCGATAAAAAGACTGTAATAGACACAGGTACACAGGAACTATACTCGTAATATCTTTATCTATACTATACCCGAATACCCGAGCGTGACGGATCATTTCAGTTCACACCCCACGAAATTCTGTCCTAGGCGCGCCCAAAGAAGTTTTCACTTCAAAAATATTCAAAAGTATGCAGACGCTCGAACTAGGGAAGTACAATTTCGAAAGTGAGGCCATGAGAAGAGTCCAGCTGGGCTGGGCAGCATTTGGCAAACTACGTCGTTTCTTCACGTCGCGTCGCGTCGTCTATCCCACAATGTCTGACCTCCCATCCCAGCTGTCATGACCTTCTATGGTAAAACGTGGACACTGACAGTTAAGGTGGTCCACAAATTCAAAGTCGCACAGCGAGCTATGGAACGAGCTATGCTCTTAGTTTATCTGAGGGATCGAATTCGGTAAGAAGTGATCCGCCAGAGAACCAAGGTTACCGACATAGCTCAATTTGCATTTGCATTTGCAAAATGAAGTGGCATTGGTCCAGCCATATCTGTCGCAGTGCCTATAACCGTTGGAGTAGACGTGTTCTTGAGTGGAGACCGGGAATCAGCAAGCGTAGAATAGTAATTCGCCCTGAGAATTTAAATAATATTTGAAATCCAAATATTTGTTGTCGTATTTTTTCTTATATTTTGAGTAACTAATTAAGTGGACTTTAAGTAGTATTATCCCTAAACTGACGGACCGGTTCTGAGAGGCCCTGAGAGTGACCATGAGCTGCACATGCAACATGCAGCATTTCTAGATGGTCAATGGCCGTTGTCCCGAGTTTACCCAAAGATTCTTATCATTCCCGAGCGTGACGCTAAAATTCAATTCACAGCCAACGAAAAATCTGACTGAGGCGTGCTAAAAGAAGTATTCACTTCAAAAATAAATACAAAAGTTAGAGTTAAAACTAAACTTGGGAATTAACGGAATGGGACGTTTTCAAGAGGCAAAAATACCTGTCAAAGACAATTCCCAATTTCACCGTAGGTGGCGCCACTGTTTTATTTTGTTAGAAAAGATTCACATAGTGGTGCCACACTCGGCAATATTTAGAACTATCTTTGAGAAGTCTTTTTGCGTCTGGAAAACGCCTCAATTTACTTTTAAAAAATAACATCATCACAAAATGACAATCCCGCTTTGCAAATGAAGTTTTTCTTAATTAATCTGTGTCACAGTCGATTGTGTCTTCTGTGGTTATTCGTCAATCATTCGTTTTCGTCGCATTTCATTTTTCATTCAATTCAATCAGTCCTTTTGACAGCTGGTGTGTGTCGTGGTCAAGCTGGAGCATTTTCAGCTTTATCTAAATTTCACAAAACTTTCATGAATTTCCTCATTGGTACACATACAACTTATATTCTTTTAAGACATATTATTAACAAGAGGTTCGTACTACTTAAAGTATATTTTAATGTATATATTGTTAAAGTCATAACCTCAATTGCCGAGGCTTTTCGGTGTTTTTCCTAATTTTACACAAGAAATTCTACATATTACATCGTCTAAGTGTTCTTATTGTGTTAAAATTGAGTTGCTTATGGTTTATGTAACACGTAGTTGTGTTTTGGCTGATTCTAGATAGATTAGTGTGAAGACGTAATCATGAGTCGTTTCTTCGCAACCGGAACAGACTCCGAGTCTGAGAGTTCATCCGAAGACGAGCCAGTAGTACGCGCTCCGGCGCCTGTATATACAGTAAGTACAATCCATTGATAAATGAATAATATCACTATTATGTGAAACAGGTTGGAACAAATTCTTTACCTCTTCATTAATGTCGTAAAGGACGTAAAGTACATCAGATCTCGTGTGCAAGCTAAAAATAAAGCATTTATAAAAATCATTGCCACTTTTAAATATCAACAAATGCTATTGCATCTCTGTGCGAGTACCAACTGCACATATCTACATAGTTATGTGTTAAAACCGTATATTAATTTTGTCTACAGTTCAGTGATGATGAGGAAGAAACGAAGCGCGTTGTGCGTTCCATGAAGGAGAAGCGATATGAGGAGCTTGAAGGCATCATTCACTCCTTGAGAAACCACAAGAAGATCAAAGACTTTGCATCTGCACTTTCCTCCTTTGAAGAACTCCAGAAGGCTTACACGAGAGCAGCACCAGTGGTAGCTAAGGAAGAGAATGGCATTGCTCCACGATTTTTCATCCGAGCATTGGTGGAACTAGAAGACTGGGTTGCAGGGGCATGGACAGACCGTGACGCAAGGAAGGGGCTTTCCAAGGGCAACAGCAAAGCCCTAACATCTCTGAGGCAAAAACTCCGAAAATACACCAAGGAGTTTGAGGCTGAGGTCACCAAGTTTAGGGAAGATCCTGACCAGCCCGATGATGAAGAAGAGCAAAAAGGTTGGTATAAATATTGTTTCAAAACTAGTTGGTGAAGCCCTTTATTAGAAGAAGCTTGAGACAAATAGTAAATATTGAATAAAAATTACTTAAACTGTTGTCAAACAAAATTGAAATGTAGCTATTGTGATGTAGTTTTGCAGCATGATATAGATTCATTAATGTAAATTAATTTTCATATCCTTGGCCTTGGATTGGTCGAGCTTGTATTCCATACAATGATTCAATCTATAGTATTATAGACACTCTCAATAATGTCAAAAATGTTGGAAATAAAATACAAAAAGTACTTTTTATGTTGCCAAAATTAGTAAAAACTGCAGACCTGTGCACATTTAGATGTAACTTTATTATCCTAACTTGACAATAGGCTTAATACCTACCAAATACCTACCAAACTTTCTAATAAATCCATTCTTTTGTTTACAAATTTGGTTTGCTTGCATGTATATCTATGATGTGAATAACATAGTACAAAAATTCAACAAAATCACTGGTGCAACAATAGATATCAGACAAAAATAATAGACTATACGCAAAAGTGTTCAAGTAAGAATTGTCTTTTTGTTTTTCTAATACACATTTTTCTTCTTTCCATTTATCAACAACTCTCTGTAATGCCAAAATATGCACAGCCCCTTGTCATTACATAAACTTCACACTTCTATAGTTCTATATTCTAGCTATCTTTTGTTACCCATTGTGTATCTGTCGCAGCCGGATTGTATAATCCGCTGTATTACTTTACGGTTAGCCGTTTTGAAAAACAGGGTCGTTTTATAAAGGGGCGGTTTGACAATTAGCCAGATTGAAAGCGGCTGATTCAAAAACACCCGGAATGTATTCGACTCCATACATCATTCAAAACGGCTAGCCGTAATGTAATAAAGCGAAAGATTAGTATGTAGCCACTTTGACAATTTTTAGTTCCGATTCTTAACACTCATGGCGCTGTCTGACATAACAACAACCATGGCGTTGAAAACAGTATGTGTGTTACTAAATTGCTAATGTGACTGTGGATTCTGGTGTTCGTCGGAATCCTACACAATATTATTGGGGTGGTTTACCACCGTCCACCTTGCTAAGACTAAATCGGACCGGGTAGGTTAGGAAGGACCCAGATCTGACTCGGAGCACCATGACTCAACCTAGTCTTGTAGCTACTACCCCTAGAGTGTATATAAAAAATGCGGGAGCTTCTGGCGGGAGCCCACCCGGAGTCAAATCTCAATGATAGACCCTTGTCTAAGTGCACCATATTTCTTAAGTGTACCATCACCAATATCAAGTTAGGGGCTTTCAGGGTATTTTTTATCTGAGAGGTAAGATGTTTAAACACAAAGTGTAAGAAATATGGCAAGAGATAATCTGTCAGCTTTTTCTGAATAATACTCATTGTTTATACTGTAAGTATGGTCACCCTACAATTTAAGCACTAGTACAATGCGGCTAAACGTTGGCCGCCGTATTGAAGAACGTATCGCAATGACAATGCGGCTAATCGTTGAACCGCCGCATTACAAAACGGCCCTGTTTTTCAAATCGGCTAGCCGTAATGTAATACAGCGGATTATACAATCCGGCTGCGACATATCCATCAAAGATGAATCAGATTAGTTCCTACTGTGAGCTCTTAAATGCCTAGCAATACCAAACTTAGTTTCAAATGTTTTATTTCACCTACATACCTACACATATTAACAAGCCTTTATTTCTAGAGTATTAACAGTACAGTACTTACACAGATTCGTCATCATCCGATGAGTCTGAAGAGGAAGAGAAGCCGAAGGAGAAGCCCCGCGCCCGGCGATCTCCCGAGCCGCCGCGCAGGCCTCCGCCGCAGGACGATGACTCCTCGGACTCCATGGACTGGGGCTCCAGCTCTTCAGACTCCAGCTCCAGTTCTGATGATGAAGCGAAAGGCGCTGCGACTATGCGCGAGCGGTTCTTGAAGTCCAAGACGGAAGCTGGTAAACATTTTTAACATTTCATTTATTATTTTCCAGACTTTAGCTAGAACAAACAGACAGTCAACATTTTCAAAAATTGTCTTTTTGATGTAAGTATACAAGTATGCTATGTATACAAGTGTCACAAGTCTCGGATCTACTCGGGATTTCCCTCTCTGCCACATGATGGACCCAGTACCCGCTCGGTGAATCCATGAAATCCTAAGAAGTTCATCTCACACCACTTTAAGTCCCCATGCATTGTAGTGAGCCCTAGTGGCATTGCATAGAGACGAAGATACTTGCCCTAGAGTATCCTCATATTTATTTATTTATTCCTCATCTGAGTACCCTGAGTTTCAATATGAGGTATGATACCCTTAATGACACACTCAAAATTTCAAGTTATACACTTGTATCTTTGCAATTTATTTGTAACTGCGTAAATAAATGTATATTATAAATTGTAGGGGATGATGAGGAGAGGGACAAGCGCAGAATCAAGAAACGTGAGGAGAGGCGAGAGACGAGAGTTGGGAAGTCTAGCAAACGCGACCAGGCGGACGACGGCGGCGAGTGGGAGACCGTCAGGAAGGGAGCCGCTACTTCGGACAAGCCCAAGATGTTTGCCAAGGTTTCTACTGCTTAATCTACATATTATTAAAAAACACATTTAATAAAACAAGAACAAAATTTATGATAAATCATGTATTAGAAATGGAAACTGTTAACACAATTAATTAATTTCCATAGAAAATAATCTTGTAAACAGGATAATATAAACTGATACATACTACATGCACTAAACACCCAATAGAGATAAAAAATATAGATTTGTGTGATTGTGTCGGTGAGTGTGTGTGTGTTTGGGTTTACCCACCTGGGATAGCTGGCTGTCAGCTTACTTTTGTTATGATATAATTAGTTTAGTTTTGAAAAATTATTTTAATAATTCGATAAAATACATACATGCTCATAAAGCACTGGCTGCGTTGCCTCATGGGATGGCTATCATCTGTCTGAGAAATGAGCCATATTGGGAGTCCACTTTGGTTACGTAAATGACGCTAAACATTTTAAATAGCATAAAAAAAATTACAGTTGTCATGTTCATAATAAGCAAGAAGATATGGTTTTTCTAAATGTCCATGCCTTTCTTGAAATTCTAATTATTTTATGTTTTTAACAGACTTCAAAAATGGAGTAAGTTCTCAATACAGCTGTGTGACAATAAGTTTCAACAAAAAGTTTAAACCTTTACGTTTGTGTCCAGGACAGCGACATCGACGCCGCTCTAGTGGTGAAGAAGCTGGGCGAGATCAGTGCCGCTCGCGGACGTAAGCGCACCGACCGGCGCGCACAGTTGGAGCTCTTACATGAACTGAGGACGGTCGCCGCCGCACACAACCTCGGCGACGCCTTGCAGCTCAAACTACGCGCCGCCACCGTCGCCGCTCTCTTCGACTACAACCCAAAAGTCTCCGACGCCATGAAGCCAGAATACTGGTCCCGTCTCGTCGAAAACGTCGACCACATGGTCACTCTACTCCTCGCCCACGAAGACATGGTCCTCAGCGAGTCCTTCACCGAAGACAACGAAGAGCTAGTCGCTCCCCCATACCGCGTCCGGGGATGCGTCCTGACAGCTCTGGAACGTCTCGACGACGAGTTCACCAAACTCTTGAAAGAGTGCGACCCCCACTCCAACGAGTACGTCGAGAGGCTGAAAGATGAGGTCCGAGTATCGGCCCTCATCGACCGCGTCTGCCAAGTCGTCGAACGCGATGGAACGCCCCAGGAAATCTGCCGTGCGTACTTACGCAAGATCGACCATCTTTACTACAAGTTCGACCCGCGCGCCGTCCGCAAAGACTTGCCGCCTGGCGAAGAGACTTCCATCAAGAAGATGGAGAAGTTCTGCAAATTTATTTACGCTAACGACGAGTCGGACCGTCTCAGGACTCGGGCTATTCTATCCCATATCTACCACCACGCGCTTCACGACAACTGGTTCCAAGCTCGCGATTTGCTGCTCATGTCTCATCTTCAAGAGACGGTTCAGCATTCGGATCCCAGCACTCAAATCCTGTACAATCGTACGATGGCGAATCTGGGGTTGTGCGCATTCCGTCGGGGCAACGTGAAGGAGGCTCACGGTTGCCTCGCCGAGCTGATGATGACTGGAAAGCCTAAGGAGTTGCTCGCTCAAGGATTGTTGCCTCAGCGTCAGCATGAGCGTTCGAAGGAGCAAGAAAAGATTGAGAAACAGCGTCAAATGCCATTCCACATGCACATTAACTTGGAGTTATTGGAGTGTGTGTATTTAGTGTCGGCTATGTTGATCGAGATCCCGTATATGGCAGCTCACGAGTTCGATGCTCGTCGTCGCATGATCAGTAAGACGTTCTACCAGAATCTGCGAGCGAGCGAGAGGCAGGCGCTGGTGGGGCCTCCGGAGTCGATGAGGGAGCACGCCGTGGCGGCCGCGAGAGCTATGAGGCGCGGCGACTGGCGAGCTTGTCTCAACTTCATTGTTAACGAGAAGATGAATGCCAAGGTATGTTAGATCTTATTGTATTGTAACACTGAACTGTAAAGTATCAAGTTAGTCTTAAATCCTTAGGTCAGAGGTAGATATAAAATTATAGAATAGAAATTTCTGAATAGAATCAATATTTTGTATGATTCTTAAGAGTACAATACCTAGATTGTATTAATTTGATAAATCTTATATGTGAAGTATAAAGCTTTTTGAAAGCTTTGGACACATTTTGGTAAGGAAAAATTTGTATGGGTTCGCGTCACCACATCATACAGCGTGGCGCTTTGGTGTCGACATTAAATGAACATACAGGTAGGGTTACTGACCAGTAATCATACAAACGATGTGAGAAAAATAAATTCGCTTATTTAAAAACAAGAACAAAATTAAAAATTTTGATTAACCCCCGACTACCTTAGATTTGTTATCTGTACAACATTCTACTAGTCAAGTCCTTTCATTTGATACCCATATTAAGGGAATTGTGAAAAAGGAAATGTAATTCGCCATTTTGTGGTAGCGGCCATCTTGGATTTGAAATTTGTCATAGTGCAAAGTATTCTACTAATCAAGCCCTTTCATTTGATACCCATATTGAGGTAGTAGTGAAAAATATTATATAATTCGCCATTTTGTGGTGGCGGCCATCTTGAATTTGAAATTTGTTATAGCGTTTAGTACTCTGCTAGTCAAGCCCTTTCATTTGATACCCATATTGAGGTAGGTTGTGAAGAAATATTTTGTCCGCCATTTTGTGGAGGCGGCCATTTTGAATCGATATTAACCAAACATAGCTAAGAACACCCGCACGGATATTAACTTTCAAATAAAAAAAAACGCATCGAAATCGGCCCATCCGTTTGAGCTCTACGGTGCCACAGACAGACACACACACAGACAGACAGACAGACAGACAGACAGACAGACAGACAGACAGACAGACAGACCGACAGACAGACAGACAGACAGACATCGACGTCAAACTTATAACACCCCTTTTTTTGTCGGGGGTTAAAAAAAAAAATGTCTAACAAACTAAATCATTGTATCAAGCACTCGAATCAAAATCACCCTTTGCACTAGATTCATTCAACGACGTCAGTTGTGTGCGTGATTTACTTTCGTACACATCGTTACGCAAACGTAAATCTGGCAACGTCGCAAAACCCCCGCGCTGCGCGCCGCTTGTAGATAGGTAGGTATCTCCAAGCGGCGCGCGCGGCGTTGCAGCGTACCTCAGTAGGTGCCGCCGCCGCGCCGGCCGAGAGGGGTAGGTACTAGGTAGGTATAAAGGCGCGATAATTCTGAACGGTCAAGTAGGTACGTCACAACAAAAGCTTCAATACCTGTTCATAACTAATAAATCGAATACCTACCATATGATAAAGATAAGAGATAAACAAAAATTATTGGCAGTCATAGGAACTGCCGATAGAAGTGAAAACTTATAACTCAGTATTTGATAGCTAACTTTGGAAACTGCGCCGGTGAACCCGGAGGGCCTGGCCATTACCATCTAGAAAATACATCAGCCAGTGGGAAATGCTAACGCATTTCTAGATAGCCAATGGCCATGGTCCCGAGTTTACCCGAAGAATTCTTATCATTTCCGAATGTGACGCTAGAATTCAATTCACAGCCCATGAAAAATCTGTGTATGACACGCCGCGATTTCACTTCCAAAAGTAAATAGGTAAATGGATAGGTACCTAGGTGTCTATTGTAAATTTGGTGAAACATTACAAAATGATTGCTTTGTAGTAGGTAATACGAGTAAGATAGGTACGTGTTGTCAGAATCAAGGACAATTCGCATAAACAGCCCATCAAATGTTCCCACAGCTGGGACTCGGGGCCTTCTCTCGCAAGAAGAGAGTTAAAGCCATAATCCACCACCCTGGCAAAGTGCCAGTTGGTGGATTGGCACTTTTTCATTATTGGCACGTGACCTCGAAAGATTCTAGGTAGGTACATGTCGGTTTTCTCACGATGTTTTCCTTCATCGTTTTTAAGCTAGTAGCATTACGCACATGACTTCGAAAAGACTGGTGCGCGTGGGATTTGAACGCGGCGCGCCGGATCGGCAATCACCGTCCTCCCGGCTAGACCAGCCGTTACTTCAAGGCCACTTAGTAGGTACTCGTACCAACAAAAAATATTACCTAGCGTGAAAGCTGCTGAACTAGTAGAGGTACCTACAACATTCTTTAAAAGTAAAACTAAAACATCTTCCTACGAATCGATTTTAATTTCGTAGAAAATTTAACCAGTAAACCCTTGATCAATGAACTCTTTCAGATAAATTCATCATTGTCAAAATCAAAATCAGATATTGTTTTAAGTCAAATTATCTATCGCATAATAGCTAAATTACCTAAGTATGGCGTAATACGCAATAAACATTAGTACGTAGGTACTTACAGCTTTTCGACTCGAAGCCGTGGTAACTATTTCTCGTCTGTGTCGCAGCGTTGTGGAGCGGCAACGCTTCGTTTCCATAGCTACGAGCGCGCTCGCTCGCTTGGCGAGCGGCGCGGCGCGGCGGCTTCTTTGAAATCGTAGGCGCATAACTAACAGAGCCACACTATTTTGGTCTAAATTTTTAAATGCTCAACGTGACCACCACCTTAGCGAACACAAACTCTTAAACGGCGTTCAATGTTTGAACGGACGCTTGCCGTGGGATTTGTAGGGCATCGCCTAGTATTCCCATATCTTTCACGATACCTACATTCTTATCGCAAGTGCGGCATTTTGATGGGCTTCTCCGTAAAGTAAAATCATGTCAGCATACTCAGCAGCAGTATACGAGGGTCAAACTGAAAGTTCTTAGAAAATCAAAAACTGATTACATTAGCCAGTTATTAGTTTTATTTTATCTTTTCAAAATATTGTCCATTCACGTCAATACACCGCTGCATGCGATGGAACCACTGGGAAAAGCACTTTGCCCACTCGTCCTTAGGGGTCTCTTCAATGGCATCGCGATACGCAGCCACCGCTTCTTCAGCATTCATAAACCGCTTTCCTTTAAGTTTTTCTTTAATTTTGAAAATAAATAAAAATCACAAGGCGCGAGGTCGGGGCTATACGGCGGGTGACCCAGTAATTCAACGTTTGATGTCGCCAAATAGTCGATCGTTCGCTTGGCGGTGTGCGATGAGGCGTTGTTGTGGTGAAGGAGGATCCTACTGCGAGGTCGTTTCTCTCGAACTTTTTCCAAGACAAGTGGCAAACAATTGGTAGTGTACCATTCTGCAGAAACTGTTTTTGATCCTCTAACACAATTGTTGCGAAATGACCTATCCTTCCAAAGAACGAGGCCACCATTTTTTTCCCCGCACTTCGATCTCTCTTCACTTTAGTTGGCAACTCCTCGAAAGGAAACACCCACTGAGCAGATTGTCTTTTGGTTTCGGGATCATAACAGTAAATCCAGCTTTCGTCACCTGTTAGCACAGATTTCTAAACAGATGAAACCTTCGTGAACGACACTGTGAGGCCAGTAATTAGTTATGTATGCGTGACAGCTCTCACCGACGTTGTCAAATTACTCACGTTGGTGTGCGTGTAATGTTCCCAGTCTTAAGAAAAAAAATCCCATTATTGTTGTCTTAGCTTCGGAAATCTTCGCGTATAATAAACACATATATTATAATGTTAAAATAATTTATTATTACACCGATTATATATTATGCAAGGATTTCTGGTTATTACTATTTCCATCCTATGAAGTTAAGAATTTTGATTTTGCGTGCAACTAAAAATTCGAATATTCGTACAGAAAATTCGAAATAAAAAGACAACGCTGAATAATAGTAAAAGTCATGTGTGTGTTTATTTTGAGTATTCTATCGGAGCTTCTTGTAAAATTTTGAATATTATGCTTGACAAAAGGTGGCAACTACTCATTTAATATCGGTGAACATAGGAGGTGCATAGAATTTTTGTCAACTGATTTGATGTTGGGGGCCAGATCATTCCATTTGTTTATTATCCAATCTTTGTCTGGACGCGTGTCGCAAACGAAAAGTTCACCTTTTCAAAAATGTTGATACAACGAACCAACGAAAACCGTCTAAGAGTTTTTGTAAATCAGTTGAACATTATTCACATCGCCACCCAAAGTTTCGTCGTCCAAGCCCAAGGCGTTTTTGACGTCCACCTTTAACAGCCCTCTCCTCAATTTTGGACAAAAAAAGTCAGGACAGAATGAATAGCAGCCTTACGTCCACCCAGAGAACCAAAATCAAGTTTGTTGGGACAGGGAGCTCGAAAGAGCAACGTTTTATACCTGCAACCCATCTTGGCAGCAAGGCCAGTATGTGTGGTGCCAACAGCGATTGGCCTGATCCCAACATCTTTTTTGGGTAAGTATGTACGCACAAATTAGCACCGTATTAAACTTCGACAATGTTACTACTGACTCGACCAGATAACATGAGGTTAATTAAAACGATTAGATCTCTCAAAAGAACTCACCTACTTTTTTAAGCTCCACTATACCTACTTACAAGTATTAAAAACTTGCTTCATAACTGTAGTTTTCATCAACACTATTAGTATTTTTATAAACACTAGTACCTAATGACGTGAATTTGTGCTAGGCATCGATTCACATTAAATAATAAAAATACGATTGTAAAAATAGGGTTTAAAATAGAATAATACAATCTTCATAAATAATTTGGTCTACGAGTATCTGCAAAAAAATCATAATCTATATTTTACCTTAACTTTAGGGAAAATAATTTCAATTTAGTACAGGAACACTAACCAATTTTCGTTGAGGTGTTGTGTTTCTATTCATCAATCGAAATGAAATCGCCTAAATTATATAAATAGCAGTAAAAATATTCAAACTTTCCTATGAAATGATATTCCTCTTTCCTTTTCTTATTTTTTGGGAACAATGTTTGCAATGTTTGAAGACACAAGACGGATAATCTTAAACAAAACTTAAAATCACACGGGACTCCCGTACGAGACGGAAGTCCGTTTCGTACTGACTGGAATTTGTATTTGCTTTGGCGTTTGATATTTGCTTCTGGACCTCAGGATTTGTGTTCCGCACGTTCCATCTGCCTTTTGTTTTAGAAATCTGTGCCAGTTAGTATGTCGAACACAGCATTTGAGTCACCTCCGTTAAATCTTTCAATCATTTTATGGCACCAATCCACACGATGGAGTTTTAGAGCCTCAGTCAAATTATGAGGTATCCACCGGGCGCAAAGCTTCCTGACCGCTAAATGTTCGTGTAGGATTTTGTGCACTTGACTCATACCGATGCCTAAGCTTGTCCGAATCTGCTGATAGGTCACTCTTTTGTCAGTCTCTATCATACGCCGCACAACATAGATGTTATCTTCAGTCGTCGCCGTAGAAGGCCGTCCCTCACGTAAATCATCAGTGAGATTAGTGCGACCACGTTTAAACTCATTAAACCAATTGTAAACAGTCGCACGAGATGGGGCTTCATCGTGAAAGGCCAATCGTAGTCTATCATAACTTTCTTGTTGGCTTAAATGACATCGAAAGTCATAAAAAATCATTGCACGAAAATTTTCTCGTGTTAAATTCATGTTGACGTGACACAGACAATTTTCAATTTGCCGCCAAATCGTAAAACAAATGACAAATGAATGAAGTATATACTCAGTAATATTGGCAAAGAGTTCTATTTTCAAATTATAGAATTATTTTTTTATTATATTGTTTATAAGTGGCCAGTTCTAAGAACTTTCAGTTTGACCCTCGTAATACTGTGTGTTCGACATCTTTACTTAAATAAACACTCACAACACAAAAAGTAACAACAAGTCGTCGTTATCGCTTAGACACTGAATCAAAATAACTTACACTAAATAAACAACAAAAAAATAACACGTAGAACACGTAAGTACTTAAGCGTCTTTTTCGCGAATAATTAAATTACCTAGTTAAGGGATTTACAGTAAAAGTTAAAGCGCGCGAGAAATGTGTCAAGGACTTGACAACTTCGCAGCCCGGCTAGCACTAGCACAAAACTATTGGAGAAAAGAAAAAGACAAAAGACTAACATTAGAGGAGTACCTACAGTCATTTTTTCGTTTCCGGCTCCATTTATTCGCACACAAACGCGTGTTTTGCATGTTGTATGACTACCTGTCTCATTTTATTGTATTTACCTTTCGCCTGATTTTCATTCATGAAACGCGTGGATATGTGGCCTGCGACCTAATTACCTCTGACTCAAATTTTTAGATACAGGTTGCTCTGATTTGGTGTTTTTGAAAATTGCGAATAACTCAGTAAATAAAAACGATACATGAAATTTAATTTTACAGAATGTCTGAAAATATGATATGTGGTTTCATTTAATGTCGACACCAAAGCGCCACGCTGTATACGATGGCGATACGATACGATGGTATATATACTTATATACCAGCCTTTCCCAAAGTGGGTGAAAACATCCCCTTGTGGGCGCTGTAGGCCTAACGGTTAAGAAAAAATGGAAGCTTTGTTAAGAGGCTTGAAGAGGCGATTTGTAATTACATCTAGCGAGCTTGCATCTAGCATGCTTTTTTTAAGTAGGTGAAAAATTGGGGGTGCTATAAATAATTTATTCTTAAAGTGGGCAGCAGACAAAATAAGTTTGCAAACCCCTGGTATATAACATCATCTCACCTGAAGTGCTCGTTAGACACTTTTGGCTATAACTTATTATTATTCTTATAATTTGCTTGTTCCTAATTATCTATCTCTTCCTTTTTTATCAACTTTTTTTATTGTAAAACGTGTAACAAATACTAGGACATATAATCATGCTGTATACCACTATACATATCCATTAGGAATACTGTCTAGATCTAAACTTAAGTTCTAATCTAACCTTACACTGTATCGGCCGTATTCTGTTGTACATATTAAATAAATTTAATTAAATAAACTTTTTTGGATGGGTGACATCTTATGAGATCGCGTCACTTAAATTCGTAATAGGAGCATATCTGTAGCCATCCAGGTGTTGTCTATCTACATATTAATTTTATACTAATTGAAGTGAAACTTCTTATGCGACTTCTGACAAGGGTGCATTAAACGTTTAACACTACCATGGAGGGGGTACGAAAGGGGGAAATAGAAAGAATAGATAGTGTTGCGGGGGAATAGAAAGAGACAGCAAGAGTGAAAAGTTTCACTTCTTCCGCGCGGAGGGACTCCACTCACAATTTTTTTGTTTTCTTGTCATCATGCCTATTTTTTTCATACAAACGACAAACAAATGTTACACAAATGTTACGTAATATTTTAACGTCCCCATAGAGAGAATAATATGGTTTAGGTTTTATTACCTATTACTTTCTAAAGTTTCTCTGTATTTTTTTTCTTAATTTAAGAGCTATGAAAAATGTATCTATCTAAAAATTTGAAAAAACTAAGGCATATTTTTTATGAATAAATGATATTAATAAATTCCACAGGTATGGGACCTAATGGTGGGCGCAGACAACGTACGCGCGATGCTCGGCCGCCTCATCCGCGAGGAGTCTCTCCGCACGTACCTCTTCACGTACGCGCACGTATACGCGTCTCTCTCGCTGCGCTCGCTCGCCAGCATGTTCGAGCTGCCCAGACAGCGCGTGCACTCGCTCGTCTCCAAGATGATTATAAACGAAGAGTTGCTGGCGTCGTTAGATGATCCCAGCGAGTGTGCGATCTTGCACCGCTCCGAGCCTACTAGGATGCAAGCGCTGGCGCTTCAGCTAGCCGATAAGGTATGTACAACTAAAAGAAAAATCAAAAACGAAGGTGGCAGTGTTAAAAAGTAGAAACAAAAAGCAAAGTTCTTGAAGTATTCGTCGATCAGATCAATCGTTATTAAAGGTACCTTAGATATGGACAAGTTGTGATAGGTACACATCTGATATATTTTTGTTGTCTGCAAAATATATAACAAAATATAATATATTAATAAATTATATTATTTAAATCATGAAATCCAAATAAGTATTTTCTTAAAAACACTATGAAATTATTGTTTTATCGTTTCTTTAAGTTTGTAATGACAAAGATCACAGACCCCGAAACCTGTGGAGGGGCAAATTGAAATTTTAAAAAACCAAAATAGCTTTCTAGCGGACTTCTCAAATGTCAAAGCAGGCCATTTTTTTTTTAAACTGTAGTCAATTTTTTGTCTTGTCTGAACAAAAAATCATTTAAATTAACATAACTGTAAATCTTATGTGTACTGTGTAATATATAAGGTTAATTTTCCAGGTGGGCAACGTAGTGGACTCGAACGAGCGCATCTTCGAGAAGCAAGGGTCGTTCTTCCAGCGCGGGGGCGGCGGCGGGCGGGGCGAGGGGCGCGGGCAGCGCGAGCGGCCGCGCGAGGGCTGGAACCGGCGCCAGCGCAACCGCAGGCGCGACGACGAGCGCGGACACGACGACTAAACGCTCGCGGAGACGACCCCTACCCTCCTTCACTTGTTATTCGTGGAGGCCGCATTCGGTTGCTGTTAGATTTGAAACTTTACTTTTTTTCAAGTTACGCAATTTATTCCGGTCATTGTATTCAATAGATTTGAGACTGTTTACTAATACTTATATTTTTTTAAGTTACGCATCAGATCATCGAACTCAAGATTATCTGAAGTCGACTAATCATCTATAGCAAGACTTCTATTAAATAAACTTCAGAAGACCATCAACGATCTCTGGCCAAATTGCGGTAACATTACTGAATGGAAGTTGAATTTAAAAAGTTTAAAGTTTCCCGCGCTAATTTTTATATATATTTTTTTTTTAGTAAAAAGTGTTCAAGCACTGGTCTCTGGCGAAATAGTAGTGATATAACCGAATGGAAACCATGAGAAAAATAAATAGCGCGGTTATATATTTTTGTACAGAGTAGAATTTGATAATTTTGTTATGATTGTATGATCTAATCATATGTTCGCTTTATCGCGTATTCATAAAAAAATCAGAAAATGCTCGCAGCTTGTTTTTTCCTAAAATTGTACCTAAAGTTTTCAAGCGTTCAGTTGCCGAATGCGGCCAAAAGAATACGTTACATTTATTTTTCTTTATACAAATGTATTACAAATGAAAAATGTTATCTCTTGATGTAATAGCCATTCTATTTTCTTTGTATTTCATTTTGTATTCATTCATTCATTATATACGGAGGATTACAATAAAGGTGTACAGTCACAATGGTATATTTTCTTTTCCTTCAAAGTGCAAATGTACGAGTATTACTGTATCTATCATCCAAGCATGGATTATATTTTCTAAACTTGATTATATGTTTTTTTAACAGGCTGGGCAAAAAAATGCATAAAATAAAATATACTACAGGCCCGTGAACAAAATTTATGGGTCATATGATACAGCAGGAGACCTATGTAGGATGATAAAAGGGTATAAAATAATAGGATTCCAGCACTATGCCGGCATTTGAAAGCTGTCCAACTGAAAGCAAATTGCAGAGGGGGTGTTTCTGACCCTCGCTCTTTCCTTCTTGTCGCATGATTTCTATATACGGCATGGCGGAATAATGGATTAAAATAGATATTGAAACTGTATGGAACCAATGCCGTACATAATCAAATGACCAAATTTACCCTGAACTTCGCTGGAAAATCATGAATTTTTCCGACAAAACTAATAATTAAAATATGAAATTTTTCATTTTTTTTTGTTTCAATACCTGTTCTAATCCATTATTTCGCAATACCGTACAAAAATCATGCGACAAGAAGGAAAGAGCGAGGGTCAGAACCCCCCTCTTCAATTTGCACTCAGTTGGATAGCTTTCAAATGCCGGCATAGTGCTGAATATTATTATTTTATACCCTTCTATCATCCTACATAGGTCTCCTGCTGTATCATATGACCCATAAATTTTGTTCACGGGCCTGTGCTCTAAAAGAAATATATATTCGTATATATATTTATATATATAACTAGCTGAACCCGCTACTTCGTTCGCGTAAGCAGATGTTACTAACTTATACATTAGTTGGAAGTATCGTACGTCAAATATTTGGATAAGTAGTCATTGAAAACCCTTTGAGTTTGAGTGAATTTGTTTTTCCACACAAAAATATATTTAATTTTATCATCTTCATTTTTCTTTTTTTAAACAATATCAAACATACTTAGTAAGGTTTCATAGTATCGAACATAGCCGCAAGTGTTAAGTTTGTAGGATTTTATAGGATACATTATGAAAAGTCTGAAGCGAATGTTCATGATCTGATACCTACTTATCTCTTTTTATCCGCAAGCTGTTTTCTAGCTGTTACCCGCGAATTCGCCCGCGTAAAATTTTGAACGAAGCCTGTGTGGAATAAAATGATTAAGATTTTGAGTTTTAATGATATTCAAGCAAGTTGAACCTGTAAATCTAAGCCAAGTCTTAGTGAAATGTTAATGTATGAATTTAATTGTAGGTAACACAGAAAAAATCCAAGAACGAAAGAATCCAAATTCGGCATCATAATCCTTTTAGCAGCAAAAACTTATTAGTACAATTTAGAATACCAGTAACGTCATCTAGTGATGAAAGAAAAATACATACCACAATAGCAAAACATCGATTTAAATGGGGCTTTAGTGCTTTTAGATTTAAACTGGCATTAGCGCCGTCTAATGAGAATATTATGTTGCTTGCTATTTTGATTGTGAACGCAAATCACCTATATTGTCTACGCCAAAACGGGTGCATCAATTTTTCATTTTAGGCTTTTACCTTACCATCACATCAAGTTCCTTACGAAAATATATGCTTATATTAATATGGAGTTAAATGAAAATATAGACTTATTAGCCCATGTGAAATTTTAGACGTTGTGCCGTTTTGACGTGATAGTTAATATTTGTTTCCTTAGGGCCCATGCTTCTTTTCAGGTTGATAGGTAATAAATACATAAATGTGGTATTTCAGACTATACGTTATCTCTGTTTCAATTTTCTACCAAATTTGCTTAGTCTTTCCGACGTCACAGTAACCTTATAAGTAACCGATTTGCTATTTCTGAGTTCAAACTACGTCTGTTTCGAATTCCTTCAAAATATGTTCAGCCGGTCCAACGTTGTCCTGTAATTATTATGAATGTCACTGTTTGGATGTTTGTTACTTAATCATGGCGGAACGTATCAAGTGATCGGGTTGAAATTTGAAATAGAATTAGATTATAGTTGGCAGAACACATAGGCTAAACATTGCCTATGTATAAGTACCCTATGTATTACTTAATCTAAACCAAGAATGTGTCTTTAATTTTAACTCGATACATTCAGCCGTTCCAACGTAATTGAGCAGCAGCAAAATCGAAACATTGACATAATTATATAATATTAGGAAAGCATAGGATTTAACAACAATTTAGAAAAAATAAAACGGGTCAAATGCAAATGGTACTCGCGCGCGAAGGGTTCTGAACCATTAGCAAATAAACGGATTTTATTGTATGGGAGCCCCTGAATAATTTATTTTATTTTAATTAATTACTTTTAAAGAGAACTTAAAACTAAATATTATGTGAATAGTTAAAGGGTCTACCTGTGACAGGTAAGTTATTATTAGTATCGAGCAAGAAACGGTAAAAAAGCATGTTTGTTGTATGGGTGCACCTCTTAAATATTTATTTTATTTTTAGTATTTATTGTTAAAGCGGCAATTGAAATACATCATCTGGGAAAATTTCAACTGTCTAGCTATCACCGTTCTTGAGATACAGCCTGGTGACAGTCGGACGGACGAACGGACGGATAGCGAAGTCTCAGTAATAGGGTCCCGTTTTTACCCTTTGTGTACAGAACCCTAACAACGGTCTGCTTCGGTCACCGAAGCTTGTTGAACACTACCTTTAAATTTTAAACAGTGTTTAGATTGAAATAATACGTTTACTAATAAGTTACGGCTGGTCTAGTAAGTTACAGCTGACCTAGTCGGGAGAACGGCGACTGTCGATCCGGAGACCCAGGGTTCAAACCCACGCGTACCACTCTCTTGACCATGATCTTTTCAGAGTCATGTTCGTAATGCCGGTAATTAAAACGGTGAAGAAAACCCTGTGAGGAAACCGAAATCTACCTATAATCTAAGTTCTAAGTCATATGTCATCCACCAACCGACACTGGGCCAGCGTGGTGGATTATAACCTTGTCTCTCCTTGCGAGAGAAGGCCCCGACGCCCAGCAGTGGGAACATTTAATGGGTTGTTTAGGCTGCTACTTATTATGCTGATATGTTTTCTCCAAAATAACAAAAATCTACTTCAGTGATAGGTATTTTAATTCTGTCATTTGACTAAATTTTATAAGAAGCTATGACTATGTCGTAACAGATAGATCTAATTTTATTTTAGCTGATTTTAGCTTTTTGTTGATATTTGAAAAACTACCTCCCTGTTTTCGATACCTAAGATCACCTCTGAAGTATTTTCTACCAAACAAAAAAGGAATTATCAAAATCAACTAACAATTAGCGGAGTTATCGTGTAAAATAAAACCAAATAAAAAAACATGCAACCCGATTGAAAACATCCTCCTTGTTTGAAGTCGATTAAAACCGAATGATGTTTGTTTTTCCACACAAAAATATATCTTTGACAATTATTTTGACATCCAAGACGACGCGACGCGATCACGTGGGCACTTTCTAGAATCTAGATATTCTGTGGATAGTCTGATACACAGAATACTTAGAAGTCAGTATGTACCGAACGCGCCGCGCGTGTCGTTATTATTTTATGTTTGTGTAATTTCCGAACCACCAAACCGATACTATTCAAATTTTGACGGGACAATATAAAAAATATGTTCTTTCTAACAAAAAAAAGAATTAATGAAATTAAACAACGCAAACATGAGTTACAACCAAATACACATTCTGACTTTCACCCCCTCCCGCAAGAAAACCACTCAGAATTTGGGGATCAAAAGTAGCCTACAGCAATGTCCTTAGTATAAACTAAAATCAAGCCAAGTTTCAGCTGAATTGAATCAGTAGTTTCGGCATGATGCGTGATCTCTATACAGAAAGACAGACAGACAGACAGACAGACAGACAGACAGACAGACATGAAAGAAAAAAAATGCAGTTTCGCCATCAGTATCGACTATGGAGTGCCCCAAAAAATTTTTTCAAAATATCTTCAATGTACAGAATTCGACCCGTTACAGTTTTATTATTAGTATAGATAGATTATCTATCTGTCACTTTTTCCAAAGTTTTTACTAACAAGTTATTTAAATACTACGTTCAACCCGCGGCTTCGCTCGCGTTCTGTAAGTTTATTATGTTCTCTGTAGTTTATATTCTCTATAGTCTTCTGTACAATGACAAATAATAATTTAAGTAACTATAATCCTTAAGGTTTAAGATAAGATAATCATTTATTGACACATTAACACATAGACTAAACTTAGCTGCAAAATATTTACAACCAAAACTTAATAGTTATAGATCCTAATATGTCTCGTCACTTTACACAATTGTTAAAGCACAGTTAATTAATTTGCTGTACATTGGCAACATGATTAATAATTATTATTTTAAAGTATTATACAACTCAAAACAAATAATAATTCAGATCGTGATCAAGTTTCGTGTTATGTTCATAATATAAGTTCAAATCGTGAGAGTTTAATAACTATATTCAAAATTAGTCATACAGGTTGTAACAATGAAAACATAAATAGATACTAAACCTAAATAGAGCGCAGTTCTTGGGTAACAGGCAAGCATACAGACATACATACAGATCGTTTGCACTTAGGTATTGTCTTCGATGTCAGATGCTAGAGTCATAGTCATAATTCAAGTAGGTAGGTACTCTTTCACAGTGTACAAGGTGGGATTTAAAAGGAGTCGTTTTCAAAAACATTGCCTCACTAGGTAGAGTTTTACAATCTTCTGGCAGCTTATTGTAAAGGACTACCCATGTTTGTCGGAAGTCTTTTTACCATTGATAGTCTGGAATGCGTCGGTTGAAGGATTGTTTTTATTTGACCTGTTCTCCGTTCTTTAATTTTCTCGATTTTGAATCGTCCTATGTTGTTCCTTGTGTATTTCAGGATTTCAAATATATAAAGAGCAGTTGACGTCATTATATTCAAGTTCTTTAGTGCTCTCTACAACTTTCTCTAAATTTTGCGTTTACTAGTACGCGTATTGCACGCTTTTGCATTTTTAATACTCTTTGAAAATCAGTTCTTGAGGAGCCCCAGAAGATTATTCCGTAGGCCATTATGGAGTGCACATATGAGTAGTAAATCTCTTTGAGGCTCTCCGGGGATGTGGCATGTTTTAATTGTTTTAGGGCATAGGTATATATATATACCTTTCGCCATCTTTTTACATGTTTGATCTATATGACATTTCCAGTTTAGTACACGATCTAAATGAAACCCCAATAATTTTGCATTATTTGTACTAAATAACTTGGTTCCATCGCTTAACCCATTTATTTCAAACCAGTGGTTTAGTTTCGATAGAGCTTCTCGTATTTTTAGTAACAATTTTTCGTAGGAGTTACCTGATAGTATGAGGGTAGTATCATCAGCGTATTGTATTATCTCTCTGCCGAGCTCTAACATGGACAAATCAATTACAAAAAACGAAAATAGGATATTTCCCAATGACGATCCTTAAGGAACTCCTGTGTTGATAATTTCTGGTTTAGAAACATGGCGCTTGTTATTTATTTTGAGTTCTACTACGCTTTTCATATTTTCTAAGAAGGACTTTATCAAATTCAATTCTTTGTTCCTGATTCCGTAGATCATGAGCTTTTTTAATGAATTACGGAATCGAAAGCTTTGGATAAGTCTAACAGTATTATGGCTACCTTCATTTTACCATTTAAGTTTTCCACAACATTGTTAACAAGGTTATGAACAGCTGAAATTGTTGATCGACCGCTTCTGTAACGCATGTTGAGAATCTGAGAGTATAGAGTGTCTATTGAAATATGACATGATGTTCTGTGACATTATCGCTTCAACTAGTTTTGAGATTGTGGGCACTATAGTAATGGGCCTATAATTAGTAACACATGTTGTTTCACCTTTACCTTTATACCTACAATGATGTTATTCTGGACTTTTTCAGATAATCTGGATATGACTCAGACTGAAGAATGTTGTTGATTAAGAAACAAAAATGGTTCGAAAGGATAAGTCGAGACAGCAAGACACCAGAATAAAAATACACCAGAAATATCATTTATTCCATGCGTTTATGTAAGACTTCCATCCAAACTTCAAAACTACTTCCTTTATGTCTAGCCATTTAGGGATTGAATAATAATACTAAACTCATTATTTTAGCCGTACTAAATTCATACGAAATTTCATCCAAATGTATGTTTAAGAACCAAAAAGTTTCATACAAACATTTATCTCCTATTTCAACCCCTTGAGGGCTGAACTTTGAAAAACGCTTTAATACGTACTTTATGATTTTAGTTAAACCATATTATCTATTCTATGGTTGATCTCAATTTATACTAAATTTCATGCTAATATGCCCAAGGAAAAAAGTTTCATACAATCGTTTATGTTATATATATTTGACCTCCTTGGGGGTCGAATTTCGAAAAATTTTTCCTTAGTACCCACTACGTTAAGTAGTAGTACGCTTACGTTATAGGAAGAATACCTATGTGAATGAAATTTAAGTTTCTAGCTGTTACGGCTTGGGCTGTTTGTTGATCTATCAGTCAATCACCTTTACCTTTTATATATAATTAGTTGTACCCTGCCACGCTTCGCTGTGGCCCATTGTGATGCAATAATTAGATAAAAGCAATCCTTGATGCGGATTATATAAATATCATTCTAAAATTTCAGCTCGATCGGTGCAGAACTTTTTGAGTTTTTGAAGCGTACACAAACCAACATAACGTTTTTATATATAGAGATAGATAACTTTTAGACGTACTCTTTACGTGGGAGAAAAATATTTTTGTTTTTTACTTTACTTTTGTTATTTCTTTAATAATAAAAAAATGGGAAGTTTTTATTACTTTTTTCTCACGCACATCGGGGGCCACCGTAGCCGGGACCCCGTATAATTGATACGGCATATACGGCGGTAGCTACGCCCCTTATATACTAGCAAAGTGACATCATAACTACCGAATGGATGAGGCGATTTTGATTATTATTTCTTGTTTGAAAGTGGAGTCTTTTTAACTGCGATAGCAATAGCCAGCTTCGATGCATGCTGCGTATTTCCTTTACTTGAGACTTATTGTGTTTGTCCTACAATTTTAATCAACTATGGTATATAGGTACTTGGTAATAGGACAAGGCGAACATTTTTTCTCGATACTAAGTTAGTATTAGTACTTGACAACTGTTTCGCCTAATGTTAAAAGCTAATGTGGTCTACAATGCAGCGTGCTTACCTAAAAAAAAGACACCCAAATTGCCAACCACTCTGGCATCATATTCCACAGTAGATGTTTTTAAAACGAAAGTAGAGTCATACCTCTTTGGTCGAGTCTTACAACAACATCAAACAAGTTACAACTTCGTAAGAGCAAAGGGTAAGCATCCCGTTAAATGTTCGCACTGCTGGCACTCGGGGCCTTCTCTCGCAAGGAAAGAGTCAAGGTCATAATCCACTACGCTGGCCCAGTGCGGGTTGGCGGATGATCCAATGTCTGGAAAGATTCTAGGTACCTACCTCTACATAACGGTTTCCTCACGATGTTTTCCTTCACCGTTTTTTAAGTTCGCGGCATTACGCATATGACTTCGAAAAGACAGTGGTGCCCGCGGGTTAAGCCCGGAGCTCCAGATCGGCGGTCGTTCTTCCGAGTAGACCACGCGTAACATTATTTATTTCTTCAAATAGGTAGCTAAATTAATCAATGAGCCGTTTTCCGACGAGACAAATAGTTCAAGTTCAGTAATGTTCAGGGAAAAAGTGTAAAACTTTTTGTTATTTGTTTTATTTAAAAATTTATGTTAAATTTTGGAGGTTTCCCGTGTTTGGGAATCACTTATTTTAGATAAATTATAATTTTATTTTCAGCTCAGCTGATGTGTTAAGTTTGTTTACCTTCTGTAAACCCTAAATACTCGAAGAAAAAATGTTATACTAAAACAACTTTTCTTCTTTTTTATCACAGATTACTGAAACAAAATGTTTTGTTTCTGTAATCTGTGCTATCAATTACATTATCTGACAGAAACTGTTTTCATATTGCAAAAAAGAGCAATCCGTGGTCTATTTAATTTATCACCTAGAGAATCAGTACGGGAGATATTCAAAACTAAACAGTCCCTTCATTGTATCGAAGTCGCATGCAGAAATTAACTGTTTTGAATCCAAAAGCGCACCATAAAACAAAATTGTATTTCCTAAGTGCAGACTTCAGAAAACAAATAACTCTTTCAAAGGTACGTAAAGGTAAGGTTTCAAAGGTTCTTGTACGTAGGTATGATACGGACGGATATTAATAAAAGCTCCTTTATTCATAAAAAAAAAAAATCATAAAAATTAAAACCATTGTCTATGAAGACAATGGTTTTAATTTTTATGAATGGCTTTGTTTGTTTGTTTTACTCCCATCTGTTGAGAAGTAGCAAAAGAATAAGAAGAGCTAATGCTAATTTACTCCAGAGATTACAGTATTTCTAATTTAAGTGAAGCGTTTTGTTATTGCTACGAAGTTTTGTATTAGCCGTTTTTTTTCTACAACTTGGTAAAAAATATCTCATTTATATAATGTGCTGCTTTTGAATCTTTATAATTTTTTATTTTATCGATAGTTTTCGTCTCATTCCATTTAACGATTTAACCTCATTGTCCAAATTTTATTGAATATTAATAATATACGTATATGCTGTCATTACATTATTTTCATAGAGTGAATCAATCGAAACGCAACAGTTTTTGACGGACGGTGGGGACGAAATTACTCTCCGTTTTGCAATAACAATTTTGTGACGATTTATTGCCAAACCATATTTATTTTCTATTGGTTTGCATAGCTATGGTGTTAATGTGGACCTATATATAGTTATTTTCAAATTCAAATAAGTGTTTTTGCCAAATTCTAAGGTTGTATATCTGACAGCTCCCCTGTCCATACAATGGCTGCAACGAGGAGACTCCAAAAGGTGAGACATCATTTTTACCGTGATTTTGGATTGTAGTATTAATCTCAGTCGAGATTTTATTTCAGTTTTTGGCATTGGACCGTAATCACATTATTATTCGACTCTAATATCGCGAGTTAAACCTAGGATACGTGTATAATTCGATAAACAATAACCTAGATTGTAGGATATTCTAGATATTCATAGAATTTTCATTATTTACAGGAGCTCAATGATATCCGGCAGTCGGGGATGAAATCTTTTAGGGAGATACAAGTTGATGAGTCCAATATTTTGACATGGCAAGGATTGATTGTTCCTGTAAGTATCAAGATAGAGTTCATTTTGTAGCTAATAAAATTAGGTAGTAATTAATCTAACTTTTAGCTTTGAGCCTACATAAATAAAAATTGTACACAACCTAGCAAATATCCCAAATTCTATTTAGTTTTAACTAGAAAAAACCTGACAAGGTAAATCCAAAACATGACTCATGACGAATGTGTTATCTATCTAGAAATAATCACAAAGGCAACCTAAACCGGCAATTAAACTAATTTATATTTAAAAAGAAGAAAATATTAACTATATCTAACAATTACTATTCTAACATAGTTAAATTAGTTGGCAAGTATTCTACTTTATCCAACATTTTCTAAAAATAAGAATGAAGTTAGTGTTTACAAGCATTTTATAAATGCCTAAAACAAAATTATTTGCTATGCAAGTGTGCTAAAAGTGGGACATGGAGAACTATTCAATGTCTCATTTACTACCTTTGTAACCCAGGTCACAGATCAGAAAATAGTTACTTCGTAACAGATGCATCACTTCCATACAAAAGCGCAAATACCTACACGATAATAACTTAAACTTTCGTAAACTACTTACCTACTGTTACTTGCAAGCAAAAATACACCTTTGCACAAGCACGCAAAGTTGAGAATACCGTGCGCCTGTGTGGCTTGTCGTCCTGCTTACGTCACTGACCAAACGTGCTAGGGTTGGACAAAATATGATAAGATGATAAAAACTAAACTGCAAATTGTAATTTTCTTTATTGTTTATTTAAATGGAATGAAAATGAAAAAAATGTTTATTATCTCAATAATGAAAACCAAATCACAAGAAAAGCTACAAAACCTAGCTGCTACCACCTTTAAAGTTATTAAAAACAGTTTCACGCGCTCCCGGATGTTAAATACAAAGCAACAATATACATATACAAAGAATACATATATGTGACAATAAATAGGTACAAAGAATGAATACTTAACATGTTTTGCTAGTGTGAACTAGATCCCACACTATGGTGACCTGTTTTGTGGGATCCAGGCTAATTTTATGCAAGTAAAAAAAAAGACTGAAACAACTAAAAAATAGATATTTTTATTTTATTTTCAAACAATTAAATTTTCTCCCGAAAAACAAACTTTCAGATACTTACTCGAATTCTAGAATTTTATAATTTTGGCTAAGTTTATCATCACGTCATACAGATATAATATATATATTAAATGTATATATATATACTTATGCTTTACATACCATTGCAATTTTTCCAACATACTGTATTGCTATTGCAGCCATCCACAATACAATAACGCCGCGACATTATTTATTTATTTATGCGCGCACTCGGCGTTCGTACGCACGTCAGCTCGGGCAAGCGGCCGGCGCCCCTGTGATTTTAGTACACCCGGGTGGACCCGAACGAGTAGGTTAATATCGCGCGCCGTATAGCGAGTGGTGAGGGTGTGCCCAGGTCACCAGATCAATAAATTCATTAATTGAATTTGTATTTACTGTTTAGCAATAATTTATTTTGAAGAAAGAGTGCTTGTGCTTTCTTGTTTATGTTGATTTCCAGAACCACTAAACCTAACTAATTAAAGATTTCATTAGGTAGTTTTGTATTATATTAACTAAACACATACATAGAGATGGGTTGTCAGAAAATAATAATCAATTCATATTTAAGAAACCTAGGTAGGTAAAATGTTTTTTTTTTAATTTTCAGGAAAATCCCCCATACAGTAAGGGTGCTTTTCGTATTGAAATCAACTTCCCTGCAGAATACCCCTTCAAGCCTCCAAAGATTAGCTTCAAAACAAGGATATACCATCCCAATATTGATGAGAAAGGCCAGGTTTGCCTGCCTATCATCAGCGCTGAGAATTGGAAGCCAGCCACCAAGACTGATCAGGGTAACTATAACTTGATTTCTTTAGTTAGATTCTTGTTATCAGGTGCAATGGCTTTTATCATATTGGTGCAGATAAGGTTTTACAGAGATTGTCACATTAAATATTTTAAAAGACAGACTTGAATTGAGATGATGACTATTTAAAAAATATACAGTTGTAATTAGTCCGTCAGGTGAATTCTATCTGCATGACTAATTCCTTTTTTTAGTCATCTTATTGAGGTATGATGAGTTCCTGAATAGAGCAATAATTACTGATCTAAAATTTAGAAAACCTGACATTCCTTATTGTGGCCGTCTTTTATATATTGCTGTTCAAGGAAAATTCTACATTTTTATTTTTTATACATTACTATAAAGACGATATTATAAAGACCTGCGATATTTGTAATATTATATATCGTATAATCGAACCTGGACTAGACGGGCACAGGACCGAGGCAGATGGCAAAGTAAGAGAGAGGCCTATATCCAGCAGTGGGATAGAGAAGGTGAGAAGGCTGTAGATGACGATGATGATGACTATAAAGACATAGTTATAATTCCTAATTTTAACTATAGAACTATAGGTAAATAGTTTCGAGTCTAAGCTGTAAGACATAAATTTTATTTGACTTCCGATTTTTTTTTATTGAAAACAGCGTATATATGTACTTTAAAATAATGAAGATTAAATTATACAATTTGCAAAACTTTTTTTGGATGCCTAGAGATTCTTGTGTCATATCCAATGAACTGCTTTTTAGTTGTCCTAGCCAGTTTTCTTCTATTTTGTCATTAGGTCTGCTTTTGTGTTGATATTTCCTTGCTATTATTATGTCTAAAAACATTTTCATACTGAGGTTGCCTGGAAGAGATCACTTTTAGCAATAAGGCCGCCGATTGTAACCTTAGTTTTTATGATTTTTTCTTCTGATAGCATCTAACTAAAATCTTAAGTCTTAACACCAGTTTCTATATGCCAACTTTCATAATGTCCCTACTATCAAAATAACGAAATAGACCAACTTTGTCAAACAAAAAGATACTTTGTTACTATAGGGGTTAATTTGATTTATTTTGTTAATTTTGCAATGTTTTTCCTTGAATGACATGTAAATTGTAGAAAACATAATTTACATATACATGCCATGGTTTCCTTCCACATCACTTTGAATAATTTAACTGTACAAACATTGTATTTAAATTCATGGGTTAGTGGAAGTCTGAAATTATAATAAGGCCTACAATAACAAACTGATAATATTGTTCAAGTCCATATATATCTTGTGAAGATACGATTTACAGATAGATTTTTAGGTGAGTTCTGCCAGTTTCACTCATTTTTTCATGGGTAAAAGACACAAGTTTTATTAAAAGTAGTCTATATATTACTTATTTTTAATTAACTATGATATTTCTGCACTTGATCTCCATTAACCATGCTCATGCTCACCTAGAAGAAACCGATTCACTTGTAACCATAGAGAAAATCCCACTCAGACATTGCATTCCACAGCATAGACTTTGTTATTACAAAAGTGAAAAGTGTAGTCAAACCTACTACTTGGTCAAGTTACTCAGCTGTGTAAGTTATGTCCGTAATCAATAAGAACCAATTGTATTGTCCTAGCTAGAAAAATAAAACAAGACATTTTTCATAGTAATTTGTAGTGATAAGACTCTTTGCAGAGTCTCCTTGGAAAAGTACCACACCTTAGTGTGTTGTTCTACCAGCAAGCAGCAACATGAACACATTGCCAACCCGCACATTGCTGTCATGCTGGATTATAAGCCTTGACTCTCTCCTTGTGAGAGAAGGCTTTGTGGCCCAGCTACAGAAATGATAAGTGGGCGGCATAACTGGTCTTGAAAAACAATAATAGATTATGTAAATAAGAAAACAAATTAGATACTTTGCACAAACACCTTCACAAAAAAAACTGAAGATTATTAATATGCCATGTTTGATTTCAGTTATCCAAGCACTAGTGGCTCTTGTGAATGACCCTGAGCCAGAACACCCACTCCGGGCGGAACTCGCTGAAGAGTACCTCAAAGATAGAAAGAAGTTCTTAAAGAATGCTGAGGAATTCACCAAGAAACACAGTGAAAAACGGCCATCTGATTAGGATAGGAATATGGTTCTTATAATTTAACTTGGGTTTGCAACAGTAATTGTCAATGTATGCTTTTATTCCACAGGCTCAAAGAGTCTTATATACTGAGCATTTTTTACTATATAACCTAGCAGAAACTAGAAATTGACTTATTCTGCAGTATCATACAAGAGGTCTTACTAACAACTTATAAGAATGAAACAAAATGATTTAGCAATTCACTCAATACTGACATTGATATATTGTCGATGAAGTGGGCCTATACAGTGATAGATTTTGATTTTTGTACTATAAATATAATCTCATGTAAAAGCGTTAAGCTTTCTCTTAATTCTATGTCATCATAATATTACATATTATATATGTATAGGTACTGATGTCTTTTGAATCTTTCATAATTTCCATATCGCCGATTTGTTGTTTTTTTATGGAATCGTTATCGTGTCGTATTGTAAGCATTATGTATTGCAATAAAATACATTTATACCAAATTCTAAATAATCATAATGTTGATTTCAATCTAAATCTGTAATGACCATGAATGTTGAAGCAAGTTTGTTCAATTCTAGTTTAGTCTAAACTCATGTAAATTATTTTAAATATGATTGGTACAAAAAGTTCAAAAAATATACTAAAAACCTCTTTCGACTATTTATATCTGTTGAAAACCCAAATTATTTATAACTTAGTTAAACCCAGGTACTAATCCTTGCTTTTCGTCAATCACCATTTTGCTTGCAATAAGAATTAAGCACTAAAGTTAACAGATCTAGGCATTTTTTAATTTGACTCTGGCAATCGTCTTCAACGGCTTTTATTTTGTATTATGTTTAGGTATTTTTAAAGCTTAAAAAAATATTTATCAATAAAGGAAATATAATGATAGTTTGATGTTCAGTGGAAGATTAGAATTAAATTCGTTTTGCTCGCTCCATATCTAAGCTAGCTGCAATTGCAAACTGATTTGTGTAAATAGTTGGTTCATCTTAGGGTGTGGGGTAAATGATCCAAGCAAATATGTCTTGAACAAAAAGTGCATTTTATAATGTCTGAGTAGTGATAATGTCAAGTTAATTGTGCATCTGTCATCAGGCTTATTATTGCAGTTGAGTTTAATGTTGAATTACTTTTAAATACCCACAGCATACCTCGCCGCTAGCGATTCTATGGGTTAAGTAGATGGTGGTGTGTAATGTGTAAACCACTTAAGCTATACACACAGACTCCGTTTTTTATCAATATCAAGGTGCTCAGGGCACATCTAATGGTTTGTCGAAGACAAAATAGTAAACTATTTCTGTTAATTTTATTTCTACATGTATCTTAAACCTTAATTGAATAATTATATTAAATCAACAATGTCTTTAGCGTCATTTTTAGATTCATTTCAAAGCCAACGCCACCACATTCGAGTCACAAACATGATCTTACAATTTTTCCATTGATACAAATAAGGAAGCGATGTTACAATTCCACTAAATAAAAACTATGATGTTGCCCTCAATTAAAATGCACCCAATTGCAGAAATAAGCCATTTGACAGTTTAGAGGCCCCAGAATACATTTAATTTTCACATGTCTTACAATTATGTTACTTGGTAACTCTTGTGTGCTGAACAGTTCAGTGCGTGAATTTAAAAATATATTTTTTTTCGAATTACGATGCAGTTTTATTTTAATACTATAACAAGAACAAAATTTGAAAAATATTACCCACAACCATCTCGGATATGAAATGTGCCAATATTATACAGTATTAAGTCAAGCACTTTCATTTGGTGCCCACGTTAACTTGATTAACGTCTTATCCACCTTACCCCTCACGATGCGAGAGCCCACCGGTGAGCTCGTCTCTCACTGTTCCTGATTTTAAATCGAAATTCTAATAAGATGAGCCTATTTTTGTTTAACTTTTTTTCAAAATACAAATCATTTATTGATAGGTAACACAAAGTTACAAGTCGGAAAGGTAATTTTTTGTCACTAACACACGGTAGTGTGTGTGAGAAATTATGTGTACTTATAATTATACATTAAACATTACGATCATTTTAAAATTATTTTAATTTCTTACCTAAATAAACTGAAAAGTAGAAAAAATAAAAAGACAAATACTATTCATTCATTACACTGTGTAGTTTATAGTTCGTTTTTTTTTTGCTGATTTAAATTTTTAGTTGATAAATATTATGATTTGTTTTGTCAAAACTCAAAATGTTCGAGGTTAGATTACATTTTTTTTTTCGTATGACCGATAGCGTCGCCGTACCCATATGGGTTCGGCGCCAACTTAGAAGAAGGAAGTTGTGATAAATATGTTATCCGCCATCTTGGACCGATTTTCATCAAACCGCTAAGAACACTCGCAATTACTTCACCTTTCAGTTAACTGAAAATCGGTACATCTGCGTCTGCGTTGGAACTATGACATAGCACGCATACACACACTTATAAAACCTTTATAATACACAGTCGTTTTTGTGTCAAGGTTTAAATAATGAAATATTAGGGTAGTTACAAAGCCATTCTACTTTAATCCTCAAATTCGTACACATCTTTACTCTCAATAGATTTAGGGATACTTTGAAATTGGTTAACACTATTTACTTTTTTAATATCACTGCTTTCATTGTCTCTATTTCCTATGTTTTCATTATCATTCTTCTTTTGTAGATATTTTTCTAAGTTACCTGAAAAATGTAACCATACTAAGTTGACAATATGACATATATATATAAAAGATGACAATATATTTTGTTATCCATTCAAATCCACAGGCCCAGTGTAGGTTGATAGATAAAAAAAGATGGAATGAAGTAATATATACCTTGTATCGTAGTTATACATTCATCCAAATAAGCTTTGGTATTGTTATCCTTAGCTAAAGTACACTGTACTTCAAGGGTGTAGTCAGGACTGTACTCTGTCCAGTAATCATGTTCGGGAATGTTCTCATCTAGAGTTACCCCAACTGCCAGTGCCGTAAGGGAGGCCCAGAGTCGGGCTGCATTTGGGTGATGGTAGCCACCTGCAATTCAGACATTGTTTTTAATAAAACATTTTTAGTTTTGGGAGACACATTTATCCATCATCATCATTAGGCTATTCTAGTCCATTCCATCTAGAGCCTTAGGCATATTCTCACTCCATCTAGTCTCTAGAGTTTTAAAATTCAAAAGTTTCAACCTTTCAACACTACCATTTGCTTATTTGCGGTCTCTACTTCACACACGTCTACACCAAAGGTCATCGGCTCTGCGAGAGACATGACCGCTCCGTCTCAATTATCCATCAGTTCAATTGCATGTATACATGTAAGTATTTAGGCTCATACTGAAATTTTACAATATAATTGAAATATAAATAGCGCCACTAGTTCAAAGTTTTGTCATTATTCCAATTTAATACGAAATTAAGATTGAATTTTACATTCACCCGTCCGAATGCGAAAATGCACTTGGAAAAACTAAAAGTCGACTTTTTGTCTTATTATTAAAAAATAGCCACTACACAGACTCCGGGCTCCACAACCTTTGTCGTTTGGGTACTTTTTTTAAATCATATACTATCTTGGATTTGGAGAAGAAAATGAATACTCAGTGTCCATGATTACCTCCTCCTAACAGCATTGTAGGTTTTTGTTCCCCAAGCACAATCTTGACGCACGTGCTGTATCCTCGGGGTGAGAGACGGCCGCCCCCATTCGGATCTCGCGCCAGAGCATCCGCACCGCATTGTACTACTATTGCGTCAGGAGAAAACATACCGTTTATTGAACTGAATATCCTGCAAGAAAAGTATTTGAGAATAAGCATATTAGCATAAGCACATAAGCAGCCCACTAAATGTTACCACAGCTGAGACTCGGGGGCTTTTCTCGTCAATACCATAATCCACCACGCTGGCCCAGTTCTAGGCCCAGCTGCTGGTTGGTGGATGAGACATGACTTCGAAAGATTCTTGGCACATGTCGGTTTCTCACGATGTTTTCCTTCTCCGTTTTGTTATGGCATTACGCACACGAGCATTACTTCGAAAATGCAGTGGTGCGCGTGGGATTTGAACCCGAGGGCTCCGGATTGGCAGTCACCGTTTTCCTGACTAGACCAGCCGTAACTTATTAGACTTAGATAATAGATATTCTCTAAGTAAATGTTTTTGTTTATAATGTACCTAAGTACAGGATTTAATCACGATTTCACGAGTTTTCAGTATCGAGAAGACCACGAAATCTTCTCGTGACCACGGTGGTTGTAACGCTGCCGAAACGTCGAGGTATTTAAACGATTCATTAAATCGTAATTAAGTCCTGTACATTATAAACATTATGTGTTCAAATCGCGAAAGTTTAAACCCAATAAATGCTTTTGCTCGACATATAACAAAAATAGGAATGTCCACCGATATTTATTTAAAGTAGGTATTATTTTAACTTCCATAAAATTTTTGTGCCTGCATGGAATTTAACTAACCATCTTCAAAAAAAGTCACGGTAGCGGTTCATTGTGGTATGTTTTAAAAAAATAAGTGAAATATGTTATTTGTTTTTTTTAATAACGAATATAAAAAGTTAAAATAATACAATTAAAACTCACTTTCCAAATAAATACTCCAAAGTGTCGTCACTGTAACCAGCGTGCAATGGCACATTGCACGCGTACCCCATACCATTTAAACTGCCAATATCTTCTAAGCTTCCAGTGCCTGGGTAGAACCCTGGTTCAAACTTGTGAAACGAGAGTGTAAAAACAGACTTGCTAAGATTATACGCATCTTGGACACCATTCCCTAGAAACAAAAGATAACCTAATTTTATTTTAGCTTACAGACCTATGCGAACGGACGCTGCTTACGGGAGTAGGTACTCGTGACACACACCACAATTAAGAACATAATGAATAAGGCACCTGTAGACAGGCGCGGATCCAGGGGGGGGTCGGGTCATGACCCCTCTCCCCTGGGCTGGGTCCAGAACCTAGGTGGACCACTGATTTAAAGGCATGCATGTGCTTATCGCACAGTTTTTTGTGACATGGCCACGACTATATACCCCCCTGGAGCCAAAGCTGTATCCGTCCTTGCCTGTAGACCTCTCTCTCAACAATAATTGCTAGTTTATCGGTTTGTTATCGGATACACTTCGGCGTGTGCGACTGATCTCTATAATCTAACACCACCTTGCCTTTTCTTCTATCGCAGTGCTTGTACCTCGTTAAAAAGCGACATCGTTTCATGGTTGACGTTCCAAAGACTACAACGAAGAGGTTTGGCTCTAATTTTGTGATGAGAACGTCTAGGCTGTGGAATGCGTGGCTGAAGTGCGTTTTTCCCGATGGTTACAATCTTGGTGTCTTCAATTCGAGAGTGAATCGGTTTTTTTAGGTAGGTAAGCACGCTCTATTTTAGACCGTATCATCGCTTAACATCAGCCAAGATGGCGGTCATGTGTAAACTGATACCACAGTCTATTTCTTTATATTGTGACTGTGCCAATATGTAGAAATTGAAAAAAAAACAGATCTAAAGGCATATCCAAAATGTTTGTTTTACTAGAGTTGGCCACATCAGAAAAGATGAGGCCTTTTCATCACAGGCGTTCTGTGTGTCCCTAATAACATACCGTGGTGAACATCTAAGTCTATGTACAGCACTTTCGGATATTTTTTTCTTAATTTTTCTATTGCTATCACAATGTCATTAACATAGCAAAATCCTTCAGCACCAAATCTGTAAATAATCACAAAACATTACATATCCGCATTAGCATGTTGGTGTCACGTACCTCCAAGATTTTCAATTTCAGGTAAAATTATGAAAAGGAAGGTAAACTTTTATAATTTTGTAACTATCGCGATTTGAACTCGTATTGAAAACATTACACAGGACTTAATTACGAGTACCTATGTTATTTTTAACTCGACGTCTAAGCGACAACCGGCTAGTGTACCACGGTAAACTGTACCCTGTATCGTAGGTACCTAATGAGAAACCGGTTTTAAAGTGGCGTAGGCCATGATTTAAAAAAAAATATCAATGGCTGTAGGTATTCATTTTACCCCTCGACATTGCTGTTGCTTACAGCGGCCATGGGCATGAGAAGACGTTCGAAGAGGGCGTTCGCTACGTTAAGCGTCAGCACACAGCGGGTACCGGACTGCGTCTTTTTTGACAAATAATATGTTGGAAATAATCCATGGTAGATATCCGATAGGTACAACTGAACCGTTGGAGACTAAAATTGTTCTAGCACCGCTGGATGGAGCGTCCGGCGCCCGCCACGGATTCTAGACCCGCGTCGGAGGAAGAAAGCGGACGCCCACGACGTGCGCCCCCCGCGTACATATTCTTAGTTTTCTTAGCATCGCCGCACACGGGCCACACGCGTCAGCCACAAACCGCCGCCATAAGCTGAAGCGAGCGACAACAGCTTGTGGCCAGTGGTAGACAAGCCTGTTCAGGCCACAAGAAGCGAGAAGCGGCGTTGCGCCGCAAGTGGCGAGCTCTCGTCATCGTGTGCGGCGAATTCATATAAAATGTATGGAACATGTAGGAAATAGATCGGTGGCGGCGTATTGTGGCTTGTGGGTGTGGTCAGTGGTCCGTGTGCGGCGACGCTTAATATAGCGAATGGCCTGAAGAAAATGCTAGTTAACTCATTGGAAAATGTCACCACACAACATTAACAGTATCAACAGCGATTAAGTCCTATGAATGTTTACAATAAATGGTGATAATATTATAGTTTATAGTTAAAGGTGAACCTCTGAGCATGGTGCCACCCACCGCACCAGTTGATAGCCACATCAGTTATACCCAATAACAGGCATTTAGCAGCAGTAATACTTCCACCAGCAACTGTTGTCACCAGCTCAAACATATCAGAGATAGGTGGACAATCATATCCTAAAAAAAAATACACAATTTATAAGTTTTTGAACTGCACTATGAATGGGCTTTCTGGCATGAGAGCCATACTACATATTTATCTGTCACAATGGTTGTCATGAATTCCAGCATTGCGTTTCTTACACATTGAAGATATTGATTAATAAATTGGTGACTCACAATGTGATCTAAATTCATGTGATTTAAATTATTGTTGGTTACATAAGGCTTAAATTGCAATTTCATTTTGCATTCTTTTTTTAAGGCCATATCACATGCAAGTAACCCATTTATTATTACAAAATTGTAAAACTGCATTCATTTCTATGGTTACATTCAGGGCTTTTTTCTGGGGGCATGCTAATTCTCCCAATCTGCAAGTCTGTAATAATCTATTGGATACCTCGGTGTGGAACCAGTGCACCTTTGGGGTCCCTGTGCACCTTGGGGACTTTTTTGTGGGGGTACCCCCACAAAAAAGTCCTGATTAAGTATTTAAATGTCATTTGGAAGTTACAGCAATAGAAATTCATATAAAAGTTTGTTTCATATCAAGCCTCATACTTACCATATTATGTATGTTACAATAAGGCTGAAAAAACAATTGAATCATGCCTTTAACAGTTAAATGCAAAAGAACAAACCCTACCAAGACCACATTCTTCATCTTCTGCATTTACCATGTAGTCTTCTTCAAGTGTGGTAAACTTTTTCAAGTGATCTAAATATATTTCTGAATGAAATTCTTTTAAGTCGTAATAGGAAGCTGGTGAAGACCGGACCACTTTTAATTGGCTTTGTAGGTTGTATGCATGAATCAAATTGTGGACTATGCTAGCCTAAAATGAATATCGAAATTAGAATTTACATAAGCGTATTTTTTTTTATTGGAATTGTAAAATACTGCGGCTCCATCTTACACGTCCAACAACTGCAGGCAACCGATCACATTGGTGAATGAGTTTTTCGTCCCAAACATAAATTGCTTTAGATTTATCCATTTGCGAATTAAATTATGTATACCTGAGAAAAGAAATTCTATTATGGAGCAACAACATGTTTAAAACACTGATTAAATTCAACGCAGGGATCAATGCCCCTAATGATGGATTTAATTTTTTTGAAACTTTTACATATGGTTTTTAAGCTAGGTAATTGCTGAAGTTATTTTATATAAACGTAATTAATACGACGTATTAATATAGAAAAATAATAATAATATGTCTATTGTTGCCTCTTCACCTTTAATCTTTTAATCTTCACCCTTAATCTACTTTTTATTAGGTACTAGTGTAGTGGTGGTCGATTTATAAACGAAAGTGAATGCTAATTTGCTAATGAACTTTGTATAAACTTAAGAACATTTGAATTGTAGTATTTGTAAGTATTTATAAATTAGAAGAAACTAACAGTAGGTAGTAGGTACCTACCTAGCTATAGTGGAAACAAGTTTTGTTTGAATTTTGAATCGCGTATCAATTTTGAAAAATGAAAACAAAACAAAATCAACCAGTGTTATTCCTTATTCCTTTATTTACTATTTTTATTAGACAAATTTAGGGCTGCCGTATTCTAATTCTAAAATTGCCAGATTTTTAGGGAAATCTAAGAAAATTGCCGTATTTTACAAAATGTTTAACTAGAAGCTTTAAATTATAAAAAATATACAAGTGACGTATGTACGAGTACTATGCGTGTACTACTTTTAAACTAACTTATTTGAATGCAGCGAGCATTATGGGCACTTTTGCGCCGGGAGCAGTTAGGGAGATGTTTATTCGGAGATTAGTTATATTTATCCTTTCATGGGTTGCCTGGAAGAAATCGCTTTAAGCGATAAGGCCGCCAATTACTCTGTAAATTTATTCATTTATCCTGTAATGCTATTATTGTTAAGACCTATTTTTAAGATTTGTAGTTGTAATAAAGTGCTATATCATTATGCAGTCATTTAATCATCTTTCTTATTATTAGTTAATAATTTTTAACTATTTGTTATTCAAAATTATTATACATATATTGTATACTTAAATATTTTCTAGTATATTTATTTTATTCTTCGCCATATAGGTTTTGGATTGTTTCTAGAAGTTCTGATTCTGTCGCATGTAGGGCATACTGTTTTTTATCTTTCATTTTACGAATCATTTCGTTTGGTACTTGAAATTGTGTACAATTACCGTGATTACCGGATTGCTTGCCTGGCTAGAAGAGTTCCATTAATAGTTGGAGTTAATAATTTATTTCGAAGTCTCGTTTTCATATTATTTACTTCACTGAAGGTACGCTCACAATCTGCGTTCGAGTGTGGCAAACATAATACAATCAAAGCAAAAGATGGTAATGTATTTAGTTCGGTTCCATCACGGATTTTAATCCAAAATGCATCAGTTTTCAGTGAGCTAATTTCATATAATGGTAATTTATTTACCACTGGTAGCATTCTCCATTCATCATCAATTTTTTGGAGATCGTCGATATTATTGACGATTCGTGGCAACTTTTGCATTAGCGGTAACCTTCCTTCCACTCGACACCACCAAAACGATACCATCGGTGGTGTCGTGTGGAATCAATAGTCCACACGACATGGTATATATAACACAATATTTCGTATAATGGAACGCACCAACATATAAAATATTTATCACCTGAAGAAGCAGTTAATAATCACACAAGAAACGTTTGTCTATCCATTTTACCGCTCCTTCCTTCCACTCGACACCACCAAAAACGACACCCACGACAAACGACACACGACGGTGGTGTCGTGTGGAATCACTAGTCCACACGACCCCACCCTAGTGATGTGCTGTTCCGCCATTAGTTTTTATGTATTTTATGTCGTCAGTATTAGTATCCATGTCCCTTGTGAAAAATTAAAATATTCGGACGGAAAGACAATAATATGCAAATTGCAATGAACAATGTCAAGATGACCATTTGAGTGACAGATAAATATAAACTTTATCAAATGATATACCTCATTAATGAAACTGCTTGAACTTAATTGGAGTTTTCATATCAACAACTTTGTATGTAGGTAACCTCACTATTAGTCGGTGGTGTCGTATGGACTAGTGATTCCATACGACACCACCGATGGTGTCGTTTTGGTGGTGTCGAGTGGAAGGAAGGAGCGGTAAAATGGATAGACAAACGTTTCTTGTGTGATTATTAACTGCTTCTTCAGGTGATAAATATTTTATATGTTGGTGCGTTCCATTATACGAAATATTGTTTTATCTTAACTTTTGTCAATTACCGTATATTTTAATACGGTAAGCAAAGAGCTGCCGTATACCGTATTTTTGATACTTAAGATGCCTGAAAACCGTATATTACGGCAATTACCGTATGAAGAACATCACTGAAGTCAACAAACAAAATAAACTCAACACTGAACTCAAACTTCTTTTTTTCATTTCTAATGACTTCAACTTAACTGGAATGGAATCACATTCATTGAGCTAAGATGTTCCGAATTTCGAACAATGCAGTCGGAACGATTCCGGCACGGCTAACAATCCTTAGCGCTGTCTGCTAAAAGACTTATTATCTTTAAGTCTTTAACTTGTTAAATATGTAAATGTCTATATCTCTCTTCATAAAGCATAATCGAGCAAATATTGTAGCGGAATAATTTCCATTGAAACCCACAAATAATGTTAGGAGTGCAGCGCTTTAGTCTCAGAGGAATGTATTATTATTATTAACAAAATCCCGTTTCCATTGTTGTAAATACAAATATAGTATATCCAAATACCTATGACTTCATCTATCTTCTATACTTATAGGGGTATTTCACGCCAAGCGGACAACCAAAAAAATATGAGGTCGTGAATTTTGTTCATACTCTGCAGGTTTACTACGAAGTCCGATACACGATGTATCGGCCGAAGTTATGGACGTTATATACCACGAATCACAATCGGTCGGTTGATGACACAAAAACTGTAAAATCAGTGTCGGTCGGGATGAACGAAACGCCCGATCAGATCAACCGACCGATTGTGTTTCGTGGTATAAAACGTCCATAGCTTCGGCCGATGTATCGTTTATCGGACTTCGTAGTAGACCTGCTGATCGGGCGTTTCGTTCATCCCGACCGACGCTGATTTGACAGTTTTTGTGTCATCAACCGACCGATTGTGTTTCGTGGTATAAAACGTCCATAACTTCGGCCGATATATCGTTTATCGGACTTCGTAGTAGACCTGCAGGTCAGTTATACTTCTAGTAGACGTGGTGTGTACACACAATTTTTTTTCGTGTGACGCTTTATTGCCGAGTTATGAGCTTTTAAATATTAGCTAAAAATTTAATTATGATTTTTTTCTATGCTTCTTATTTGTATCAATTAACTATTTAAAAAAACTAAATAGTGTTGTTTCTAATAGTTAAAAGGTTGTACTTTTTAATTTTTTGACGTGACAACGTCTTATAAATTGGTTTGCCGGGTGACACTTCAAGAAACTGCGTTACGCTCCGCTCACGTTATGCGCTCACAACGAGAGCGAGTGAGAGGCACGCGTCCCTTCCACTCGGCATGGTTAGCCCGCCTAAGAGCGAGAGAGACAGACATAAAAAGTAAAAGGCACGCGTCCCTTCCGTAAAATTATTTTACCACTCAAAGTCGTTGTCACGTAAAACTTTCGCCCGTATACCGACTTTACAGGCAACCAATTTTTTTATCCGAAATTTGAATTATTTTACGTATTGTAAACCGGAAGTGAACATTTCATATGAACAAAAAAATAATATTATTAAAGCTATAAATGTAGTAAATCTACACAAAAAAGGTAAAAATGAGATCTCTTATAGTTTACGACTTAGAGCAAATAGAGTACATACACATCGCTAAGAGCACGTTCAAAGCAATCGGTTTTATACGTTAAGATGCTAAAAAACTAAGCCATTAATATTTTATTCCCTCATTATGACATGCGAAATTATAAAAATAAACGATCTTATAATATATAGAGTGTCTTACATTCTCTTTGGTGAGTCCATTATTGATTTGAGAGCGAAAGTATCTCTCTATTTAATCTGTGTTGATTTGTATTGTTGACAGAGCAGCGATAAGATGTGTTTTTGCAGTAATCTCTGAGAGTACTCGATGTATATGAGAGTTGATACGATAAAATAATGTAGCGACCCATCGAACAGTCGAACACGCTCTCGTAAGTTTTACTGTAATCCTGACTAGCACTAACCCATAGACGCCCACGATAAGGATTCTATACGCCATGATAAGGCCCTCCTGATGTCGATGAGAAACTAATGAAAGTAATATTTCCCCGACAAATCTATAAAATATAAACGTTTATTTTTGTATATATACTTAAGTATATTCGGTCTTATGCCGACTTACAAAACGCAGGCGAAGCTGGGAGCAAACGCTAGTTACTTACTTATAAATTTAATCGTACCATACTGAATTATGACTGTGTTGCTCGTATTTTGCAAACAGTTTCTTTGTACATATTATATTTAATTAGTTAAACGCGTAACTCACATGTCACATACTATGATAATTATGGTCGGTCAATCCGACTCGAGCTTTGAGGAATAGTTGGTCTGAGGGCACAAGTTCAGGCCGCATCTGGT